>VDFB02281492.1:464991210-465152304 GCA_007258455.2 Sequoia sempervirens
TTTTGGAGGACTAATTTCCCTAGGGCGTACATGTCCTTATAGAGGGATTTCAGATATACTTTCATAGTCCTCTAGTACGAGATAAAAAATTTCCATTTCTGCTTGCAAATTTGTTAGATCATTGTCAGATATTTCTATAGATGAGTACTTGTTAGTTGTCAAGATGTAGGGTTTTGATTGCAACAATGGATAGTTTATCTTCAAACTTCTTCCAATCTCCTTCAAAATTGAAACATGCACATTCAAAGAGAGAGGAAGGGTTGTGCCATTTAGGGGAGTGCTTTAGTCAAACCCCATGTTAGTATTTCCACTTCCACAATGGCAATGTCAATGATAGGAAACCTATCCTTTTGAGGGATAGGGATACATGATAAAAGAAATTATGAATAAACAAAGTCTTGCAACTCACCACCCTTTAATGACTTCCTTGAAGGATTAAAGTCATACACATCTCCTCAAGGCTGTGATCTTGCTTGCTTGATTTGCTTGAATCATTTGGAGACCTACAAAAGGTTTAGCCTTCACAAAAAATGATAATAAGAACATACATAAATTAACATAGGATTTGATATGATGCTTGGATCTTGAATTGCTACCCTAAATCACTAAAATGCTGCTCTTAAATTCTCTTGACTTGATTTTGATAATAATTGATGCTAGATTCTTTCACTTCATTTTCAAATGATCCAATAACTAGGTATTTATAGGCCTCTAATCTAATTTCCTACAAATTAAATCCTGATAGCCAACTTTGGACACTTGAATTACAAATAATAAAGTGCCAACATCGACATTTTTGAATTTGGAGCAAAAATATGGGGAAAATTTCACCAAAATGGGATCCATTTGCCATAGGGCGTATGTGTCCCAACCTATTTTTTTAAAATTAGGGTTTTGGGGGTAAAGTCTTAGATGAGTGCATTTGTTTTTTGCTTGCAATTTGTCAGTAATTATTAAAAATGGACTATGGAATGCACAATTTAGGAAATTAGGTGTTCAATTAGGTCAATGCACTTAAGGGGGAGCAAAAAATAGTGTGAAATTTTCAAGGGCGACAATTTATGATGCTACACATGATATCAAGGATGAACAAAAAAATATTTTCTTGTTAGATGCTTTTCCCTTTGTCTCTACCATTGATAATGAAGCTTCTAATATTTGTTTTCCTAACAAAATAGGATGATGAGGATTCCCACAACACAATTATAGAAGTTCAACAAGGAGAAAGATAATTAGAATCTCCAATAGAGGATAATAAAAAATACTATAACCAACCAATCAAACTAAAATAATAAAACATTAATAAAGAGGAAGATCCTAAACTGGCCAAGATAAGAAACTATTGGGATGATATAATAGTGGTGCAAGTTGTAGAAATAATATTTAAATTTGAAGAACTCTTTCCTAGGAAATTTATAGACTTAAAAGGCATAGAGGAAGAAAGAGTCATGAAGATACAATTGAAAGAAGGAGCTAAATCGGTCTAGAAAAGACCCTACCGACTAAAACCTAATATGAAGAAGAAAGTCAAATAAAAGTTGGATAAAATATTGAAATTTGGGATAATCAAACCAATCAAAGATGTGAAATGGATTAGACCAATGGTGATTCAGAACATGAAAACAAGAGAAATGAGTATTTTCATTGACTTTATAGAATTCAATAAAGCATGCCTCTATGACCCCTTTACTACACCATTCACAAAAGAAATTTTGGAATCAGTGGTAGGAAGAGAGATATACTCCTTTACTGATGGATTTTCAAGATATCATCAAGAATAACTAAGATCAACCAAAAACAAAATTTATGACAAAATGGGGATCTTACATGTATACGATAATGCCATTCGACCTAAAGAATTTACACCTACAATATTCAATAGGATCATGATAAATTCTTTTAAATACTTTATCCATAAAATTTTGGAAGTATACTTAGATGATTGGATGGTATATGGATTGGTCAAACACCGCATACAAGTACCAAGGATGATGCTCAATAGGTGTTGGAACATGTACATTGCACTAAAAGTGAAGAAGTGCATGCTTGTAGTACCATATAATACATTACTAGGACATATCATATGCAAAGAAGACTTGATGGTAGACCCTATGAATGTCACTTTAATCATGAAACTATTACCATTGAAATCACTTTTAGAAGTAAATCTTTTCTAGGCTACACTAGATACCACCATAAATTCATAAAAGGATATGTCGGTGGCTACTCTTATTCAAAGAATTCAATTTTGAGATAATGGTCAAACCTAGAAAATACAATCAAAGATCAAATTATTTATCAAGGATAGAAACAAGGGGGAAACCAAAAGATAAAAGAAAAATCTACCTAGTGCACACCTAAAAAAATATCTACCTAGTGCACACATATTTAGACTAAATGTGGTACTAGAGGAATTATAGAACAATTCCATACTCTTATCTAAAGGTGAATTTCCCATAGATATCTTAGCACAAGCTAAAGAATATCTTGTACAAAAGTATCTATCATACACATTAATAGAAGGGGAGTTGCACCATATAGGGAAATATGGAATTATCAGAATTTGTAGTTGAACATGAAAGAGAATCTATCCTGAAAGAAGCACATGAAGTAATAACAAGGGGCATAATTGCAATGAAACAACAATAAAAAGGGTTAAACTATCTAGACTATGGTGGCCAACCTTATATTGAGATGCCAAAGAATATATAAGAAACTGCGATATATGTCAAAGGGTGGGGAAACCTACTGCAAGAGATGAATTTCCCTTAGAACCAGTCTTAGTACAAATACCATTTGAAAAATGGGTGATAGACTTTATAGGACCAATTGAACCACTTTCCAAACACTCAAAAGCAAGATTCATCATAACATGAGTTGAGTACTTAAAAAAATGGGTAGAGAAAGAGTCCTATATCGTAAAAAATACCACAAGATTACTATACAAAAATATAATCACTAGATATGGTTGCCCACTAACTATAGTACGTGATAAAGGAAAGCACTTTGTGAGTAAAGTAATTGCTGAGCTCCTGCAAAATTTTATGATTACACATAATAAGAGCTCACCATACCACTCACAAAAAATGGAGCAAGTGAGGCTCTAAATAAGATAATTAGGACAAAACTTATAAAAATGTGTGAGGGAAATAGGTTGGATTGGGACATTAAGATACCTATGATACTCTGGGCCTACCACACATATTACAAGAGGACCACTAAGTTTACACCATTTCAATTATTTTATGAAACTGGTGCAACACTTCCAATGAACTTTATAATCCAAAATCTATATATTAAACTAGCATTGTGGTTGGATGATGATAAGTCCTTAGCACAAAGGATAGATGAACTAAAAAATTGGATAAAAAATGATTTATTGTAGCATATGATAAAAAAGTAGAGGGGCAAAGACAAAAGGCCTGGCATGATAGGAGCATCCACATTAAAATTTTTTAGATAGGAGATCTGGTATTACTATATGACAATAATTCAAAAATCAAGGAAAATTAAGAGTAAGGTGTTAGGGCCATCCTCTATTCATGAAATAATAGAATTAGGGGCTGTGAGGTTAAAGAGATTAGATGACAATAATGTCACAGGGTATGTGAATAGATCCAAACTTAAACACTACAACCTACCAAAAGAGTGAAATGATAAAGTTTGAAAATATTTTTTTAAAATGATGTAACATATGTAACAATTATTACTAAATAAACAAAATCAAACCATTAGCATCCCAAACCTCCAAACAGATAGAAAACCTATAAAAGCTAACAAAAACATTACATAAATATGGCCACCAAACACAAATCTATTTGAAACCCTAATAGCTTCACTCCACTCACTTTGCATTCAAAATATTCCAACTAATAAAAGAAATTGAGTTCTGATACTATCTCACATACAACTACAAACAATGACAACCCCAACCTTGGTGAATGTTACAAAGAAGCTACAACCAGAGTATAAGAAATACCCATTTAAATCAATGGAGGTCAATAAGGATGGGGAATTATCAATTATCCCCATTGATGTAGTCTACATAGAGGATGTGAGAAAATGCATCCATGAGCCAATCATTGAAATTGATCATGTACTAAGTTTGAGGAGCTTAGATTAAGCCTCCTAAACGTAGATCAACGAATATACAAAGCCCAATTTTAGGAAGTAGCAAAGAATATTCTTGATATTTGGAAGGAATTTATGGATTTTTATGATTAGAATGACTAGGTAAGATTGGTCCTCAGTAGAATCCACAATGAATTCATCTACTTGTACAAGCACTGCCACATTACACAAGAAGCAATTCATGTGGTAATGAGGTTAAGCATGGTAAGAGAAATACCAACAAACAAAGTGGTGAAAAATGATGTAGTGACTCAACTCATTGGTGCAACACTAGTTGAGCATAGCCTAAGCATTCAAGTGATAAAAAACGCTATAGTGAGATATTCCACCATGGGAATTGCATACAAAATCTACTATGAAAATAGAGATGAATTTGTAATGACAACCATAACATAGTGCCACTTATTAGATGTTGGTGGAAGGAAAATATTTTGACCTCTATTAGGTGATGTGGGAGCAAGTCATGGATAACCTTCATAAGATCAAGACCTCTTAATATAAGTTCTACTATGGTACACTACTCATTTTCTTGGTCTTCTACTTCCTGAATGAGCTCCCAATGTTCAAGGTAAAGTATGGCAAACAAACCTTCTAGTAGCTTCCCAAATTCAAATGCACACTTGCCAATTCCCAGAAAAGCATACTTATACCATAGATTATTGGGAGTTCTTTAATATATTTCAACAAAAAATTCAAGCATGATAGTGGATTGCATATGAATTTGTGAAGCAATACATTAACACCATCACATTTTTGGTCAAAAAATATTATACATACATGGTGGTATAACCACAAATAGTTTGGATCCCCATGTTGGTATGTGATGACTGATCATGCAAATATTGTACACTCTTTACATATCCTTTTTGGGGTTTAGGGGCGGCAACCCCCGAAAGTAGGGGTTCGGCGGTGCAACTGTCAATTTTTTTCCCATTTTTTGCCAACAAATGAAAAATGACTTTGTAAAACTCTAATTCTAGAAGCTTCCAAAAAGCTTTGTTATAAGCGGCTGGAATGTAAGTTGCAGTATGGAATTCGCGAGATTGTAATCTATTTTGCACTAGATAATAAAATCATTGGGTGGTTGAGCTTCTATGGATGTAGCCCATATTGGGTGAACCACGTTAAAATTCTGTGTTGATCTCTTTTGTGTTATTCTTCATTGTTATTTCTAGGTTATTTAATTTGTGTATAATTGTTAATGTTTATTGTTCCAATCCGCCTAAACCCTAACAACTGGTATCAGAGCCCTGTGTATTTCGGTTGATTAGAAGGAAGCCTCTAGATTTGAGTGGGAGGAATGGAAGAAGGAAAATTCAAGGTTGAGAAGTTCAACGGCCATAATTATCAATTATGGAAATGCAGATGGAAGATTATTTGTATCAAAAGGATCTATGGCGACCATTGCAAGGAAAAATAAAGAAAGATGCTACGATGTCCAATGAAGAATGGGAGATTCTAGATAGAAAAGCATTGGGAACCATTCGGTTGTGCCTAACACCATCTGTAGTGTTCAATATAACAAAAGAAAAGACAACATAGGATTTGATGGAAGCTTTGGCTAAATTTTATGAAAAACCCTCAACCTCAAATAAGGTATTTCTCATGAAGCATTTTTTTAATCTAAAAATGATTGAAGGTGGATCTGTGACAAATCATTTAAATGAGTTTAATACAATTACCAGTCAGTTAACTTCTATAAAAGTGAATTTTGATGAAGAGGTGAGGGATCTCTAGTTCAAATACATTAAAATTTGATGTTGTTGTTGGTGTTATCCTTAGCGACGAAATACAATGGAAAAGCACATGTGAGTGTTCAACATTGGGTAATGCTTTGACTATAGAGAACATGGGAAGAAAAAAGGAGAGAGGAAAAATCCCTAGAAATCATGGGAAGTCACAAGGGAAGTTGAAGAAATGCAGATCTAAATCTAGAGGAAGAATTGATTGCTGGCATTGTGGAAATCCAGGACACTTGAAGGAGAATTGTTGGTCTCAAAAAGGAAAACAAGGAGACAAACAACATGATGATAGTAAGCAAGATAATGTTGCAAGTAATAAATTACAGGATGCTTTAAATGTAACGTTTGGAAAATCTCACTTACCAATGATAAATATTAATCTCCATAATTATTATAAAACTGTGTGGGAAACGAGGAATAATTTAATTGCTTTCATTATTATATTTGAATGGAACAACATACATCCATAAATCAAGTGTATCAAAAATAAGGTTATGTCATTTTAAGGTATAGCCTTATATTCTTACACAAGATTTATCATTTCAACAATGCATGTAAATACAAATACTGTAAAGTAAAAACAATACACAATTGCAACCACAAGGAATCCATAACATAGAGATTTCATGAGTGGAAAACCCTCATAGAGGTGAAAAACCACTCGTCAAAAGTGCCTTACTGGCTTAAAGAAATGCCTCACAGGTAGAGCCTTACTGGCTACAAATTCTCAATGGATACAAGATGCCTCATAGGCAATGATCATACTGTCATTCTGACATGACCGTTCCTTTACAAAATTCTGGATATCATATGTCGCACTTAACAAGAACATATTGAAGTTCATATACAAGCCACATAATTCTCCAAACAACATTTTCAAGTTTCACCAATGCATCATCCTTGCATATGAGAATAAGGTAATGCCAACACTATCATGAATCGCTCTCAAGTATTTGCAAAAAAAGACAAGTATACTGAAAGTCATAAGCCCATCCACATTCTGATTATATTTTCAAAGAGAGCTCGACAATAAGAGAATAAAAAGAGTTAAGGAAAGTATACATTCTTATGCGAATAAAACTCAAAATCAACTAAGTGAGGGAGTTCCAAAATTCTCCTTACATACTTGATAAACCATGTTGCATGAGAAGAATGCCACTACTAAACCTAATCTTTAATACAATAAGGTACGGTTTGTCATTTATTTATCTTTTATAAAAATCCCTAGTTTGATTCATGATACCTAATATGCATAGATTAATTACACTCTAAGTCGATGTGTGTGTGTATATATATATATATCAAGTGTCTTAAATTATCTCCAATTCTCATATCCAATTCTTTAAATTTTTCTTCCTATAAGAATCTCTTAGAATATTTTTCATCAATAGAAAATATTAAATAAAATTAACATCTTAGGAAAGTAACTATTTATTAAATATCCACTCCTCCTAAAGTACACTTATAGTTACTAAATAATTTTCAATTAAAGACTTTATTCCCCACATATTAATTTACCTCACAAATATTCTCTCTAATTAAAGAAATTAAAAACATCATGTTTTATCTTACTCTCTTTTTCCTTGTATAAAGGTAAGACACACTTTTCTTATTAAAGTATTGGGCTTTATTCATCTTACTTTTCTTTTAAAATGAAGATTCGGTGGGGAGTAATTTTATTCCCATGTATTAGGCTTAAAAAGGTAAACTTGGGGAAAACGGTTTAAACAATTTCTCACGCCAAGATTACAAAGAAAATAAAAGAGATAGCCCACATGCATTCAAGCTTCCTCCATTAATGTTTCAGCATTTGGTCTTGGACAGTAAGGGGGTTGGGACTGCACATGGTAAGAAAGACTAAAACTATTCTGATATTGGAGGGCACTGCCTCCACAGGGCAGTCCTCACCAATGGGGCGCGGCTGTGAAAAGCCAAGCCTTTCCTTTATAATTTCATTCTTCACCACAACATTACTAAGAAATATGGCAATTCCAATATGGGGTTTCAGTTCAAATATTATTAAAACTAAAAGAACAAGCTGGAATCCCAATCCCATGCATAAAATATTCGATTCAGGGATTTACAGATGTACCTATTTATATTTATATATATATATATATATATATTTACATATATTGAGCAATATATATATATATATATATATATATATATATGAATGAGAAGGAATGTACAGATTTGTGCAGTCATAATACAGAAAATAGAGCATTTCAAACACCAAATTCCCAAATACAACTCACATGCACAATTAGGTGTTAAAGAAGAATTCTATATTCTTACAACATTGTCCATTATTCACACATTTTATAATTTAAATGCACTGGGAAGGAATTAAAAACCTGGAAGTCGCTTTTAGTTTGAACTTCCCATCCTGGTGCTTTTCTTTTTCTCGTTCTTGCTTTCTTGAAGTCACCTTCTATAGAATTTTCTTCTTCTTCTTCTTCTTTTTTCCTTCTCTTGTATTTCATTCTTCTTTTTCCCTTTTTTTTTCTAACCTATTGTACTCTAGAAAACTTCTACCTGGCACCCCCTGTTTCAGTTATTTTTGAAGAGCATTTCAAGAAGAACATCCCGTAGTTGTGTTTTTCTTTTTTTATTTGCAGAGCTAGAAGAAGATTGTAAGAACAATTATTATATATTCCCTATTCAAGAATTTCCCTCCTATTTAAAGACTTATTTTCCAACTTCCCCGAACTAAATCTTGAAAATAATAAATTTTAAAAATCTATTTCAATGTACAATATTTATCCATCCATAATTACAAATAAAGAATCCTATTTTAATTACAAATGAAATTATTTGCAATCTTAATAAATAATAACAAAATATTTAATTACAATATTTATCCATCCTCATAAAATAATATATAAGCCTTTTTAATTTGCAATCTAAATAAATAATAACAAAATATCACTTACTTGCACATAAAATTATTTTTCCTAAATAACAAGGTATTTTCGTTAAAATATAATTATTTCCTTTTTGATTTATTATAAATTTAATTAAACATCATAAAATTACAAAGGTTAAAAATAGGGGTTGTGACAAATTCTATGTTTAGATAATGTTAACGATTCCTCGGTAATAGATTTAGGGGCTTTATTTCATGCCACACCCCATAAAAAATATTTTGTAGATTATGTTCAAGGTGATTTTGGATAGGTATATTTGGTTGATGATGAACCCTATCATATTGTTGGAAAATGAAAGATAAAAATCAAGTTGCAGAATGGAAATGGATGGTTGCTATAGGAGGTAAGGCATGTTCCAAATTTGAGAAGAACTTTAATTTTTGCAAGACAACTGGGTAGTGAAGGCTGCATAGTTACCTTTTTAGAAAAAGTCTAGAAGGTCACTAAAGGTGTATTAGTAGTAGCTAAAGGTGAAAAGGTAGGCACATTGTATTTGTGTACTGGTAATCCTTATTCTACCTTAGCTACTATAGAAACAGTTGCTACTGAGACAATTATAACACTTGCTACAAGGAAACAAAAAAAATTGTGGCACCATAGACTTGGGAACATGAGTGAGAAAGGGATAAAGATACTTCACTCCAGAAAGTTACTACCAGGTCTGAAGCAAATTGACTTGGAGTTTTGCAAAAATTGTGTTTATGGAAAACAAAAAGAGTACAATTTCTCAAAGTTGGGAAAGAGAAGAAGAGTAGGAAATTAGAGCTTGTGCATTCAGATGTATTGGGACCAGCTCAGGTATCTTCTCTTGGTGGCTCTTGCTATTATGTTACTTTTATTGATGATGCAACTAGGAAAACATGGGTGTATTTCCTAAAATAAAAATCAAAAGTGTTTGAAACTTTTAAAAAGGGGAAAACTTTGGTTGTGAATGAGACAGGAAAAAAGTTGAAGTGTCTTAGATTTGATAATGGATGTGAGTATTGTAGCAGATAATTTGAAAATTACTGTTCATACAATAGAATCCGTAGGCAGAAAACAATTACTAGAACCCCACAAGAAAATGGTGGGTTTGAGAGGATGAATATGACCATTATGGATCGTGCAAGGAGCATGAGATTGCATGTTGAAATACCCTTACACTTTTGGGTAGATGTTGCACATACTGTTGTTTATTTAATAAATAGGGGACCTTCAAATCCTTTGGATGGTGGCATTCCAAAGGAGGCATGGACAGGTAAAAAGGTAAACTACTCATTTATGAACACCTTTGATTGTGAAGATTTTTTCCATGTTGATATAGAAAATATAACCAAGCATGAGGCTAAGTCTAAAAAATGCACCTTCATTGGATATGGAGTAGATGAATTTGGTTATCGGTTATGAGATTATGAAAATCATAAAATCATTAGGAGCAAAGATGTTATATTCAATGAGGTCATGTATAAGGATCAACTATAGGAAAAAAGCATGAATAGGCCAAAAAGGAATATGTGGTATTGGATGAGATTCTAGAAAATAAAATGTCAGTAGTACCTGATGCTTAGCAACAAGTTATCCCACAAACTCCTGCAAGTGTTAGATGTTCTGCAAGGATAACTAGACTTCCAAAAAAATTCTCCATAATTATATTATATATTATTAACTGATTATGCAGGTAAATACCAAAAAGTATTGGGATCTAGGCATGAAAGAGGAAATGGATTCCTTTCTACAAAATTAGACTTGGGACTTAATCCAATTGCCTGAAAGTAAAAGAGAATTTCCAAATAAATGGGTTTATAGGTTGAAGGAAGAAGATGGAGAAAATAAAAGATAGAAGGAAAAACTCATGGTAAAAGGTTTTACACAGAAAAAAGGTATAAATTTTGATGAAATATTTTCTTCAGTTGTAAAGACGTTTTCTATTAGAACTATTCTAAGTCTTGTGGCTGTGGAAGACTTGCATCTTAAACAACTAGATGTGAAAACAACATTTCTCCATGGGGATTTGGAAGAGGAAATATACATGTTGCAATCACAGGGATATGAGGTCCAGGGTAAGGAGGAATTTTTGTGCAGGTTAAAGAAGAGTTTGTATGGCCTAAAGCAAGCACCTCGACAATGGTATTTGAAATTTGATAGTTTTATGGATGAGCAAGGTTATAAAAGATGTCAATCTGATTATTGTGTATATTTTGAGAAATTGGATAATGGCAGCTATATTATCCCATTGCTTTATGTTGATGACATGCTTGTTGTTGGGTCTAACATGCAACATATTAATGAACTTAAGAAAAAAATAGAAAATTTGTTTGCTATGAAGGATTTGGGTGCAACAAAACAAATCCTTGGTATGAAGATCACATGGGATAGGACAAACATAAAATTATTTGTCTCAAAGTGAGTATGTAGAGAAGGTGTTGAAAAGGTTTAACATGTAGAATGCAAAATCAGTTAGTACACCTTTGCTTAGTCGTTTTAAGTTGACTAAGGAGATGTGTCTAAAGATACAAGAGGAGGAAGAGACTGGTACATTTTGACCAATTTTTTGACAACGACCTGTTGGAATTTCGATGGCTGTTCGTCGCTATAATTTTGTCAGAATTTCAATGACATTTGAAACGTCGAAATTCCAGCCCGACATCTCAAAAAATTGGTCAAAATGTACCAATGAGAAAAAATGTCTAAGATACCATATGCATCAACATCTGGTAGCTTGATGTATGCAATGGTATGCACAAGGCCAGATATTACACATGCAATGGGAGTTATGAGCAGGTATATGAGCAATCTGGGAATGAAACATTAGAATGTAGTAAAATAGATTCTCCAATATTTAAGAGGTACTACTTCAAAGAAACTATAGTTTGGAGGAACAAATTATTCTCTAAAAGGATATGTTGACTTTGATCTAGTGGGTGATATTAATAGTAGGAGTACTATAGGGTATGTTTTTACTAGAGGAGGAACTACAGTAAGTTGGATCTCAAGGCTACAAAAGGTTGTTGCGCTTTCAACCACTGAAGCTGAATATGTTGCTGCTACGAAAGCTAGCAAGGAGATGATTTGGTTACAATGTTTTTTGAAGGAATTGGGACAATGACAAGAAGATAGCCCTTTGTACACTGATTTCCAAAGTGCCATTCATCTTACTAAGAATTTAGCTTTACATTAAAAAAATAATCACATACAACTTAGATACCACTTCATTCGGTCAGTTTTGGAGCATGAATAGCTGAAGCTGGAGAAAATTCACACAAGTGAGAATCTTGTAGATATGTTAACAAAGGAAATTACATGAGAGAAACTAATTTCCTCATTTGTTTCCATTGGTATTCATGATTGATAATGGTGGACATAAGAAACCAGCTAGACCTGTAATCTAGTGAGAGCTACAAGTGCAAGTGGGAGATTGTTTAGTGTGGAGCCTAATCATTCTTTGAGTGGGAGATTGTTGGTAAGTGGCAATTGATCATGCAAATATTGTACACTTTTTACGTATCCTTACCGAGGTTCAGGGGTGGTAGCTCCTGAGAGCAGGGGTTCAGGGGCATAGCCCCCAATTTTTTTCCCCTTTTTTTATTGACAAATGAAAAATGACCTTGTAAAACCCTAATTCTAGAAGCTTCCAAAAATATTTTTATAAGCGATTGGGATGTAAGTTGCAGTATGGAATTTGTGAGATTATAATTTTTTTTGCACTGGATAATAAAATCATTGGATGGATGAGTTTCTATGGATGTAGCCCATATTGGGTGAACCACGTTAAAATTCTTTGTTGATCTCTTTTGTGTTATTCTTCATTGTTATTTCTGGGTTATTTAATCTGCATATAATTGTTAATGTTTATTGATCCAATCTTCCTGAACCCTAACACCCCAAGCTACCATATGAAATTTCATAGAAGGAGGTGGATGCGTATGTTGCAAACATCCTCAACAAACTAAAAGATCATAATGCAAAAAGGTTTAAACTTACAAGGATATAATGGATCAATTTCATAAGAAGAATTTTTAGGAAAAAATTAAAAAGAACAAGGAGAAGCTACATAAACAATGGGGTATTCCACCAAAGGAATCCAATCAATCTTCATCCTCTGTACTAGCCTTAGAGAAAAACATACCAACAACAAGAAGGTCTCGAAGACTTCATGGAGTTGTTAGCATCGAATCTAAGGATCCCACATCCTCTTCTCAGATGGTGACAACATTGAATGTGCAAGAAATATCTAAAACATTAATTTAGATGAGTATAAAGAAGAAAGGCCATAAATAAAGGACTAAATAGGTGGTAAAAGGGAAGATTATCACTTTTTTAGAAGAAGAGGAAGTAGTAGAGCAAGTGAAAAAACCTCTACAAAAGAGGAAGAGGAAAGTACACATGATGGAGATCCAATAATTGGAGGCAATGAAGCAACCACAACCTCCTATCAACGTGATGGAAACTAAAAATGTTGTCATCTACCATAATATGCTCTCCTAAGTACTAGCCATATATGAAGATACAAATAAGGATAATTGAGATGGAATAATACAAAGCTTAATTACGTATATAAGAAAATTTGATAAAACTTTTGGAAGAAATAATCAAAGAATTCCCACAATCCAGCATTGTGGAAATCTGAAAAAGAAGGGAGAAGGCCCTAAAGGAAGAAAAAATTAGAGAAAAAATAATCACAGAGGTAGGGTCCAATCTTGTTGTAGATCAAAAGGAACAACTTACACATGCCCAAGAAAAAGAACTTTGAACAAAGTAGAGGGTAGACACTCTGATGGGAGGCCAACGAGAAGAAATTGCAAAAAAAACAAGAGGAAACTATCACAATAACTAAGAAAATAATGGATTCAATGTTGAAGGAAGAAAGGGAAAAATAACATGAAATACCATCCCCCACATAAATCCTACCAAACATGCAAAGGAAAAGATGAATAGGAATAGGAGAAGGAGGAAATGATCACATCATGTTAGAAAATAATTATATACTAAGAGAGGGGGTGAATTAATATATCCCACAAATTTATCCAATTCAACTTTATTACCCAAAAAATTCTTATTGCCTCAAATAGATAAAGTATCAAATACAATTCATAGTCACAAACACACAACCACGACACTCGATTTACATGGAAAACCCTACAAGGGAAAAACTGCAGTGAGAAAGCTACTTGGAGCTACTGTCCAAATCTAGCCTCACAAATAAAAAAAAGATTTACAACAAGTTTTATGGGATACAACCCAAAGGAAGCTACAACTCCATGAAACACAATTTTTATGGCTTTAACCAAAGGAAGCTAAAAATCTCTACAAATTACAACACTTATAGAAAGAGGTTACAACCTTAGTACAACATACTTGACATAATCTTCTGATCAATCATCACTGAAACACTCTTCAAGTTGACATATATCTTCAACCCCTATACTCAACAACCTTTGCTTCCTTCAACTCACTGCTTTTAGCACACATCATTACACATGTACTCACACATATTTCTTTGCACATTACAC
Organism: Sequoia sempervirens; assembly: GCA_007258455.2. Lineage (NCBI taxonomy): Eukaryota > Viridiplantae > Streptophyta > Pinopsida > Cupressales > Cupressaceae > Sequoia > Sequoia sempervirens. The sequence continues at coordinate 465,005,503 of VDFB02281492.1, forward strand.
ACACACACTCACATCTTTGCAACAATCTTGATCTTTTATCTATATCCTTCGTAAGCTTCAAAAAGTTTCTCCTTTGTCAGCCAAGATGAAATGTGTAACATGAAACCTGAAACGACCATAAGTTAGCTCCAAAATGTCTATGATAATATGGAATCCAATGTGGTCCAAACCAAGAGATAATTAGGACCTATTTTACCTTATTACACACCTCCATGTTGGCACACAGTTCAAGGATTTGGCACAAACACCTCAACATTCCATGTTGGCCCAACAAACACTTAACCTTCTATGCATTAACTCCAAACCACAAGTGATACCAAAGAGACCAAATAACAACATGCAAATCACTTTACAAGCATTATATGATATGCATAAACATTCTCATACACTCCTTTCACAACTTCATGCTACTTTATGCTAGTATAAGAAAAAAAACAATCAACCCAACACCTCTTGTACACCTAGAAAACATAGTTTTGAGATAGAACATTGAAAACTAGATTTGCGGTACACCTCAACAACTGAAAATTGAAATGAGAGAACATACAATTTAAAATTATCCTCTAAACTGCAAGATAATATATTCAAAATGCAGAGAAATGAGGAGCATTCCTCTGAACCTTCCTGACTACAACAACACAGTCTTCACTTTGCAAGCTCAAGAAATTTTTGTAGTAACTTATATTCTTTGAAAATAGAAATATACATACTTCACACTTGTCTTTGTCTAACTTCCAAACTGCAAGGCCATATCTTCAAATGTGGGTTAATGCAGAGCATTCTCTCAAGCTTCTTCAGTACAAATTCCTGAGCCATTGACTACATGAAAACCTTTCATAATTTCTTTCATATTTTATGCAATGATTTACATTAAGGGACAAAGAATACAACATTCACAACAACATAGACAAAAATTACATCCCTCTTCATCAACATGAAGAAACCACAACTTCTTCATATCAACATTAACTTATACACGAGCAACTAGATATGTAGTACAACTATGTATAATATTCTCATGAAATTCATCTTCATGTGCAACACTTCACAAAATTTTTTATCATCATAATAATTACTTTACATGCAATATTCCACAACCTTCCACACTACCACTCTGTTGACATCAATGATGTGACACATGCAACAATCTCTTCCTTTGGTATTAATGACAACAGTATCCTATTAGGCAGCTTATCCCCCTTTGAAATCAAGGGAAAAGGGCTAGTGGTCTTCCTTTATACAAGAAACAACATACAAACCACCCCTTATCCACACAAACCTTACCATTCTTCTTAGATTCTTCCTACCTGCTCCCCTTGAGAGGTAGCCTCCATCAATCTAGAGATAAGAATATGTCTTGAATTTCTTCCCCTGGATAGATGCACCATTTATGCATCTAGTTAGAAGGAGGGGCAACAACCCCTAACTTTTGTATAAGATATTCAAATGTATCCTTAAAAAGTGTCTTTATAAAGATTTCCACAACTTGATCCTTTATAGGTACATATTCTAAATTTACCTGTTGATTGTAACCTTCTCTCTTAAAAAGTGATACTTGAGATATATGTGCTTGGTTCTAGAATTCATCATTAGATTCTTTGAAATATTGATGACACTTGTATTGTCACATAGAATAGGAATGGGCTTATCATACATTTCCTTGATATATTTCAATATTTGCTTCATACATAATATTTTAGTGCAATAGGATGTTGTAGCTATATACTCTACTTATGTTGTGATAAGGACACTAAATCCTACTTCTTTCTAAACATGAGACCAATTTTTTTCCCAAAATGAAAGCTCCACCATTGGTAATTACTCTATCATCAACACTTCCAATGAAATCTACATCAGTATATGCACTCAAAGAAAATTCATCACCTTTTTGATACCACAATCCATAATTTGAAGTGCTCTTCAAATATCTAAAAATACTCTTGACAACCTTCACATGAGTTTCTCTTGGATCAGCTTGAAACCTTGTAACCAAGTAGACAACTTGTATAATGTCATGCCTAGATGCTGTTAAGTACAATAGGCCCCCAATCATAGACCTATACAAAGTTTGATCAACATTAGGTGACTCATCATCTTTGCTCAAATGAAAACTTGTTACCATAGGATTACTCACTGGTTTGCAATCTTCCATACCAAAATTATTCAACATCTCCTTGATATACTTTGCTTGATAGATAATAATACCATCATCTAATTGTGCAATTTGGAGTCCAAGAAAGAATAATAAATCAACGATCATAGAAATTTCAAATTCCTTTTGCATCTCTTCAACAAAATTCTTACACATTTCATCATTCCCCCCAAAGATTATATCATCAACATATACAACAACTATTAGAATTCTTTCATCCTCAATTTTGATGTAAAGACTCCTATCTATGATACCTTTCTTGAAGCCCTGCTAGAACTTAAGTACTTGTCCAACCTTGCATACCAAGCCCCGGGGTCTTGTTTATGACCATATTTAAAGCTATTTTTAGTCTACATACCATGTTTGGGTCTTTTGATAACTAAAATCCATTAGGTTTCTCTACGTAAACTTCTTCTAAGTCACCATTCAAGAAGGAAGATTTAACATCCATTTGATATACCTTGAAATCCTTGTGAACTACAAATACAAGAAATATTCTGATTGCTTCCATTCTCACCACCAAAGAAAATGTATCCAAAAAGTAAATTCCTTCCACCTGTGAATAGATTTTGCACACCAACCTTGATTTGTTTCTCACCACCTCTCCATCTTCATTCAGTTTATTTCTAAACACCCATTTCACCCCTATCACATTTTTATCTACAGGTCTTAGCACCAATTCCAAAGTCTAATTTTTCTCTATCTGGTTTAGTTCTTCCATTTCTTGTATCCATCCTTCATCCTTGCTAGCATCAATAAAAGTCATAGGTTCTATTCTTTACAATAAAGAGAAAATTACCTATTCATTTGTTCTTTCAAATCTTCTCCACATTGTTATCTCCAATTAACTCGTCTTTAGAGTGATTATTTTGAACATACTTGGTAGGAGTCTTGGTGATATTTTCTTATGCTTATTCCTTTTCTATAATTTCTTCTTATTCTTCTTTTGAGAAGGTAGGTTTATTTGACCAACAATCTTCTTTCTCATCTATGATTTGATGTGAATCTTCATCAACTCTTACATTTACACTTTCTACTATCTTCCTCAAATTTTTATTATATCACTTGTAACCTTTTCTCCTAGTTGAGTGTCCAAGAAAAATTCCATCATCTGATCTTGAGTCAAATTTTCCCAAACCTTCGTTATCTCTTGTGATATATAACATTTTCTTCCAAAAACTCTGAAGTACTTGACAAGAATTGGTCCTCCATACCATAGCTCATAAAGATTCTTGGTGTTGTTCACTCTTAGTTGACCTCTATTAATAATATAGACAATAGTAAGGACCACTTCTATCCAATATACATCAAGAAACTTGGCTTCACTCAACATTGTCCTAGCCATCTTTTGAATAGTTCTATTCTTCTTTTCCACTGCTCTATTTTGTTGAGGAGTTATAGAAGCAAATAGATGCCTCTTTACTCCATGTTCTTTATGAATTTTCTCAAATTCATTTGATGTGAATTCACTTCTATCAGATCTGAAACACTTAATTCTAGCATTCATTCCATTTTAATCCATTGAATTGAAAATATTGAACCTACTAAAAGCTTCTGATTTTTCTTTTAAGAATGTAACCCATGACATCCTAAAGAAATCGTCAATAACAAACATAAAATACCTTTCACCTTGGAGACTCTTCATCCTAGTAGGTTTGCACAAATCAATATGAATCAATTAAAATGGCCTTATCAAAGAATATTCCTTGGTCTTGAATCTTATCCTTGTCTACTTCCCAATATGAAAATATTTGCACAAGGTGCTTTTAGGCTTGATAATATTTGGTATATCTCTTACCACTTATTGTGGACAAAGATTTTGGCACCCTAATGCTCTCTTGCACTTCTAGTGTTTTTCACCTAAAAGGAGAGAAATGGGCCAAAATGGGCAATGCCCCCACTCAAAACTAATGCATTTATGGATAAAAATTCCTAAATGTAATGTCTAAATACAATAAAATGATAAAAGAAATGAATTACTAATGTAAAACCTAATAAATGCAAGTTTTTTAAAAACACATTGTGATATGCAAAATGATAGATTAAATGCAATAAAGAACAAGATAAACATGATAAAAAAATGTGCACTTGGAAAATGATAAAGGATAGAATGAAGATTGCAGATGTCTTTGAAATTTTGGAAAATCTAAATTTCTGGCCAACTAGGATACTTACGCCAAGCTGGGCGACTTAGTCCTAGATTCGGGAAACTACTCCGAAACCCGTTTTAGCCAAATGGGTATCTAGATCTACAATTTTTTTTGAAAAACAAGTACAATGGGACTAAGTCACCACTGTTGGTGACTTAGTCCACTTTGGATTTTCTGCAAATCCAAAAGTGGAAACGGAAGCGGGTATGTGCAGGATCATCATAGAAAAAACAGGCCCTTAAGTGGCAAAAAATTCAGAAAAATCAGAGTTAGGCAACTTGATGTAAAAATTTGAATAAGTTATCTATATTATTTCAAAAATATGTAAGAATAGAATTTGTAGCAAATTGAATGTAGTTTCTAAAATACTAGGTTTATTTTTAAAAACAAAATCAAATGGGTAAATCTAGTATCTACAAAAAATGATCTGATTTGTTTCCAAGTAAATAATTAATTATGAATTACAAATTTTAAAAAATATAAAAGTAACAATGAAATTCAATTTTTTTCTTTTTAATCCTATAGGAGCATAATGTGACACATGTTTTAGATTCAAAAAATATGATACCATTTGAAAGCTATTGATTTTCAATCAGCCTATCAATTAGGACTTTAGTCGTAATTCAAATAGAAAATGAATAATAATTATTTATTAAATTAAAAGTAAAGAATAATTTATATTGGTGGAAAGCTGAGAATCTCCTCTAAAAACCCTTTTCGTTTCATGAATTTTGGGTTAAAAAAAAGTCGTCAACCACATACCTTACAAATACCCATCATATCGCCACTTTTTGGCCCATCATGATCCTGCACATACCCAAGGCCTCAGTTTGCACTCTACTTTCTAACAGAAACCTGGATCCAAATATGTGGAAACACCTACAAAATAGAGTATAATTTGGTTTCTAATGGGGGTTTTTCCTTGGTCAAATCTCTAGTTGGTATTTAATCCTTGAAAGAGATGATAAAATCTGCATAAAACCCTTAGCCCTAAGACTAGGAAATTTAAAACAAGATGCAACCCTATTCTAATATGCAAGAATAAAAAGCATAAATGGAACTAGAAAGATGCAAGACTCATTCTAAAAGACACTAAATCACAGTAGAAATGAACCTTAATGACATGCAAACCTTCCTTAGGCTAAAAATAGAGAGAAAATGGAAGATGGAATCACTTTGAAAACAAGTCCTTAGGCTTGATTTGATGGCTAGTTATATCTCCTCAACCTAGATTTCTCCATGATTCTCCATAGAAATCCATGATGAACCCTTTGCAATGTGAGATCTTGGACAAAAAGTGAGATTGAAGACTTGCAAAAACCCTAACTTGCTGCCCTAAAGCTTCAACTTTGCTGTAGATAGACTAATGAATCTTCTTATGAAAGATATTCAATACTTGACTTTTGAATTTGTTTGTTAAAAATGACTTAATGTTTTGAAAAATGACCTAAAAACATATATTTATAGGAATCAATACCTAATTATTCATTATTTTAACTTCACAGGCTGACATCCATAAGAAATTTGAATTAAGTCAGTTGTTTTCCTGCTCAAAATTGGAAAATCCCTCAAAAGGGACTAAGTCGCCACCCTAGATGACTTAGTCCCACCAAGGGTTTTTGAGGTAGGTTTTCTAGAATTTGAATTATTTGAATGTTGTTTGTCAAGATTTGTATGATTTGTGAGTGGAATAGGCCTTAAAGTCCAAAATAATGAGTCTTAGGGGCCTAAAAATGCAGTTTTTAAGGGGTGATTAATGTAAGGGTGTCTAAAATAGGACCAATTTTGACCACAAATTGTACTATCTCCAAAGGAGTACAATTTAAATGTCCATAATTAGCCCTCACTTTAGCGCTCATATGAATCTACGTGCATATGTAAGCTAAAGGACACTAAACAATGCATTTTACTTCATAAAAGGATACTTATTCAAAAGATGGGAGAATGAAGCCCCCAGTGTAGTTATCTGCAAAACCACAACATTAGGAACCACATCCTACAACATGAATTCGTTAGTTATCCAAAAGTCCTTTTATCTAACTTATAGAAATCAAATTCGAGGGTAGATGTATGCCCCCCCTTGATTCTGCCTGCTTTATGGAGGTGGAATCAAGGTAGCAAACTAGCCACATCGAATAAGGAACATCATATCGTAGGACATATGCAAGTACCATGCCACATAATGATAGACAATTGATGATTTCAGGTGCATAATCATGATTCCAACACATCAAATGGCATAAAAAATGGAGTTCACTAGCACCTGTTATGTTGTTTTGAATAAAAATAACTTTATTAACTCTTAAGATAGTAAAAACCCTAATTTCCTACATAAGAGTGAAAAGAGTGAAACGAGTTAAAAGAGTTAAAAGTGAAGTAATTTTTCACTTAGTTTTTCATTTTACCTTCTTGTAACGTGAGAGTGATGAGATAAGACAAAAATATGCCGAGTAGACGAGGCTATAGGCCTGTGAGATTGGATGTTCTATGGGACTAGGTGGCACACGACGAGCGTCATCACAAGGTGAGTCAATTTTGCTACCTGTGCTTTGTGATTATGCTATTATTATTGATTTTTTATGCATTTTTAGGGTAATTTAGGATCTTGGAAAAAAAGTTCGCATAGTGTCCATTTTTTTCACAAACTATCCCATTTGTTTGCAAAGTGTCCCTTTTGTTCGCAAAGTGTCCCACTTTTTCGCAAAGAGTCTCGTTTCTTCGCGAAGTGTCCCAAAAGGGTTCCAAAGTGTCTATGGCCTTTAGGAAAGCATACTAGATGAACTTTAGTACATTTTCATGATGAATAAAGTAAAAATTAAAGATATTAGATGTTTTTTAGAGCATATTTTTGTGGTTTTGATAGGTACCCACCCGTTTGTGATAGCATCTAGAAGGTAGGTAGCTGAGTTTTCTAAGAGATTTAGCCCCACCACTTGCAGCAGAGGAGATAGAGCACCTATAGGCTGTGGGTATCTATTGGGTGTACCTCATGCTTCCCATGAGGTACCATGATGCTATGCTGATGGCACTCTATGAGCGTTGGAAATGTAGACACATGCACATTCCACCTACTGATAGGTGAGATGATGATTACCCTGGAAAACGTACATCACATTCTCTGAGTTCCTATTCAAGGAGAGCATGTATGTTTCCAAAGAGACCGCACCTTCTACGAGTAGAAGGCCGATATGTAGTATTGTCTGGGTGGTCCAGTGCATGATGAGCGAGTGAGAGGATGGATTGACCTGGAGATATTACTGTATTCACAAGTGCCAGTGGTGAGATGGATCATGATGCATGTAGTGGAACTAGTACTCATCCTTGATGGGTGAGCAATGCACCTTGAGGGAGGACTAGTTCATCTAATACACGAGATGGAAAAGCATCAAACAGTATATGCCTGGGGGTGTTGTATCCTGACACATTTATATTATGATCTTGGTCGGTTTATCTTTTGAGAGGTAGACAACATGGTGCATTGCACACTTCTATAGGTTTGGTGCCTAAAGCATATCACGTGTACCAGACTAGTCAGCTTCTTGTGTGCTACAACAGTGGGATATCCTCGGGCCTTCAACTATCCTCTATGGCGGCTGTGGCAGTATGGGGATTTACATTTTTGGAGAGTGAGATTTGACCGATTGGAGGAGGATGAGATCTTATGGAGACCTTATCAATTAATGCTACAGTGACTAGATCACATGAGATAGTTGAGGAGACTACAATTAGAAAATTTTTTGGTTGGCCGACAAGATCATGTTGTACATCCCTTCTACTATGATTGAGTCATGCGACAGTTCAGATAGATTCAGAGGCCACCTAGGGCATGATCCTTTTTAGGAGGTCAGTGCGGAGTACCCAGAGACTAGGTGATATAGTGCGACTCACTCTAGACCATGTTGTCGAGAGCGACTCTAATTTCTTAGATCATGATTAGTCTCCAGTCTTTGATGCAAACGACATTGGTGCCACATGGGATTATGAGTGGTGGATAGTATCAAAACCAGCTCCTATATATCTAATGGATGAGCCTATAGGAGATGCAAGACCACTGCCAGATGAGGGAGATGACAGAGAGGATAGGGCTGAGGAGACATGATACAGAGCTGCAAACATATTTACTAATGTTATTGATGATGAGTATGATGAGGATGTAGATCCTAACTATGATGGCCAGGAGGGAGAGGAGGATGAGGATGAGGATGACAAGGAGGAGGATGAGGAGGAGGAGCCACCCTTGAGTGAGAGTGATGAGGCAGTAGCTAAGGATCAACATGAGTGGGGAGATCCCTCTACCATTCGTATGGAAAAATCACGAGTAGCGGTTGTAGTAGGCATCAGTACCCACAGTCGTGGAGAGGCTAGCACATATTTCATACCCCCTGCATAGGATGATGTTGATATTGCTCAACCTACAAGAGATATAGGTGATGATATTTAATTTCATGCATGTAATTTAGTGCTTATGCTCTTTATATATATGTATCATGATGATGTGTATTGATTTTGTATTGTTTCTACCTTGCAGGAGCAATGAAAGATTAGTGGGAGCTCTACCGTCAAGCAGCTGCAGAGATAGTGCCAACATACATTGATGAGGAGGAGATGGACTTAGATTATGTGTCCCCACCTATTGTGGAGGAGGATCTAGAGTCGTTCAGACCATTCATGAGATTACAAGCAACATATGAGAGTCTGAGGAGATGGATCTGCTGAGCTGAGACTGCAACATAGTCATCCCAGACTCAAGCAGAGGTTGAGAGACTAGAGGTAGAGGTAGCATGGCTATAGGTGGATAAGGATTAGATAGTAGGGGAGTAGTAGGTGGCCCTTGGATGGATACATGGCTTAGATTTTGCACTCAAATTTGGAAGATCGTAATCATGATCACATACAACCGTCTCCCGACGTCCTACTATTGGATCATGAGTATCGGATCCTGAGGGGTTGGGTACCTACATACCTCAGTGATATTGTATATTTTGATGAAATGTACATAATTTTTTTTGATATATGAGAATTTGATGTTATATTACTTGTCTTAATGTGGTTGAATGTTAAATAACAATGTGATTAATTATATAACCTTTGTAAGATTTTCTAATTAATTAATATCCTCATGATTTAACAAAGTGTATGTGATCTAATTAAAAACTATTGTTGTTTCTTTTAGATACGACATGATGATTAAGTATGTTATGCTAAATTAAATGTATTAATGATCTAACTTATCATAACACACAAGATAAATTTGAATAATATGAAACCTAAAGTAATTATAAAAATAAATTAAATAATCACTTTAGTGCTCAAGACATATGCATAATTGTTTGTCAAGAATGAAGCAATGCGAAAGAATATAGGATATGACCCAATAGATTTAACAACACTACTTTATCATTCATACTATTCGAAGGGATTAGACATAATACCGACGTAGGTGCACGACATTAATAGGTTCCTTAAGGGGTATGCCATCTAGTTTTGTTAACATGTATGCACTAGACCCAAATTTTTTGTCAATGATGTATGGTCCTAACCAATTACAACTAAATTTACCACTTTCATTTGGGTCGGCATTGACATTGCATTGATTTGTAGATAAAACTAAGTCACCCTTGTGGAATGTTTGAGGGATAACAGTGAGATTGTAATGGTGATGTTTCCTTTTGCAATAAGCTTGAAGATGTTCAAAAGCATTTAATGTGTTGTTCATTGAGCATCTCAAGTTGGTGTAATCTTTGCTTTCTATAGTGTGTATCGTCAACAAGTCCTTAAAGAGCAATTCTTAGTGTGGGAATCGCTAACTCCAAGGGAATTATTGCTTCACTACCACAATCCAGATTATATATATTGTGTGGTCCCTGTGGAAGATCGAACATTTGTGCAATAAGCCCAAAACGAATAGTGTAATTGTATGCACCAATCCCTATGATGTTTATTAACAATTTTCTTCAGGATTTGTTCAAGGACTTTGTTAGTTGATTTAGCTTGACCATGAGATTGTGGGTAATAAGGTGTTGAAAATTGATGTTGGATATTAAAGGTCTCTAAGAAATTCTTCACATTATTATTCTTAAATGGTGTACCATTATTAGAGACTAATGCATAAGGGAGTCCAAAGTGAGCAATAATGTGTTCTAGGATGAAACAACATATTACCTCAATGATTGTAGATCGAAGAGGAATGGCCTCTATCCATTTTGTGAAATAATCAGTTGTAGTGATGATAAAGTTATGTCCAGTAGAAGGAGGTGAATTTTTTCCTATAATGTCTAATCCCCAAACTGCAAAGGGACATATCGGAATTTGAGTTTGAATTTCACTAGCAGCAACATGATTCAAATTACTATGTTCCTAACATTTATGAAATTTATGAACATAATCGAAGTAATCACATTCCATATTGCACCAATAATACCCAATACGAATAAGTTTTTGAACCAATGTTTTCCCTCCAAAATGTCCAACACAATTACCTTCATGGGCTTGGTGAAGTGCTAGCGGTATCTTAGATTTGTTTAAGCATCTAAGTAAGAGACCATTGAATGACCTTCAATACAACACACTGACAAGAATTATATATTTAGATGCAAGCTTTCGTAAATGATCACAAAGGTTTTTAGTTGTTGGCTCAGGAAAGGTACCACTTTTCAAATAGTTGAATATGGTATCATAGCATTCACTTGAGTTTTCCTCATTTTTCATTAAAGCTTCTTCCGTTCTTTCATTGATTGAAGGTTTCATGATAGGGTGAATAGTGAATGTGAATTTTTTTGAAGGTTCTTGAGGGTATATAAGAGAGGAAACACTTGACATTGCATCTACAAGCTGATTATATTTTCAAGGGATCTTATCAATGGTAAATGTATGAAACTTCTCTAACAAGTGCATGATAAGATCCTTGTATTTTGATAATTTGTCATGCTTGGCTTGATATGTTCCATTTATTTGTTTAATTACTAATTGTGAGTCACCAAAGATCTTAATATCTTTGACACCCATGATTAAAGCAACACACAACCCAATAATTAATGCCTCATACTTAGCTATGTTATTCATACATAGGAAATTCAATCAATAGGACAAGGGAATAGAATTTCTTATGGGTGGAATTAGTATAACCCCAACACTAGATCCTGTTCTACACTTGGATCCATCAAAATATAATTCCCATGTAGGAATGTCTATTGTCAACACACAAACATCAGGAAAAGAGTCATTGCTAGGTAATACTAGAGGAGAAGGAGCATTAGCTAAATGGTTGGTCAAGGCTTGGCCTTTGATTGATTTTTGTGAGACAAACTTAAGCTCAAAATCAGTAAAAAACATTACCCATTTAGCTAGACAGCCTGATAATTCTGTTTTATTAAAAATATGTTTGAGAGGATCAAATTTTGTCATGACTTGTATTTTCACATTTAGTAAATAGTGTCGCAACTTACTAGTAGCAAATACAAGAGCCAAACATTGTTTTTTTGATTGGTGTGTATTGTGTTTCATAATCAATTAAAGTTAGAATAATGTAATAAACAAGATGTTCTTTTCCATTATCATATTGTTGAGCCAACAATGTTGCAAGAGCATGGGCAGATACAACTATGTAAAGGATGAATGGTTTGTTTGGCATAGCAGGTTGTAGAATGGGCAGAGTTGCAAGGTATTCCTTTAAACTCTCAAAGGCCTATTTACAATCCTCATTCTAATCAAAATGAACACCCTTTTTGAGGAGATGTGTGAATGGTAATGTTCAATCAACTAAGGAGGCAACACAATGATGGATGATTTGAATTATTCCTTGTAACGTGCACAATTGAGAAATACTTTTGGGAGGTGGAATGTTTAAGATATCATCAATTTTCTTTGTGTCAACCTCAATGCCTTTGTGAGATATGATAAACCCTAAAAGTTTTCCACTATCTACTCCAAAGTGACACTTTTTTGAATTTAGTCGCATGTTGTATTTATGCAACCATTCAAAGATTTTTTGAAGAATATTCACATTGTCTTGTCTTGTTAAGGATTTGGGGAGGATGTCATCAACACAATCTTCCAATATTTTATGTATGTAATCATGAAATATGAATGTCATTGCTCGTTGATAAGTTGTGTCTGCATTCTTTAATCCAAAAGGCATCATAACCCAACAAAACATTCCCCAAATAGTTGTGAATGCTATCTTATATTGATCTTTTGGATTAATAAAGATTTGTATATAACCAAAAAATCCATCCATGAATGACAACAAAGCATGCCCAACAGTTGAATCCATGATCATGTCAATATTAGGAAGGCGAAAATCATCCTTTAAGGAGGCTTTATTAAAATCACGAAAATATGTACACATCCTAATTCAATTATCAGGCTTAGCAACTATGACAATGTTTGAGATCCAAGGAGAATAATCAATAGGTTGAATGAAACCTGCGTCAAGGAGTTTTTCAAGTTCTCCTTTAACCAGAAAGGCTATCTTAGGGTTCATTTTTCGTATCTTTTTTTGAACATGCTTAGCGTTTTCAACAAGGACAATGTTGTGTGTTACTATCTTCAGATCGAATCCTGGCATGTCTGAATATTTCAAAGAATTTTTTTTAGGAAAATTATGAAGCAAGGTAGTAGTATCCTCTTGTTCTTCATCATCAAGGCACTTCCCAATCTTAATGACCTTTTCTTTATCATCTATATCCATTAGTATATCAATTGTTTCTCCTAAGGGGAGTGCATTTGATGTAGGAAATTCATAATCATATGGTTCCATGCTTGTTTCTATCTCATTGGTATCAATATCTTTTTTCTTGGTACTTATCACAACACAGGTAACCTTTCTCTTTGAAGAAAATGTATTATCAGAAGCACCCAACATTTGTTTCAAAGCATCATCATTTGCAAAGTATTCCCATGATGGTGGTAAATCCATATCAAGGAATTTAGGATGATTTAGTGTGAGATTGATTCTTGGTTTACATGTGATGGTGTTGATATTTAGAGATGGTCATTGAGTTATTTTTATTTTCTTAGAAAAAGAATATCCCAAACTAGTCTTTGTCTCTTGCGTATTAGGTTTTATAGGAACTTGAATACCTTGTTGTATGTGCTGATCATGGTGCACCAAAAAGTGGCAATATTATGGGTATTTGTAGGGTATGTGGCTGACATTTTTTTTCACCCAAAATTAATGAAACGAAAAGGGTTTTTAGAGGAGATTCTCAGCTTTCCAAAAATATAAATTATGATTTAATTTGAATTTAATAAATATTATTATTCATTTTCTATTAGAATTATGACTAAAGTATCTCGATGGGCTGATTGAAAACATCTATAACTTTCAAATAAGATTATATTTTTTGAATTATCTCACATTCTATGCTTCACATAATATAGGATTAAAAAATAAAAAATAAATTTCATGAAGTTTGACCAGTTAAGGTGGTCGACCGAGTTTTATATTTCTAAAAGTTGTAATAAAAATTCATAATTAATTATTTACTTGGAAAAAATTACAAAAAATATATGCATCACATCCATTGAGTCCTCTACTTATATATAAAATCTTACAAAAATATTATATTTTATTATGGTTAGGTTGACACCTACTTCTTATTTTTCCTGAAATGTAAGTACTAAATTGAAATTTCAAATTTTCACCAAATAGATTTTATTTATTTTTAAATAAACCTAGTATTTTAGAAACTAAATTCAATTTCTACAAATTATATTCTTACATATTTTGAAATAATATAGATAACTTATTCAAATATTTACGTAAATTGCCTAACACCGATTTTAAATTTTTGCCACTTATAGGGCTTTTTTGCATGATGATCCTACACATACCCTTCATTCTTTCCACATCCTTTCTGTTGTATCACAATTGTTTCACAAGTTCATAGCCTTTTGCATAAAGTCTTTCCATTTCCTTCGGGTTAGGTGGATGTTGATAATATATCTCATCAAAATTTGTTGTGTACGTTGTATTTTCTTCCAAAGTGGATGAGGTAGATGCCTAGGAAGATTCTTTTGAATTTTGGGTTGACATAATCGTTGGTTGTTCTTGTTTTTCATTCTCTTTTTGTGTAATTATGTATTCACCGATAAATGAAGGTGTGAATTCTAATGTACCCTAACCATCACCTAAAAATTTAGACATAGGTTCTTCTTCTTGTTTGTTGGTCTCAAGAGGTTTGATGTGAGATGTTGGGATCAATGTGTTCAGAGGAATTGTTGTTCCTTTTTCAAGTTGTAAGCAACTTTCAGGCTCAAGGTCTATTTCAACTTGATAAATTTTTTTGTTATAGACATATTTCATTAGTCGATGAAGGGTTGGAGGCACCACATGCATCTCATGAATCCATGGTCTTCCAAAAAGAAGATTGTACAAAAGATCATAGGGCATGACATGAATAGGAGTTTGCAAAGTAGCCATTCCAACTGTAATGGGTAAAGTAATTACACCAAGCGGTTGCTTTGTGATATTTTCAAATCCTATAATAGATAAGGAATCATGTTTGATTTTTTATTTATCCACATGTAATCGATCTAGGAGCTTTACATTGCACACATTAAGGGTAGAACCATTGTCAACAAGGGTCTGTTTAATGCCTATTCTATTGTATTGAGCAATTATCATAAAGTCCTCATTTTGTTTCCTTAATTCTAATGGAGGGAGCTCATGTTGATGGAAGGTAATGTCTACATTAATTGCATTCATTCCTTGTATTAGAGTTGCCACATTATTTCCATTTGTACCAGGAGGAACCACTATTTATTGCAATGCTGTTTGGAGCATAGATTGATAGTTTGGTGAATTCTGAAGAAGGTCCCAAAGGGATATATTTGAGGGAGTTATCTTAAGTTTCTCAACAAGATCATACTCCCTGAATCGAGGAGCACTAGGCAATATAGAATTAGGAAAAGGTAAGGAAGTTGGGGTTGGTTGTTGTGGTTGCAGATTATTTCTAGTGTAATGTGTGTGAGCAATATCATGCTTAGGTGGGTAAAGGGTAAACTTGGGTTTAGGTGGAGGTGAAGGTTTATGTGAAGGTGGGTAAAGGAAAAGTTGAGGTTGAATTACATTAACGTCTTCTATTTTAGGTTGCTCACAAAAAACTTTAGTGGATAGATTTTTTGAGATGAAGTTCTCAAGGGCTTCATCTAACATGTCAAAGTCATCACTACTAAAAGGTTTGGGAGATAAGGCATCGTTGGTTGGTTTGGGTTTATCATCACAAGCCTTAGTGGATGAACTTAAAGAGAGGAAGCCCTATAAAGCTCCATCTAACTTATCCAAGTCATCACTACTAAAAGGTTTGGATGATATAGTTTTTCTAAAGTGAAGCATAGTTTTTATTGTTTCATTAGACGTTTGGAGGTTTTGGTTTGCATTTTTTGATGAATTTGATCTAAATGAACTAGGAACTAATGCTGAAAAGGAAAATTGTAAAAATCTAATGCTATCCATAATTGCCATTAAAGTAAATGATGCTAATGCTAAAGATTTGAATGTAACAAAAGATAAATGAATGTAAACAAAAAAGTAACTGAAATAAACAACTTAAGAAAATGGAAACTAAATTCTGAAAACACTGATGCAAAATGTGTACTGGGACTAAGTTGCCTAAGGTGGCAAATTAGTCCTAGTAACGGTACTTTTTAAGTTTTTTCAGAATTTTCTGATGGATGTTGATGTGTTTTTCAATTTACAATGCAAATCTAAAGTGAAGATCATGCATAATTTCACTATTGTGCAAGGAAATGAAATGCAATAATGCAAGCTTAAATGAGGTTTTCACTAATGCAAGTTTGAAAATCCTAGAATGCAAAACAATGCAAAACCTAATGCAATGTTGATGTAGGATATTCCTAGGATGTAAATGCACTTGAAATCAGAAGTAAAATGCTCTAAAGTTGGGTTCACCAAAGTGTGGACAAAGATTTTGGCACCCTAATGTGCTCTTGCACTTCTAGGGTTTTTCACCTAAAAGGAGAGAAATGGGCCAAAATGGGCAATGTCCCCACTCAAAATTAATGCAAGTATGGATAAAATACGCCTAAATGCAATATCTAAATGCAATAAACTGATAAAAGAAATGAATTATTAATGCAAAACCTAAGAAATGCAAGCTGTTTGAAAACACATTGTGATATACAAAATGATAGATTAAATGCAATAAAGAACAAGATAAATATGATAAACAAAAACTGTGCACTTGGAAATTGATAAAGTCCTAATAAACTAAGATTGCAGATGTCTCTGAAATTTTGGAAAATCTAATTTTCTAGCCAACTGGAACACTTACGCCAAGCTGGGCGACTTAGTCTTAGATTTGAGAAATTGCTTCGAAACCCATTTCATCCAAATGGGTATCTAGATCTGCAAAAAACTTCTAACAAAAAAGTGTAGTGGGACTAAGTTTCCACTATTGGTGACTTAGTCTGGTTTGGATTTTCTACAAATCTGAAAGTGGAAACATAAGCCCTTAGTCAACACTCTACTTTCTGATGGAAACCTAGATCCAAATATGCAGAAACACCTACAAAACAGAGTATAAATTGGTTTCTAATGGGGGATTTTCCTTGGTCAAACCCCTAGTTTGTATTTAAACCTTGAAAGAGATGATAAAATCTACATAAAATCCTAGCCCTAAGTGTGTCTAAGACTAGGAAATCTGAAACAAGATGCAACCCTATTCTAATATGCAAGAATAAGATGCATAAATGGAATTAGAAAGATGCAAGACTCATTCTAAAAGACACTAAATCACATTAGAAATGAATCTTAATGACATGCAAACCTTCCTTAGGCTAAAAATAGAGAGAAAATGGAAGATGGAATCACTTTGAAAATAAGTCCTTAGGCTTGATTTGATGGCTAGTTGCATCTCCTGAACCTAGATTTCTCCATGATTCTCCATAAACATCCATGATCAACCATTTGCAATGTGAGATATTGGACAAAAATTGAGCTTGAAGACCTACAAAAACCCTAACTTTCTACCCTATAGCTTCAACTTTGATGTAGATAGACTAATGAATATTCTTATGAAAGATATTTAACACTTGAATTTTGAATTTGTCTGTTAAAAATGACTTAATCTTTTGAAAAATTACCTAAGAAAATATATTTATAGGAATCAATACTTAATTATTCATTATTTTAACTTCACAGGCCGACATCCATAAGAAATTTGAATTAAGTTGGTTGTTTTCCTGCTCAAAATTGAAAAATCCCCCAAAAGGGACTAAGTCGCCACCTTGGGCGACTTAGTCCCACCAGGGGTTTTTGAGGTAGGTTTTCTAGAATTTGA
Organism: Sequoia sempervirens; assembly: GCA_007258455.2. Classification (NCBI taxonomy): domain Eukaryota; kingdom Viridiplantae; phylum Streptophyta; class Pinopsida; order Cupressales; family Cupressaceae; genus Sequoia; species Sequoia sempervirens. The sequence goes on from VDFB02281492.1 coordinate 465,023,109, forward strand.
ATGATTTGAATGTTTTTTTTTAGGATTTGTATGATTTGTGAGTGGAATAGGCCTTAAAGTCCAAAATAATGAGTCTTAGGGGCCTATAAATGCAATTTTTAAGGGGTGATTAATGCAAGGGTGTCTAAAATAGGAGCAATTTAGAACACAGATTGTACTCTCCAAAGGAGTACAATTTCCATGTCCACAATTACATGGTGCTAATATTCACAAGGTTATTAAAGTTGATGTGTCCTAGATCCTCTTGTACCACAACCAACATTAATTTTTCTATTCTATAAGACAACTTCTTCCATTAACACCATTTAGGTTGTACAAGTTTTTTCATCCTAGATCCTTCTGCCACCAGTCTATCAGAATTAGCTCTTTTTATTTCTCACCCTTGATCATGGAATATAAGATTATATCCTTTGCTACACATATGACTTACACTGAGAAGATTATGCTTGAGTCCTTCTACATAGAGAACATCTTTTGTCCTAGTTTTCCATCAATACTTATGGTGGCCTTTCCACAAATATTTGCAGATGAATTATCTCCAAACCTGACTAATCCACCATTCCACTTAATAAGATTGATGAATTTTATTTGTCACCTATCATGTGACTTAAACATCCACTATCTATTACCTAGAGATTTGTTTTCCCTTGAGAATGAAATTTTGTTTGGACAACCATTGAATTTTCAACCTCATTTTTTTGCTTCCTCTCTCTTGAAAGTGTCATTATCCTTTACTTGCACTATAACATTTGCTATCTCAGTTTCTGATTTTTCTAATCCACTTTTGTAATATTTTTCTATATGTCCAACATTGTTGCAAATTTGATACATCACATTGACATCCACTAGTGAAGCAAGATAATTCCTACTTAAAAAAATTCTTTTATTCATTTTAGCTTTGTAATCTATAACTTTATGACCATTCTTATTGTAGATGAAATAATAACCAAAAAAGGCAAGATTGAACCTATTTTTGAAGAATCTTCTTGCTTAGAAAGGTCTTTCTTAAGGCCTTATTGGAATAAGGTCTACTTCTTCAAGGTTAATTGGATTTCCAAATCTTGCTTTCTCCAATTCCTTTTTGAGTAACTATATTTATTTCACAAGTTTTTCACATTCATTTGTCTTAGCTTCAATTAGTGTTTTTTATTGTTTGCTCTCTTTCCTTGCACATTCAAAGTCTTCAAGAGTAGAAACAAGTTCACCTTCAAAATCAACTTCACGTCCTTCTTCATCCAAAATCTTGTCCGAACCATTAGAGATCACCATGGTCATGAATAGCAGTTCACCTCCATCATCATCCAATGAGTAGCGATGTACTTCCTTTGAGGAGCTTTATTATTTTTTGGATAGGAGGTTCCTCTTGAAGTTGTTTCTCTTAAAACTCTTGCTGCTATTTTCATTATCTCCAAAAAGAAATTTAGAAGCATAATGACCAATTCTTCCATATTTAAAAAATTTGAAAGGTAATTTACCTTTATACTTTCCCGATCCTTTCTTTAGCTTTCTCACAAAATTTTCTTCTTCCTTAGATTCACTGTGCGAACTAGATGTTCCTTCTTTCTTCACAACATTGAAAGTAACTTCTCTCTTGTGTGCACCTTGAACTTCATTTCTAATCTCATAGACAATGAGAGATCCAAAAAAATTCTTCCATGGTAAGTTTCATCAAATCTTTGGCTTCTTCAATAGCAGAGACTTTTGAATTGAACCAATGAGGGAGAGTTCTTAGAACTTTATTTACAATCATTGAGTCATTCTTCACCTAGTCCTCTGATTCTATTGATAACTTCATCCACCTAAAGCAAATAGCTAGTAATTTTTTCATCTTCTTTCATCCTTGGATTCTCAAATATTGTTCTATAAGAATGTCATTTTTCTTTCTTTACACTATCATTTCCTTCATAGAGATTTTTGAGTTTACCCACATCTCCTTGGTTGTCTTGCATTGCACTACCTTAAAAAACTTTGAATTTGTTAACCCACATAAGATAGCATTCTTTCATTTAGTATTATTTTCATGAGCCTTATTCACATAATAGGATGAGCAGGTTCAATATAATCATCCTTTACAACTCTTCAAATACCATACTCTAGCGAGGTGAGATAGGATTTCATCCTTACACTCTAGAAGGCATAGTTGCTTCCATCAAATATCAATGCTTTAGAAGATGACTCTTTGTGAGCCATGTGTTCTAATAAAAGATCTACCTTTAGGTGTTAGGTTCCACCAAGGAAATCAACTTTGATATCAATTTTTAGAACACAATGATATATTGAGAGGGGGGTGAATCAATATATCCTACAAATTTATCTAATTCAACTTTATCACCCAAAAAATTCTTACTACCTCAAAAAAATAAAGTATCAAATGTAATTCATAGGCACAAACACACAACCATAACACCATATTTATGTGGAAAACCCTACAAGGGAAAATCCAAAATGAGCAAGATGCTTCGAGCTACTATCCAAATCCAGTCTCATAAATAAAAATAAGAATTACAATAGGTTTTATGGGCTATAACCCAAAGGAAGCTACAAATCCTTACAAAATAGTTTTTATGGCTTCAACCAAAGGAAGCTATAACTTAATAATAATTACAACACTTACAAAAAGAGGCTACAACCTCAGTGCAACATGCTTGACACAATATTTCAATCAATCATCACCACAACACTCTTCACACTATCATATATCTTCAACCCCTTTGCTTAACAACCTCTTCACACACTCACCACTTTCAACATAGTTTATTACATGTACTAGCACATACATATTTTCAAATTACACACACACAAAATCACACCTTTGCAACAATATTGACATTTTATTAATATCCTTTGCAAGATTCAACAAGTTTCTCCTTTATTGGCCAATATGAAACGTGTAACATGAAATGTGCAACAGCCACAAGTCAGCTCCAAAACATATGTGGTAAGAGGGAGTCAAATGTAGTCTAGAATATGAGATAATTAGGACCTAGTTTACCTTTGTACACACCTCCATGCTAGCACACACTTCAAGGATTTGGCACAAACACCTCAACACCCCAAGTTGGTTCAACAAACACTTAACCTTCCATGCATTAACTCCAAACCACAAATGATATTGAAGAGACCCAATAACATCATGTAGATCACTTTACAAGCATTATATGGAATGCATAAACATTCTCATACACTCCTTTCACAACTTCATGATACTTTATGTTGGTGCAAGCAAATAAACACTGAACCCAATATCTCTTGCACACACAAAAAACATATTTTTGAGATAGAATATTGAAAAATTGACTTGTAGTACACCTTAATTCATAAAAATTGAAATGCGAGAACATACAGATAATTTAAAATTATCCTCCCAACCTCAAGATCATATATTAAAATGTGGAGAAATACAAAGCATTCCTCTAAACCTTCTTGACTACAACAACACAATCTTCACTCTGCAAGCTCAGTAAACTTCTGTGGTAATTTATATGCTTTGAAAATAGAAACATACATACTTCACATCTATCTTTGTCTAAATTTCAAATCGCAAGGCTATATATTCAAATGTGGAGGAATACAGAGCATTCTCCTAATCTTCTTTAGTACAACTTCTTGAGCCATTGACTACATGAAAACATTTCATACTTTATTTAATATCTTATGCAAGGGTTTACATCAAGGGAAAAATAATTCAACATTCACAACACCATAGACAAAAATTACAACTCTCTTCATCAACATGAGGAAACCTTGAAAACTTCTTCATATTAGCATTCAGCTATACATGAGCAATAGGAGATGTAGTACAACTATGTACAATATGCTCATGACATTCATCATCATGTCCATCACTTCACAACACTTATGATCATCACACTGATTGCTTCATATGTAACCTTCCACAACCTTCCACACTACCACTCTATTGAAATCAATGACAACACATGCAACACATCAGTTCCACCAATATAATCAATCAAGGATTTTCTAGTGCAACAAAATTAGTTACAACCAATGCCTATTCCTTAGCTCATACAATTACTAGTGATGGGCTCCCATAAATATAGCAAACATTTCTTCACTACGAAAGCTACAACTAGGGGATATTTTCCATTCTAGTGCTAGGGAGGAGATACTACAACAACGTGTGGACAATATAGAGCAGTTAGAAGAGGAAATAAAATTTTTACAAGAAATATCTTCCATAGATGCAAAGGGACACTTCCCTTCCACTGTCGCAATAACTTAAGCAACTAGTGGATGGCCTACAATCGGACCTTGAGGAACAAAAGGATAAGATAAGATAAGAAGCTCAAAAATAAGTATTGAAGAAGAGCATAAAGGGGATCACAAAAAGGTGTGTGGTATCCCACTCATAGTTAGAAAAAAAATTGAAGAATGTGGAGGAAAGTATAGTAGAAACTAATTTCTTATACAAATTTTGTCTCCAATGGACCTCCCTCACAAAGAAAATAAAGGATTAGATATCACAATTGGAAGCTCAAATAGTAGAAGTTTCCTCATTATATTATCCATTGAAAGATATGGATGGTGCAATAAGGGTACAACTAGAGAATACACATACTCAACTACAACTACATGAATAGAGGGAGAATATAAAGACATGCAAGTAAAACAAATTTGAGAATACTACAACTCAAAATAGCCCACTTAGGTAGAGTATTAGGGGAGGCCAATACTACAACTCAACATATTCATATTCCTAAGAATCTTGCAGAGTTAGAAGCTACCCTAATAAGCACACAAGGTACATAAAGGTACTACAACAAGACAAACAATAATGGGATACCACACTAGAACAACTAAAGGTGATTCACAAGCACTTTCTTCCATGTAACTAAGAAGCATTTCTTGGGGATAAGACATAATTTTGAAGGCGGGATGATGTTAGCAAATTATAGGGAACAAATAGAAGTTACCACAACTCATTGCAAATCATGTATGAAGAACTAGGCCAACTTGGAAGATAGATTAAGAGGTTCCCTATGAGGTTCACATCTCTATAAGAGTCTAGAAATTGCTATATGTATGTAATAGATAATAGAGTAAGAATATATCATAGAATAGGATTAGAGTAAAGGATTGTGATATAATGTAGAGACTAAGACCTGCTAATGTAATGATTCTCTATATATATGAGTTATAATGATGCAAGGGATATATGTGTTATATATGAGTTACTATTAGATATAGCTTCCTACCACATACTATTTTCTATCATTGCACCCTTTGGGGTATAAATTGACTATGTAAGGGATACTAGGGTATAAATATTCAAACTAATTCCCCATTTCCTCTTGCTAATAGTTGGGCAATGGGAAGTCATCCTTAGGAAAAGCTTTGTTGAGATCCCTTAAATATGTGCAAACACATATAACCCAAATGGGATTAGAAACATGTACTAGATTGTACATCCATTATGTATAACCAATTGGTTTTATGAAACCAATATTCAATTTTTTTTGTAGCTCAAATTTGACAAGTAGTGAAATTTGTGGATGCATCTTACATAGCTTTTGTTTTACTAGTTTCACCTTTGGATATACTATTAAGTGATGGACCACTAATTTTGTGTCTAATCTAGACATGCCAATGTAATACCAAGTAAATTTGAATTTTTGTTCTTCTAGGAATGATGTAAACTTTTTTTTCTCATCAATATCTAGAGATGGTGCATAGAATGTGATCTTTGGATTGTCAACAATTCCAACATTGATCTACTCTAAGTCTTCCACTAATTCCATTGATTTCTATTGATGCTTAGTGATACTAGGGAGGTTGAATCCTTTATCCTCAAGTGCCTTAGAGAGGTTTTCACCCTCAGATATGTCCTTTATTTTGACTTTTTCTTTACTCAAAAGCATCATACTATGGTTTTTACTAGGGGGTCTATTTTTATTTTTATATTTTTAGTTTTACAATTGAAGGATCTAAATTTACCCCCATAGTATGATTTTACATAAATATCTATATAAAACCTTGCTTTATGATCTCTAGGAGGTATGCCATCTCTAAGTCCCATAAAATAAACAATAACATCATCATTTTTAAATACATCCAAAACTGGTGCTTGTTAATCGTCCTAATCGATGATTTGGGAGTAAATGAGTTGAAGGTTATTATGTTGTGAAAATGAGGTAAATGACAAGGTTGTAATGGTGTTGATGGATGCATTCTCAAATAGATCTATAATGTACATGGGATATTCCTCAATGGTATCATCGTTAGAAGTATTAATCCTAGGAGAAACTCCTACTACCTCACTAGGGATACTCTCTATGTTAGGGGTAACATTATTTTATGATCCATACCCAAGCCCTTGGTATTTCTATCATTTCTCTAGAACAATGGGTTCTCTTATTCCTTGTTGATGTAGACCAAGCTCGCCATGGCCTGTGAATCCCATGTTCTTAATGATTTTGAAACCTTTTCTATTTGGATCAATTGGTTGAGTAGCTTGTTATTTCTCATCTTGGTACAACAATATTGAGATATCTTCCTTTATGACTTCTTTGTTGAGCTCTCCCCACTTGAAGAAAACAGTGGCTCAATTATTATAGTAGAAGATGTTTTTTCTGTGTTATGGTTTTCCATATGTCTTAGGAGAAGACAAAAGTTGTCCTACATAAAAGGACCATTTAAGAATATAATCTCCATAACCATTGTCTTATACTTGAACCTTGATTTTTGGAGGAGGCTTATGAATGGGAGGTGATATATTTGTTAGGAAATTGGAGTATATTTTGATATTTTTCTTCCAAGTTCTTACAATAATGGAAAGGTTGAGAGTCCCCAAATGGTGAATTTGGTTTCATTGCAAGGAAATTTTAGGCATTGATGATAGGTTGAAGGGACAACCTGCATGACATGTATCCATAGGCATCCTAGGAGGATGTTATATAGTTAATCAAGATCCAAGACTTGACATGTTTCTTCAATAGTTGGAACAACCTGAATAGGAAGTTTTATAGTCTCTTTTGATTTATGTTCATTTTCATCATTTTCTATAATGGTAATTCCATTTTATTTCTCAATAACCTCATTAGAGTATCCCAATTTTTTGAAAAGTTTCAAAGTACAAATGTTTAAGCCCACTCCACCATATACCAAGACTCTTTTGATTTTATGTTTGTGGATGAAGAGTTCTAGATGTAAGGCATGATTATGATATGTATTTGAAGGGAGATCCTTTTCAATAAATAAGAGACACTGATTAGATTCAATATGTCATACCATGGCCTAAAATTGATCAATATCTACATTGGTAGTAACACATGATTCTAAGAGTGCCTTGTCTATGATTTTTTTATACAATGGAGAGATCTTAAAAAGCTCTAAAATGGATATTTGAGTTGGATTTTTCTTAAGATACATCAATCTATGAGATTATAATTAGTTGGTAGCACGTTAGTTAAGATTTTAGATTGAGGTGGAGCTCCTTGAATGGTGACCTTCTGTGATGTCCCCATCACAAAATAAAATCTAAGATAAGTATACATTTAATATATTTATATATTCGTATTCAAATAGAGTAATCATTATAGAACATTTTCATTTAACTCATATATAAACATGACTAACTTGGGTACTGTTGGTGACAAATGAGAAGAAGAGATCCTAGAAGAAACTAAGATGTTTTTTGCTTGAGGACAAGCAAAGTTGGGAGGGGAGGACTGTCATGTCCCTGAAATTAGAACACTTTGAGATACAAATAAGTGAAAATGAATAACACAATACATATTAAAATTATAAAAGAAAATATTATCGTTTATAATTACAATCATAAGATAATATTGTAATTATAAATATATATTGACGATACACAATAAAATACATTAATATAAATTCTATCATAATTATCAAATAATTATTAAAGAGATAATATTATAAATATTAAAATATACATTTAAAGTAATAAATATAAATAATACTATAAATAAATATAAATAATATTACAAATAAATTAAAAATAAAATAGTAAAATATAGTACATATCAAAACAAAATAATAAAATATCATTAAGGAATGTTTAACTAAAAGTCATGTCCATTTGTGGGGTTATCTCTATTCAAAGAGATGACTCTCTTCATGGAGGTATAAGGATATAAAATAAGGAGTGGAAGATAGGGAGAAAGGAATAATATATACACATCATATTTTAAGAAGAGGATAGAAGAGAAAAGGAATGAAGATGTGAACAAGAGATCTATCAATAGTGTGTAGAGAATAATAAAATAAAAATTGGAAAGGTTTGGAATTAGTTTTCAAAAGGAAGCAATCATTTCAAAAGGTTGTGTCTTTTCTAATGAATGTCTCTTTTCAAAAAGATACACCTTGTCATTTGAATGTGAAGATATAAAAAGGGAAATAATGAGATATGTATAGAGGGAAGAAGGAAATAAAGAATAGAATGAGAAACAAGAGATAAAATATAGACTGCAGATCATTTGAAATTTATAAAGACAGGCAGATGGAAAGTAGATAGTTATTTTATGAATATAAGGAGATAAGTATTTTATGAATTTAAATAATAAATTAGATAAATGTTTGTACATTTAAATAATGATTTTGATAAATACATCATGGATTTAAATAATAGTCTAATTAATAGTAATTCATACATGGTGCTATTTATTTAATGATATCTATTTTTTATGGATTGCATGGGGAATAATAAATCATGCATGCTACTAGTTATAAAATTGCTGATATGTTATGCTCCACTGACATGATTGAATGTAATTATATATATATATATATATATATATATATATATATATAATACAATTATACAATAAAGATACTTGTAGCAATTATTGAGCCTTATAAGTAATTGTGATTATTTGATAGGAAAATGAATAAATTTATGAATGTCTTTATCCTATGATTGATCAGGAAAAGGAGAAAAATAATGCAATATGAATACTAGACCATCATAAAAGGATATCTTCAAGAAATCAAGGAAGATATAGAGTAATCCCAAAATGGGGACATTACACCTTCTCTCATTGTGTAGTGACTCCACACTAAGGATTTTTAATAGGTATAGTGGCAACGAAAATGCAATTATTATATTCTTGGATATGTCATACTATTATATTATAGGAGTGGTTGAATTTTTTATAGTCCTTTTCTATTCCCGAATCATTTTCTTTATCGTGGTTTAGTATTGGATCCTTATAAATATCTAGATCATTATTTCTAGAAGTTCTAGGATGTTAATCGATGCTAACATCTCCTTGGTCAATGAGATCTTGTATGAGGTTTTTAAGTTTCATGCAATTTGGTGTTTTGTGACCTTTTATCCTATGGTATCACAATGATAATTATTGCTATTCTATGAGGGTTTAAATTATGGTTCATCATAATGCGCGAGTTTTGGAAGTTTGATAAAATTTTATTGAACTATTTTTTTAATATTGTCTCAATTGGATCCCCTAAGGGAGTTTACTTATTTCTAGTGGTGTTGTTAGGTCTTGGTGGTCCTCTTGGAGGATTTAAATTTTGGTTAATCTATTGATTGCTTGATGAGGGTTGCATGTTTTGTACAAATTTTGTATCTACAACCCTATCATTGGTGACATTCTTGTTTTTAGCCCATAGGCAAGGTTTATCATTAGAATTTTATGTTCGATCCTTGTTATCCTTGTAAAATTTAACAAGTACTTTAGTGATAAGTGTCTTCTCAATTATGATTCCCTTTTCTATGAATTATTCATGGTGTTAGTACATTGTATAGTTAAGTGGAAGCCAACTTAGGTGTTAAGGTTTTGGAAAAATATATCCATGAGTTATTTTTCAAGGATAGAACATTTGAATTCACTAGTCTTATGTCTCCAATGTTGTAGGAAGGAAGTGAATTTTTCTCCTAGATTTTGTTTTGTTAGATATATAAGTCAGTCATAGTAGTTTCATGTTCCATGTTATACGAGAAACGATTGACAAACTTTTCCACAAGCTAGTGGAATGTTTTGTTACCTTACGATTGGTGGGAGAACCATTCTATTGCTTGTCCACTTAAAATTTGAGGAAAGAGGCACATTAAGTATGTGTCATTATATTCCACCTCTAGAGATGCTATATAGAATTCTCATATGTGTGCTCATGGATCATCTCTTCCCTTATACTTGTCAAATGAGAATTTTGAAATTGTGAGGAAAGGGTATCATAGGTATGTTTCTATCAAATGGATATGGACAATGTTTCTATCAAATGGATATGGACAAATATCCTCAAGATGATATATTTTCTTCACTTTTCCTAGTTTCATGTTAGTAATTTTTTGATTCAAGCTTTAGGTTTGTAATTCCAAGTCATTATGGTAGTTATTTTGGGGATTGATTTATGGTTGTGGTATGTTTTGTGTTGAATTGTGCTATATGAATTGTATGGAATATTTTGGTTTTGGTGAGTGACTTGTTGTGGAGTGATTTGTTGTTGTGGGATGTATTGTTGTTGTTATATGTTTTATGGATTGTATATAATGTTTTGGTTTTGGCGAGCTGTTATTGTTGTGGAGTGATTTATTGTTGTGGGATGTATTGTTGTACATTTTTGTGGATCATTGTATGGAGTGTTTTGGTTTTGTTGAGCGACTTGTTATTATGGAGGAATGTATTATTTTTTAGGGATTTATTGTTGTCGAGGGATGTATTGTTATTGAGGGATACATATGTTGGTGGATATATTATATGTGAGGGTTGTGAAGGATGTGGCATGCTATAATCTTTTAGTATGTTAGATATGTAGTCTTTTTTTGTAATGCTAAGTGATGGGTTAGGATTATATATGCTCCTTGTTATGTTAGGTTCTTGTGTAGCATAGGGAATGCTAGGAGTCATTTAAGGTATGGGAGTTTGGGTCATGAAAGGATTGTTTGAGTAATTTAGAATGTTTGTTGATGAAGAGTGAGGAATGCTACTATTGGTAGATTTGGTTTAAACAAGTTTATTTGATTAAGAAAATGCGAAATATGATTTTAGATTTGTGAGATTGTTTGATCAACCATGTTTGGATTTTGAAATAATAGATTTAGAAATTTTTAGAAAATGATATTGAATCTGTGTCATATGAGGGTATTGTTGGTTGACTTAGTATGTTTGGCATTAGAGTTTGATGTATTTTTTCATTAATAGCTTGAATTACATGTCTCATTTATTGGAATATTTGATAACATGACTTGTGTTAGGGCTTGTTCCCTAAGTGTAGCTATGTTAAAATCAAAAGGTAGCTTGGCACCACTTTGTGCAAGTCTAAGAAAATATGTGGGGATTGAAAGATATGAAAGCATCAAGTGCTCTAGCCAAGGAAGGGTCTTGTTGCATTGCTAAGAGATTTTCCTTAGTGAATTTCTCAAACTCATCGGTTCCATAAATATTATGTTTTTGATGATAACTTGTTGATAGTGAGGTTGTTATTGTAGAGTTTGATACTCATGAGGATCAAATAGATTACTAGGAATTCCAAAAGATGATTTAGTAGCATCCATAGGTGTCATGGCATTTGAACTACTTGGATTAGATTCCTTGATTTTCTTATATTGGGACCTTGTAATAGGCATATAAATTTATGATGACCTTTATGAAGGATGAGATGTAAGTGAAGGTTGATAATGTGATGGATTTTTTTTGTTTCAAGATGAACCTATGAGAGAAATGTTGGGTAGATTTGGATAAATAATGACGTTGATGATGTTTGGTTGATGTAGGATATGAAAACCTATAAAATTCAAAGCTAATCTAGATCTCTAATTTGATAGGTGTTGGTTATGGTCTTTGTGTATATTAGACTAATAAGTTCAAGAAAAGGGATGATGTTTAATTCACCAACTTAGAAGTAGACAAGACTACTAAGCTAGTTTACTCACATGTATTTGATGATAATCTAGCTATTCAATTGAAAAGGTTAATTTCAAGTAAAAGTTAAACTAGGAGAAAGATGAGAGATCTAAACAAGACTATGATTGATATTAGCTAATGTTGGATTGGTGTTTTCTATTGATTATGATAGTGCTATTTGTCCAAAGCTAAAGATAGATGACCCTAAAAATTCCAAGATGAAAATGGTATGGAATGGGTGTGAAAACTAGTTTGCTGTGTAAGTGATGAATTCTGGTTACAAGTCTATTATATTATAGGTCTCAAACCTAGATTTATTTGCTATTGAATTTTGGAAAATTAGTTTTTCATAGCCAAATCATCATTGTGTATTTTAAAAATATCACTGTGTTTTGCAATTGCGTTGAGGTATATATTAGATGTGGCAAAGTTTGTCAAATGTATCACTATGGATATCAAAGGTGCCACACTGTATTTATTGAATGTAGCTAACTATGTCAAAAGAATTAGTGTGCATCAAAAGCATTACCACATTTATCAAAGGTGTCAATGTATTTCAAAAGCATCGAGTTGTGTAGAGACTAGGGTTTTAGACTGGCAAAGTTTAATTTTGATCAGATACATCGATTTAAGTAAAAGTGTCACATTGTAGATCATATGCATCGCTGTGTTTTATCAACTACATCAAAATTTAATCAGAAGCGCTATAGGATTTGTAGTGTAGAAAAATGTATCCCTTTTAAATTTTCACACCTAATTAGGAATTAATATTAAAATGAACTTAATTATTCCTTAATTTAGTGTTGTAATATGTATTTTACATATTCACATTAAGTTTAGGGTCCTATTAATTAAAATGGACTTAATTGTGCCTTATTTTTAGTGTTGTAGAATGTACCTCTTTACACTTTCACACTTATTTAGGGCTCCTTTAATTAATTGAGGTTAACTTGCCTTAATTGGCCCCTTTAATTCAAATCCAAGCCTAATTAATTGTATTTTCCAAAGAGGAAACCCAAAATTCATTAATGCCTAAACATAACACTTCTCATTGAGCAATGTGTGTCCTAGGTAAGTGACCTAGGACCCTAAATTTAAATTATATTTTTGGCAGTATTTTAGCATATTCAAATCCATATTCACATATTGGCTTGTGTTATTTGAATTTCAGAAAATTAATGTTACATACCTATCAATATAAGGTCATTTCACTATGTTTCATCTAGCAAAATTTGAAGAGCGCATTGATATAGAAAGTTTATAAGATCAATAGCATTTCAAGAGCAATTCAAGTCATTAAAGGGGAAATTTATGAAGAATTATTGCAGCAATCAAGATCCAATTTTGATGTCAAATTCTTCTTGCAACATCCATGTTTTTGGAGCTAATATGATGATTTAGGTTTCATGATCCATTCAAGCATTCAAGGAATTATTTCAAATCATGTTTCAAGATCAAGGTCCACATTCATTTAAGCCATTTCATGCAAGTTGCAGATCTACATTCCAAGGTTCATTCAAGGGTTTGGTGAGTTGTGACATAGATTTGTTCATTCATCATTCCTTTCATGCTATTTCATATCAAGGTTTAATTATCAAAATGGGGTTTAACCACTTGGAAAACCACCATTCACCAAAAAAAAACATTTTTCCCTCTCTTTGTGCGTTACAAATTTGTAGGTTGAAGAAAAGTTGAAGATATCAAAGTTGCAAAATTGCAAAATTGTCAAAGTTGTCACCTTTGTTGTCATCTCATGGAAACTTAGATCTCAAATTTATTTCTGACTATTTGACTATGAAAATTAGGAATTTGGAAGTGAAAATATAGGAGCAGAGGACATAGAAATGAATTTTGGAGAGCCCTACCCAAGACCCATTTTCCATAGGGTGAATGAGTCCTCAAACAACTTCTGAAAATACCATTTTGTGAGAGGTACACAACATTTATCCCTTTTAGATCTGCCAAAAACTTTGTAGGTTCCTTCAATTTTATGTTTAATCTATTAAAACCAATTGATAGATTGCATTTTGGAGCTGATTTTCTATTTTTTAATCTTTCTCTCGAAAGTGTTGTTTGACCTAGACCCCCGTCCTAACACAAAAAGGGAAATTGCAAGACTCCTCAAATAATTCACTCACCCGAGGGTTGAGAGTGGAATTTAACTCGAGGGATCTCATTTCTTGAATGAAATAGAATAATAGGTAGGTTCATTCACCCCATTTTCCCCTTTCTATTTATCGTAAGTTTGGTGAAACAATCCAAATTTAGTATAAAACCTTATGTGTTGGAACCTCTAACCCATTTTTCTTTGTTTTATTTTGGTGAACTTTAGTTTTGAATATTCTAATTTCTAATTTGGAGTACATTCAAATCCTAGATCTAGGATTTGCATTAATTCATTTCATTTAGGGTTTCTAAATTTGGCTTAAAGTTGCATTACATTTTAGGTGTAAACTTGCATTTTGCAATCATTTTAAATCTGAAAAAATCAACAAACATTCCATAATGTTAGAATAATTTTGCATAGAACTTGCATATTAGTGTATGTTCAATCATTCACATTCAAAAATTGAGAAAAAATTGCATTTCAAAAAGTGTCATATAGTTCCTCATTTGTCATTAATTTTACTTGCATTAGGTCATTAAATTATGGAAAATTCTGCTACAAAAGTTACAGTTTGAAACTTGGAATAGAGAACACATCTAATCAATCAAAAATTGCATTTTTCAATTTAAAAAACCCCTGTATTGGGACCCATTCACCCATGGGCGAATGAGTCCTTTAGAGCATACAAAAGCCAACTTTTCTCAGCTTTTTTGTGGTTTTCTACACTTCGTAGAACTCTTGGTAACTCATTGTTTCAGTTTGGTAATTTTTAGAAATTTATATTTTATGCATCTAGGTCTAATCATCCATTTAGTGTAGGAATTTCAAATCATTTCAAAACTTATTTCAATAGTGAAAATCATCAGATTTGTTAGACAATTGTTTACATTTTGAAGCATCACATAAGTTGGATAGATTACTTTTCATTTTAGGCACACTCAAAATTCACAATGTTAGTATTGTAAATGTGGAATAAGTAATGAGTAAAATAACTAAGAAAAATTCTTAATAAGACATTATATCAAAGATTCAACAATATTTAACTAATTTAAAGCAAGAATCTACTGAAAGCGTCATATTGTTCTCTATCTCTAAAGATTTATTAAGTCACGAGGCTCTCAGATTTTGTAAGCATTGTGACTTTTAAAATGCCAATCTAGAGAATGAGATGCTACTAAATGCAATAATCTAATCCTATATGGTGATTTGTAAATGATATCGATGAAGCTACTATAATCTAAACTGACATGAAACTTGATAAAAGAAGCTATAGTAATCTATGATGCAACTAATTGAAAATCCATGATATTGATTTTAAAATGCTATGATTGCTATTGCTAAATGATAATTGATAAGATGCTTGATTGCTCAATTGGTGTTTCTACATAGTAATTTTGCACAAATATGGGATTCATTTCCTATAGAAGGCTATATTTATAGATTCACAACAACATATTTGTGAAGGTGCAACACAACAAAGGTCTAGATTTGATTTGGAGGATTGAATGGTGAGAGATGAAGGAGCTTGAGTTCATTATGGGAATGGTTCCTTCCCACAAAAACACTCATCCAGAAGATAGGAAGAATCATTAGAGAAAGATGAAGAGGATTGCCTGAAAGTTTGTCTCCAATTTTTCCCATGAAGGTTTGAGTTGAATTAATTAGATGTTTCATATCTAATTTGGTAGGTAAAATATGATGAGCTGTAGAATATATGCTTTTAATTTGAATATTTGGATTTATTCAAATTTAGGAAGAAATAAGATATTAAATTTAATAAAACAAACTATAGAAGTCTATTTATTAAATTAAAAATGGAAGAAATGAATAATTAAATGAAACAAAGTATGTGAACTTGTTTATTTAATTAAGATGAAATAATAGAAGAATTAGAAGAATTAAAATGTGAACTATATAAATAAATATTTCTATTTATTCAATAGTAGAGGAATTTAAGGTTAATTAATCAAATAAATCGTATTTAATTAATTAGATTATCTAGACCATTTTTAGGTGTATATATTTTGCCCCTCTTTGAAGTCTGTTTACGCATTGCTTCAAAGAAAATTTTGTTGCTGCTACTGCTAGTACCGACGGATTTTTTTCAGTATGCCCTAGATGTTTATTTTCAAGTGATGATGTATATATGCCCCCTCGGGAGATAAATTGATGAATTTTTGATTTTTTTGATTTTTGGAAAACTTTCAATTTTTTTTGTGATTATCTAATGATTTTTGATGATTTGATAAAGTTTTGATGATGAAATAATTTATCTCCTGACAAACAATTTGAAAGATGCCTTGTGATGAGTTTTAAATTAATCCTCTAGTAAATAAATTAAATAAATCCCATAAAAATCACTTTAATTAACCTTTAAAATTTTTAAAAGGGGTAAATTTGAATTCATTTGTGCATTTGTAGTTTGAAAATTTGGTGTGAGAGCAATTTGGTGCAAAATGTCAATCCCTTACCAAACTCATTGATTCGAGTACGTGCAATGAAACAACTGCCCGACTGCGTATGGACCTTCGGTAGGTACCCTAGAACCTCCTCATAAATTGTGCATTTTGAATTTCCTTTTTTTTAAAACGTTATTTCGGATTTTTCATCTTTTAGCACTTTCAAGCTTCGATGTAGCGCTTTCATTCTCTGTTTTAGCACTTTCAATGAAATAGCGCTTAGGTTAGTTTCTTTAGCGCTTTCATAGGTTAGAATAGTGCTTTGAAAGTTATAATGCTTAGGATAGATGTTCTAGCGCTTTGACATAGAGTTTTAGCGCTTTGACCAATTCAGTGCATTTGCTTCATACATTAGCGCTTGGACCCTTGAAAATAGCGCTTCCATTGTAATGGCGCTTTGATGTCCTAAAATAGCACATTTTCCTCTTGTTATGGCCCATTTGATGAATTAGCGCTTTGAGCACCTGTTTTAGTGCCTTGTTGTGTTTTAATGGCACTTCCGATATTGTGGCGCATAAAAACACTGTTTTAGCGCATTCAAGTCAGAATGATGTAATTTGTCTATTTTATCCTTGATTTTTTTGATTTCGATCATGTCAGCTGTTGGTTTGATATGATTGATGATCTCAATAAAGTAGATGATGTTCAACCTCATGATAGGCGAGGTCTGATGATTAATTATCCTCATGATAGGCAAGGAATAATTATAGTTTAATTTGATAAACCTCATGATAGGTGAGGTTGATTGATAAATTTTATGATTGACCTCATGATCGGGGAGGTTGATTTGATAGTTGCTCACAAAATTTTAGCAAAGTCTCACCAGAGTTGATTAGTTTCAATAGGCTGATTGATGTTGATGATTGACAAAGATTTTTTACGTTTTTGTTTTCCATGATGATAGGAGTCATTTACAAACTTACAGATTAGAGAGTGGTTTCCTAGGACCTTTGACTTGATACCGTAGCTAGTGCAACTAGAGACATCAACTATTACCCATTGTGGTTTATCGTCTCTATTAGATATGCCCCAGATTAGGATTAATCGAGGTCTCCTAACAGCCCTCGCAGAGAGGTGGCAGAGCGAGCATAATACCTTCCACCTTCCTACTGGTGAGATAGCAGTCACTCATGAGGATATCTGGTAGATTTTGAGGATACCTGTTGTTTGTGACATTGTAGTTTATGATTCTTTAGAGTAGGGTGGGACTGATGCTCTCCGTAGAGTATTTCAGGATGATTCTATTTGTGGATATTGGATTCCATGGTGTGAGATAGTGGATGCCTATGCCACCTTGCCTTTAGTTCTTGCTGGTTTTATTAGAGGGTTCCTTTGTCATAATCATAGGTCAAAGGGACTTTTTGTTGGTTGGGGCCATGTGTTGGAGATCATGATTGTGCACGGTACGAGATATGCTTGGGGCATGTGTATGCTTTCCAATCTTTATCATAATTTGCATTTGGCTATCTACCTTAGAGGTCATAGTTTGTTGTCAGGAGTTACTCTACTATAGGTGTGGGCATGGGAGCATATATCTATTACACGTCCAGTGACAGTTAGACAAAGACTAGCCATGAGGCCGTATGTCCATAGATATACAAGTCATCTTACTCAACCTAGACTGGGTAATTTGGATCATTGGAGAAGAGTGTTGGATGATGTAGAGGTTGTTACATGGTGGCCTTATCTAGTTGCGAGCATTGGGATGATGATGATGTATAGTTTCCATACCTCTATTAATTGATGATGCTGATTGGTTGGACTCGTTGGGTGTTAGAGAGATTATTGTTTAGATGAGTGCTTAGACAATATGGTATTGTTCAAGGTATGCCCCAGGGTATTGCCCATTATGCTTGGCACCAATTAGATTCTACAGATTAGGGACCGGGTCTTTCATATGATGCCGCTGTTCAGGAGTATCAGGCTCTACAACCTCTAGTTTGGGATATCCATCTTGATATTGTCAAGCCACCTGTTATAGTTGATTATGCAGAGTATCTGGTTCTACATACTTTTCCATGGATTACCATTCCTGATGAGCCAGTACCACTACCTATTGAGGAGGAGGTTGCTATTGCACATGGTCATCGACGAAGGAGAGAGGAGGTTGGTGAGGAGGAGGTGGAGGATGTTGAGAGAAGTGGCGGTGAGGAGAGTAGTGGTGAGGATGAGGATAGCAGTGATAATGATGAGGGGTATGGAGGTGGTGGAGACGGTGGAGATGATGGAGGAGATGGTGGTGGAGGAGGTGGGTTAGGTGGAGCTAGTGGATCAGTGCCAGTTTTGGATGTTAGAGACATCATGGTGTCTCATAAGAGGCGATCGATGATAGATCCTACAAAGTAGCATGTGCGGATTGGTGTACCCTCCCAGTAGCAATAGAAACAAATTGTGAGCCTACAGGTGTAGGTGTAGACCTTATAGGGTCAACTGGTTTAGGCTCAGGGTCTCTTATTGCAGACAGAGACATAGATGCAGAAACAGGCCCTGTCTCATGCATAGGCTCTCTCTTAGGTACATGCACAGTTAGCAGTAGCTTAGGAACATATTACCACTTTGACAACCAAGAGAGATGCAGCTAGATAGGTTGCAAAGAAAGCCCAAACTATAATTGAGAGATTACAAAGATTGGCTGATGGTACATCTATGGACAATTATGTGAGAGAGGTTCTCCACATGGGTAGAGAGGCAGAGTATTATAGAGGTAAATACCATGATGTTGTTCCCTCTGAGCAGAGAGTCAGTTATACCCAGTCCTGATCAGGCAAGACTTGTTGTAGGACAATTAGTGCAGGTGTGAAACAACCTCTTCCGAGAGACCCGAGAGATCCTAGTACATCTGGTGGGGGAGATTTTGGTCTAGTGATGCCAACACCATTGGGAGCTAGCACTACATAGCTCCAGGATTGGATTGTTTGATATATTTTGAGACATGATATCTACTCTAGTTTTTTGATTTATAGCCATTTTTGATGTTGTACCTCTTTACATACTGTACTTCATTGTATACTTGACATTATGATTTTTGAGATTTATATGATATACGACAGATTGATCAATCTATATGAGTTTATGTGATTCTATGATGGATGCATTTTCCTTAGTTTTGGTATGCCATGTGATGATTTATGTTATGATGTTATGGATGCAATTTATGATCATGATGATATGCATTGATTTTTTGATGTTTACATGTGATTATGTAAATAATGATGATGTATGGATGCATGGTGATAGTTGTATGATAATGGATATATACAAATGATATGAAAATTCATCTATATGTATGATTTTGGATATGATGTTTCTATGATATATGACATAATGATGAAGATGAATATGATGTACTTTATATTTTATTTTTTTCTAATACAAATTAATGATGCAATAAATGGATGAATGAATGATTTAATATAATGATACTTCAAATGTATGATATATGATATGATGAATGGGTGGATGAAAATGCAATTACATAGAGATTTGTTTTTGATAGTTTTTTTTTCATGCAATTTTATGATGTGATGCACAAATGAAGAAACTGATATGATTAATGCAAATTATATGATCAAATGTTTGAATGATGAAATGATGTAATAATTTTTCTAATGTATTCAATGGAAATGATTATGTGGCTACATGATAATGATTATGTTTTTGTTAATTTCAAGTATACTCAATCCATTAATGGGAAAATATAACATCGTCTTTGAATGATTCACCAATCTTCGTAACAAAAACTCTGTAGATGTAAAACCATCAATGAATGCAATTTAATTTACCATGAAAACCTACATGCAAACATTGGCATCATAATAGTCCTTTTATTTTGCTTGTTATCATCATGGAGCTTTTAAAATGTTGAAAGTGGGTACAAGCATCAATGGTATAATTTAGACCAATGATGACCTAAGTACTTCTTTCATGATTTTTGATATTGCAAAGTAACACAAGCATCTAGGTATAATTGAACTGAGATGGCATGAGCATTTCTTGCATAAATAGACAAGAATTAATCATTTTATTATGTGAATTGGTATGTCATCAATGATACTTTGTAGAGCACGTCTCGCAACAATTCACACAATAAATAATTAATTCACAAACAACATACAAAGAAAATATCATTCTTCTTCTTGGCTTCTCTAGTTCAATAAATCATCAAGTTGCTCCAAAGAAATGATAACAATGATCAAAGTACAACAATTCAACCTCTGCTTGAAGTATTTCATTCATTATTCAGATTAGATCATCCATTTTGATTTGTTCTGATTGGTTTGATCTCAACTATCATGATGTGGATGGTTGATTTTCTAATGTGATCTGATGTTGATGTATGTTCCATGTTGAGTTTTCCAATGATCATTGTGTTTACTACATTTGACATGATGTTGTTTGTCAGTTTGTTTAAACTCAAGTTTATTGCCCCCAGTGGTTTCAATATTTTTCCCCCAAGCTAGGGTGTGACACGATCACTTTGCTAGGATATGTACATGATGTTTTCCTTTCAGATGTTATGTGGAAAATGATGGAACAAGTGGATGACCAAGTCATGCATCCAATAGATAGAAAAGCTAGTTTAAATCACAAGTAACACCTGCTTCCAGGTTTTTCACTACTCATTTTTATTGCACTTTTTCAGACTATGATTATTTATTTATTTATTTATTTATTTTTTTTTCTAATTTTTTTTTGTATTTTCTCTTTTCTTTTGTTGACAGGTTCATTGAACAGATCCCCTTCAGGTGTAGATAGTCGATAGGCTCCAAATCCATAGACTGATATGATGACAAAGGGACCTAACTAGTTAGGTTCAAACTTCCCTTTCTTTTCTCTATCTTGTTGAATTCTAGGTTTTTCTTTTAGGACCAAGTACCCAACCTAAAAGACTCTAGGATTTACCTTGTGATTGTAGCTTCTGGACATCCTCTGTTGATATTCCCTCAAATGGTTCATAGCTTGTTGATGACGTTGATCCAATAGTTCGAGCTCTTGAAGTCTAGAGACCCTATAATCCTCATCTGGAATGATACCCTTTAGTGATGCACAAAGTGATGGAATCTCAACCTCAATGGGTAGTATAGCCTCTGATCCATATACCAAGGCATATGGTGTAGCTCTTGTAGGTGTTTTGATGCTGGTTTTGTATGCTCAAAGAGAAATATTTAACTAAATGTGCCAATCATGTCCAACACCATTGGTAGTCTTCTTTAAGATTTTCAAAATAGTTTTATTTGAGGCCTTTGCCTGGTTATTTCCCTGAGGATAGTATGGTGTTGAAAAACGATGTTGGATATGAAATATTTCACACAATTCTTGGAAATATTGGTTCTTAAAAGGTCTACCATTGTCTATTACAATGGATTGAGGTATGCCATTCCAACAGATGAGGTAATTCAGAATGAAAGAAGAAATCTGCTTTCCAGTGATTGTTGTTAAGGGAACCACTTCTATCCACTTTGTAAAGTATTATGTTGCTATGATTATGAATTTGTGTCCATTGGATGAAGATGGATTTATCTTTCCTACTAGGTTGAGTCCCCACTAACAAAAGGGCCATGTTGATGTAAATGGTTGCAATTCTTGTGTTGGCACATGGATTAGGTTACCATGAATCTGACATTTCTGACATTTCTTAACAAATTGAAAAGACTCCTCCATATTCAACTAGTAATACCCCAAACAAAGGAGTTTCTTTGCTAGGGTTAGTCCACTTGAATGAGTTCCACAAATACCTTCATGAACCTCATGTAAGGCTATTTTAGATTCATTATGTTCTAGACATCGAAGAAGAGTACCATCTAGACCTCAATGGTAAAGTATGTTAGCAATTAATGTATGTTGTGCGGTTTGGTGGATGAAGTTACGTTTCTGGTTTCTAGAAAGATTAGGAGGAAGGATATTGTCTTTTAGGTAAGTGCAAGTCTTTCCATAAATGGAGGATTCAAAGTTAATTAATTGACATATGGTTTGAGAATCAAGATCATCATAAGCAGTGTTAGACACTTGTTCCACCATAAACTCATAACGACCTCGCTTTTCTGGCAATTGTAAGGGAGAAGAAATCGTCGCCATAGCATCAACAACTTTGTTTTCTGCCCTTGGAATCTATTCAAACTTAATATCCACAAAGTAATTTTTGAGATTATCTATCATATTTTTATATGGCATCAACTTCTCATCTTTTGTCTGATATTCATCATTTACCTAATAGATGACTAGTTGTGAGTATCCATATACTTGTAACTATGTGATTTTCCATTCAACTACCACTTTGATGCCAATAATTAGTTCCTCATACTCAGCTACATTATTTGTACATGGATACATGAGTCTATATGACCTTGGGATGGTGTGTCCTTGAGGTGTAACAAATAGAATTCCAACACCAGATCCCCGTTGTATGTATGACCCATCAAAATAAAGCCTCCATTGTTGTGTTGTCATAGTAAGAATGTCTACATCAAGAAACTCTATGTTCATTGGACGATCATCTGGTAATGGAGCTTCAACTAATTGATCATCAATCACTTGACATTTGATGGCTCTCCTATCCACATATTGGTTATCATATTCACTCAAGAGCATGATCCACTTGGCTAGTCTCCCTGTTAGAGCAACCTTGCTCAGTAAATACTTTAAGGGATCAATCTTTGCTATGAGTTTAACCGTGTGGGTTAACATATAATGTCTCAACTATTGGGTAGAAAATACCACCGCCAAACATCCTTTCTCGATGAAGGTGTAATTTATTTCATAACCATTCAGTGTCCTGCTGATATAATAAATAGCTTGTTCCCTTCCCTTAGGATCTTCCTGTGCTAATAGAGCTCCTAAAGAAATGTCTGTTGTTGCAATGTATAGTAACAATGGTCTCTCCTCTATAGGTGGCATCAATATGGGAGGTGAAATTAGATATTTCTTTATTTGATTGAAAGTTGTTTCACATCATTCATCCCATTTGAAAGAGACATTATTATGTAGCGAATGATTGGAGGGATGAATTTTGTCTGCTAATTGGGAAATAAATCTCCTGATTGATTGTAGCCTACCTTTTAGAGATCTTAATTGACCGATATTATTTGGTGGTGGCATTTCCATTATTGCCTTGACCTTGGCAGGATCCACCTCGATGCCTTTTCCTTAAACTATGTAACCCAAAAGTTTTGCTGATGTAACCCCAAACACACATTTCTTAGGATTTAATCTGACATTGAATTTCTCTAGTCTGGTAAATATTTTTCCCAGAATCTCCAGATGGCCTTCTTTGGTATATGATTTTACTAATATATCATCCATGTAATCTTCCATAAAAGTATGCATCGTATCATGGAAAATGGTGGTCATTGCATGTTGATATGT
This sequence comes from Sequoia sempervirens, assembly GCA_007258455.2. Lineage (NCBI taxonomy): Eukaryota > Viridiplantae > Streptophyta > Pinopsida > Cupressales > Cupressaceae > Sequoia > Sequoia sempervirens. Next base: position 465,046,889 of record VDFB02281492.1, read on the forward strand.
TGCACTTGCATTTATCAACCCAAAGGGCATGATGTTCCAACAGAATGTGCCCCATGGACATGTGAATGCTGTCTTTTCCTAATCTTCAGGTGCTATCTTGATTTGGTTATACCCTAGGAAGCCATCCATAAGTGATAACATGACATGTCCTGCTATTAAATCTACAATAATGTCAATGTTCGGTAAAGGAAAATCATCCTTTGGACATGCCTTATTTAGATCTTTGAAATATATGCATATTCTGATACTATTATTTGGTTTAGATATAGGTAAAATATTAGAAATTCACTCAGCATAATCGATAGACCTGATGAATCTTGCATCTAACAAGTTTTTCAGCTCGACCTTTACAATTAAGGCAATATGTGGTTGCATTTTCCTTAGTTTTTGTTTCATAGGTTTTATCCCAAACGGTAGAGATAAATGATGCATTAGAAGATCTGGATCTAAACCTGGCATATCAGAGTATGACCAAGCAAAGTTAATGCTTCTTGTTACCAATTTTTTACCATAGCTCGATTGGTGGAGCTGGCTGAACATTGTTATATCTTAAGGTGAAATTGTAGATTATGTTTAAGTGTTGTTTGCATCATGTTCATTATTCATTAAGAGACAGTTGTGCATTGAGAAGAGACAACTAAATTTCAGTGTGCTATTCAAATATTCCAGAATTAAATAAAGTACAAAATTGAGCATATAAACAACAAAGATTTTTTTTTAAATGCTTTCATTTATTTCATGAAAGGATTCATATTTACATAGCTTCATTTGATTGCAAGAATCCAAATGATATTACAACATTGCATTGGAATGCATTTTATTTTCGAAATGAAAAGCATAAGATGAAATCAAATATCCACACAAGCCGTGGATGTGACTGTCACAATGCACCATTAATAGTACACTACACTATGGAAGATGTGAAAGAATAAATCACATAAGTAAACGACATAATCATCATTGCCTGTTTTGGCCGATGGTCGAAGATGAATGGTGCACCTTTGTCTTCTCGAGCTCAGTCGACCTGTAAGAGAAAGGAGGGAGATGTCAGAGGCTCCGATTATGAAGATACCTATATGAGTAACCAACAATAGTGCAACCTACTATCAATCATACATTGAAACAATGAGGAAGTACACAAGAAGTGAGCTAAAGGAGAAGCATCAATATGATCATTGTGTCTTGTTTTTATGCTAACATTGTTCATTTCCTTGTGCAGGTATAGGTAAAGTCACGAAGCTGATCATTATTTGAAGACCAAGCATGTGGAGAAAAATGGGCTCCCACAAGGGTAGAGCTCGACATGCTACCCTTATTCATTATAAATGGGCTGATTTAAAGATTACATCATAATATTCATCAAAAGAAATGATATACAACTGAGAGAGTTAAAAATTTTTATCTATCAAGCATTAAACCAACCGTGCATTCATAATGATCAGGTGGATACTTTCCGAAAGCTACAGGTGAACAGTGAGTTTAATCCGCTCAATCATCTAACTGAGTTCATTTATACCAAACATTGTGGCATGGTTCACGTTCTTTTATGCAATGTTATTTGTTCATCATGATCATATGTCATGCAAGGTTTCAGTCATTAGTGTTTTTTCTCATAGCCAAGGACAGTGAACATGCATACATTATGCCTTAGTGAAGAGTTTTATTTCAATTTTCATCACGGAAGAGAAAGCAGATTTACAGAACAGTTTATTAAGTGGAGTATAAAGAAGCCCAAGAGTGTGAGGGAACAAATACTACATTCAAATGGTAATGAACAGTCAGTTCTAGGTTGACTGATAAGTAAATAAAGTATTAGGAAATACCATATGAAATGATCATTCCAGAATGATAAGGAAAGGATAAGCACAACAAAGGTGTCTCAGAGGTGTTAATTATGCACTAAAAAATCAAGTAAGATGTAGTCCATAATATTAAAATGTTTCAACTTAAAATATCTACATAAGTCCAAGAGAAAAAAGGAAATGTTGTTGTATGGTAGAGTTAAGGAATCCAAAATAACAATGCTGTGTACAAAGAAAACAACATGGGGATAGTAATACATTCATAGGTACTTCTCTTCACAACAGACAAATACAAGATTATGTTTAAAAAGTAAAGAATTTGAATGCTAAAGAAGTCCAGTTTTACACAATTATTGAAATATGCAGACTTTTCATATCACAAACAAGTTTGCATGGTGGGAGATTTATTCTATTATAGCTTCAAAGAGTTACAAGTATCAAGAAAAATAGACATGAACATATTTGGAAAAGATTCGGATGCACAATATTCATTTCCAGAATAAGTAAGTTTACAAAAGCATGAGAGTTCAAAACATAGCTTATCAATGATGCCTGAAGTGTAAACAAAAGGTGCAAGAGGAGCTTTTAGAATGCAGATATGTGAAAGTTTCAAGCAACGAGAAACCACAGGAATATCAAGTTTTTCAATGCAATACAAATAGAATGTGTGTATTCAAAATGTTATATACCCATGAGAAGGTCTTGTTAAAGACAAAATTTATACAACATTCCCATGAAGAAAGTTGAGAAAAGTGGAAATACCATGTGAATGGGGTTAGATCTTTTACACATACAATTTTGTTGTTTTCTCATATACTCATAATTGTTTTCAGATTTACATATGAAGATCACAATTTTCAGAAAATACATGGGCCTCTAAATAAATTAAGTATTTCCTCATTACTGTTTGTTTACCCATTTTGGGGTTTCGGGTCAAGTATACAATTTTTCATTATTTCCAATCAACCCATATGGGTTTCTTTCTCAGAACAACAAGTTAAATTTTTTATCATATGGGAGTTTTTAGACAAATGCACAGTTTTCCTCTAAATGTCAAGTACTCATATGGAGGAGATTAAAATTCCAAAATAACAAAAGAAAAGCCAGATTTTGCTTGACTACACAAGATCCTTTTTAGAAAGCCCACATTGGGGTTTGAGAGACAATTCTGAATATTACAATTTTCAGTTCACCCATGTGAGGGTTCAACGAGAAAGTCACAGAAGTTTCAAGTAAAACACTAGCCATCGTGGGTCGAGCTGATAAATTGAATGCAAATGAATATACAGAGTACCCACTTTTGGGTTTTGTTCTAAATACAAAAATTGCAAATTTTGGGAGTACCCATGTGTGGATTTTGCAAAGAAATAACAAAATATAGAAGGTTGAGTTTCAGAAATGGAGGATATCAGTTTTCATTCAATACCCATGAAAGGTTTGAGCTTGAGTATAGTTTTCCATATACCCACATCGTGTTGTTACAGGAAAGACAAAATGCAATGTTTTCTACAAATTAATGAACACCCATATGGTGTTTTACTTCAGAATGTTGAGTGTACACTTTTGCCTTTGGGTCGAGCCCTAAAACTTATAAAGAAATTCATTTTATCTATGAGAATGGCGCGGTCAGCCACTGGAGTTTTTGGCTTCAGGATTAGAGCAATATCTCATGGCGACCAGTGAAAACAAAGAGCACATGAATGTAAGGAAAAGTCAGAGATAAACATGAACAAGCCATGGCCTTAGTGGCTTTTCCTATTTTTGAATGGTAAAGAGCTATAATAACAGACAAAATAAGCTTACCCAGATGGAGTTTCGACTGTTAGAAGACATGTACAGCTGTGGCTTTAATGGCCATTTTTGAGAGAAAAATACATGGACAAAGGAAGCATTCACTTACCCATGGCATTCGAGTGTTGCAGTATCCAAGATAACCCAGTTCAAGCTCATGTATGTCGGCCAGTGAGTAGAAGGAGCCACAAAATACCAGAAGCAAAGCACAAAAGTAAAATGAAGGCATCAGATAGTCATCCCATGGTTGCGGCCTGTGAGGCCTCGTTTCCATCAAAATCTCAAGGAATGAAGAGAAAGCAATCAATAACACTTACTATGAGTTGTGCAAGCTGAGTGTGATCAAAATCAAAGAGAAAGAAAGCTCGATTGAGGGCTCGAATAGAAGTTTCCAGCTGAAATCCAAGCCATACTTGGTGGTGTGCTCTCTCAGGAAGAGCTCAATTTTTTCCAAGTGATGAGTGCAAAATGAAATGATTTAGGGTTTGACTTCTTTTGTCCATGCCCTAATTCGACCCAACATTATAATTGTTTAGAATATTCATGTTTGTCAATAGCACATGGGGAAATTCAAATTAGGGTGCTTTGTATTATATTTAATTCAAAGACTGAAGTTTAATATTAGAGGGGGCCGAATTGAAATGCCTAGGTTGGTTGATACTTTAAGTCTTTAGGGCTTGTATCTTGTGCCTTAGGAAAATTAGAGACTTGGTATGAATGGTGAATACCCTATGACCTAGATGTGGGTATTTTTATCTACTTAGGGTTTTTTTTTATTTTAATTGATTTTAGAGAAATCAATTAAGGATTTTGGATGAGGAAATGATATGTATTGATATTTTTATGATTTTTTAAGGAAAAAATCAAGCCATTGTATTAATGAGTCAAGATGTAATTATTTTGCAAAAATATTTTCCATTATTTTAATTGCAAAAATAGATTAATTATAAAATCTGCAATCCTGTAAAGCATAATCATAAAGCAATCTCTTATAAATTGTTTTATGTTTTCTTGCTATTTTTAGCAGATTCATGTTGACTTCTTCTCTTGGTCGGATTTGGGTCTCATCTTGGAGAGATAAGGTGTTTTTTTGGCTTTTAAAGTGGATTTAGTCTATTTTTAGAGGCTTGACAGTTTGATCATAAAAGCAGTATGCTTTTTTCCGCTTTTATGCAATTTTTGAGACAGTTTGAAGCTTTTTCCTTGAGCTTCTTTGTGAGCTTGGATTAGGGTTTCTTAAGAGATATATTCTGAAAAGACTTAGTCTTTTTCTGTCCTTCTCAGTTCAGATTTTAGTTCCTGCTCATACACATTTTTGAGCTTGTGAACCATTTTGTACTCAATTTTCAGATAGAAACTCTTTCAGTTTCAGTAATACAACAGAGTTCTTCTTTTCATTTTTCTTGTCTTAAGATTGGTAACATTAGTTTGATGCCTTTGTGTTTTCAAATTTGAAGCCTTAATGTCCTACTTTTATGAGTTTTCTGCACATGATTTCATGTTTTCAGGTTGTATGATGTATTCGATGTCCCTGAATCTTCATATGAATTATTGATGAAATCATGTATCGATGAGATTGTGAGAACTATTGTAATAGAGAAATTGTTGTGAGTGGAAAAGTCTAGTTTCTTTCGGAAATAGCAAGTTAATCATTAGTGGTTTTAAATTTTGATTTCAATCCATCTTTCTATCCCTTTCCTCTGAAGTCTTAGAATAAAATTAATCATTCAGAGAACCAGCTCACTTTGGAGATTCTTTCTTCACTCAGATCACCCACATCTGAAGAAGGTTTCCATGTTCTAGTAGGTTGCTGAATCTTGCATTCAACAGGGTGCAAATCTAATTGAAAACACTTCTGTCTTCAAAGAACTTGGTGAATTCTGGATTTTCCTATGCAGTCATTGATGGTGCCAGATGTAGAGTCTTTTCTTTTTATGCTGTGCCAATATTGATAGAATGTGTAGGATCTACTAGTACTGATGATCTTTCATGATAATGTTCTAGAAGGGTATCAAATATCCCATATTTTGGTTCCTCAGAGAGGTTTTCACCATCAAATGTGTTCTTTATTTTTACTTTTTCGAGATCTAATGCTACCATTGAATGGTTTTCACCATTAGATCCATTATTCCTATTTTCAATTTTGCAACTGGAAGATTTGACACCCTCCTGATTTGAAGTGTCGTTATGAGATTCATGAGTATAACTTGTGTCAGATTTGTCACAACAAAGGAAATTTATGATAGCATCATCATTCTCAAAGATAGGTACACTGATAGGTTCAGTTGGTTCCTTGTTGATAAGTTCAGGATGTAGTAAGGGTAGAAAGTCATCGGATTGGTTGAGGTCAATGTCAGTAAAGGTTTTGATAGCAATTTTTTTCAAAAATTTTAGTGGTAATGTCAAGGTCTATGATATTAATCTCCTCCAAGTCTTCTATCTCACTTGATATCTGTCCATCCTCACTTGAGTCATCGATATTTTGTGATCCAAATACAAGGGGTTTAGTTCTTGAGCTTTGTCGCTCCTCACGCGTGGGTGCATACTCTTTTATGACATCAATTGGTATGTCTTTGGATGATGTTTCTGATAAAAAATCCCACTCATACTCATTAGAATCCATTTCAGAGCTATCCTGCATTTGAAGGATCCTTTCAACAACTCTATGAGTGTTCTTTTCCTTTACTTCTCCCTTGTAACCTAGTCTTGTTTTGTCTTTTGACTGAAGTGGGAGAGGTTGAATGGGTTCTATAATGCATTCTTTTCTTTTTCCAATAGGTCCTTGTCCTTCATACCCCATTTTCTCTAAGATAGCTTTTCCTTTTCCATACTGATTTGTCTTTATGTTGATATTTGCTGATGTTGATGCTTCTTTGTCTTTGTAGATCCAATTGAGGATGGTCTTGTCTTTTGATTTGTCTTCTAGAGTACCTAATTTTACAAACCTTTCATCTAGAACCATGGTAGGTTGTGATTATTGTTGTGTTATTGTTGATGGTTGTCCATTTTTCCTTGGAGATGGCAACAATTGTGAAAAACATAAAGATTGCTCAATGGAATACTCTCCCAAGCCCTTGTCTTTTAACTGGATCTTGTCTTTGAATTGCTGTGATAGAGTATTAAGTGGATCTTCATTGTTTGATGAAGTGGAGTTAGGAACACTTGTTTCCTTTGACTGGTCCTTTTTCTCAACCCATTTGGATATAAAATTTAGTTGCTTTTCACCACTAGATGAACTAGAAATGTTTGCTTCTCTATTATGGGGCACCAAAGTGTCTTGAGTTGTTTTAAGTGTGTTACAAGTTTGAGGACTATTGTAATAAGCTGAAATAGTGACTTCTTGTCCATTAACCAAAAACTTTAAACACTGATGATAAGTTGAAGGTACTGCTTGCATTTCATGAATCTAGGGACGTCCAAGGAGTATGTTATAAGTGAGCTCTTTGTCTAATACTTGGCAAATAATATTTCTCACAATTGGTCCCACTTGAATAGGCAACACAATCAATCCCTTGGAGGATCTCTCTTCTTCATCATAGGCTTTTATTGTGATCTTCCTTCTGACATCAATATCATTATCAAAATAACCTAGTGCGTAGATCAATTTCAAAGTGCAAATGTTTAAACCAACTCCACCATCAATTAAGACACGTTTCACTCGGTGTTTGTGGATTAAGACTTCAATATGAAGGGCGGCATTGTGTGGATGAGTAAGTGAAACATCATCTTTTTCAAAAAATAATAAGTAGTGAGGCATGGTTGAGTGTTCCACCATAGCCTAGAATTGACAAACATCCAGATTATTGGGTATTGTTGTAGCCACGAGGGATTGTTCCAAAACCTCCTTATGAGATGGTGAAATTTTAAGGAGTTCCAAGATTCATATTTGTGCTAGTATTTTCTGTAGTTGATCTACAATGTTGTATTGATGTGAAGGGGTAGCAATGGTCTTAGATGAAACTCCTTTCAATATTACCTTGGATTTCCCCCTTGTTACATTGACTAGTTGATAATTTTGATTTTCCCTAATTTTTATGACATTGATCTAATTTTTGGATGTATCCATGCTTAGGATCAGATTTATGGGTATGATGTCATTGATTTTAATGTTATCGGTTTGATTGTAATGATCCTCATTATTCTCAACTATAGAGATACAATGAATAGTGCTGTCATAAATGTAGTTTACATTTTTACCTTTACTGTTTGCAGAAGAAGATTCTCCCTTTTCATAATTTGGTAAAGTATTTTTAAATGCACCATGATCATTATTTGTTTGAGGTCCTTCCACAAATACTTTCTTGTTGTCAATCAAATCTTGTACTATATGTTTCAACTGCATACAATCATTTGTCTTATGTCCTTTGTTTTTATGAAAGTTATAGTAGTCAACATCATTCCACCAAGATGGTTTTACTTTTGGTTCCCAATTTCTTGCTTCGGGTAAGGTGATAAGTTCATTTGCAATAAGCTCTCTCATTGCTGATTCTAGTGTTTGTCCCAATGGTGTGAATCTTCGTCAATTTGATGGTCTTGGATATGATTATGGCTTAGTTTCTCCATTGTTTGGATTGTTGTTTTGACTGACATTCTAATTGATGTTTTGGTCATTGTTTTGATTGTTCTTTACAGTAGTTTCCATCAAATTAAATACTGCTTTCACATTTTGTGTGTCATTTGTAGTATCATTGTTTCCAATATTTCTATTCTTTTTCCAAAACTTAGGTTTATCATTGTTGCCATAGTGATTTGAGGAATTTGTATTGTTTGATCCGTCATTGTAATGTTTTATTACTCCTCTTTTGACTAAGGCTTCCTTGATCTTGAGCCCATTTTCAATTACTTTCTCAAATGTGTGTGGACATTATAGTTCAAGCCTATAGCTCATGTCATCAGTTAAGTTGTCAATGAATAATTCCATATTTTCTTCTTCAGGTATAGAACAAGGATATCTAGCAAAAAATATTTTCCATCGTTGTAGAAATGAGAGGAATGTTTCACCTTTCTTTTGTTTCATGTTGTAAAGGTCTTTTATTGTTACCTCATGTTGAATATTGAAGGAAAATTATGAGATAAATCTGTTGACTAGTTCTTCGAAAGATCGAATTCCTGGTTGTAGTTTAGAAAACCATTCCATACATTGACCTCCTAAGCTCCTTGGAAATAACCTCATTAGATAAGTGTCTTCTTGTGCAAATTCTATACTCATGGTTCTGAATTCCCTCACATGATCAATTGGGTCTGTTTTACCGTTGTACTTGTCATATTTTGGGAATTCACAATGTCTAGGAAATGGTATCATGTCCACACTTGGATCAAAAGGATAATGACAAATGTCCTATAACGAGTATCTCTTTGTGGTTCCTTTTTTCATATCTTGAAGTTGTTGTTTTAAGTTTTGCATTTGATGTGTTAGGGAAACCACTTGATCTGTATTTTGTGTGTTGTGTGGTTCAATTTCAGCTGCTTTAGGTGTTTCTTTTAATCGATTAATGTCAAAATATTTTGGAAGTTTTTCACCTAGTTAAACTAGCATCAAAAGGTATTTTTCCATATCTTGTTCCAAAACCTTTTCCATGAATTTGTAAAAATTTGGATCTTGTTCTGCAGTTTGGATATCTTCTTGGGTTATTTCATTTGTATCATTTTGGTGGAATCTGTGAAAAGGATTTTCTTCAGCCATGATATTTGATGTTCCAATTTCCTTTTCCCTAAATTTCTATCTTTGTAACCTTGTCAAAATTGGCATACAAGTGCTTTTTTTTCTTACTAAACTGTGATCTTTTGTGTTTGGATGAGTGTCAATTGGATTTTAACAAAGTCAAATAGAATGATATATCCTATTGATGAGAACAATTTAAAAATATAATTATTGTGTTTCGTTTTGTGATTGTCGGATGACAAAAATCCTGATAATGAAACTTAACCTAATAACCAAGATTTGTGTTTGATATTTGGACACTTTAAAGTTGCAAGACCTAGGTTTAACTTGAAAGAGTTTTGACTTGGAAGATCCTATTTGTTTAAGGTTTAAGACACTGTTTGGCCTATGAAAATGTTTCTATCCTGATAAAAACTCGAGTTCTGATGTCAACAGTTTGACAGAGGTTTCCAATAGCTCTCTATTTTATTGTTCTATGGATGCGCTATTAAAGAGGGTAGATGTGCTAAAACAGACTGTGTATGCTCTAAAATATTTTTTGGATGTGCTGTTAGACAGGGTATATGTGCTAAAATAGATTGTGGATGCGCCAAGATATTGGTAATTTCTGACACTGGTAAGTTTTGGTGACAGACTACAGATGCACTAAAAAAAACTGTGAAAGCACTATTTGAACAACGAATGTGCTAAAAGACAGGGTGTATGTGCTAAAATAGACTGTGTATGCGCTATTTTGGGACTTCACAATGTTGTTTGATTTCTTCTCACTAAAGGGACTGATTTTTGGGTGTAATTTCCCAAATTTGGGGTATTTTGACATGGTATTTTTGCTGGTAAATCTCTGATTTATGATGACAAGCCTAATGTTTCCAAGTTTTCCCTCTATTGTAAGAATTGATTTGGCCTATTGGAATATTCTATTGTCGGTTGTGGGATGAAAGAATGATGAATGGGTTGATTATGATTATGTTTTTGTGAAATATCTCTTCGTTGGAAATAAGCTTGTGAATATAAAGGCTCTAAGGAAAATCATCAGTATATCCTCTAGCAAAGTCATGATACCTATGGATAAAAGTTCAATGTTCAAGCAAGATTTTTCTACTTTGATATAAGAAGTGTCTCTTTTCCAAATTTTCTTTTGTAGCTAAGTTGCCTCTTTGGTTTCTTGACTCTTTTTGCAAGGGATTTCTTGACAAATGTTGATTTCTAATCCCTAATCATAAATTTTCACAGGTTGACTTGTCAAACTTTTTGTGTTTTTTTGGATGATCTTTATTTGAATTAATGATTTGAAAACACAAGAAGCAATTGTAAAACAGTTGTTTTTAAGTCCTAGAATCTAAACAATAAGTGTATGTTCAAGAATAAAAATATGATCCTTCTTGATTTCCATTGGTTTTTGACAAAGAATACACTTCAAGTAGACTCACTCTTAAGGTCAAAAAGGTCATCATAATACTCAACAACCCACATTTTAAAATTGCGTCAACTCACAAAGCTTTGTCACCCCCTAGAGGGTGCCCATGTTTTTGTGTTTTCTAGGCGCATACTCAAAGTTACATTTCTCGATCCCTTGAGCAAACGGTCCTTGGAAATTATATGGTGAGTATCTTGGGGGAAGATTCTTTCCTCCCCTTGCACCATGAGTATTACAATGTTCAGAAACTGACAAGCTGGATTCTACACTATGGTTTGTAGATAGGGTATCCATTCAGAGCAACAAATGATAAACTCCCTCAGGAGACCTCCCAATCTTTAGAACAAAGATTTTGGGGATGGTTATCTTGCACACTTCCGGTAAATGTGGGTTTCCTTAGATTTACTTTTATTTTATAGTGGGTTGGAAAACCTATCTTTGGTTGTTCCCACTCATGTCGTTCCCACAGGGTGAGTACTTTTTCCCACTATGATAGGCCTTCTAAAGGATTTAACAAAGCATAAAGTGCATGAAAATAAAAGATGAGTCTGGAATTTTGATCACCCAGTTAAGGGGAGAGCATAGGCCTATCAACACACAATCACAATAAACAATGTTCAATTTTAAAGCCCAAATGACGATTTTCTATTCTACGTGAAGATATTGCTTCACAAAATATATGATGTTAATTTTAACCGAGATAGCAATGTATGATGACTACCCTAGGATTGGTGTATTTTAATCCAAAAGAAAAAATGAAACTACTGGTTGCAGTTGCATCAGATCTAGAAAACCAATGAGTCAAATTACAAAAGCGCTAGAACAGAGGTCATATGCATTGCATAATTGATCAAATGCACTACAAAACTGATCATATGCGCTACAAAATATATCAAATGTGCTAAAGAATTGATCAGATGTGCTAAATAGAGTTGAATAGGGGATAGTCAATTGCGCTAGGAGTTTCTAGTTGATGCACTAAAACAGTCCTTGAATGCACTAAAATATTTGGTAGAAGTGATGAAAAAGTCATCTGATACGCTAAAGTATTTGGTAGATGCGCTGTAAAATCTCTTGATCGTGCTAAAAGAAACACGCTAGAAGCCTACACGGACAGTTTTTAGAAAAATTGTTAAAACATGGGGTTAGAAGCCCCATGGTGGGCACCATAATGTAAGTGTGGAATAAGTAATGAGTAAAATAACTAAGAAAACTTCTTAATAATACATTATATCAAAAATTCAACAATATTTAACTAATTTAAAGCAAGAATCTACTGAAAGCGTCATATTATTCTCTATCTCTAAATATTTATTAAGTCACGGGGCTCTCATATTTTGTAAGCATTGTGATTGTTACAATGCCAATCTAGAGAATGAGATGCTGCTAAATGCAATAATCTAATCCTAAATGGCGATTTCTAAATGATATTGATGAAGCTACTATAATCTAAATTGACATGAAACTTGATAAACGAAGCTACAGTAATCTATGATGCAACTAATTGAAAAGCCATGATATTGATTCTAAAATTCTATTATTGCTATTACTAAATGATAATTCTATTGCTAAGATGCTTGATTGCTCAATTGGTGTTTCTACAGAGTAAGTTTGCACAAAGATGGGATTCATTTCCTGTAGAAGGTTGTATTTATAGATTCACGACAACACATTTGTGAAGGGGAAGAATAGAAAAGGTCTGGATTTGATCTAGAGGATTGAATGGTGAGAGATGAAGAAGCCTGAGCTGATTATGGGAATGGTTCCTTCCCACAAAAACACTCAGCCAGAAGATAGGAAGAATCATTGGAGAAAGATGAAGAGGATTTCCTACAAGTTTGTCTCCAATTTTTCTCGTGAAGATTTGAGTTGAATTAATTAGATGTTTCATATATAATTTGGTAGGTAAAATATGATGAGCTATAGAATATATGCTTTTAATTTGAATATTTGGATTTATTCAAATTTAGGAAGAAATACGATATTAAATTTAATAAAACAAACTATAGAAGTCTATTTATTAAATTAAAAATGGAAGAAATGAATAATTAAATGAAACAAAGTATGTGAACTTGTTTATTTAATTAAGATGAAATAATAGAAGAATTAGAAGAATTAAAATGTGAACTATATAAATAAATATTCCTATTTATTCAATAGTAGAGGAATTTAAGGTTAATTAATCAAATAAATTGTATTTAATTAATTAAATTATCTAAACCATTTTTAGGTGTATACAAGTATCTTTCTTTTCCAGGTTTACCAAGAAAAAATGCATTAACAAGCATGTTAGTCATGAGAGTCGCTTAGTGAAAGAGATTGATCTTGTTGACATATTCCATACTACCACATTTCCCATCATCCCCTCATCCCCTAATATCTCTCCTATTTGTGAGAATGTTTTAGTGAAAGAGGATGTAAGCATATACAATCATGACAATCATAGTTACTCTTCTCCCAATACCTCTCCTACTTGTGACGAAGGTATTTTGGTGTTAGAAGACACACTCATTGAGAGTCATGAGAATATTTTTTCTCCCTCTCCTAATGCTTCTCCTATTTGGGCAGATATCATTAAACAAGAGGATCCAATTATTGATAAGAAAGAACATCATAGTTGTTCTTCTCTAGATACCTCCCCTACTTGTGATGAAGATATCTTAGAAGACCTAACCTTTGAATATCATGAACATCTAGTTTGTTTCTCTCCTAAAAAATCTCCTACTAAGGTAGATAGCATGGTGCAAGAGAATGATATAATTGATACATATCTTTCAAACACTAGTGATGTGGCTTCCTTAGATGAAGATGATAAGGTGACATTAGACTCCCCTTCACTAAGAGATCATGAAAATAAGGATAAATATTTTGAGGTTATTCATATTAGATATCCCTCAAAGAAATCTCTTGATCTAGTTCTAATCCTCTATCCATCCTCACAACAACCACAAGTTCAAAATAAACCCATGCTTATCCTTGAACCACCTAAAAAGAAACCATTAGCTCTAGGAGATATCTTCAACTTTATAAGGCAACTTGCTAGTAACAATGTTTCACAACAATAGAGTTACAATACCGTTGCTCACACATACAATACAAGGAAAAATAGGCAACCACAAACTATTCCTACTTCATTACCGTTTCCTAAACCTATCTTGCCTAGTGCTCCTTGTTTTCCTTTACATAGTGGAAAGGAGTATGATCTTGTTGAACAACTTCAGAACACTCCTGCTAAGATATCCTTATGAGATATTACTCAAGCCTCACCTAATTACCATAGAATGCTTCAAAGAGATTTGCAACAAGTTGTGATTCCTATTAATACAATTCTGAATGATGTGGCAACCTTAGTTCAAGGAATGAATGTGGTTAATCTAGATATTGTTTTTCACCAAAGTGAGTTACCCTCCTTGGAATTTCAAAAACAATATGAAGCTTTCATGATCATAACCATTATCAATAGAAAGGGGATACAAAAAACCCTTGTTGACAATGGATCAACCCTTAATGCGTGTAGTGTGAACCTTTTGGATAAGATTGGAATTGATAAGAGTAAGATTTAACTTGAATCATTGTCCATTAGATGATTTGATAACATAGGAAAATGATCACTTGGTGTGATCACATTACATATTATAGTTGGAAAGGCCACATTGCAAACTACTATCCATGTTACACCTCATGATCTTTCATATAATACTCTTTTAGGTAGACCATGGATTCATGAAATGAATGGGGTGCCTTCTACTCTTCATCGTATAGTGAAGTATATCTATAACAACAAGGTTTATACAATCAAATTTGACCCTGAACTAACAAGTTTTCACATTGAGAAAAATAAGGAAATTCCTTTGAAAACATTGACACCAACTACACAAGTGGAACTTGTGCAAGAAAAAGAAAAAGAAAATCATATTGAAAAGGTCACAAAGTTATTGGAAGATGATTGGGGTTCCTTATATTTTACAATTACATTTATCAGAGAATACAAGATCACAACAAAAGAGTTTGAAAAGGGAAAAGAAAAAGCGTTAATGTTGACACAAAATTCAATAGAACCTTTGAAAGCATCCACTTCAACCACTTTAGAAGAATAAGAAAATTACACAAAAAACTTTTATGAAGTTGATTATGAACAACCACCAAATACAAAAGAAATGAAAAATATTTATGGAAGAGGTTATGAGCTTTTGAAACAACTTGGTTATAGTGGAAATAGATGTGGTTCTAGAGAACAAGGTATCCATGTCCCTAGAGAGCCTAACATGCAAGAAACAACTAGTGGTATTGGTAATTATCCTTCGAAAGAAATGAAAGCATCAAAAAATCCTTCACTCAATATCAAAACTATTACAAAAGATTCTTCTAAGACAACTTTAACTTTGGTGCATCCTAAACTAATCCATACTACATGTGGGAATATCTCATTAGATATGCATGAAGTTGATAATTTTTCTACTCAATATAATCAATAACATTAGTTACTTCTCCTTGTCATGTGGTAGTTGTAGTATCATATTATATTCACTACCATTCATGAGGGTATAAACTTGGCTTCATGCAATCATATTTTCCTTTCACAAGGAGCAACATACCATCATCCATTTTAGGCTCACCTTTTGTCCTTGCGGGGAAAGGGGTTAGGTAGCCTTGTCCTAATTTGGCACTTGATGTTGTCCCTTTGGTTAGTTGTTTTCCTTTCGTATATACCAAGAATAAGATTGGGATGCGGATGACTTGCTATAGGTTGATTCGCATGTGCCTTACTATTCTTTTTCTTTGTTTTCTTTTTTCATATTTCTTTATGTGATTGCATGTGCGTAGTGTGATATCCCTCATACTATTCTGTTTGATGTATCTATCTTCATGAGCATTCCTCTATTTGTATCTACATTCTTCTCTATGTCGTAAACATTTATCTTTTCTTTGTCATGAGTTTTAATTTTGGGAATGATGCAAGGCATCGAGACATTTAGGTCTCTTCCATGTTGACCCAAAATATTTTTCTTTGTTTTCTCTCTCTTTGTCTCATTCTTCAAGTTCTGTGAGTATTTGAGGAATGATGACATTTCCGAGCTCTATAACAACATTGTAGCATAGATATATTGACCCTGAATCCATGGACCCCTTATGTTTTTTGGGATTTCATTTTTGGGGAAACTCCTCCCTCTCTCTCTTTTACGACATAGCTTCATTTGGGAACATATGAATTGGCATAGGGCTTTCCAAATAAGCTCTCATGTCTTCTCTATTGGCTACTTTAAAGAAAATTTCTCCCAACAATGGTGCTAGTAATTTATTTAAAGTGGGGGCATACATTGGCATAATTTTTGACATTCATGTTTCATTGTGTGATTTTCTTTCTTCTTGTGATACATCCTTTTCTTGGTGGTGTCATTGGGTTTGATTTCCTCCAAGAGTGTGATATTTCTTAGCATACAAATTTCCTCTTAGTGGTGATGCTACGTGTTGCATTCCCTAAGATTGTGAATCTTTTACCATTTAATTGTCCTCTCTTAGATACATTAGGCATGATGTTCCCTAAGGAGAGACCTTACATTAACTAAGAAAAGTCCCTATGAACAAACCTTTACCTGCATTTTTGTTCATAAGTGTTTAGCAAACACAACTTGCTAACCTTGTGAAGCTCGAACCCCTCCTTTCAAGGAAACCAAGCATAACACACTTTGCTTTCCAGTGGAGCCTTGTGCTTGTTCATAAGTTCTTAGCATAACATAGCTTGTTAGGCCTTGTGAAGCCCAAATTTCTTGTGGTGCCTTATTGAATTTTTTAGAGAGATAGCATTGATATGGTTGTAGTGTAGGAAAATGAATACCCTTGCATTTTCACACTTGTTTGAGCTCACCTTGCTTTATTTATCCTTATTTATGTCTTAATCAGTCCTATTTTTCATCCACATGCCTAATAAATTATATCTTTTTATGGCTAATCTCGACAATCATCAAAGCATACATAATAATTTAATGATTTTGGCTTGTGTGTCCCTAATTTTTGGACTAGGAATAGGATGCCACCTAGGGCATCTTTGTCCTCCAAAGGTCTTGGGACCCTATTATTAAATGTTCCTTAATTGGGCCCCTTTTTGTAGTCTGTGCCTCAAGTTTCATGCCTTGGGACTAAGATGCCACCTAGGGAATCTTAGTCCCCCTTAGGTTATTTTTAGGATTTAATTTCAAATCTTGGTAGGATTTAACCTCCTTTAATTAATGAATTCATATGTTGGCTTGGTGTGGTGTAATTTCGAGATATTAAGCATGGATAACTATAAATACAAGGTTCTTTCACTCATTTTATAATCCAAGAATATAAGACTTTTATAGCATAAT
Source organism: Sequoia sempervirens (assembly GCA_007258455.2). Lineage (NCBI taxonomy): Eukaryota > Viridiplantae > Streptophyta > Pinopsida > Cupressales > Cupressaceae > Sequoia > Sequoia sempervirens. Next base: position 465,063,908 of record VDFB02281492.1, read on the forward strand.
TAAATTCACAAGATCATTCAAGAGCCATTTATCAAGCATTTGGATCCATAATCAAGAATCAAGCATCATGTCAAGGATATTCTTACATCATGTGTTTTTTTGAGCTAACATTTGTGATGTAGGGTTTTGATTTAAGCAAGCAATTCAAGTCAAGATCTATCATGCATTTAAGCATTTCAAGATCTACATTCAAGCTAGCCATCTCACACAAGTTTGCAGATTTCATAATAAGAGTTTGGTGAGTTGTAACATTGCATGTTGTCCATTCATCATTTCCATCCATTATTTCATTTCATTCTAAGGTTTAATTACCAACAAGGGGTTTGACCAAGGAAAACCCCCATTTACTAACGATCAACAAGTTTTTCCTCTCTTGCATGTTTGTGTTTGCAGATTTAGGTTGAAGATCATTTTGAGTACAAAGTTGCAAAGTTACATTTCAAAGTTGTCATCTTCACGGAAACTCACCTATAGCCTACATTTGGAAGTTTTAGAACCTGAGATCTGAGAAGAAGGAAGTGCAAACATTGAGCATCATGATTACATTTAGAGATTTCAAAAATTCAAGATGAGACTAAGTCAGCAGCAAGGGAATCTTAGTCCTCCAAGTGGTATTTTGTAGAGATTCTTTCAGATTCTATTTTGACATCTGAAGATTCTGCATATGCCCCGAAATATAGCAATAGGACTAAGAAAATAGTAAGGGCATATTAGTCCTCCCTGACATATTTTGATAGTATTTTTACATTTCTAGAATCCTCATCACATTTCCAAAATTCCCAGGTACACACATCCTAACTTTTTGTTGCTTAATTTCATCATTTGCACTCATTATTTGTCTTGCATTACTAGGTTTTGTGAGTTGAATGTTAAATGGTCTTTTCCAAGCTTTTGCTTGGAGGTGAACCCATCAAAGCTTAAAGAACCCCCTCCTAGGTCTTCCTTGTTGAGAATTGACTCACCTTTGGGGTTGGTAGTCAATCTAATTTGGGATCCTAGGACATATTTGAGTGAAAATTGGAGAAGTGTGGTGTTCTATGACCTAGGTTATAAAGCATCCCCATTTCCCCTATTGTTCATTGTGGTGAACCCGACCTTTTGGAACATTCATTCATTTTTTCTGATTTGGAGTTCATTAAGGTCCTAGATCTAGGTTGCATTCATTCTTGCATTAGTGAAATTGCATCTAGGGTTTCTCACATTTTCATTAGTGAAAGTGCATATAGGTTGCATTTTTGATTTCTTGCATCAATTTATCTCATTGAAAAATTGAAAAGTACATTGTCAATCATCCTAATTGCATTTAGGAACATTGTTATTGCACACAAAATTGAAAAAAAAATAGTATTCAACTTTGCATCTAATTGCTTGTCATTAGTTACTTTTTCTTGCATTCATTTGCACACTTTTGTATTTCTCAACACCAAGTCCTTGAATATGCAACTTGGGAACAATGTAAATAATCCAGATGTTACTATTTTTTTGAAAAAAAAACCTTTACTAGGACTAAAATGCCCTTACTAGCATCTTTTTCCCTTTGTGGGTTTTTGGCTTAGAACCCTTTCTATTCTGTTTGCATCCTATTCCAATTTATTGAACCTCATAATTTCATCAGTAGGACCAAGACACCCTTACTAGCATCTTAGTCCTTGTTGACTTTGAATTTCTAGTTTTCAGGTTTTGAAATTGCTTTTTTGTGCTTTTGTTTGCTACTTTTAGTTTTCTGTTACAATTTTTAGAGTTACTGTTATTTCAATTTCTTTCATTTCAAGTGTATTTTTTCAATATTGCATCATGGATATGTGCTTTGGAAAGCTTTGTATTTCCTTGAAATCTTTGGTAGATGTGTTAAGTTGTGACTTTGGTAACCCTAATAAAATTGAACTTACTTATGCTCACTCAACTCCTAATGCATGTCCTCCTCATGGTGCTAAATGTAAGGAAAACTAGGAGCGCATCTAGTGAAAACTCTAATATGTAGTGCCTTCAGTAACTTTAATTTCGATTAGGTTGCCTCAAAGAAACATACAACTATGTCCAAATGCGGAACATACACAGTTCATTTCCCACATTGATCTTTTTGAGAGAAACACAAGTAAATTCAACAACAAGCATTAACAAATTCTACTACACGAACCAACAAACATGAAAGATGAAACAAAAAACCATAACACCAAAATTTATGTGGGGAAAATCCTTTCAGATAAAAAACCCCACACTCCAAAGATCAAGCCATTGTATTATTAAGCAATAGAATGGTTAATAGAATTTCAGGCTCTTAGCCTTTTCAGAGATTACATCTTGTTCATCTGGATACAATTGGTAACATACTATCCCTGAGAGATCAAACATGGCATTCATGATCAGGAGAGATTCCAACAGCATAACTCTGCCTCTCTCACTCTCAGCCTTAGCCTGATGGCTTCGGCCTATCAGCCAGCCACTCGACCTTTCTCTATCGATCTCTCTCTGGCTCTCGGCTCTTCAGTATCAGCCTCAGAATGTCCAATGCATACCTATATACATTCGTTCTCTGCAGGCTCTATAGAATAGTTCTTTTCCAACTGTTGGATCAGAACTCACAAGTCATCCAACCCAGCATCATCAGATGTTTCCACTTCCTCATGCCTTAGTTTTCCAACTTTCACACAGAAACAGTTCAGCAAACGGTTCACTTTTTCTTTCTCAGATTGGTCCACATTGCACTACGTCAGAAAACCTTCACTTGGTCAACATCAATTAACTTGTGTCGCATGTTGGTGAGACACTAGAAGTGTCTCCCTGATGCCACAAGACCTGATTACATGTTGTCGCCAAGAGTCATCTCCATCGGAAATAGGTTCTACCGATATCCACAAGTCATACCGATTTCAGCATTCTCATCGGCGAGACAATCACCATTCGATGAGACATCACACCAAGCTCATAAGTCATTCCGAAGTGTTCCTTAGTCACCAAGAATTTAGTCATTCATTGAGAGATCATATCGAGTCTTCAAGTCATGCCGAAACCCATTGTATTCTTATCGGCATCCATCTATCGGAAAGAGTCACCTTATCGACATGATTGGCAAGACCTCTCACCGACCTCTAGTTGAACTCATCTGCCAACGCTATCGCCAAGACATTCAACTGTCACCAAGAGGTTTCACTGAGGTCTTCATGTCACATAGATGTGAATGTTCTCATTGGCAAGACTATCATCTTTCACCGAGACCTCACACCGAGCTTCATGTTATACCGAACTCTGAACAACAGTTGCCAAGAGTTACACCAAAGTCAGGATTCCATCGGCAATACAATTGCTCTTCACCAAGACAACACCCCGTAGGTTCCAAGTCACCCCGATTCAATCTTGTTGACCATACTTACTACTTTCACCAAGACTTCATACCAAAGCCTTTAAGTCATATCGATGTGTTCCACTGTCGGTGAGACTTCCAATATTCAATGAGACATCATATCGAAACAATACATTACACCAATGACCCCTAACATTGTCACTAAGACATCTCTCGATCGCCAAGAGATCATGCCAATAGGAACAAGTCATATCGATTTCTTCATCGGCTAAACAGATCGAAGGTCATGTCGATATTGGCAAGACTTCCTATCATTGCTGAGACTTCTCACCGAGACTCTTGAGTTAGCTCGAGTGTATACTGTCGGTGAGACATTCCTCAGTCGCCAAGAGATCTTCCCGAGAGTTCAAGTCACCCCGAACTAGCTTATCGGTGAGACTTCTCCTAGTCGCCATGACTTCCTGCCGAATCCATTTGTTATCCCGAAGACTCTAAGACGCCATGAGTCTCCCCGAAGCCCGATAACAAACCCTTACGTCGCCGAGACATTCCACTCGGTAGGAGATTACAGCGAAGGCCACAAGTCACAGCGATAGGATTCTTCGGCAAGACAAAATCATTGTCTTGGCGACATGAGCAAAACACAAGGTAAACTGCCAGTTGGCCAGACAACAGAAATTTCACAACGACTAAGCTTTCTCAGAGGTTTCAGCCTGTGAGATTGAGGCATATTTTCCAACACTAACATCATTGGAGAAGATGATGGCAACATGAATATGTTCCTAAACAATTTTCTTAACAACCTTAAAGCTAATGCATCCTTTTGTCCTTCCATGAAACAACCAAAACCCCCTACAATACCACCTCTTGAGATGTTTGGTTACTTACACCCCAAAACTCAAACAAAAGTTGAACCTAAGTTCCCTACAATAGGTGAACCTAGTTCCTCTAAACCAACAAGTACTTAGCCATTTTATGATAACAAAGTAACAAACACTGGAATCAATCTAGAAGAAACATATGTAAAAGGATTCAAAATCTTGAGTAAACAATGATGTGATACAATAAGCGAACATGAAATTCATCAACTCCTAGAGAAAATACCAACTAATGAAAACACAAAAGGGTTAGGATATTGAGATCACCCTCCCAACATAAGTGCTCCTAAAGAATACCTAAGGCTTCGTAGTGATGGTACAATGATCTTAGATTATCCTCCCAATATGAATGTACTCCTTCGTAAAGAGCAACCCATATCTCCTAAAGATAAGGATAACAAAGATAAAATCATCTTAGGACCTCCTACCCTAATCCCATCTAGAGGAGTTGGTGAATCTAGAAAACACAAATGACCTTACAAATTACAAAAGCTACAACTCCCTCATCCACCACCTGAAAGTGAAAGAAAATTACAAATACTTCTCAACCAAGGACTCATAAAAATCATACTATATCCTAAAGATGCAAATGTTCCACATTGTCGATACCACAAAACTCTTGGACATAGTATTGATGAGTGTCATGCATTCAAAATCATATTGAGTAAATATCACTTCGATAAAGATAATTGTTAACCAGTGATTAAATAAAATCTCCTTCTGCCTCTTTTCATGTAATAGTTGTAGAATCTTAAAACATTTTCACTATTACATGGTAGCACAAGGAGACCATTTTCTTCACCTACCTTGGCTCATTCTTGTCTTGCACTCAGTGGGAGCAAGAAGTAGATATCCTTTTCCTAGTAATGCATTTGTCATTGTCGTTTAAGTTTTTTGTCTACCTTCTACTTATACAGGCTGAAAATGGGAGGCAAATGACCTGCTTTAGGCTGACTCACGAGTGCTTTACTAGACCTTTTTGCTTTGTTTTTTGGTTTATTGCATGTGTGTAATATGATCCCCTATATTTTTTGATGTTTTCTCTCTATGTGCATTCCTCTATTTGTACCTTCATTCTTCTATATGTCACAATATTTTCATTGTTTCTTTGTTCTTTACCTTTCATTTTCATTTACCTTTTCATTTTTGTCATGTGTTTTCCTTTTGGGGATGATGCAAGGCATCGAGACACCCTATGTCTCTTCCATGTTGACCCAAAATATTTTCATTATCTTCTATTTTCCTTTCATTTTTTTCTTGTGTTTTCCTTTTGGGGATGACGCAAGGCATCAAGACACCCTATGTCTCTTCCATGTTGACCCAAAAGGTTTTTCTTTGTTTTCACTCTCTTTGTGTCATTCTTCTGGTTTTATGTGTATTTGGGGAATGATAACAATTCTGAGCTCTCTAATATCATTGCAGCAAGACGGATACTGACCCTGAATCCATACATCCATTATATGTTTTTTCGGGGCAACCCTCTTTTCCTTTTTCTTTTTCATGTTTTGGTTACTTTAAAGTAATTTCTCACAACATGGTGTTTAGCAGTTTCTTTAAAGTGGGGGCATACATTGACATTATTTTGGCATGATTTCATTAGCAATTTTTTCATGGTCCTTGATGCCATTTTCTTACTTCATGCGATGTTTTTTTCTCTTTGTGCTGACATTGAGAGTAATTTCCTTCAAGAGTTTGATCTATCTTAGCATATTACATTCCTCTTAGTGGTGATGTGACACACTGCATTCCCTAAGTTGTGAATCTTTTATCCTTTGATTGGTCCTCTCTTGGAGACATTAGGAATGATGTCCTCTAATGTTAAGACCTCACACAAACTAAGAAAAATCCCTTTGAACATCCCTCTTTCTTGTTGCTTTTTATTTTTATACCTTATTAAAGTCATGGAGGTATGACTTTGATATGGTCCCTTGGGGCTCACCTAGCGAACAACTAGCTTCACTAGCCCTTGTGAGCATGCATTTTTCTTTTTGTCCTTATTAAAGTCATGGAGGTATGACTTTGATATGGACCTCTTGGGGCTTACCTAGTGGAAAACTAGCTTCACTAGCCCTTGTGAGAATGTGTTTTGGTTGCATAGTGGAGAGTGCATTCCACTTGTAAACCTCTTTTGGAAAAACAACCTAGACCCAGTTCACAATGTGTTGGATGACTAGTTGAAGCTTGATCTATAGCATTTTTATTTTTCCTTATTTTTCCTTTTTCTATCTTTGATGGTGTATGTTTGTGATCTGGTTATGGCTTCATATATCATCCGCAAGTGCATTCCTTTGTGCCTATGTTGGTTTGTCATAGGATCTTAATCCTGGGGGATTGATCACCCTCTTGGTTATTGTGATCCTATCTTACTAACATTCGTAGATTTGAACCCATCTTGATTGCGTGGTTGACTACTTTAGTGTGAGTTTGAAGCAAGTTCATCCTCTCACTAAAGTGGGGGCTAAATGTAGAGTAGGAAAATGCATTCCCTTGCATTTTCACACTTTTTTATGCCTACCTTGATTTATTTAGCCTTATTTATGTCTTAATTGGTCCTATTTTGCATCCACAAGCCTAATAAATTATATCTTTTTATGGCTAATCCTGACAATCATCAAAGGGTAAATAATAATTTAATGATTTTGGTTGTGTGTCCTTGATCTTTGGACAGGGAATAAGATGCCACCTAGGGCATATTTTTCCTCCAAAGGTCTTGGGACCCTCTTTTTAAATGCACCTTAATTGGGTCCCTTTTTGGAGTTTGTGCCCTGAGTTTCATGCCTCGAGACTAAGATGCCACCTAGGGCGTCTTAGTATGCCTTAGGTTATTTTTGAGATTTAATTTCAAATCCTTGTAGGATTTAGCCTCTTTTAATTAAAGAATTCATATGTTAGCTTGGTGTGGTGTAATTTCGAGATATTAAGCATGGATAAGTATAAATACAAGTTTCTTTCACTCATTTTATAATCCAAGAATACAAGAATTTTATAGCATAATTAGGTTCACAAGAGCATTCAAGAGCCATTCATCAAGCATTTGGAGCCATCATCAAGATTCAAGCATCATATCAAGGACATTCTTGCATCATGTGTATTTTTTAGCTAACATTTGTGATGTAGGGTTTTGATTCAAGCAAGCAATTCAAGTCAAGATCTATCAAGCATTCAAGCATTTCAAGATCTACATTCAAGCTAGCCATCTCACACAAGTTTGTAGATTTCATAACAAGGGTTTGGTGAGTTGTAACATTGCATGTTGTTCATTCATCATTTCCCTCAATTATTTCAGTTCATTCCAAGGTTTAATTACCAACAAGGGGTTTAACCAAGGAAAACCCCCATTTACTAACAATCAACAAGTTTTTCCTCTATTGCATGTTTGTGTTTGCGAATTTAGGTTGAAGATCATTTGGAGTATAAAGTTGCATTGCAAAGTTTTCATCATGGAAACTCACCTACAGGTCAGATTTGGAAGTTTTAGAACCTGAGATCCGAGAAGGAAGTGAAAACATTGAGACTCAAGATCACATTAAGGGATTTGAGAAATTCAAGATGAGACTAAGTCAGAAGCAAGGGCTTCTTAGTCCTCCAAGTGGTATTTTGCAGAGATTCTTTCAAATTCTGTTCTGACATCTGAAGATTCTGCATCTACACCAAAAAAAAAATAGGACTAAGACAACAACAAGGGTGTCTTAGTCCTCCCTGACATATTTTGACAGTATTTTTACATTTCTAGAACCGTCATCACATTTCCAGACTTCTGAGGTACACACAACCTAACTTGCTATTGCTTAATTTCATCATTTGCATTCATTATTTGGCTTGCATTACTATGTTTTGTGAGTTGAATGATAAATGGTTTTTCCAAGCTTTTTCTTGGTGGTGAACCCCTCAAACTTAAAGAACCCCCTCCTAGGTCTTCCTTGTTGAGAATTGTCTCACCTTTGGGGTTGATAGTCAATCCAATTTGGGATCCTAGGATATATTTGAGTGAAAATTGAAGAAGTGTGGTGTTCTATGATCTAGGTTATAAAGCATCTCCATTTCCCCTATTATTCAATGGTATGGGAGCCTAATAAGATTCCCTCATTTTCCACCCATTAGGGGCTCACCGAGTGGACAACCTGAGGTTCCATTAGCCTGGAGTAAGTGCACACATTGTTTGCATAGTGGACATCAAGTTTTGCTTGCTTTGGAAAAATAGCCGAGAGATGTTCCACATCATGTTGGACAGTTATGGCTTGATCCTCTCCCCTTTCTCTTGGACAAACAATTGGGGCGTGTTCCACATCGCGTTGGACAATCAAGGCTTGATCAACCCACCTTTTTTTCTAGGTCTTTGATGTATGATTGAGTATCTTTGTCATTGCTGCATACATATGTGTCTTGAATGTCTAATTTAGTGTGAGTTTGAAATGGGGTCATCCTCTCACTAAAGTGGGGGCTAAATGTAGTGTAGAAAAATGTATCCCTTTTACGTTTTCACACATAATTAGGAATTAATATTAAAATAAACTTAATTATGCCTTAATTTAGTGTTGTAATATGTATTTTACATATTCACATTAAGTTTAGGGCCCTATTAATTAAAATGGACTTAATTGTGTCTTATTTTTAGTATTGTAGAGTGTACCTCTTTACACTTTCACACTTATTTAGGGATCCTTTAATTAATTGAGGTTAATTTTCTTTAATTGGCCCCTTTAATTCAAATCCAAGCCTAATTAAATGCATTTTCCAAAGAGGAAACTCGACATTCATTAATGCCTAAACATAACACTTCTCATTGAGCAATGTGTTTCCTAGGTGACCTAGGACCCTAAATTTAAATTACGTTTTTAGCGGTATTTTACCTATTCAAATCCATATTCACATGTCGGATTGTGTTATTTGAATTTGAAAAAATTAATGTTACATACCTATAAATATAAGGTCATTTCACTATGTTTCACCTAGAAAAATTTGAAGAGAGCATTCATATAGAAATTTTATGAGATCAAGAGCATTTCAAGGCATTCAAGGGCAGATTTATTGAAGAATTATTGCAGCAATCAAGATCCAATTTCCATGTCAAATTATTCTTGCATCATACATATTTTTGCAGCTAATATGATGATGTAGGTTTCATGATCCATTCAAGAATTCAAGGAATTTTTTCAAATCAAGTTTCAAGATCAAGATTTGTTGAAAATGGAGGTAATTATGTAGCTTTAAAACTTGTAAAACTATTATACTGTAGATCTAATTAAGTGTTCTTTGTTACAATTTCTTTGTGGGTGATTATATGTTTAGATTCATTTTAGCATTTGTAGAAGTAGACAAAAGATAGTAGAAGAATAAGACTAGAAGATAGAAGTGACACAACATATACTGTGGAGAAACCCTTTTAGGAAAAAACTCCACCACTAGAATCAATAGTGCTTGTATTATTTAACCTTAGAATAAGGTTACAATAATTATTTATCAATCCTTGCTTTAGATGCTTCTTTTTCCTTCAGCAATTATTCTTCACAACTTGCAATAAAATCAGGACAAAACTCTCTTCAACTTGCTACAATAAATAAACAATTATGAGCCTTGAAAACTCCAAAGAGTTATCAATTACAAAGCACAAAGCTTATCTCACGGAACCTAGACCTATTTTTTGCAAGTAGAGTTCTTCTGTGAAAAACAATTTCAAACCAAGTCCTTCATCAATTTGGGCATCCAAAATTGAAGTCCTAACTCAACGTTGATTCTGAAGATATCTTCTAAGCTTATCCTCAAAGTTGGCACCCAAGAACGGGCACACTTAACTCAACCTTATAAAATATCTTATCATGCAAAATTGTTAACTCTAAGATGCCAACTTGGGCACCCAAGGTGGGTCCAAGTCAATCTTTGTTAATTGAAACATATCTATCCACCATTCATGCAAATATCAAGCATGATTGATCATCCCCACTTAACTGAATATATCACTTGTTATCTATCATGCAACTCAAGTCATTAGTCATGCATTCCAAGTCAACTGAAGTCAGCTAGCATTCAACTAAAACTAACTACATGCAACTAAAGATAACTAAACCATAACTGAACTAGACTGAATTGAATTGATGCTGAATTGAATTGAACTGAACTCCATGCATGTAAAAATCAATTCCTAACTTCTAGGATCTTTACATGCATTACTAAAGTGTTATCTTTTCTCCAAACAATTAACTTAACTCAAGGTGGGTTCCACCTTCCATGTGGGTGCCCCATGTGCTCCTATTTTGTAGGATCTCTTCTTGGGTGTCCCCACACGTTCCCATCATTTAGAATTAATTACAAATGTCAATTTACATGTTCATTTCATTCGATTTTAATATCTTTCTAACCTAGTGTTGGGGAACACTTTCCAAGGACTTAGGAGATACATGAAATATGTTTAGGATTGCAATTAAATAGCATCCCATTCCCAACAAGATCCACATGTCCATTCAAGCCATTTCATGCAAGTTGCAGATCAACATTCCAAGGTTCATTCAAGGGTTTGGTGATTTGTGACATAGAGTTGTTAATTCATCATTCCATTCAGGCTATTTCATTTTATTTCAAGGTTTAATTACCAAAATGGGGTTTGACCAAGGAAAACCCCCATTCACCAAAAAAACATTTTCCCCTCTCTTTGTGTGTTTTAGATTGAATAAAAGTTGAAGATCTCAAAGTTGCAAAATTGCAAAATTGTCAAAGTTGTCACCTTTGTTGTCATCTCATAGAAACTCAGATCCTATATTTATTTCTAACTATCTGACTATGAAAATTGGGAATCTAGAAATGTAGACACAGGAGTAGAGAACCCAAAATCTTTTTTGGAGAGCCCTACCCAGGACCCATTCACCATAGAGTGAATGAGTCCTCATATAGCTTCTAAAAACACCATTTTGTAGAGGTACACAACATTTATCCCTTTTAGATCTTCCAGACATTTTGTAGGTTACTTCAATTTTATGTTTAATCTACTAAATTCAATTGATAGATTGCATTTTGGAGTTGATTTGCTATTTTTAATCTTTCTCCCAAAAGTGCTATTTGACCTAGACCCCGTCCTAACACAAAGAGGGAAATTGCAAGACTCTTCAAATAATTCACTCATGAAAGGGTTGAACGTGGATTTTAACTTGAGGGATCTCATTTTCTGAATGAAATAGAAGAATAGGTAGGTTTATTCACCACATTTTTCCATTTCTATTTATAGTAAGTTTGGTGAAACAATCCAAATTTAGTATAAAACCTTATGTGTTTGAACCTATAACCCATTTTTCTATGTTTCAGGATTATTAAAAGTGTCAATGTAACAACAAATGCATCACTATAAATACGATAGTGTAAATCTTCTTGTTAGATTGGGATAATGTAGATGACAGGAGGAACAAAGTGAATGGGTAGGAAATAGAGAGGACGAGGAGTTTTGAACTCCTTCGACAATGGTGATGATGATGGAGAGGGCTCTGATGTAGATGTAGACACCCAGGGTGGTTCGGTGGTCTTTGTGGTCGAGAATCTTCTGTGATCTTTCCATTTATTGGTAGCTTCTTTTACTTTGGCCTTATCTTGGGAGAAAAAATGTGGGGGTTCCTCTTGCATTGCCTATTTGTGCAGTGTGGTTTCCTTGTGAATTTTCCTGTGGTCTGTGGGGGGAGTAGTTTCTATTTTGCTCCTACTGGGACTGGTGCGCTCTAAACTTGGGTGTCTAGGATGCAGTGGCTTCTGGTGCCTAAATGCTGCATTGAAGTTGGAGCTCCTGAGGCCTTCTCCAAGCCCTTTGCTCTTGAACTGTGGATGCTGGTGCAATTTGTTTATTTGGTGGGTTCTTGTGGCTAGTGGTGGGGATCTGCTGGTCCTCCTTATTTTTTCAGAGATTGAGCCTGATGATGCTATGGTTGAGGTGTGGGTGATCTCACCTTATTTCTTAGTGGCTGTTGGATCTTTGGGTAGCCATGATGGAGGTGGGTGTAAGCCTTATGCTATTCGGAATTCCCCCTAGCTGAGGGGGTAGTGTTTTTTTGTAGCTTCAAGATATGCCCCTACTCTTTGTTGAAAACTTTGGGCCAATTCTTGGTCTATTGTGTGGGCCTGGGCTCCTTTGTGCGTGTTGTTCCTAAGGCTATGATGTAAAGTTTTCACCCTTGGTCCTCTTGGCCTTTGTTGTCTCCCTTTATGGAGCAAACTGGTTTATCATTGTGCTATATCTTTTTGAAGGCTACTATTCTGTTTTCTGTTTGCTTTGTGAAGCCTGGGAGGGGTTCTTTCCACTTTGTGGGTGTTGCTCTTAAGACCCTCTTCATGTTGGAGCCAAAGGATGAGTTGAAAACCCCTTTTTTGGGTGGGTTTTTTTTGGTTGGGTTGATTCTGCTGCCCCAGTTGTTGTTAGTCCTAAAGTTTTACTTGGCAGTGGTGGTTGTTCTAGGTTCATTTTTGCTACTGGTTAAGGTGGATATGTGGTTATTATTTGGGATTCTTGTATTGGTCAACAATTTTCTTCTGATGCAAAGTTTTTCGAAGGATGCTATGACCGCTTGTTTGAATGTTGTGCCAAATTTCCCCTTAGATCCTATGGAGGTGGATTTCTCTCCTTTTGAGGTGGAGATGGGAGGTGAAGGTTTTTGGTTCACTCACCTATTGTTCTTATTGATGTGGGAGGTTCTCCTATGGAGGGGAAGGCTGAGTGTGATGGAGTGTTGTAGCTACAATGGTTTAACTAGTCGTGTCATCCTTTCCAATAGAGGGGAGCTCATTCCTTTAGAGGTGGATTTGGAGTTGGTTTTCTGCTATTAGGTGAGTTTGTGCTATAGGGAAGTTGATTTCTTAAATTTTTCTGTTGTGTATCCTAAAGTCCCTATTAAGGTGGGGATTTTGGACTTATTGGTTACTCCTCTGGGCTCAAATTTGAATGTCCTGAGTGGATGGTTTGCTCACACCTAGCAGATTCAGGCGATGTTAAAGGTTATCTCAGGGTTTTTGGTCCCTATTTTAGCTTGTTTATGACTAGGTTTTAAGCCCCTTCTTTTCTTGTTTCATGAAACTTGTTTAGTGGTGTTATTATTTTTATGGCTGCTATTGTTTAGGCTGATGTTGGTCTGTGTCTTATCTTCTATGTAGCTCTTTCTTTGTTTGGGTTTCATGTCCCTATAAAACCTGCTGTACTAGGTGTAACGTCTAGAAAATGCAGAGAAATAGATTAGAGCAAACATGCAATGCAATCTAAAACTCTAATGCAATTGAAGTTAAGCAATAGAGAACAAAGAAAAGCCAAAACGTAAATAAACTGAACAATCTCACCCATTATGTATGTAATTCCATGTATCATCTTGATTGCCCTTCTCCATTTTGCTGTTGTAGTATAATTGCCCTCAGATTTTCAAAGGTTCATGCAAGTATAGCCTATGATAGTGATTTAGAAAAACATCAAAGATTCAAGATAGTTGCTCCAAAAAGTCATAAGATTTCGAGAGAGATTGGAATGATGAAGGACAGATCAATTTATAGAAAATTGATCATTCGAACGACAGGTCAAGATTGAAAAATCAACGAATGGTTGAGATTGACAGATTAGTCATGCATTATGATAACTGCTAGTAGCGACATGAGTGATACAAATTAGAAATATAAATAAAGATTAAATAAATGATTTAATCTTTGAGTTTGGTATTAGAAAATAGAAGAAGTCTTTGGATGACAAAGATAAAGATGGATTAAAGCAACTCTCTGTTCGAATGGACACACAAGATTTAATTAATTAAATAAGAATATTTAATTAACATGCATGTACACACAATTGAGTTAGAACTAGATGATTGAATGATTTGACGAAGGGATTACTTGAGAAAGCCACTCAGACATTAAATCAAGAGTTAACTGAGCGATTAAAATAGATCTTTGAGTTGAGTAAAAGTGAATACTTAGATAATTTACACAATTATCTAAATATAGAGGAATGCGTTAAAATAGGATTTATGAATTAAATAATTCATTTAATTCAAGATTTGATATTTGAAGAATAATTAAATAAATAAGATTTATTTAATTTAAGTGATGAAGGGGTTTAAATGAATAATTAAATAAATAAAGGATTTATTTAATTATAGTTGAAATATGATAGAGGTAAATTAAATAAGAATTTCATTTAATTGAAGAAGAAGGATAAGGTTAATTAGTAACATAATTAAATAAAAAGCATTTATTTAATTAATAGGATGGAATAAAGAAAAGTGTGAATTAATTAAATAATTAAGATTATTTAATTAATAGAAGAAATGAAGACCTTAGAAAATAATTAAATAATTGACATTATTTAAACATGACCATGGAAGAAATACGAATTATTAAGAATATCAAAGTCGCAGGTTTAAACCAAATTTCGGTGTCTACATTTTCCCCTCTTTGATACAATGTCATTTCGGCGTTGTGTAAAAGAAAATTGATAAAAATATGCCCCAGTCATGCCCTGGTGTAAATAGGTGAAGGTATGCCCCCTCGGGAAAGTTGACAAATTTTCAAAAAAATTGAGAAAAATTTGGAAATAATCTCGATTAGTCCATTGGATAGCCAGAAATGCAGTGGAATTGACAGAATTGAAGTTGGAAATGTTAAGGACGGGTACATGTTGATTGAAATTGGAAGCTAACGCGGCTAGTAGAAAGGAATGCCACCAAAACCCTAGGTATAAATAGAAAATGGGGTAAAAACCTATTCATTTTAACCCACATAGCTTTGAGAATTGAGATTTTACTCTACACCCATAGCGAAGATGTCTCCCGTTCCGAACACCTACCATCGAGCATACATGGTCCAAACCTTCAGGCGGCCATCCAATGTGGACCTCCCGGTATGTACCTTAATCTTGACTTTTGAATTTTTTAATTTGCGCAAGTTTCTATGCATTTATTCGATATTTTTGTTATGCGTCACTTTGTTGAAAAGCTGCATGTGAGTGCACAATCGACGCATTTGCATGCGGATCAACACATTTGTAAAATGACGTAGATGGTTAGCATATGGTTTTTGCGATTCGACGCATTTGTTTTTTAGTTAAACGCATTTGGTAAATAGCATTGCATATGTATTTAAAATAGCCACATGTGTTAATTTTTCACCGCATTTGCATTTATTTCGACGCAGTTGTTATTTAATTTACACAGTTACAAATGATATTTGATTTACGCAAACACATTTGTAATTTTGCACGCATTTTCATATTAAAGTGATGCACTTGAAAAAAAATGATGCATGTGTGAAATTAAATTTTTCATTTGGTTTTCTGCAACACATTTGTAAAAGAATGACACATGTGCAAAAGAATGATGTATTTGCAAAATAATGACACATTTGAATAGCATTTGATTTTGTCATTTTGCACTAGGATAGTTGTTTGATGATGACATGAGGCATGTATAATGCCATTGCAGGTTCTGTTAGACACTATATATACGCGAGAGTCGAGACCTATGACTTTTCGCTTCAAAGACAGCTTGTGGAGTGCAGAGCAATGATTCTTATGGCACCTAGGTCTTCACATGTGACAGACATGCCCCAAATTCGGGCAAACTAGGGTTTATTGACAATGTTGTGCGAGCGGTGGCACTCAGAGACTTCATCGTTTCACTTGCCTACTGGAGAGGCGACAGTGACCTTAAAAGATGTCTACAGGATCCTGAGACTTCCCATCAGAGGCACGAGGGTGAAGTACGATACCCAGAGGGGTGTTGCTAAGATGTGTAGATACTACCCTGACGCTGATGTTAGACAGTTAGGGTTTGATCACTATGAGATTAGATGGCGTGTATTGGCACAACGGTATAGGCGGCTAGACTGTCTAGTGTGTACATTGATAGGTGGTATAGTGCTTCCTGACCGTCGAGGTGATGGTTTTCCTATGGGTTGGGGGGAGATGCTAGTAGGTATGTTAGAGTGATGTGAGGTATATGCTTGGGGTCCTTGTCTCCTTGGCATGTTATATTTTCACTTGCATGACATATCCTATCGAGAGGCTCAGTCCATGAGTTGTGGTACCACACTCCTGCTGGTATGGGCGTGGGAACACATTGCCACTTTTCGACCACCGGTGACAGTTGATGTACAACATGGAGCTCCTTATGCCTTTCATTATGTGGGGGTGAATACTCAGCACCACATGGGAGATACTCGGTATTTCAGGCATGCCATAGATACTATGGTTCAGTTTACATGGAGATCATACCTGGGATGTGCAGATTGGTCAGACGAGGATGAGAATTTGCCTTTTTGCTGCCAGACTCAGTACCTGATTGGGTGGATTGCTTCACATGTCCATATTATTGAGTGACATTTTCCAGATCGTGTATTGCGGCAGTTCGAAGAGGTATAGGATGTGCCGAGAGGACAGGCCGAGTTCGCGAGGTCCTCGCGAGAGATCCCCCTGTGGGGTCTAGAGATTCCAGTAGCCACTGCGGAGGTAGATATTGATGGATTGTAGGCAGTTCCATGGGGATGGAGAGATGGTGTGGCAGACCCAAGTACCACAGAGGCTTACGATCAGTGGTGGGTCGTGCATAGGCCGATTCCCCTGACAGATCCAGATCAACCGGTGTTGATAGAGCGGCGAGGGATAGGACCAAGGGGAAGGCATGGTAGAGGCAGAGGTCAAAGAGGTGGAGGGGGCCATGGTGATGATGGAGATGTTGATGGAGGTGGTCGGTGAGGTGGTAGGAGAGGGAGGTGTAGACGGAGGGGACGAGGGCCACCATTGTCACCGATTCGTGAGGAGGGATGGGGGAGGAAGATGTGCCCATGCTAGATATTGGTAGAGGTGGGGAGGAGGTGCATGTTGAGAGTGGAAGAGAGGAGGAGCATCCCATAGAGGAGGCCATTCCAGAGGTTCCTGCAGAGGAGGAGGTAGACAGAGAGGAGGCAGAGATTGATGCCTTGGCTTACTGGGTGCCTATCAAGATGATGATGAGGAGGATGATGATCATGAGTGGGAGATCTGAGACAGGATTCTGGAGGATTTGGAGGATGAGGATGATGGTGTACCAAGGGTGAGACAAGTTGACACAAAGGCAGTTGATTCCGACACTGCTACACTTCGGGCCTAGATTGCATCCTTGGAGGAGAAGATGAGGGTCATGATGTCTAAGAGGGTTTTGGTACAGATGGAGAGGGACGGGGCTGTCATGGACAAAGATCAGGCCATAGCTCAGAGACAGGAGACCGAGTAGAGATTCACATAGATTAGAGCCTTATGTACCGTGCCGACAACTGCATTTTCCAGAGAGTTAGTTAGAACCGGTGAGAGGGCCACCTATTACAGGGATTTGTATGAGACAACAGTTCCTCCAGAGAAACGAGCTCTAAGTTTTTCAGAGGCACGTAGTGAGAGGTCTCAGACTAGGACCCACTTTAGGACAATTAGCACAGAGGGTGTTGAGTAGCCACACAGAGCTAGTCCATATGACAGGCCCCACTCAGGTCACAGGTCATCAGGTTCCCGATATCAGTCATCCACACACTCTAGCCATGATAGTAGTGGTAGTTCAGGATAGGGACACTTCTTGATATGTACCAAGACATTGTATTATGATTATATAGCCTGTGGGCTTCCATATTTATTGATACATTATGACATTGTGATGTGACACTTTTGAGGGATATATATATATATGATCTTGGTGGCGATTCTCATGATATCCAATTCTATTTATTGATTATGCAGTCGTTTATTTGTACATGTGATGTTTATATGATATGCCTTGTGATGGATGATCATATGTACTTTATGATGTGTTCATGCAACCTATAATATGACGTTGATTCTATGTGATGATGTATGTATTAACATGTATGATGTCAATGGATGTTATGTATGCAATTTATAATTATGAGTTGCAATGTGATGTTATATGTGCAACGCTCTCTACATGTGATGCCATGCAGATGTAATGTGATGCATGTATTTACATTTGTTATGTACATGGAATGCTTATGATATGTATTGCATGATGATAAATGTCTATTATGCCATGATGTCTTAAATATAATAAATGCCTATATGTATGCATTTTCTAACATGTATGTGTATATGTAGGATGATTTATATTGTTGTGTGTCACAGGACTCCGTCATAATGCAAGGAGGAAGAACTGTTAGTACAGAAAGAAAGATTGAGAAAGAAATGAGATGGATGTTAGTATTAGCAATCTTCAATGTTTCACTGTATCACAAAAGGTGTTGCACTTTATCATCATTGGGAAGGACTAATACAAATGGAGAAAAACACCATGATATGACATAGATCAAGGTGTGCAAGGTCATCCACTTACTAACAACAGACAGTCGTAGACAAGGATTGTCATTAACTCATACTAAGGGCACAAGTTGCCCCAGTCTTTTTGTCAAGACAAACCACAAACAACAAACAAAATAAAAGATGGGTCATGAGACGTCATCACTCCTCTAAATCCTTCATGGGACATCCTTGAGGAAACTAGTAACATGACTCAAAATCCAAATTTAAAAGATAGTTGACAGACAACAATAAAAGAAAATAGAATTCCGATACATTGTTGCTTCTCTAAATCCTTCATGGGACATCCTTGAGAAAGCTAGTAACATAATTCCCATCATAAATTCAAATAAAAAGATAAGATAAATAAGCCATAAAGTCAACAAGCCAGTAAAATATTTTCCAAAACTTGATCTTGTTTGTTTAATTCATTTTGATTGATAGAAGGATTGATTGATAGAGCCTGATTTTAGGAGATACACATACCGAATAAGACTTTGAGTCTAGTTTCAATGTTATGACTATCTAGATAAGGCATGAAAAAGCCTGGTTTCAGAAAAACATGTATCGTATAAGACGTTGAGTCAGATGCCATTGATGTGATAACCTGTGTAAGGCTATGTTTGATTGTTTGAAAATGTCGATTATACAGGAAGGAATCATCCTGTATAAGACATAGATTGTCTTTCTGATATCTGTATTTAGGAAGGACTCATCCTGAACAAGACATAGGTTAATTGCTTTGATAATGTCTGTTTCCAGGAAGGACACATCCTGTAGCAGACATTAGTTGATCTATTTTGATTATTTCGTTTGGCAATTTGTTTGATTTGACTTAAAGACATTGCTGACTTGTTCACTAGATTGATGCATGACTTGATATGATGTGCTGACAATTGACTATGTGTGACGAAAACCCCTAAAGGACTAACCTAGTGCGGCCTCAGGGGCTCATCGATTGATGGCTTTGCCTACATTATACACACAGAGACCTCGTAGTTCGACTTGACCTTGACTGTCAAGACTAACTACAAATAGATGATGTGTGTGATAGTGAATGTGACGAACCCTAATGGACTGACCTAGTGCAGCCTCGGGGGCTCATTGATTGATAGCCTTCCCTATGTTATACACACATATACCTCGTAGTTCGACACGACCAATGACCTTGTCATATAAACATTTGGATTGAATCATGATTTTATACAAACTAACCTAAACGAACTAACCTAATGCCTCAGGGGCACATCAGAAGATGGCCTTGCCTACGTCTAGTCTCAGAGGCAATGTAGTTCGACAAACAACAAAGACTGACAAGTGCGACTGACTTTGACTCTATTTTTTGGATTTTTAACATGTTTTGATTTTTTTGCCATTTTGAAGTTTTCTGATGTTTTTGTGTTTTCTTAGGCCATTTTGTGATGTTTTTGGATTTTTCTATGGTTTTACGTCTTCAACACAGCCAATGGAAGAACCAATATGGCACACATCAAGTGTTTTCCCCCAGTCGAGTATAAGACCAATTGATTATGAATAGGGTAAAATGGGGGATATGAAATGCACTCGATGTCAATCGTTCCAAGTTATGGGAAAGACTCCCACTTATTATGAATGGTATATACAAGCGATGGACACAAAAGATAAGGGATATGTATAGGGATAGGTAGTATGTATAGGGTAGTAGGCTATGTACAGGGATAGGTAGTATGTATAGGGTAGTAGGCTATGTACAGGGATAGGTAGTATGTACAGGGTAGTAGACTATGCATAAGGTAGTGGACTATGTACAGGGTATGCTAGATTAGATTAATAGTAGACAAAAGAGCAGAGTCAACTACACATGGCACTTGTTTTCTAGGTTTTCACCATGGTACCTATCCAAAGCGCCACCGAAGTGGTTTTCACTATTGGACGAATTATTTGTCTTTACTATTTTCTGGATTATCTAATTTTTTTTTGGTGTTACCAAGATGCCTGTTTGCCAAGTTTTCACCTTGGTAATGACTTTTTTGATTTATGATTTTTTTTTGTATTTTTGGCTAATTAAGACAAGGCCCTCATAAGCTATGAGTAGAACTTCTTCAGATGAAGACTATTGATTGGCAAGGACAATGGTTCCCCTTCAGGAGTAGAGAGTTGGTACGCTCCTGATCCAAAGGCTTCTGTAACAATATACGGTCCTAACCAGCTAGGTTCAAACTTTCCTGGTTTGTCTCTTTCTGCTTGATTCTTTGGGTTCTCCAGTAAAACCAGGTCACCAATGTCAAAATTTCTGTTCAAGACCTTCCTGTTATAGCTACGACAAAGGTGATTCTGATATGCTTGGAGATGGTCTAGTTCCTTCTGTCTTCGCTCATCTAGGAATTCTAGCTCATGGAGTCTTTATACTCGGTACTCTTCATCATCAATGTTCCCTTTCAAGGATACCCTCAAGGAAGGAATCTCGACCTCAATAGGAAGAATGGATTCATAATCAAATACTAGTGAATAGGGAGTGGCGTCGGTGGGAGTACAAATACTTGTGTGATAAGCCCATAAGGCAGGATTAAGCTATAAATGCCAATCACGACCAACATCATTGACAGTATTTTTTAGGATTCTAATGATGGTTTTGTTAGATGTCTCTGCTTGGTTGTTACCTTGTGGGTAGTATGGAGTGGAGAAGTGATGTTGAATATGAAATTCATCACAAAGATGGTGGACTTCTTGATTCTTAAATGGGCGACCATTATCGGTGATTATGGACTAAGGGACACCATACCAACAAAAGATATAGCTCAGAATAATCTTAGAGATCTGTGTGCCGGTAATGTATGTCATTGGAATAGCCTCAATCCACTTCGTAAAGTACTTAGTGGTAGCAATGATGAATTTGTGGCCATTAGATGATGTGGGATGGATCTTACCTATGAGGTCGAGTCCCCATTGGGTGAAGGGCCATGGTGATGTTATAGGACAAAGCTCCTATGCTGGTGCATGTATGAAGTCTCCATGAACTTGGCATTGGCGACATTTCTTTACAAGGACATATGAATCCTTTTCCATAGTAGGCCAATAATATCCCAATCTCATAATCTTTTTGGCTAAGGTAGGACCACTAGAATGGGACCGACATATACCCTCATGCACCCCATGCAAGGTTGCTTGTGCTTCATTAGAATCAAGACATCTCAGTAGGGTATAATCTAAGGCACATCTATATAGGGTGTCTCCGACGATGGTGTATTTGGCTGACTTGCGGAGGAATGTCCTACGTTGATTGTTTGACAGGCCAGCGGGTATGACTTCGGCATGAAGGTAGTCATAGATTTCTTTGTACCATGGGGAATTAGGACCAACAATGTCACATACCATTTCAGAATCTGGGATATCGTAGGCTGGGACCAAAAGCTGTTCTACCAAAAACTCAAACTTAGGCACATTGTTAGGAATGTCTAGAAGTGATGCAATTGTAGCCATAGCATATGCTGCCCTCTTTAAAACACAAGGTATCTGATGAAATTTGAATTTTTCGAAGTAATCTTTAAAGCTATTAGCCATGTGTTTGTATGGAGCAAGCTTCTCATCCTTAGTCTCATAATCATCATTTACCTGTCTGATTACTAGTTGAGAATCACCATATACCTGTAGGTTCTTAATTTTCCACTTAATTGCCATGCATAACCCTATCACTAGAGCCTCATACTCTGCTATGTTTTTAGTACATGGGAATGCAATTCTGAATGATTTCAGGATGGAATCACCCTGTGGTGTGATAAACAGTATACCAGCCCCTGAGCCATGATTTGTATGTGATCCATCAAAGTACAGTTTCCATGTTATGTTTGTGTCAATTGTAAATATAAACTCATTAGGAAAGTCTGCAACTAATGGGCGATCTACTTGTAGTGGTGCATCGACTAATTGATCAGTAATGACTTGTCCTTTAATAGCCTTTCTTTCTACATACTGGATATCATAATCACTAAGTATCATAACCCATTTGGCCAGTCGCCTTGTTAATGCTACTTTGCTGAGAAGATATTTTAGAGGATCTATTTTAGCAGTCAACATCGTTTGATGGTTTAACATATAGTGCCTTAGTTTTTGGGTAGAAAATACTATACAAGATACAATGGTACTATAGTTGAGCTCATAATAGTCTGACACTGCCCTTTCATGACCTTCATCAATTGTGTATGCTCCAAGTGATATAGTAATATAAAGAATCAATGGTAATCCTTCAACAGGTGGCATTAAGACTGGTGGTGTGAGTAAATATTCCTTAATCAATTGAAAAGCCTCTCTGCACCTAGCTGTCCATGCAAAGGATACCCCTTTCTTAAGTAGATGTTGAAAAGGATGTGTCTTATCTGCTAACTGCACTATAAATCTTCTGATGGATTGCAGTCTTCCTTGTAATGTCCTTAGTTGACTAAGATTAGTTGGTGGAGGCATGTCTATGATTGCTTTCACCTTGGCTAGATCCACTTCAATGCCTCGTCTAGAAATGATATAGCCTAAAAGCTTTCCTAACTTTACTCCAAACACACATTTCTTGGGATTGAGTCTCACTTTATACTTCTCCAACCTTTGAAATATCTTGTCTAAAACCTATAAATGTTCTGCCCTTGTCTTGGATTTAACAATAAGGTCATCGACATAATCCTCCATAAGAGTGTGTACTAGATCATGAAAGATGGTGGTCATGGCACGTTGATAGGTTGCTCCAGCATTTTTGAGTCCAAAGGGCATAACATTCCAACAATACGTTCCCCAAGGACAAGTGAAAGCTGTCTTAGGTTGGTCTTCAGTTGCAATTCTATCCCAAATATCCATCCATAAGGGACAACATCTCATAACCTGCTGTCATGTCTACTATCATGTCTATGTTAGGCAAAGGGAAGTCATCCTTAGGACAAGCCTTGTTGATATCTCTAAAATCGGTGCAAATGCGGATGCCCCTGTTGGTTTAGTGATTGGTACAAGATTGGAAATCCAATCTACATAGTTGATTGATCTAATGAAACCAACGTCTAACAGTTTCTTGAGTTATGCCTTGACTAGTAAAGCAATTTGTGGATGCATTTTACTCAATTTCTGTTTTACTAGTTTGACACCTGGTTGTAAGGGTAAGTGATGTAGAACAAGTTCAGGATCCAACCCAGGCATGTCTACATATGACCAAGAAAAATTTATCTGTCTCTGTGCAAAGAAGTTGTGGAATTCTGGCTGCTCTTTTGTTGTCAATGACGCTGCAAAATAAACCAGTCGAGGATTCTCTTCTGTACCTATGTTGACTTCTACTGATTCTTAAACAAGCACGGGTGAATTTTCCTGTGCAACGGGGAGAATGTTCAAACCTCCATCCATAGGTGCCTTAGAGAGGTTTTTGCTTTTGGATGCGTCCTTTATTTTTACTTTTTCATCATCTAGAGGTGCCTTTCAGTTTTCACCTAGAGACTCATCCTTTTTATCTTGTTTATTCTTTTTCTCATTTTTGCGACTGGAGGGTTGAACAGATTCCCCAAAATATGCTTTGTTGTTCAAGTCAATGGTAAAACCAACCTTGTGATCACCGCTAGGTATGCCTTCTCGTAATCCCAGGAACTCAACAATTGCTTCGTCGTTCTCAAAAATGTCTAAGACGAGCGTGTCTTGTTGGTCCCAATCAATGAGTTGGGGATAGACTAGGGGCATGTCATCATCAGAGTTATCAAAGTTTAATGGGGTCAAGGTAAGGACTAAGTTGTTCATATGGTCACAAAAGTCTTGTACTAAGTCCTATTTTCTCTTAGGTTTAGATCTAGGTGGATTGAGAGGTGGGCCTAATGCCAAGGTTTGGTTATCTGAAATAGATGTATCAGGTTTCCAAGAGGTAGGATCAAGTGATTCCCAATAGTAGTGTTTAAACCATTCCTCCTTTGTCATATTCTTTAGTGGACAAGAATTCAATGGCTTTGGTGAGGATCTTAACATTAAGTCAAGTTCTCCAAATAGCTTGTCAAGGTCCATGAAGAGGTAGAGGATAGGAAATCCCACTCATAGTCGTTGGAGTCGGGGGAGTCACAGTGATATTTTTTCGATGGTTCATGAGGTGTCTTAATATCTTCTGAAGCACTTACTTCCTCAATTAAGGGTGATGTGGTAGTAGGATCACCAATTTGAATCTGTTGAAACCCAAGCCCTACGCCTTTTGGCCACTGAGAAACAAAGATTGGTTCAATCCTCTCATCTTGATTTAAGCCTAAACCACTTTGTCCATTATATCCCTTGCTCTGCATGATTGTGAAACCCTTTCCATATAGATATGTAGGAATGTGAGCAAGTGAGAGAGGTTCTTCATCATCTTCTCTATACAACCAGGAGGTGACATCTTCTGTATTTACGGTCTCTTTGCTTAATTCTCCCCATTTAGTGAAAGTTGTTGTGAGATGAACATGTATAGTGACCATAGATTGTCTCCTATCTGATGCAGGTAAACCGTATGACTTAGGAGGAATCAGATGGCTAACACAATAAGATGTCTTAATGTAATACTCTCCACAACCCTTGTCTTGGATCTCAACCCTAGGAGTGGTAGGAAGTGAGGGTGAAATAAATTTTCAAGTGAGTGTGGATGGATCAACATAGGGAGATGGATTGGACGATGACGCCTCTTGGTTTACCGGAAACTTGGCATTGGGGGATTTCTTTTAGATTGGTGCAATATTGGAATGGATTTGGGTCACCATCTATAGTTATTTCAGTGCTATTGTAAGGGAATTTGAGACACTGATGATATGTGGAAGGGACTGCCTTCATGGCATGAATCCATGGTCTGCCTAGCAAAAGGTTATAAGGAAGGGTGAGATCCAAGACCTGGAACTTTGTCTCCATTACCACAGGACCAATTTTGATAGGAAGTGTTACCAACCCCTTTGATTTTTGTTCCTCATCATCATAAGCTTTAATGGCAATACTTTTGGTTGTGTCTACGCATGCTTCTGAGAAACCTAATGCCTTAATCAATTTTAAAGTGCACAGATTTAACCCTGCTCCTCTGTCTACCAAAACTCATCTATCTTTGGTGTCATCAACAAGGACTTCAAGATGTAAAGGGTCATTATGGTTTGTCTTTTCAGTTGCGTAGTCTTGTTTGAAAAATGTGGCATGATGGTTATTGGTCAAATAGCCCACCATTTCCTGGAAATAATTGACATCAAGATCATTTTGGACCGTGGTGTTTTGTAAATCCTTATCTAAGATAGATCGATGCTCAGGGGAAATACACAATAGTTCCAAGATTGAGATTTGGGTTGAGGTCCTCCCCAATTGGTCAAGTAGGTTATATTGTGACTTGGAAGGCTATGGTGTTTGCTGCAATGGAGGGCCTTGGATAGTGATCTTAGTACGACGAGTATTGACTGCGCACTCGAGATTTATATTGATAGTAATGTTATTGATATTCTCATCAGTGACGCAAAGGTGATGAATGGTTTTTCCACTATTATAATCATGCTTGATACTCACATAGTTGGCTGACATATTGGTCTTAGTACTCGAACTGGGAATAGTTCCTTTCCCATTGTCATGTAGCGGATCAGAAAAGACTTGATGATCAGTGTTTGATGACTTTGGTTTCTGTCCACTAACTTCAATTATTCTCCTTTCGACAAGATCATGTATGATATTTTTTAGTTGGTGACAATTTTGTAGGTTATGTCTCTTAGTTCTATGTTAATCACAAAAGGAATTGTCATCCCACCAAACTGGTTTAAATTGTCCTCGATCGTATTGCCTTGGATCTTGTAGCTATATAAGATTATTCTGTAACAGTTGCTTGAATACGAACTCTATGGGTTCCCCTAAGGGAGTGAACTCACGTTTTTGAAACCTCCTTTGTTGTTGCGGACATTGGGTATTTTGGACCATGTTGGGAGGTTGATTAACAACATTAAGTGTGTTGGAAGAAGTGTGAGGTCCTTGTAATGTGATGATTGGTCCTGCTTGTACAGTTTTAGCATCAACTACCCCATCATTAGTGACGTTTTTGTTGCGAGACCAAAATATGTTTCTGTCATTGGGGGTGTTTTGCACGATCGGATTTCTATTGGATGTTGATGTCTTAAGTTCGCCTTTTTCATTGAGATCCTTTTCTATTATAACCCCTTTTTCCACTAGTTACGAAAAGGATGTACAACAATGTACCCTTAAGTTACTCAGTTTTGCATGAAGGTTTTCCTGGAACATAGTAACTTTTTGTTTTTCAGGT
Source organism: Sequoia sempervirens (assembly GCA_007258455.2). Taxonomy (NCBI): domain Eukaryota; kingdom Viridiplantae; phylum Streptophyta; class Pinopsida; order Cupressales; family Cupressaceae; genus Sequoia; species Sequoia sempervirens. The sequence goes on from VDFB02281492.1 coordinate 465,090,598, forward strand.
ATCTCGACAGGACACCGGCTAGCTATAGTCCTCCATCTTTGGAAGAAAGCGATAAATGTTTCACCTTCGTCTTGTGTTGTGTGACACAAGGTTGCTATATTTATCTTGTGGTCTATGTTGAAGGATAATTGCTCAACAAACTTCTCAGCCAGTTCACCCCAAGATTTGATGCCATAGTCTAGACCTGAAAACCACTCTAGTGCAATCCCTACAAGACTTCTTGGAAATAGTCTCATAAGATACGTGGGGTCATAAGCAACATCTATGCATATGGTAGAAAATTCCCTTATATGTTCTATTGGATTCTGTTTGCCATTGTACTTAGGGAGATTCGGTATGACATACCCATGAGGGAAAGGGGTCATGTACAATGATCTATCAAAAGGAAATGGGCATATGTCCTTTGTTGAAAAGGATTTCTTAGTTGAAACTGCCACGTTGTCCATTTGTGTTTGTAGTGCATTCATTTGTGTTTGCAAGACGTAAACCTGGGTCAATGATGTGTTGGGTGGATTATGTGGTTTTGTGTATGTATTCTGAAATCTAAAGTCTCGTGATGGGTTTCGATTGAACATTGGTATTTGAGGTGGGTTTGGATTCAGAATGTTGGTAAACGTGTTCTGGTCCAGAATCTACATAAATTGGTTTTGACTTGGGATCTGTGTGAACGAATTCTGAGTACCGCGCTGGGAGAAGGGATTCTGATTCAGAATCTGGGAGAATGGGTTCTGATTACCCATCTGGGAGAACGAATTTTGATTTGGAATCTGTGTGAATGTATTATGATTGCTGATCTGGGAAGATGGATTCTGATTGCCATATTGGAATGAGGGAATGCCTCTTATTTGTGTAATCTGTGGTATAGTACTAGTGGTTTGAACACTAGGTATGGCTGTTGATTGAGGTATGGTACCTATGACATGAACACTAGGTATGGTTGTTGACTGTGGTATGGTACTCGTGACACTGACATTTGGTGTAGAAGCTGATGTTTTAGATCTTTTACTCCCAACAAGATGACTGAAGGGAGTGGACGATGATGCCCCCACAGTGAAATTAATCCTGATGTCATGCCAGATGTACCAAATGGAGACGTATGGAATGTCGTACTCTGTATAGGTATGCCAGAGGGTATGGTTGTATTTACTTGAGGTATAGTAGTACTGGCGTTCGTTGTATTAGTTCCTTGTGTAGGTTGAGGTTGTAAGGTGCTAATATCGAATCCTGTAGGTAAGGTAGCTCCTTCAGCTAACAATTTGGCTAAGTATCATTGACGATCGTTTTCTAGGTACTCATCTACAAAAGAGGAAAACTCAGGGTCCTGTGCCACAACCTCTATGTCCTCTACTGTAATGTGTCCTTGAGTGTTTCTAGTGGTGAATTTGTCTAATAAATTCCTATGAGGTTTTGTGGAGAATGGATTGATGAATTCGTTTGGGTTTGACATCTTTTCTCTCTCTTTTCTTAGACCTAGTTTCAACCATGTAAGATAAGCTCAATATGCAAGGAATGAAAAACTGCGTCTATGGAAAGTATGACTCTAGTCTATGTTTTTTGGGATTTTTTGAACACAAAATAAGGAATGTTCTAGGATGACGCTAGTCTAATATGACAATATCCAAAGATGCAAAGTCTAAGAGAACTTCTAAGGTAATCAATTCTGTAAACCCTAGATGGGGGGACCAACTCCCTAAAGTCTAACAAAGGCGTCAATTTAGTTAAGTCAAGGAACCAATGTAGGACGAGGATCAAAGACAAGATGAGTTTCCTAACTAGACTGATGAGATAGGAGGACTCGCTGTAGGACAAAGGATAATATGATAGGACTAGGTTCAATGACAAATTTCATTGACGCTATGATTTTTCCAAAGTGTAGATGGTGGACCTATCCTAAAGTTTGTAAAACTAACTTCCCTAGAAGTTTAAATGTAAAGGTAATATGTACTCAAGGATGAATGTAAAACTCAGAATCATGACAACTATGGTAATGACTAAATGATACTTAAAGGATGCAAAAATTGAGCAAATCATTTTAGGTTTCTGTCCAAGGACAACTAAGATAGATCAAAGACTTGTATGACAGTGTTGACTAGATAGTGACCGTGAATTCTAGTTTTCGAATAATCTAGCAAATGTGTCGCAAAATTTATCAAATGTGGTTATGTTTCATAGTTGCGGTTTTCTGTCAATCAGTTCTGTGTTTCTAGTAAAGTTTAGTGTCTGAATCTGGAAGATGCGATGAAATTTGTCATAGATGTGACTCGTAATGATAGTTGCGAGTCAAATTGTAATAGATGCGGTTCTCCTAAACTTACGCACTGGTAAAATTTCTGTGATAGTGGCAAATGCGTCGTTTGAGACTGTAGTTGTGGCTCACCTTATCAGATGCGTCACATAATATCACAAGTGTGATTTTCAAAGACAAATGTGGTTTTTGACAGAGCAAATGCGAGCTAATCTGGCAGATGCGACTCTAAGGTAAACAGATGTGACTCGACAGAATAATTATGACTTTTTGGTGAACAGTTGTGACTCTGTTATATTTTTAGTGAATTGAGATATAAACTGACGCTGTTTTCTGTAATCAAGTTCTGGAAAACAAAGACAATCATAAGACAAAGTGTTTTTAGTTTGATTTTGGAATCAAAGAACGCTTAATTTGATAATAGACAAACACATCCTAGGCTATGAAGGATAATATTTACCAAGTTCTCACTTGGGTTTCCCCAACTATGCTTATTCAAGGCAGATGATTAGTAGCATGACCCCTCTAGCTCCCCTCCACATCTCATTAACGTCATTTGGGGCAGCCAAGCTACAATACCCATGAACATCCCATGGCATACCTTCATCTCTACACATGAACCGTAAGAATATGAGATGGCTTCACAGGTCCGACCTGCTGCACCAGTAAATAGAAGGATTTTGGACAGTAAAAACAAAGGTGTTTAATTAGGGCATTCCGTTCATAGGGCATGATGCATGCGGCGAAAGTCTTCTTTTAGATCCATCTCATCGAAACCATATGTGTGATTCTTGGGCTTTCCCCAAGAATCCACTTTTATATACCGGCTGGAAGTCCCTCGGGTTCAGGGTGCTACCGGTCTAAGTCATCCTGGGGTGAGTACTTTTTCCCACCAGAACAGGCCCAAGTTCTAGAGTTGGTAACCATTTCTCTTACACCCAGGATCACACAGATGTGCAAGGGGAGAGGATACTTCGATGTACCAAATCATGAGGGTAATTACACAGTTGTGCTTTCGCACCAAACACAATAGACACTTGTTAATTTTAATCCAAATGAAAGATTTGCTACACTACCAAATAATCTGTTTCAAAAATTTAACTAGGGTCTTCGACATGTGTTCTGCAGAAAGATTCATTAATAGTTTTCAGTATTGGCTTTCGTCAATCGTCCTGCAAAAACTCATTAACTCCTTAAGACACACGCTGAAAACAAAAGATTAGCGAAAATAAAAACACGAAAGGAAATTGTAAATTAAAAGTCTAAAGCCTAAAAATAACTAGTCGGATGCGTCGTTTTCTCTATCAAATGTGTCGTGGTATTTTACCAGTCAGTTGCGGCTCAGAAAATAACAAATGTGCGATTCCTTTTCAGATGCGTCATTTTCATTCACAGATGTGGTCAAGAATGTCAATTGCATCGTTTCATCAAGTTGATGCATCTTCGAATGTCAATTTCCACGTTTCGTCAAGCAGATTCATCGTTCCGTACAAAAACTTGCAAAATGAAATAAAATTCTACAGATACACGAAGATGGTGTCTTCACGTCGGGTTCACCAAATGTAACGTCTAGAAAATGTAGAGAAACAAATTAGAGCAAACATGCAATGCCATCTAAAACTATAATGCAATCTAAGTTAACCAACAGAGAACAAAGGAAAGCCAAAATGTAAATAAACTGAACAATCTCACCCATTATGTACGTAATTCCATGTATCATCTCGATTTGCCTTCTCCATTTTGCTGTTGTAGTATAATTTCCCTCAGATTTTCAAAGGTTCATGCAAGTATAGCCTATGATAGTGATTTAGTAAAACATCGAAGATTCAATATAGTTGCTCCAAAAAGTCATAAGATTTTGAGAGAGATTGGAATGATGGACATATCAATTTATAGAAAATTGATCATTCGAATGACAGTTCAGGATTGAAAGATCAACGAATGGTTGAGATCGACAGATTAGTTATGCATTATGATAACTGTTAGTAGTGACATGAGTGATACAAATTAGAAATTATAGAAATAAAGATTAAATAAATGATTTAATCTTTGAGGTTGGTATTCGAAAATAGAAGAATAGTCTTTGCATGAAAAAGATAAAGATGGATTAAAGCAACTCCCTGTTGGAATGCACGCACAAGATTTAATTAATTAAATAAGAATATTTAGTTAACATGCATGTACACGCAATTGAGTTAGAACTAGATGATTGAATGATTTGACGAAGGGATTACTCGAGAAAGCCACTTAGACATTAAAACAAGAGTTAATTGAGCGATTAACATAGATCTTTGAGTCGAGTAAAAGTGAATACTTAGATAATTTGCACAATTATCTAAATATAGAGAAATGCGTTAAAATAGGATTTATGAATTAAATAATTCATTTAATTCAAGATTTGATATTTGAAGAATAATTAAATAAATAAGATTTATTTAATTTAAGTGATGAAGGGGTTTAAATGAATAATTAAATAAATAAAGAATTTATTTAATTATAGTTGAAATATGATAGAGGTAAATTAAATAAGAATTTATTTAATTGAAGAAGAAGGATAAGGTTAATTAGTAACATAATTAAATAAAAAGCGTTTATTTAATTAATCATATGGAATAAAGAAAAGTGTGAATTAATTAAATAATTAAGATTATTTAAATAATTGAAGAAATGAAGACCTTAGATAATAATTAAATAATTGACATTATTTAATCATGACCATGGAAGAAATACGAATTATTAAGAATATTGAAGTCGCAGGCTTAAACCAGATTTTAGTGTCTACATTAAAGCAACTCTCTGTTCGAATGCACACACAAGATTTAATTAATTAAATAAGAATATTTAATTAACATGCATGTACACACAATTGAGTTAGAACTAGATGATTGAATGATTTGACGAAGGGATTACTCGAGAAAGCCACTCGGACATTAAATCAAGAGTTAATTGAGCGATTAAAATAGATCTTTGAGTCGAGTAAAAGTGAATACTTAGATAATTTGCACAATTATCTAAATATAGAGGAATGTGTTAAAATAAGATTTATGAATTAAATAATTCATTTGATTCAAGATTTGATATATGAAGTATAATTAAATAAATAAGATTGATTTAATTTAAGTGATGAAGGGGTTTAAATGAATAATTAAATAAATAAAGGATTTATTTAATTATAGTTGAAATATGATAGAGGTAAATTAAATAAGAATTTATTTAATTGAAGAAGGATGAGGTTAATTAGTAACATAATTAAATAAAAAGTGTTTATTTAATTAATCAAATGGAATAAAGAAAAGTGTGAATTAATTAAATAATTAAGATTATTTAATTAATAGAAGAAATGAAGACCTTAGAGAATAATTAAATAATTGACATTATTTAATCATGACCATGGAAGAAATACGAATTATTAAGAATATTGAAGTCACAGGTTTAAACCAGATTTCGGTGTCTACACTGGGTTTTAGGGTCCCATGAAAACCTATTTTACCCTTAATAAAAAACAAATGCATCACTATAACTTCTGATGTGTAGTTTTGATACTAAACCTAAAAATTTATCTAGGTTTTGAATGACTTAATTGATTTGAAGATTGATTTCGATATGTTTTTGACTGGAAAGAGATTACAAACAACAAATAATAGTAATAAACTGATACAAAGGTATTGTATGATTGGTAGTTTGTGAGTCTTTACAATGAAAAACACATTGTATGGTATCCACGTGTCTTTACAATAAAAACACTCCAAGAAGTACAACCTAATTAGTATAAAAGGTGTATTGACTTAGTGTAGGCACACCTGCTGAAGCGTAATACCTTCAAATAAATGAGTAACTAGGGTATGCAAAGATAATGTACTACCTTTACACCCCTTTGGAAGGATGATGCCCTAACAAGGAGTAACTATCACCTCAACAAGAATACATGGTGAGTAACTTTGGGAAAGATATTGTACCTTGCACTACATTAAGCCAACGACCAAAGGTCTTGAAGGATTCTAAACATAATGGGTTGTAGTGGTTTCTTGAATAGTGAGCCCATCAAAGGGTGCCTGAGATGAGGGGGTCTCCCCTCTTCTCATCACGTATACACGTCTTGGCAGACTGAGGTTGAAAAGACTTGGATTTTACAATGCTAGCCACACCTTGAGGTACATTTTTCATTTTCCCCACTTTATATACCTCAATGGTAAACATGGTTGAGGTTATCTTTGAGGTGAGGAAATCTCCAAGAAGGCCTCCTATTGAATTAAATGAAAATACTAGTGTTTATGATTGTCAAGATCGCACGTAGTGCAAGAGAAGAGCATACTTTTCTAGTACTCCTTGGGTATGTGTAACATGTGTAAACTAATAGTTTTTTTGATCCCAAAGATCACACATAGCACAAGGAGAGATTATACACACTAGAAACCTACCAAACATGACAAACCATTCTTTAATTAAAATCCAAATTTAAAAGTGAGCTAATCTAGAAATCAATAAATTTAAAAGGTTTTTCCTTGCATCACATATATCAGTAGTTTGTTTTATTTGTCTTCTCCCAATGTTTTCCAAGGCTTCATAGATATGTTATCCAATAAAATTGAACAAATGTTAGGGTTAGAGAAAAAAATCAAATTTTTTCAATGTAATCAAATGCGTTGTTATAAAAATCAAAAGTGACACTGTAAAAATCAAATGCATCGATATACCTTGCATATATGTCACTTTACCTTCAACTTCATTGATCTCCAAATCAAATGTGTCATATTTCTCAAAAGCATCATTGTAATATCTAATATGTCAATCTCTGTTAGATGCATTACCACGGTTTTCAAATATGTCATTTTAAACTTGCATACCTACAAAATAGAATGATCAAATACATTGATTTACCATTCAAAAGCATCGTTTATATTGTAGAAGCATCATCGTATTGTCAAAAGTATTGGTCTACATTTCAAAGGCATCAATTTGACTTTAATTCCATCGTTGTAATCTATAAAACTCAATTGGACATCAAATCAGGGGTGTGGGTTCCACTGAGCATGCCTGAATGTGAACAGGGATAATGGAAAGATCAATAAAAAAGAACAAACAACAAGAGGGCTAGATCAAATCATAAATCAAGATCTAATTGATCAAATTAAACCCATTACTAATGAATTCATTAGCTATAATCAAATGAGAGTAAGCAATAATTGAAAGTATAAATAAAATTTAAACCTACTTTTACCTCACCCAAATATGCTAACCCTTACTCCATTATTGACAATGTGAGATTATGCCTTTAGGATATGTGGATTGCTCATGCTAAGCATAACCCAATTGTGCAAAAACTTAAAAAATATTGATGGCTATGGAGGCTAGATTGCTATGAAGCTCAAATTACAAATTAAGGAGATCAATTAGAGGTCATTTGAATGAGAGGTGAAGGCTTGTTTTATAGATCTCAAAACATTTGATCAATTATTGAGATTGAAAGTTCAAATCAGTGGTTGAGAGTGAATGGGGGATGGGGAGGCCATGCATGTTGAGGAAGAGCTTAGTTAATCGAAGCTCCTCCCTAAATTTTAGGAGATATTTTGAGATATTTTTAGAGGGAAGATATTTTCAAATTTGAATTTGGATTTGGAATATTCCCTTTTGGGAGGGAATGTGCAACTAAGTGAATTAGATTCATTTAATTGTGGAAGAAAATAGGCTAATTATTTAATTATGTGGGATAAGAAGGAATAATCATTTTTAATTAAATAATTAAAATATATTTAATTAGGTGGATGTGAAGAAAATTATAAATTAATTAAATAATCAAAATTATTTAATTAAGTGGGTGAAGAAAATTATTTAATTAAAGGTGGATAGAGAAAAAATGATGAATTGATCAAATAACTAAAATTATTTAATTAATAGAGGAAAATAGATTAATTTAATCAAATATTTGAAAATTATTTAATTAAAAGTGATGAAAGGGGGTGATGAATGATAATGACGAATTAGAGGAATGTGTGATATGTTAAACATTTTTAGGTGTCTACACTATGCAAATCTTATTAATGGCCTTATATAATCTATTGTTACATTTACTCCTTATCCAGTGAAGTTTTCAAGTAGTATGGTATGCTTGCCCATCATCACAACTAGTGTAGAGAACTAGAAAAAAATGATAGGACCCACAATGTAGTATGAGATGCATCAACATTCTTTTTTGGACTAGGATACACTTAAAGGGTAAGTGTTAGCAAACTAGGTAATGGGTAGATGTATATAGTACTATCACATCCACTTCCTATTGCCCCACGGGTTGTGCACATTGTTAATCTTATACCCTTGCTAGTGATGGAATTAGGTAGTTGGTCATTATGTGTGTAACTCAATCATTGTGTACTTGGATAATATGGCCCCATGGGTTCTGCATGTTTTTAAGCTTATGCCTTGCCAATGATGGTGTCAAATAGTATGGAATAATTTTTTGTTGTCATAGATGGTTGTAGATTGGGAAAGGGGATGAAAGCCATAGTACAATATGAGATGCATTGACATTTCTCTTTTCAGTTGGGATGTAATTAATGGATTATGTTTTAATGAAACTAGTCAAGAAAAAGATGCTTATAATAAGGTTGCAATCACTTCCATTCTGTCAACTAATCTCTATGTGAACATGTGATGTTTAAGATTATTCACATTGTGTAACTGATGGTTTGCATGAGTTGGTCACACTATGTATACAATGCATACACAAGTTATCATATTATGTATACGATGCATGTGTGAGTCATTCATTTTGTGTATATATGATGTATGTATGAGCTAGTCACTATGTGTACTTGTGATGTGGGTGTGAGCTAGTCACACTATGTATATGTGATGTATGCTTAACCTAGTCATTGTTTGTACTTATGATGTGTGTATGAGCTAGTCACCTTGTGTATAAGTGATGTATGCCTAAGTTAGCCCCCATGTGTCCCTGTGAGGTGTATAAGAACTAATCAACTAAGTATGTGTGACATAAATGGGAGCTAGCCATGTTGTGTATAAATGACTTGTGCTTAAGACAATCACTGTGCAAACACAAGATGTTGAAATGATATGGTCTCTATGTGGTTTTGTATGTGTTTATACATTAATGTTGGCATGTACCTAACATTTTATTGAAACGCGTTTTTTATCATTCTATCATAATTGGATTAATTTGAAAGCATAAGATCAATGAATATTTGTGGTTTAAAAGTGAGACTAGAGATTTTAATTAAGAGGTGAGGATGAATTCTCTCAATCATTGGTGTATGAACTATGAAGCCTATGGTTCCCATTGTGGACATGTGATGTTTAAGATGATTCACATTGTGTAACTAATGACCTTTCATGAGTTAGTCACCCTATGTATATGTGATCATGTAGAAGTTATCATATTGTGTATGTGATGTATGTGTGAATTATTCATTTTGTGTATATGTGATGTATTTATGAGCTAGTCAGTGCTATATGTACTTGTGATGTGGATATGAGCTAGTCACACTATACATATATGTATTGTATGCTTAAGCTAGTCATTGTTTGTACTTATGATGTGTATATGAACTAGTCACCTTGTGTATAAATGATGTATGCCTCTAAGTTAGCCCCCATGTGTACCTGTGAGGTGTATAAGAACCAATCACCTAAGTATGTGTGACACAAATAGAAGCTAGCCATGTTGTGTATAGGTGACTTGTGCTTGAGCCAATCATTGTGTGAACATGGGATATTGAAATGTTAATGTTGGCATGGAACCAACATTTTATTGAAATGTCTTTGTTATCAATCTATTGTAATTGGATTAATTTTAAAACATAAACTCAATGAATAGTTGTGGTTTAAAAGTGAGACTAGAGATCTCAATTAAGAGGAGAGGATGAATTCTCTCAATCATTGGTGTATGAACTATGAAGTCTATAATTCCCAAAAGTGATACCTAGGAAGAGACATTACAAATTGACCCTTGAGTCTAGGTATAACCTTGACATTAAGACTTACAACATTCTAATGTGAGTATATGAATTATTTCATAGAAAAATTGTCATAACTATGATTACCAAACTATGAAGTTGACAGTTCTAAATTAATTGAAAAATGCCTGATCAATAAAGTTAGTATTTGTTTTAGATTGAAAAAAAACACAGTAATAATCAAAAGGTGGTGATTACACAAGTATAAATGCACGCTGCTAAAATCACCAAAATTTCAGTCCCTCATTTTGTTTACATGAAAAAGTGAATATATAAGAAATCAACAATCTTACAAGATATTAAACATTATGATTTTAAGTCTTGAGCATAAAGAACTGTATGGTGATACATTTGTGTTTGTCAGTATAGCCACATATTATTCCAGGGCGTACACATTTTATACTCTGTGCATGTTACTAATTTGCACACTTTATAATTCATGGGCCGCTTCCACTCCACCTAAAAGATCAGCAGTCAATGAGATAAAAGCAGGGGAAGTAATGATATCTCTTCTGCAACTCCACTTAAAGCTCCACTTGCACACAGAGCTAAATGCCCACAAGGAGACAGACTGCCCTTGCATGATTTTGGCTATTGAGGGGCTCTTTGAAAGTACCACTTCATACCCATCTGCCATGTATTCTACCCCCTCTGGAAACAGCTGCCAAATCAGGCTCCCTGCTCCAGCTCCTCCTTTCTTGGCCGACACCAAAATATTGTCATAAACAGTGCGTATGAAGGTCTCCCTGTAACTGCTATTGTACCCTGGATCTCTGCTTGATGTCCCAAATTCAGAAAATAAAACAGGCATGTTCAGGATCTTGTCACAGTCTCGAATATGTGATTTAATCCACGCGTCAACAAAGGTGAGGTGAGATGGAGAAATTGATTGTGAGATCCTACATGCAGTTCAGAACAAGAGAACAAAGAAAATTTAAAAACTCAATTAGACGGTGAGTGAAAAAATCTTATTGTATAGAAAAATATGTTCTTGATGTATATGCTTACCAGCTATCTGGATAAATATGTACAGAGGCAAAGTCAATGCCAAGAGCTTGGTGGTTCCTTATGAAATCTGTTCCTACTTGTGTAGCATAAGTGTTGGGGTTAAATCCATCTCTGTCAGGACTTGAAGGTCCATAGAATCCTTCTAACCCAATCTCCAATAGGTGTTTTCTGTCTATTGATTTCACATAAACAGCCATCTCGTTTATCCATTCCTGTTATCCCCAATATAAGGTTTCAAAAGGGACATGAGAGAGAAATTGGAGGAGTGGTAAAGTACCAATAGTGTAATCAAGCAAAGCTAATCCAAGAGGTGTCTCCTTACTTACTATCATACAGATTATTTGGAAGCTAAGCTGAATCGCCAATCAAAACAATTTTGAAAGAGCATTCAAAAAATTCATTAAAGTTTCCCCTATTTCGAAAAAAATACCATCACCTCCTTGTTCTTGGATTTTTTTTACACAACTAGCCTTATTTTCACTAATGTATATAAAAACTGTAAATAACATAATTTTTTCAGAAGTGGAATTTTCCATTGGGACTTAGCTAGAGATAACCCATGACTAGGTAAATGACTTAGAGCTTTATAATGAATAGTTGTAAATGCAGTAACAAATTAAGCGGATTTGATTGTGGAGAAGAGAAATGCACCTCCCAGAATATCCTGGTGCTTCATCTATGAACATCACTTAAATGCAATGAGTTCTAACTAGAACATTTATGGAGTTTCATGGTCTTGAGAGATGGGTTCTTCTAACCACTACTTATAAAATATGATATATGAGTGGACTTCATGGAGGAATTCATCGTCATGAGAAATGGGTTTTTCTGACCAGTACTCATGCAATACGGATGGATGAAGATTCAACCAAAATTACAATATATCATTCATGAAAAATTTAATAGTCACGAAAAACAAATTCTTCTATACTACTTATAAAACTTAAATTGACAAAAATAGACTCAAAACAATACAAATGAATCCTAATAAATTATCATATAACATTTTTTTTATATGCTCGAGTGTAATATTTAAATGTCCTAAGAGTGAACCAGTGCATACGGTTACCTAATTGAAAATTAAAAGAAAATAAAATTCCACATTAGAATCAATACATCTTGCTTAACCTGATAATAGATTGCATACCTATATTGTTTTCGTACCTTATCTTCCTGCCCAAGGAAATGGGAGGACCATAGAAGTTGCTATAAGGTATCACTGATAATAACTAACATGCTCTGAATCCACTGCTATTTTCTAATATAAACTTAAATTACCTTATCACAAAGATATTATATCAGACAGAACAAGACAGAAGACAAATTATACGTAGGGGATTTGGATTTATTTATTGTGTGGTGGAAATTTATTCATTGCCCACCCTAGTAAAACATGTGGGGTTTCAGGCAACTTTAAGAGAACTCAAGTACCTGTAGCGTGTCACCAGATGGATCAGAGGTGCAGCGAGGTTCATTCATTAGCTCCCACGCAAATATGGTTGGATCATCCTTATAAGCAATATTGGTGATTGTGTTAACTCTGGTTAGGACTTTCTGAAATATCAAATTCATAGGAGGATATATCAATCAGAAGATATAGTTACACACTAGAAACTAAAAACTGCTAAAAAGTATGATCAACAATAAAAAGCACTCTTCTACATTATATATTATAGGCTGTATTATGTGCACCTTGATGTAGTCTTTGAAGTAGGACTTGAGAGTGGCATGTGAAAAGAAGGCATCTTCAGAACTTAATTTTAAACCTGCACTAACTCCCCATTTCACATACTGTGCTTTTCCTCCATATGCATCCCAATTGTTGCATAAACTCAGGATAAGCCTAATGTTATTCTTCTGGGCCTCACTGATTACAAAGTCTAAGGCCTGCAAAACCAAACATATAGTAAGTTCATGTCTATCAGAATATATGGTTATGTATATCTATGATTCAAATATTCACCTTGAAGACATCTTCATCATAAACACCAGGGGACTTCTGGAGAGCCCTCCATCCTCCATCATTGAAAGCCCAAGTCCTTCCCACTGTAAGTCCAACAGAAGCTGCCTGCTGAAACACTTCACTGATCTTGGGTCTGGTTGAAGGGTCCACAGCAAGCAACATGAGCCAATATGTGTTGAACCCATTAATATAAAATGGAAAATCATTCACCATAAACTGTGTGCCTTTTGTTTGCACAAAATCCCAGTAATCTCCCTGACTGTCATCTTCTTCCAACTTCTGCCTCTGTTCTGCTTCATCCCACCTCATGACATTATATGAACTACTGTCCACTTGGAGGCAAGATAAAACCACCAACAGGCATTGTGTCCATACAACTAATGTTCTTTCCATGCCTTTTTCTCTTGGTTATCAGGCTCTGTAAGTCTGATTTCCTATATTCATCTTTTCACCAGAGTAGCATTATATAGAGATTTAAGAGCAAGATTGGAAGTAAGTTTTTCCTTCTAAGCAAAGTAGGTGGCATTGCAAATAGATGGAAGGGCAGATTTAAAAGCAGAGGAAAAGAGAAAAAGTTGTGATTGAGATAGCATGTTGTTTTTCGATTTCTCTTTGGACCTTTTCTTAATCCACAACCTACCAAAATTGTACTTTTTCGATGTATAATACAGAATAAATGTGCAATTTCTTGAAAGGCCAAATAATTTTTAGGCCTCGCTTGAATTTTAAGATCTGTAATTTTGTGGGGGCTGCCATTTTATATGTTAACCTTTGAAGCTTATGCATGCATAACGTTGTATTCAGGCATAGTAGAATTCAACCATGACTACAAGCTAAGTAATCTACACCTCCACGCAAAACCGCAAAAGAATTATTTAAGCTTAGTTCAGTTAAAAAAAAATAAAATCACAACAAATGCAAAAAAAAACATTAAATTCCTCTTATTTTGTGGGTGTCATTTTATAATTTAAGCTTATGTTTGTTCAACAATATATTCAGTGACAGTAGACTTCAACTATGACTACAAGCTAAGTAATCCAAAACCTTCACGCAAAACTACAAAAATGATTAATGCCTAATTCTATTTTTCTTGTTTACAAAACAACCAAAAAGATTAGCTGAGTAATCCTAGATTCCTAGACCTCCCAGGAAAGTTACAGAACAACCAAAAGAAGCCATTTCAATCTATAGCGCTTGAATGACCTCGAGGAAGGAGATACAAACTTAGATTGCTCCACAATCTTAGCAGATAATCTTGAACAAATACAAGGAGATCTGTGTGATCAACCTTCTTTCACATTTCATTGTTCCCCTGATCATGGAAAAGTTGGTGAATTAGAATGACACATCTTCTGCATGGAGTACCCTCCTGATTTTTCTTTTTACTTTAGAAGCCATGGAAAAAAGGTGCATGGTTCTAGAAAAGTAGTGATATTTTCTTGCAAAGGGTGTGGGTCCACAAGAACACATATTGGGTGAGACTACATTGCCTCATCCATAGAAACATTATCAATGATTGTTAAATTCATTTTTCCTTATTGTTAAATTCAATTTCCCTTACAATATACTTGAAGAGGAATGTAAGTTTTACCTTCTATTTATCTAAATTAAATTCTATATTAATATAAAGTAGTTATGTTTGATAAATTAATTGATTTAAGGTAATTGTGATATAAATTAAAATTAAAATAAGCGGATATAAATTGTATATCTTGACATGTGAACTTTATTTGGTGACACATTATAACAAAAAAAAGATAATAAGGATGGGTATGTGCAATATCATGATGGGCCAAAAAGTGGCGATATGATGGGTATGTGTAGGGTATGTGGCTGATGACTTTTTTTTTACCCAAAATTGATGAAACGAAAAGAGTTTTTAAAGGAGATTCTCAGTTTTCCACCAACATAAATTATGCTTTACTTTGAATTTAATAAATAATTATTATTCATTTTCTATTTGAATTACGACTAAAGTCCTAATTGATAGGTTGATTGAAAAACATCTATAACTTTCAAACAGTATCACATTTTTTGAATTCAAAACATGCGTCCCATTCTATGCTTCACATATTATAGGATTAATTTTTTTTTTTTTGAATTTCATGAAGTTTTGACCAAGTTAAGGTGGTCAAACATACAAATTTTTATATTTTTTAAAATTTGTAATAAAAAATCATAATTAATTATTTACTTGGAAAAAAATTACAAAAAAAATGCATCACCTTGGGACATGAGTCCTCTACTTATATCTAAAATATTATAAAAATATTATCATTTTATGTGGTTAGGGTGGTTAGACAAACACCCACTTCTTATTTTTTCCTGAAATTTAAGTGCTACTACATTGAAATTTCAAATTTTACAAAATATATTTAAAAAAAAAAACCTAGTAGTTTATAAACTACATTCAATTTGCTAAAAATTCTATTGTTACATATTTTTGAAATAATATACATAATTTATTCAAATTTTTATGTCAAGTTGCCTAACTCTGATTTTTCTGAATTTTTTGCTATGTAAGGGCCTGTTTTTTTCATGATGATCCTGCACATACGTAGATTCAATATTAGATTGTTGATCAAGGAGTTGAGACCATTAAACCCTGAGAATTTGGGTGTCTTCGAAAGAATTGCAAAACGATCCTATACTAGGGTAGATTGGAAGGAGTATTCTAAATATTTGATTGATAAAAACCTTTCTTGTTAGTGCTCTCTCTCAATATGTTGAGCAAGAAGAATATGGATGGTAGTTGAAGATGTCCCCTAGATTGATCGAAGCATTACCCAAGTTAGAGTAGGTAAATTAGGACCCCCTATGGCTTACAACCACCTAGTGGTATAATCCTATTTGATTTTTGCGATCCTATCTTTAATGAAAATAAATCTTTGGTAGTTGGAAAAAGTGTTTTTTTGGTGGTATTTGAAGCAAAGAAAACATGGGTGGTACTAAAGAGCAATGCACAATTTTCTATACAAATATTGAAGTTGAAGACTTCTGTGCACCTTAGTCAAGCCTTAAGATTGAATTGAAATTAAAAAAGTGAGATAATTTGATGGCAAATGAATGCTGATTTGTGAATGGTAGTGAATGTTGTTGACTTGATATTCACATTGATGTGTGATTGTAAATTAGAGAGTGTAATTTGAATGCATTTCTTGACAATACATGTTGAATGATGTAGATAAGTTTTGTTTTAGTTATATGATTGAGTCACTAATTACTAAAACATAGAAAAATAGGGTTGGGGTTCAAACGCAGGATTTTTATACTAAATTTGAAAAGTTTCATCAAACTTACTATAAATAGAAAGGAAAAAATGGGGTGTAATGAACCTACCTATTTTCTATTTCATTTAGGAAATGAAATCCTCCAAGATAGAATTCACTTTCAGCCCTTAGGTGAGTCAATTCTATGGAAGATCTACAAATTTCCTTTATGTGTGCGTGTGGACTAAACAACACTTTTGGGAGATGAAAATAAAATAGCAAATCAACTCAAAACTGAAATCTAAGACCAAATTTGAGTAGATTAAACATAGAGCTAACATACACAATTTATTTCATGCATATTGAATAAAGGGAAAATGTTGTGCACTTGTTACAAAATGATGCTTTTGGAGGCTTTTTGAGGATTCACTCACCTATTGGAGAATGGGTCTTTGTTGAGATTTATAAAACTAGTTTTTGGGTCCTCTTCTTTTGTGTCCGCACTTCCAGATTCTTCAGGTTTCACAGTTGGGTAGTCGGAAATAAATCTGAGATCTGAGTTTCCGTGAGATGACAACAAATGCAACTTTGCAATTTTTAACTTTTGAGATCTTCAACTTTTCTTCAACCTGCAAACCTGCAACACATAAAGAGGGGATTTTTCTTTTTCGGTGAATGGGGATTTGCCTTGGTCAAACTCCATTTTAGTAATTAAACCTTGAAATGAAACAATGAAACATGAAGGAATGATGAATGAACAAATGTAACACGCCTCCGTTTTGGCTCTTTGATCGACATTGTTCTTCCCTGTTATGGTTGTGTTTGATTATGCTTATGATGTGACTGTGAACTTAGTGATTGTTTGATCATGAACTGTTTAGTGATGCGCATGTTATATCATGATGTGACGATTGTGTCTGAGGGTGCTGTCATAATAGTGGTTTACAATTCCTAAGAGGAACAAATTTTAGCTGAAATCACATATTTTTAGAAAATATAATGATTTAAGACTTCAAAAGTTCCATTTTAAGGATTCCAATTAAAGAGGGTTTCATTAAATCACCTTAGATCAAACCCCCTTGGATAGAACCTCACTAGTTTTAAACCATACCTATAAATGCGTCTCCTTTACACCTATCAAAATGCTGATAAAAAATAACTTTTGATTTAGCTTTTGGGGGATGAAATGAATTCATTTAAAATTTATTTCAAATGATTATGATATTCCTCAGAACAAGCTATCCAATGAATATAATTTTAATATGTTTTGGTTTTGTTATGTATTTGTTTTTTAAGTTTTATTAAACATAGGTTTTTCATCGAAAATGAATTTCTTTGTTTTTCACATGTGGAAAAATAGAAGATTATCAAAAAAAAATTGAAAAATATGAGTGCACCAGATATTGAAGTCCTTGATCCAACAAAAAAAAAAAATAAAATTTTGACATATACAAAAAGTTCGCCGTTATAATGATACGTAATCCGATTGTAATTCGCTTGACTTTGAAACTTGATTAAGGAAAAATATTCAATAAAAACTATCTAACCAAGTGGAATCACTAGATATCAGAGTTACAAATTTAAATTTGAAAGAATTAGAATTTTATCCTTCATGGAAAAAAGTTATGCTAATTGCACGGTCACTTTTAAAAATGTTGTTTTTTGAAAAAAATCAATTTTTGGGAGATGGAAAAAGTGAAATTTGATTCCAAAATTTTGAAAAAAATATTTTAGAATCTCTAGACAAAATTTGATGAGACTCTAGTTTGCAACGTCTTCAAATTCCTCACAGTTTAGCTGCTATAGGTGCCCGAATGTGAAGATTTAGTTAAAAATAATAATTTTGTCCAGCTTGGCCAAAAATTGTAAACCACTATTATGGGATCACCCCTGAGCATGCTTGGGATTTGGAACTTGATTACTTGTGATCGTGATTGATTAAATGATGTGGAAGTTATATGTTGATGTGATGTTCTTTTATTCCGATGTTATCCTTATGGCATGATTTAGGATAACTTAGAAGATATCTGATTAAATGATGTTTTATGCTATAGATCATATCATTGATGTTAGATGCATCAGTTAGAGATACTGTATTGGTGAAGGGGACAGATTGTATCACTTGCTTGCGAGCGCCCTACAATTCACGGCATGTTTGATCATAACATACATATATATGTTGCACGTTTGGCATGTTCTTTGTTGCAGGTTTGCAGGTACATGACATCGACTCCACCTGGTTTCACAGGTGTGAGCGTGTCCATTTACCAACGGAATTGATTGGGAGATAGTAGCTAGGTTTTCCGAACCAAGTCGTCACCCTAGTCATAGCGTGTTGTCGGGTTGTCATCGGGGTCAGTTGTTTTAACTTGGCCAGTTTCCCCTTGAGTGTTTATTTAATTTCAATTTTAAGTTTATTAAATGACTTGCGTAGTTTAATTAATGATTAAATGTGTTTAATTGCAAGTTAAAAGTGATTAAATGACTTTTAAAATTTATAAATGATGATTGTTTTGTCTTATTGAGATGTTGGAAAATTAGTGATTAATTAATAAAATAATCTAATATTTGAATTATATTTATTTTATTGACTAATTAAATTAATAGGGATAAATTAAATCAATGTAGCCATGTTGGCATCATTAGATATTTGGATTAAATAAATAAAAATTAAAAAAATGTTTTATATTTTACTCCTAGAAATAAAGCTGAAAAATAATGTTATTATGAATTGTTGAATTATATTTTGTTAAAAGAAATTTATTTGACCTTGGGGTTGTAAATAGATTTTTATTTTAAAAAGGATATTATGCAAATTACACTTGGAAATAGAAATTGTTTTATGATTTTGCAAAAATGAAATATCTTCATTTAGCAATAAGTTTGGTGGGTGAGTCCATTTTTAGGGCTTTGACAAATTTGGAAGGACTTGCATAAGGAAATTAGGATTTTTATTTTCATTTTAATTTTGAAAATGGAGAATTCAAATGGGAGAGCAAAAATTGGATTGGTTTGAAAAAAAAAAGAATTGGTGAAGGGAAGATTGAAAATTGGAGAAGCTGAATTCAAAAGCAAGGGCAAGATCTCCATTAACAAATCTTCAAGCATTTGGAGAAAACAAAAGGTTTTTTCTTTCTTTTCCTTCTTGTTTTGGTTTCAATTAGTAATGATTTAGAATCTGTTTATGTTTCCTTTTAAAAGATTCAATCCTTTTGTTGCAATGAAAATACCCATCAAAAGAAAAAAAACTAGTTGCAAGATTGAACAAATAAATAGTGAAAATCTTGGTTAAATTGTGTGAAAATCTTCAAGCTGGGGTTTGGAATTTCAATAATAAAAAAAAATCCTTATTAGATCTTGTTTGTGAAATTCGTTCTGATTTTTCTTTTTACCAAAGAGGGTTTTGTTTTTTTTTATGATTTCGAATTTGAATGAAATTGAATAAATTTAAAATAAAATAAAATTTATTTTATTGTTGTGAGGGGTTGCTGGGGGCTCACCCTCGCCGCGCCCCATGGGAGGCATGGCAAAGGGAGCCACGCCCAGCGCCCTCCCCACGGCCGCCCGCAGTGAAGGGAGCGGCTGTGTTAAACACAACCGCCACCCACTGTGCCACCACTGTGGGTTCGGCTGTGGTCAACACAGCCGACCTCACAGCTCGGCCCGCGTCCCTATGGAGTGAGGGATCTTTCTTTTAAAAAATTTGTTTTCTTTTAATTTTAAAATATATTTTAATATTCTAATATTATATTATAATATTCTAATATTATATTATAATATTAAAATATTATTATATATAGGTTATAAATATATTTTAATATTTATTATTATATCATATAATATTAAAATATTATTATATATTTTGTTATGAATATATTTTAATATTAATATTATATTATATAATATTAGAATATTATTATATATAGTTTTAGCGATAAATTGGAATTGTAAATTGGTGGGTTTTAAATAGAATATTTAAAGAATAATTATATATTTATGATATGTGCTATTTAAATATAATTGATTTAAGGTGTTGATTTTAATTAATCGAATTTATTTAAGTTATGTCTTGAACGGGAAATCTTGGAGTCTTAAATGATATTTAAATATCTAAAATAGAACTTACTCTTAAATGATTACTGCATTGGTATTGAGGAAATGAAAATCGATATTTAATCAAATGTTTTATATAAAATATTGACTTGATTTATTTATTCTATGATGAAATATGGAATAAATGGTTTAATTTAAATGTTAAATTATTACGATATCTTGATTTTGATTATAATAGCGAAACTTAGAGATTATGAATACCTTAGTTCAATCAGATAGTTTTAATCATTAAACTTTGATTATAGAACATAATTGAAGAGCTTAGGGTAATGAATGAGTTATTTTAATCAAAGGACTTTATTTGTCAATGTTGATTTATTTATAATTTGATTTTGATTAATCATAGATTGATCAAGTAGAGTTGTATTATTGGTTTAAATTCTCTAATGTCGGCAAGAGGATTTAAGTATATACTATTTAGTGTAATTGAATGGAATATATTTGTGTTCAAGAAGAGATGCGTTTTAGTTGATTTATTTAATGCAGAGTTAAGATTAAGACGGAGTTATTTGATCTAAATGATTATTTACTAAAAGTTTAACTTATAGAACACAGTGGTTAAACTTAGAAGTAACGAATGATTTAATGAATCATATGAGATTGAGTTGTTGACTTATTGCTATAAGAGTAATTTATTTAATCCAGATGTCTTACAAATCAAGTGGATTTACTTACACTATAGTCCGATTGAGGGACATAGAGTGATTGATTGGTTTAATTCCAGTTCGATGATGTTATTTATTAATATGTCTTGATTTAGAATATGGCTATGAAATTTAGAGTAATTGAATGGTTGATATATATATGTCAACGTCGTGAAAAGAAATGAGTTTATATTGGATAAATGCAAGTCATGAAATCTATGCTTGACTGGATTTAGGAAATCCGAACATTAGCTTACCTATTTGTCTGAAATGTTTTCAGTGTTAAATTGTTCGCCTTCAATGTTGTGGAATGAGAGTGAATGTTTTGAGAGTCTTCCAGATATGGGTTCATTTATTGGTATGGGTGGTTGTACGTGAGTCAACCCTTGTTATGTACTTTGGTTTCTGTGTAATGAGGAAAGTTGTTTGTCAAAATTACATCTTTAGACATTTAAGAACATGTGATTATATGATTGTTGACTTTGAGTCATTTCTTGTTGATCATGTAAGTCTTCCAGTTGGGTTTCTTGGGATGATGATTGTTGCCTTGTGATTGGTTATTGTCTTTCTTGGGTAGAGCATGAGACTTGTATCAGTGGAAACCTGGTTCTTCGCACGGGTGGTGTGACCTTGTGATTAAAGTTGAGTCTTTTTTTAAGTTCAGTATGTGGGTCATCATTATGTTAGTCAACCTTGTGTTAGCCTTGGGTAGTGCACGCTTTGGGTTCTATTTTGTACATCTTTAGTGATGTGTTACCTATTGAGGTGTTTGGTTATTTGTGATCAGTGTTAGTGCATTGTCTACCCTCGGCATGTGGTTGAGTTATGTGTTTTCGATAGGGGAGTGGCTTTCAATGAGCGTCGGGCCCAAAGTGGTTCCAGGATAACTCGTGTGAGAGTCAGTTAACTAAGTGAAAATTAAAATAATTTATACTAGGGATAGAGTAGCTTGAATAGTAATAAGATAATTTAGCCTCACTCATTGGCTCAAGGGCTTGTACGAGACTTGAGATGAGTCGGGAAGGCCTGGAATGGCAAGATCGTTATCTCGTCTTTACAAGAGATAATCGATTCCGCTCTGGTGTGCATGTGGGGCCGGGAGTCGGTTGAGGTTTCTAGGATATCCCTAGAGGGGGGCCGGGACCTAGGAAGACTTGCTAGGAGATCCCATGCAGCCTTTGCGATGACACTCCTCCTATGACAGCAGTCGGTATGGTGTTGTACCGTTGGTTTATTTTGTATAGTGATTGTACTCGATTTTGTACTCTGGAAGCATTGTAACCATGATATTAAGTGATGTGGTATATGTTCTTGTTTGCAGATCAGTTTTGTGTTAGCCTGTGTCTAGTGGTAGATGGTCTTGTCTAGGAAATCCTTGTTACTATCTCCTAGCATGGAGGGAGTGGAACCTTTTGGATTCCACGTGGTCGGGTGGTGTGCTTCTTAATCCGTTGGTACTTCTTGTTCGTGTGGTTGTGATTTCCAGTTGGAGAGCTCGTGGGAATCAATTTCTTCTCATGCCTTGTTCTCTCAGTCCTTATTGTATTTTATAACCCCTCAGTTGTGATCGAGGTGGAATTTGTAATATGAAATCATTTTGTTGGAATTACCTCATTCGGGGAATGAGTGTTGTAATCTTATTGTTTAAATATTGTTAATTGAAATCTTTTGGTATTTCTTATCCTTCGTTGTAAGTTATCTTGTATGGAATGTATGTTGTCTCTTTTCCTTAAGTGATTAATGTTTCGGTTTATATTATTGTTGTTGTTGTTTGGGTTTTAAAGTAATCTTTGTCTCATGGCCTTAGAGGTTGTTGGCAATGTGTATTCATCTTACATGTTGTTTGTACTTAATTTTTTTTTTTGGGTGCATTTAAGTAGTGAATTGCAACTTCCTCTAGGGTTGCGTGGCAGGGCGTTACAACAAATGCAATGTTGCGACTCACCAAACCCTTAGATAAACCTTTGGAAATCTAAAATATTGATATGGATTTTGTATGAAATGACTTCAATGAATGTGGATATTGATTCTTGAATCTTTCTTTGAATCTTTGACTTAATGTTTGGATTAGATATTGAAACCTACATCACAATGTTAGCTCCAAAAACATGCATGGTTGAACATAGCTTTGACATGACACGGTTGAGATCTTGAATGCTGCAATAAATGATGAAGAAATCTGCTCTTTAATGTTGTTGACAATAATATTTTCTCTTGTAAAAGTTATCTCAATGGTCCTCTTGAAATCTAATGTTAATTTGATAAAATAACCTTATATTTATAGACATTTATCCTTAATTTCATAAAATTCAAACATTACAAGCCGACCTTTGAAATTTGAATTTAGGATGATAAAAATACCACCAAAAACATATTTAAAAAAGTGGGTTCCAAGTCTTATGGAGGACCCATTTTCCCATGGGAAAATGGGTGCCAGGCCCTAATTATTGGAACACAAATTGCTTAATGTGAAGTGTAATGTATTGGCATTAATTAATATCGGGTTTCCCCTTCAAAAAATGTAATTTAATGGGTTTGTAAATGAATTATAGGGCCAACTAAGGCATAATTAAGCTCAATTAATTAAGGGAGGCCTAAATAAGTGTGTAAATGTAAAGGGGTATATTTAACAACACTAAGTTAAGACATTATTAAGTCCATTTTAACTAGGATAGCCCAAACAAGTGAGAAAATGTAAAGGGATACATTTTTCTATGCTACAATTACTAATGTTCTTGCAAAAGGAAAGAATATTGTATTCTTGTTGAATGTTCATTTAATGATCTTCTGATGTATTATCATATACAAATCACCTAGGATGATGCCTTTCAATACCTAACCCTACATGCATAAATCTAAAATTTTAATGGGCAACAGTAAAATCCTAGGAATATTAGACTTGACATGTGGGAATTCAAAATTTAAAATCAAGGGACGAGCTCATGCTAACAATCATGCTTGGGTACAAGATCACAATGTTGATCATATCTAGGATCAGTGGACTTTGGGAATTGGAACAATAAGGTTTTCAATAGGGTAAAGTGGAAGGTCTAAGTGACATATTAGGTATTATTTTAGTGAGTGAACTAACATAGTCAAATCATTTATGTAATAGAACAACCCAAAGTAGTGCATAACTAGAGTGGATAATTATTAGGTTATGTACTTGTGTACTATAGATTTTATTCTCATTTTTGGCATGTGGCATCCATGCCAAAGTGAGAATACATGAAAAATAATAAGTTGTAATAAAAAGGATATCATTGTTTTTTAGTTCAAGGCATCTAAGTTGTTGAAGCAAATATGTGTGTCCAAATTGTGAAATTTGTGTATAAAATCAAAAGTAAAATGAATAGATATTAATATGCTTCCCTCAATTTGTGTGGTGAACAAAGGGGTGTATATATATTGGGGATAAGAAAATGAGAGTTAAAATGTATGAACATGTATATTTAAAATAGAAAAAAATGAATATGAAAATAGATAATGAGATGTAAATGTTGAACACCCAGAATACTGAGAGGGGGGGGTGAATCAATATTCTATTAAACAAATTAGACATAATCCAACCAATAATCAAAACATATCTAACTAGACAACTATGAATGAAAACATGAAAGAGATCACAACACCACATAACACATGAACACTAGGATTTTTACATGGAAAACCTAAAAAGGGAAAAAACATGGTGAGGATTAGCTCACAATATATTATAATTGGTTATAAGATATTATAGGGCTCACTGCCATGACACACTGTCCTTATATGGATCATAGCCAAAATTAGATACAAGAAAAAAGTGGCTACACAACCAAAGTGTGAAATGATGTAAGATGCACCTTCCTTGTGCTGAATTCAGTTCCAATGAAGCTTTGAATACAAAATAGTACTTTTCTTAGTAGTCGCTTAGCATACACAACAACTATGTCCTTATTCTGATCTCACACATACAAATTTACAAGTTCGTACAATATCAAATTTCACACACATCACATTACACAAGTCTTATTCCCTCATACAACTCAAAACTGCTCAACATATATACCCTATTACATTTGTGCATATATCAATTATGTCGGCCTAATTAGATGTGGCCCTATTTTAATTCAAAACACTTTTTCGGCTTCATACTTGAAAACAAAACTTCTTCATGCTAAAAAGAAAGTGCAAAACTTGAATTTAGGTTGGAACGGTTCTAAAATAGATCCCCTTAACATCTGCAATACATTTTAATCTTCATAGCACAATTTTAAGTATTAGGTCGGCTAGGGATTAGACCTAATCACAAAATAAGCCAATCTAACCAACATTGATCATCCATATGATCGTATAAGCACACACCAATTGGAATATATGTAGTACTGACACCTATAAACCATCTCCCAAAATTGTATAGTTTGAATCCAAACATTGGAGGAATGCAGACCAAATAGCTCATACCACCTTGCATTGTATAAGCTAAAAAACTTGTATGTTGATCTTAGAACTACTACTTGTAACTTTCAGCCTGATCAGCCAAAAACATTGAAATATTGAACATATATGTATTTAGCAATCCTAAACAACATATTGTAATCACATAAGATGATCTTACAACATGAGCGAATTCAGACCAAATTACCGGATCAAGGTGTCACAAAAAACTATTTACCGGTAAGACAAAACTATCAACAAACAATGTTGGCATCAATGACAACATATCAAAGGGTTCCTTCTTCATTCTTTCAAAAATATCCCCCTTTTTCATTGATGGCAACATGTGCCAAAAATGAATCTCAAAAATTCAACCTCAAACTTGTCTTCAAAAGCATCTATGAACTCCCCCATTCAAATATACATCAAAACTTCTTCCAGTAAAACTTCTACAAACTTCTCAAAAATGTCTCCCCCAAACACAATATCTAAACAACTCCAAAATTCTCCCCCTTTGACATCAAGGACAAAGGGTGTGTTGGTGAGACACATATACAAAAAGAGAACTGAAATGAAATGACTGGCTCCTCCTTAGGGAGTTATCCCAAGAATTACATCCGATCATACATGTAAAAGAAAGAAAAACTAAAAGCAACTAAAATAGAGTAATAATATACAAGGTGAAATGTGTTCACTTCAAATTCCTTGAGAATGGCTTCCCAAGTAGATTTCTCTTCATCCCAACTCATCTTAGCTGTAGCAAGTTCCTTATACATTGATTCCAACTCCACCATTTAACTCTCCTCTCCCTCTTCCGAATTAGTCGGATTAGGATTTATCTTTTCAATTTTGTTAGCTTCAACGAGAGCACTTGCTATAGGTATATACTTGCAATTTACCAAGTCTCCAAGCTGTCCAAATCACCTTATAACATCCTCTTTCTATCTTTGTAAGGTGAAAAACTTGTTTTGTAAGTTTGAAATGGCAGTCCAAGAGGCATAGTTCATGTCTTTTGTAAGGTCATAAGCTCCAGAGGCATTACTTAATTGTGACTCTATTGGTCCATTAGGTCATTAATGCCTTAAGTGGCATCTGACCATCTTATACAATACACAAATAATGTTTGAGCCTCAGATCTTCACATTCCTTTACTTCTTCCAAGCATTTCATCACCTTGCTATGTGCAGTTGTACATGTGTCCTGAATCTCAAGCAATTTTTTCTTTGAAAGTCTTGACTTAGATTATTTTGTAGCCTTCTCCTTTAAGCTAGAGGTATATTCCTTGAATGAATCAACCAAAAAATTTAAATTCTCAACAGGTGTTAGAGAATCATCAATATTGGTATCGGGGATTGCATCCTATAAAACCTTGATGGAATAATTGATTAGCTTAGTACCCTTCTGATGGATTTCTATAATTTCCTTTCTCCAAGAGGCAATAAAGGTATCTCCAAGCTCCATTCTATAAATAGGTGAGATCTTAATTAGATCTACACAACCTTGTTGTGATGGGAGCTGAACCAACTAGGGAGGAAGGACTGGTTGAATCCTTATTTGTCTTGTTAGAAGATCCTTGAGAGTGTTACCGAAGGATTCTCCAGATGAATTTGTTGGCTCTGTGGTCTTTTGGGATTCTTCTTCATTTCTCTCAACCTCAAATTCTTCTTTTTTCTCTTCTTTCTCTTCTTCTTCTTCTTCTTTTCTGGAGGTGTTTTCCTTTTGACTATCCTTGTTTTCATCCTCCTTTTTATCTTCATCATCTTTCTTATCATTGTTCTTTTCATCTTTACCTTCTTCTTCTTCTTCTTCTCCATTTTTATTTTCTTCATCTTCATTTCCAACTGTAGTGTAGAAAAAATTATCCCTTTACATTTTCACACTTGTTTGGGCCCTCCCTGCTAAAATTGGGCTTCTTTATGCTTTATTTGGTCCTATTTTGCATCCACAAGCCTCATTTAATGCATCTTTCCGAGGATAATCCTTACATATATCAAATGACCGATCATAATTAAATGAATTTGGTTTGTATGGCCTAAATTTAGTGATTTGGGACTCATACGCCACCTTGGATGTATGGGTCCCACCTAAGTTTTGGGGTGTAAACTTGAATTTAGCATTAAACTTAACAATTCTTAAAATTTGTGTCTCGATCTTAGCCTACTAAGATTCATATGCCCCAACTGGTATATGAGTCCCTCTTAGCTTAGACCTAATTTTTAATTCAATTATTGGCAGGATTTTATTCTCTTAGATTTGATGTCGGCTTGTAGTGTTGTAATTTCAGGAAATTTGGCATAAACAAGTATAAATACAAAGTTGTTTGACATATTTTCTCCTAGAAAATTGATGGGAGCTTTCCTATAGCAAGTTTATGATTACAAGAGCATTCAAAAGCATTCAAGAGTGATTATCAAGCATTTTGGAGCATTATTCAAGATTCAAGCATCATGTCAAAGTCATCATGCATCATATTTGTTTTTGAGCTAACATTTGTGATGTAGGTTCTTATGATTCAAGTAAGCATTCAAGTCAATATCTACAACATTCAATCAAGATTCAAGATCTACATTCATGCTAGCCATTGCATACAGGATTGCAACATTTGTTCCAATGGTTTGGTGAGTTGCAACATTGCACATTTGTTCATTCATCATTCCTTCATTCTATTTGATTTCATTTCAAGGTTTGATTACCAAAATGGGGTTTGACCAACCATATCCACTAACAAAACCAAAATTTTCCCTCTCTTTGATGTGTGATTTGTAGGTTTAGGTTGAAGATACATTAAGAGAAAGATTGGAGAAAAGTTGTCAAAGTTTCAAAGTTGTCATCTACATTGCAAGATCACAAAAAGTCATCTACAAAGCATAATTCAACGTTTTAGACTTAGAGATCAAATGGGAGAGAAGCTACAAAAGACCACTAGAGGATATCAGAGTTTTAGATCAACCCTAATGCTGGGACTAAATCACCACTTGTGGCATATGAGTCCTAGTATACTAGATTTCAATCATTTTATGTAGATCCTAGTTTAGCAGTTCCATATATCGGATTCAACCCAAAACCCAAAACTGGGACTAAATCGACCCTATTGGCGTATGAGTCCCAATGTGCTTCAAAATTCATAATTTTGGGATATTAGTCCTTGTTCTGAGCCTCTTCAATTTTCCAAGTGCATCTCTATCCTTCTCCAGTTTGCTATTCTAATTTGAGTTCATTTTCTCTAAGGTTACATTATTAGGTTTTGCATGTTACTTGTCTTTCCAACCCTTTTCTTGGCGGTGAACCCCCTTATTGTCTTTAATCACACCATATGACACCTTATTACAGATCTCTTTCCCTAATTTCATCCCTAGATTGAGATCTCTAAGGTTTCCTTGAATGAAATTTGAGGAAAATAGGTGGAAATGTCCTAAAAACCCTTATGAGATCCATCTCCTAAAAGATAGGAACACCCCCCCTATTTTTCACCATTTCACCGGTATCCTCATTCTATTTGTCA
Organism: Sequoia sempervirens; assembly: GCA_007258455.2. Lineage (NCBI taxonomy): Eukaryota > Viridiplantae > Streptophyta > Pinopsida > Cupressales > Cupressaceae > Sequoia > Sequoia sempervirens. The sequence goes on from VDFB02281492.1 coordinate 465,119,668, forward strand.
TGGTGATCTTCAACATTATCATTGACATCATTCTTATTTTAATCTTTATTATTCTCTCCAATTGTGTTCTTAGTGTCTTCTAGAGGAGCAGATGTCTCTGAAGAAGCATGTGTATCATCAACCATATTCCCTAAGACATCCAAATGAATGTGGTGTCTCTTCTGCAAGGGTATGTGTAGGATCATGATGGGCCAAAAAGTGGCGATATGTAAGTGATATGATGGCCCATGTGGTTGACGACTTTGTTTTACCCAAAATTGATAAAATGAAAAGGGGTTTTCAAGGAGATTCTCAGCTTTCCACCAATATAAATTATGCTTTACTTTGAATTTAATAAATAATTATTATTCATTTTCTATTTGAATTAGACTCAAGTCCTGATTGATAGGCTGACTGAAAAACATCTATAGCTTTCAAATGGTATCACATTTTTTGAATCCGAAACGTGTGTCACATTCTATACTTCGCATACTATAGGATTAAAAAAAGAAAAAATGAATTTCATGAATTTTTGACCAAGTTAAGGTGGTCAGACATACAAGTTTTTTATATTTTTTAAAAGGTGTAATAAAAAATTCATAATTAATTATTTACTTGGAAAATAAAATAAAATAAAATGCATCACATTAGGACATGAGTCCTATACTTATATGTAAAATATTATAAAAAAATATTATCATTTTATTGTGGTTAGGGTGGTTAGACAAATAACTACTTTTTTTCTTTCTTGAAATTTAAGTACTACTGCATTGAAATTTCAAATTTTGACCAACTAGAATTTAAAAAAAAAAAAACCTAGTAGTTTAGAAACTACATTCAATTTGTTACAAATTCTATTCTTACATATTTTTGAAATAATATAGATAACTTGTTCAAATTTTTACGTCAAGTTGCTTAACTCTGATTTTTTTGAATTTTTTGCCACTTAAGGGCCTGTTTTTTCCATGTGATCCTACACATACCTGCAAAATAATCATTAATCTCTTCTACCACTTCTTGGAAAACAGGTAAATTAGATATGGGAAGAATATCTTCCTTTGCATCAGTAGCTTTATCTTTATCAAGCTCCTTTGCTTGAGCTATATCAGATGAAGAATCAATAATCATCCCAATTTTGTACCATATCTTTCACTGTATCAAAATTTCCTTGTTTCAACTTCTCTGTACTATCCTTTTCTCTGGCCATGAGAATGGTATGTCTTTGCTTTACCCTGAATTTCTTTATGTATGCTTCTAGTCAGGTAGCCTTATCATCCTTAGACAAAGAGAATCCAATCTCATTCAAAGCATCAGTTTTGATCTTGTTTTCTACTTTAACAACTTCATGTCTTCTTTTCACCAAGGCTTTCCATACAACATTAGTTACCTTCTTCATGTTTTCCATATTTTCATCCAAAATGATCATATACTGAATAATAACATTTATAATAGTTTTTTTGTCTTCTTCATCAACTTCATCATATAATTTGGTAGTGGCTTCTAATAAGACATCATGTTCTAACATATTTTTAACCAAAGATTCCAACTTTATAGGTGAACAGGCTCTTACCAAAGGAGTCTTGGACTTCTTCTTAGGATTTGATGTTCCTTCATTTGTTTTCTTCTCCTCTTTCTTGTCAGGATTCTTGTACACATGTATTGTAAAAGCTTCTTTCTCCTTTTCTATCTCCTCTTCTTTAGAGGAATCCACAATATTGATTTTGGGCTTCTTTGATTCAGTGCAAGCCTCTTGTGAGGCACCTTCACTACTGGTGGAAACACTACTTCTTCTCTTCCTTTTCAAATTTTCTTCTTCTTCTAAACCAAGTTCAATTTCCTCTTCCACAACATCACTTAGGTTTTGATCTCTAGATTCTTTCTATTTATTTCTTCTTCCAGAGGTAGTAGGAGGTGCTACTGGAGGTGTATTTTTACTCTTTAAGGTCTAGGTGTTGGGTTGAGAGGGTGCAAACACATCAATTGTTGTTAGAGCACTGGGCTCCACCTTCTTCCCTTTAATGAAAACTGTGGCTGAGGGTTTTGGTAATGCATAGGCAGGGGTGGAAGCTGATCTTTCAAATTTGCACGGTCTAGAGGACTGACTAGCTGTCTTGGCTTTCCTTTCTACTGCAACTTCCCTTAGTCTGTCAACTTCTTCTTTTGAAAGGCCATGCCTTGTAAAGAGCTGTTCAACTTTTTTTTTACCCTTTTTGTTCTAGTAGGTGCTAAGGTCTCCAATTACACTTTAGTATGTTTCTCCTCATATGTGCCATGTCTACACAAAGAGGGGTCCTTAGGTCTGTTTAATAATATTTCAATTTATCTCTCAACCTCTTTCTCAACAATATCATATCCCAGAGGCTCAATCCATATTGTTCTAGGTTCTACTACCTCTATTATGCATTCATCAGTGGACACCAAAAAGGTTATGTCATTTGCAACTTCTCCACTAAACTCTTGGGAATTCTTTCTCTCTCATACATGTTCCTTTGAAATATTGAGAAAGATGTAGTCAATGCATCAACTTGTGCATTGCAATCTCCAATGTTGTGTAAATAGTCAAAAATTTGATGTGCTACTAGTTTGCTTTTGTCCCATACAATGTTTTTACTTTCGGGTAGCTCTCTCAAAAAGTAGAAAATCAGGAAAACAATTAGTGTTCCGTACTTGAAAGCATATTTTTTTTGTTTTTAGTCTGATGCAAGTTCTCAAAAATTTTCTTCTAGAGCAACTCACACAAACCATAATCTTTCCCATTTACTACCATGTCATGAGAAACATATATTGCAGTTGTAAAAACTGAGTTCTCTCTATTTTGGAAGTAGATTTTGAGGCCAATCATGATAGATGCATACTTCACTATAGGATTGATGATTGGTTTAGTTGTTAGTTCTCTCCTGTCAAATGTGGCATCAATTAGCTACATAACCACATCATTCTTCACAAAATTCAACATTGGTATGGGTCTGGTATCACATAATCCAATCACAACCTTAATTACATCCTTACAAATAGAAAATTCCATGATGTTTCTTGAGGCCCCGTAATATATTAGGCAATTATGTAAGGTTTTTTTAAAGATTCTTAGACTTAACAAGAAAGGAGGAACTCCTGTCTTTCCCCTATATAAGGTTACATTCATTTTTGTGGCAAGAGTTACCTTTGATTTTCCTTTCAACTGGTCTACTTCAGCTAAAGCTTTTAGTACAAGCTTGTGTTGAGCAAGACACCATTTCTAAATATCAAAGGACATGGAGGTCATTTGTTTCTGCATTTCCTTAATCAAGTTATACTCTATATTCTGACTGTATTGTTGTTTAGGAGTGAAAGAAGGATTCCCTCTACTGGGACCTTTAGTTGGTCCCTTAGGTGGAGGAGGATTATTGCCTACTCTAGGATTTAGGGGTACCATGTTATTAGTGAGAGGATTAGAAGTGGTGAATGGCCCCTTGTTCTAGTTTCTCAAGAAATGGCCTCCCTTGGATTAGAAAGCTTGAGTGTCATAAGTATAAACCTTAGGCTCATTCTCTTATTGAAAAGGAACCTTGAACTCAACATAAGTTTTAAAGGCCATGGCCCAATATCTACAGATTCACTACTCTTATTAGCGCTACCTTGGGCCAATTCAGAATCAACCTGAGCTATCTTGACCATATTTTCCATTTCTAGACAGTTTACCTCAAAATGAGTAGTAGTATCATGCAACCTACACTTTTTGGTCATGAAGTTTAAATATGCTACATTAGCAATATAGATTCGATCGCCATTAGTCTAGTTGCTATTCAAGATCCCTCCATTATTTGGCCTTATATCCCATTGTCTATTATTTGTCCTTTGATTATATCCTCTAGTTTTATTTTGGAAGTTCCTCTAATTTTGGTTATTGTTCTGGTTCACATAGTTATTCTGATTTTGATAACAATCCCCCTAATTTTGGTATTGGTTTTGGCTATGTGGAGAGTTAAGTCTAAGTTGGACCATCTAATTTGTAACTTGGGACATGGTTTTCTTCTAGGTTTCCAACTCTATTGATAGACGTGTAGTCTGTTCATTATTTGCAGTAGTTCTAGTTTGGTTGGTTTGTTGTGTAGTTGGTAAGTTTACTTGAGGATTATATCCTCCTGGGTGGTTTTGAGGATGATGTTGCTGAAAGAAATCTGTGGTCCCATGAGTTGATGTCATGTATTGATTGTGATTGTTTCCATTAGTAAACAATGGCAAATGGGGTGTGGGATTTATCTTAGCAAACAATCCATATGCAAAATTAGACATTCCTAGAATGGTATTCATCAGTGGGGTTCCATTGGAAATCACATTGTTAATTGTAGTCATTTGATTAGGCATCCTAGAATATCTTAGTGAGGGCAATGTCCATCCTACACCGCCTGGCTGAGGGGTTATTTTCTATTGAAATTTAATAGAGAGATGGTACACTTTGGCTAAGGAATCAATGCCCACAACTAGGTAAGTTCTTTACAAGAAAAGACCAATTAATGGGTCTATGGCTTTGAGGTATGCCTGAATTGCGATATTCTCTACAACTATGAAGGGTGGTTGTAATCTTCAGTACATCCTTTGGAATCAGGTGTTGAATAAGGGTAATGGTTCATGGGATTTCTTCCTGACAGTGGAAAATTGATGATATAGAGTTGCGAGGTCTACATAGACCTGAAATAGGTTGATAAAAGCATTCTCTAAATCTTCCCAGCTAAGAATGGACCTAGTTGGTAAGTTGAGGTACCAATTGTAAGCCATATCCCCTAGTGAATATGGGAAAAACCTGCAAGCTACATGCATGCATCATGGTGTTCTATTCGAGCCGTCTTGCATGCATCTTTAAATGCTTGGATATGTTCTTAAGCACTTCATGATTTTCCATGGGTGTACCTGGGGCATAATTTTTCTAGGTTTTTTGGCATATCATGAATACCCCCTGGAATGGTTCCCAGGGGTGATGGATTTCCTACAAAAAATTCCATTGGTGGAGGTGGATTGAGTTGATGCAATTGTGGTATGAGTGGAAACCTAGGTAGAGTTAATGGTGGTGGGACTTTGTTTCCATTAGTGGTTTTGGGTCTTGTATGAAATTTAAGTTCAAAAAGCGGCTCCCTACGAGGAGTTGATCTCAAGACTCATTCAAACCTCTTAGGTGAAAAAAACCCAAGTTGCTCCAATTTTTTTTTAAGAGTCCCTCCTTCTAGAGCCAATTTTGTTGATTTCCAAATTAACACAACAACATTTAAGTAAGATATGTCTACCCTACTTCTCCTAAAAAAGATAACTAATGGTAGAAATTAACTATCTTCCGAGGTCTCAGTAGTTGGTTCACAACCATGCTACTTTACATAGTGGTCAATGTGAATATAGTATTCAAGGGGCCTTTCTGGTTGAAGGTGGGAAACTGAGTATTTCAAAGATCTAAATTAACAATAGATTTTAATTAAAAGAAAAAATATATGTCAAGGGTTTTAGAACAAAAAACAAATGTGAATAACTACCATTCCTACATTCAAGCATGCAATTCCATAATAAGATTTTTTTTAAAGTTTAAAAAATGAATGAAACAACTCATAAAGATTTATATAGTTATATCCATTCATAGTAAAAATTTAGTAAGAATATTTCCAATTTGTTTCATCAAAAACAATTCCATACAAGATATATTTAATTAACTTTCACAAATTTGCAGATCAATAAATAATAGGAAAATATCATTCAAAAATGACACCATAGATGGTTTTGAATTCAAATCCTTCTATTGATTTTACTCAAATAAGTAGCAATTACACTCAACATAATCCACTAGTGCATGGAAAACCATTGTCTTTGATTATCATCACTAGAACTAAGAAACTAAAAAAATTAACTAACTTCATAAAAACTATAACATTTTTCTTTTCTAAGGACTGCAAATCTAGCTTCAATTCGCCGAACCCTACAAATGAGAAGAATTATGTACAATATATAGGAAATTATAACATAAAAATATCCTTCCAAAAATATCAGATCCTAAAAAGTAGGGCACCTAGGTTTCAAATCCACAATAATCGGAATGTCTGGGCAACACTGGAGTGAACACATGGTCAAAATTGGTTGCATGGGGAAGTGGTACCTCCTTCTAAGCTTGTTGGAGATGATCTTCAATTGAGCTTTAACGCCCTCCTATTTTGTAAGAGTTGCTCTAGAAGTTGCATCTTTGACTTTATTTTGGTCAAAACAACATATTCCCTTTTCAAAATTTGAACTACATCATCCCCATATCTCTATATCTGTTTATACTCTTCATAGTATGCGAAAAATTGTGTGAACACTACTTCATCAGACCCATCCAACTAGTGAAGCCTAAATTTTGTCTTCTCAAATATTTTTGTAGGAACTAAGACAATATGCTAGAGCTTGTTGATATCACCCATTGCATTGTGAGTGTCAAACTTAATGCCCATTAATCTATTGACGATATTCTCCTCATCATCCTTATCACTTATCATATGTTCTAATTTGTTTCCTAGTTATTGTTTATGGTCTACAAATTGTCTAGTTTTCAATCTATTGACAAATATTGAGTGGTAATAGTAGTAAAAATATCTTCAAATGCTATTGTTTGGAAACATATTTCCTCTTGTAGACTAAGAAATATAATCCTATGTTCTATCATCAAATCCATATGAAATTGTATTACCTTGCTAGATTTGTCTACATAATCTGGACCGTCATCTTCTAGAATCCCTGCCTTTTGATCTCATTTGTACTTAATTTATTCATCTCCTTTAGTTTTCTCAAATACTCTCGATACTTTTCGTTCTCTTCCCACATGTTCTTTGCATATGTCTCTATCTGTTCTGCCAATGTACATGCTTCCTTGTAAGAATTGTACCCAATGGTGAGGAGTACATCCACCTCGACCTTCAACTGATCAACCCATCTGTCGAATATGTGGGATTTCCTTCTTATTCCAGTGAGTTCTTCAACCTCCTTTCTACTTATCAACAATGACATCTCTAATGAAGATGGCTTTTCTAGAATAGGAGCAGTGAGATCCTTGATGAACCTTTTTATTTTCTCTAGTTGGGCCTTCAATTCATCCTTGGCTTGTTTGTCTTTCTCCATCATAGATTTTACTGAGGTGGCTGCCAAGTCAATGAGTGTCATCTGTTATGTATAGGTCTACATACCCAGATTAACTATTGTTAGTTATTAATTAGATGCTTGGAGCTCTCAATCATCCTTATCCACCATTGGTATGGTTATCTCTACTACTAGATCCCCTTCCTCATTCATTTGAGTTGAGTGTATTATCCTCAACTTCTTCTTTGGTTTCATTGTATTGACTTCTTTCATCATCTCCTCCTAGTTCAAGGGTTGTGCCACCACTTGTTGCCTCTTTTCTAAATTCAATTTTAGCTAGGTAGGAGCTCTTGTAGGTGTTGCCATTTGCTGCTCTTGGCAAGGGGGGATCTTCCTTTTCTTTATCTAGCTTTGTCTACAATTATCAAGCTTTTTCCTATTCAGTCCTTTCCTTTTTAGCTCTCTCTTCCTCTATCTTCTTTTTCTCCACCTCTTTCCTTTGAGCTTCTTCTTTATCAACCTTTTCCTTGGCTTCTTGCCTCTCAACACTCTCAATAGTCTCTCTTTGTTCATCCTCTATCAACACATGTGTTCAGTATTTTCCTCTCCAAGACTTCCTTTCCCCAATCTAGTGTCTGCTTCCTCAAATTATTCATCATCTAAGTCCTTTTCTTCCTCACATGGAGGAGTATCTTTAGAATCTGAAGGAAGAGGAGATTCTATAACTTCAATTATAGGAGCCTTTTCTCCTTCTTCGGTTGTTGTATTAGTAGTCAATGCAATGGAAGGACCTTCTTCAATAGTCTCCTCTCCTAGATGTATTGTGGAAATGGGTTGTACACCCAATCCTAATAAAAATCCTGTAGAAGTAGCCATATAAGTGACTGAGGCCTTCTGGAATTCCTTTTTCACCTTCTTCATCATTGGCTCTTCTGCTTCTATATTGTCTATTGTGCAACTTGCTTCTTGAGCCTCTTATACTCTCTTCGTGGAGGGGGAGAGGGTTTTTTCCCCTTTACCTCTTTTATTTTTCCACTAGCTCTACTTTGTTGGTCTTCCAGGTGTTCATTGATCCATTTCAAACTCCTTTCTACAACCACTATAGTTATATCCACAATTTTGCATTCCTTCCTTTCCATCCAATTGATGGGTGCCAATGCTTGAGTATCAACTTGATCATGATCATATTGTGGATCAAGAGTCAATCCTTTACCTCACATTCCTTTAGGAATTCCCTCTTTAATCTTAAAAGCCCACATTTGAGGAATGGTTAACCTTTCATACTTACTCTTCCTTACCTCAAACTCATCTCGTAGGTCTGCCCAAAAGTATTCTATGTCAAACTCGTGATGTGGAAAAAAGGATGCATACAAATTGTTCATTTTCCCTTTAGGATCAAAGTCCTTTCTCCCTTTATATAACTTGAGGTTTATTTCTTGTAACTCTTCAATGGCAGACTTTGTAGCCTCAACTAATGGAAATTGATAATAGCCAAGGTTGATGGGGTACTTCACTTCTCTAGCCTTATGCTTGCTATAAAACTTGAGGTTAACTTCCCTCATGTGCTAGGAGAATTCAATTAGAATCAATTTATCACTACAATACCTTGGCAGTAAAAACAAAGCTCCATAATACCCAAACAAATGGATATATGTTGAATTGGAGTACTAAATAAAGTAGTTTTCCAATTCTCCTATTAGTGGTATCACCTTCATACTCAACCAAAATCTTGCATCACCTATAAGTTGGGTAATCACTACATAGAGGAAGGCATCATTTACTCTTTCAAAATGCCTTTATGATGCCTTAAGTTCTAGCTAGTCATAATATTCCCAGATTTTGCTTTGTCCATGTCTTTATCCTCTGACCCTTACAATAAATTCAACCCTGGGAAGTTTCCCATCCTGGTTGCATAGTATATTACATATGAGGACATATAAATCTCTTTTGAATCCTTCACCTTTCTGACTTGGCTGTGTATATCATTTGAAACAATATGCCCCAGTCCAAATAGAATTCTCCTTTCAATATAACCTCAATGAAGTGGAACATCCAAGTTTCGTACATATGGGAGCTCTCCTTGCCTAATGACTTTCTTAACAATGTAATGATGTCCCCTATTTAGGAATAAAAATCATATCTTCTAAGCTTTGTGGGTAACTTAGTAATAGATTTCTTACTCACCTTGAGCCATTTCTTGTTTATATGCCTTTGATGAGTACTTACATCATTCTCATACTGCTAGACTATCTCAATTTCTGTTATGATCTTTAAGTGAGGATATGGTTCTAAATTAAAGAGCATCTTTATCATGACATGGGACAAGTCAATTATCTCCTTCCCCCATTGGTCAAAACACTTGCCTTGTATAGGGTTGTATGCTTCTACTACTACAAGAATGAAATATGAACATTAGACAACAATAGGAAAGGAAGCAACATGGGCTAGTCCCGATGCTTCTATCTTCTTAGCCCTTGGACTGGCTTTATTTGAGAAGGTATCCTTCTTGAAAGTTTCTAAATTAATGTGACCTAAGGTTGTATATGTGAAATTCATTAGTTGAGAGGTGAATTTGGAGATCACTAGGACTCCCTAATACTTGTATTTCATTGTGTATGGAGTTTGATCTACTTTTGTTAATTTGCCTCTTTGATCCTTTTCTACCTCCTCGGCACCAGGTTGTTCATCTGAGTCAAAAATTTAGGAAACTTGGAAAATAAACATAAGAATATATATTAGAAACATCTGCAAGATATTCAAAATTGTGTTCTTTGTATCAACTCACAACCATGTTCTATCAAAACTGGAATCTTGAAAGGACCTTTTCAAAATATACTAAAGTTCCTCTATTTTTATTGTAAATCAAAACTGGGAAAAGGACATTGGATTTAGACTTTGGGTAAAAGAGTTCAATCGAGACTTAGAATTTTGATGAGACCATGCATGCTATAAGTGGAAATTAGAATTGAAAAATGATTTCAGACTTGGACCCTTTGGTCATGGGTCCATTTGGAACTGGAAGTTTCGATCAAACTAGTGTGTTAGAATGACCTTTAGAATTGTGAAAACTCGATAGACCTCTTTATGTCAATATGCATCAAAAATTAGAAATAGAAGAGCATTTCAAAACTTAGACCTCTTGATCATGGGTTCATTCGGAACTAGAAGTTCTGATCGGACCAAAGAGAAAAAAATGAAAAGTAAAGAGGTCGGAGTTCAAAATAAAAAAAGAACATTGGATTCGACCCTTCAGAGAAAATTCCATTAGAAACTTGGAATTCTTATTGGACCCAAAGGTAAAATATGCTAAGTAGAGCTCATATTTCAAAATCAGAAAAGCATATAGGATTTGGACCATTGTACAAAGGGTTGACACGAAAATCAAAATTCTACGAGGCTTGAAATTTAAATGTTAAAGGGCAGGTCGAGAAACTAGTATGAAAACCCTAGAACCTAGGGCACAATGGGAAAACACAAACCCGTGAAATGAAGCACACATACCAACGAACACAAATTGAAACAAAAACCCATGAAAATAGAAAAACATAAAAATGCGAGAACCTAAAAGCAAAATGACTGAAATGAAAAAAACACAAAAACCACAAAAGATGAAAATGAGCAAAAATAAAATGACACAATATAGAAACAAAATGACAAAAATGAAAACACAACGCAATGAACACACAAAATGAATAAAGGAAAGCAAACAAAACAAAGCCCTACCTGGAAATTTGAACCGGTGATTGAATCAACAAACTTCTAACCACTCAAAGTTTGAACCCTCCTATAGATTCTCTGCTTGCTCCTCACAAAAATAGAATGCAATTATGACCATAATTACACAAGAAATCCAGTTAAATATCGGTCTCGCACATTTGAGTAAGTTCGTAATAAATGTGATGGGTGATCGGAAAAACGGGATTGGAACGAACAAGAGAAACATGACCCTCATCAAAAAAGACCAATTAGAAATCACATTTCCAAATGGACCAAAGGTAGGAAAGAGAAAGACAACAAGTGGAATTAGAAAATAAAACCAGACTTGAACCCTCAAAGAAAAAGTCTAGATTCAATTTGGATTTCCAATTCTAAACACAAAGACACAAAATTGGAAAATAAAGTTAGACATGGACTTTTGAAGAAAAGTTCAAGTTCAATTTGGATTTTCAATTTCGACCCCAAAACAACGTGAAATCGAAAAAAGAAATTAAAGACTTGGACTTTTGAAGAAAAAGTTCAAGTTCAATTTGGATTTTTGATTTCGACCAAAAAACAAGAAAACAAGAAAACACGGTAAAAAAGGGAAACAAATCCTTGGACCAAAACAAAAGAAGGAAAGCAAAACCCAAAACATGGCAAGGCAAAGAAAACAAACACTGAAAACAAAAAGGGGGACCCATTTTAACTAAAAAGAAAATGGGGTGGCTATGAAAGGCATAAAACTTACAATAGTTTTTGATGTACGATCCTTGGTGGGTTCTAACTCTACCTATTTTGTTAAGTATTCAACTCCAGTGATGATAAATCTTGCCTTAGAGTGCTTGGAAAGTGGATCTATTGGTCCTATAAAGTCTATATCCCTTTTCTCAAATAGGATTTGTGCTAAGATTGGTTTTCATGGCATCTCATCTCTTGCAGTAGGTTTCCCAAAAATTTGAAATATGTCATAGTCCTTAGTGTATTCTTTAGCATCTCTATGTAGGGTTGGCTACCATAATCCAGCTAATTTAACCCTCTTTGATGTTGTCTCTCCACAATTATGGCCCCTACTATTCCTTCGTTGTCTTCTTTCACGATAGCTTCTCTTTCATGTTCAAATACCACTCTTCTTATTATTTCATCTTTCCCTAAGTGATGTAACTCTCCTTCTACTAGTGTGTATGGTAGAGACTTCCACACAAGTGATTATCTAGCTTGTAGTGAGATATTTGATGAATATTCACCTTTTCATAAGAGTATAGAAATGTCACGAAGTTCCTCTAGTACCACATTTAATCTATATAGGTGTGCACAAGGTAGATCTTCTGGATGGTCTTCTAGTTCCTCTCCCATCTCTATCTTAGATAAGTACAGTCCATTCCTTGATTGTGTTTTCTATGTTTCACCATTATCTTAAAATCAAATTCCTAAAATAGGAGTAGCAATCAACATATTCTCCCTTGTATGACAGGCCTGTTGAGCAAGTATTTTAATGGTTCACAATCAATGGAGAATGTGAATGGTGTTGATAAGAGATAATGTCTAAACTTTTGTAGTACATAGGCCTTAACTAAGGCTTCTCTTTCAGTGGTAGTATAATTATATTCTACCTTAGAAAATTTTCTACTTGCAAATTATATAGCGTTATCTTTGTTTCCCTTAGGCTGAGCTAATATTGCTCCTATAGCAATTCCTAAGGCATCTACATGGACATGGAAGGGTTTGTTCCAATAAGGGAATATAATTATTGGTGTATCTATAATTTTGTTTTTTAGTGTGTCGAATTCTTGTTGGCATTCCTCATTCCATTCAGTGCTTCTACCAGATTTATTTTTGAGTAGTTCCTCCATGGGTGTAGCTATTCTGACATTCCCTTTTATAAACATGTGGTGGTATCTAGTGTAACCTAGAAATATTTTTACCTCAGATAATGTTTTTGGTAGTGGTAAAGTCATGATTAGTGTAACCTTCATAGGGTCTACTATCAACCCCTCTTTCCATAAATGTGACCTAATAATGTGCAATATGATATTGCAAACATGCAGTTCTTTAAGTTTAGGGAAATTTTCATTCTTCTACATTTATTTAGTATCATCTAGAGTACTTGGATGTGGTTTTTGTGTCACAACCCTCTAGTATTTTGTCACCCTATTATTTATATTTAAAATGGTAATAATACTAAATGTCAAATTTCATGTTTAAATCTGATTCTCCAATTTCCATGGCATTAAGAAGGTTATGCTCCCACATCACCAAAAGTAAAAGGAGACTAAGATTTTGTAATGTACACTCTGCCACCTCGAGCATGCCACTACTCTTATTGTGTCACCGAGAAGAGAGAGAGGAGGATTCCACGTCACTAAAAAGGAAGGGAATGGAGCTCATGGAGGGGGAGTACAACCACAATGATTGTCCCTAATCCGTACCATTCTAGTATTGGCTCTGGCATAGCTACACTCTTTTCAATTTAAGCCCTCAAGATCACCTCAACTAACATGACAAACCTAGTGCTCCACCAATATTTTTAAGCATTAACTGTGGGGGATGGGAAGTATGAAATATTCACAACACATGGTTCTTTCACTAGAGCCACATACTACTACTGTTAGACCTTCGTTAGGCCAAGCAAGTTTCTTTCTCTCTTCTATATTTTCTTCTCATGCCTTTGGTCGATATTGTTGCTATACTATCATAAAATAAAATTTATATCATTGCCATTGTTTTGATCACATCAACCTTACTATAATTAGAGGGTCACTGCTTTAATTTCATCTTTCCTTTTAGTGGGATCGTTCTCTTTCCTCTCTTTTTGTTTAGTTTGTTCATAACAGTGTTAGTCACCTAGTAACTATAGGCACATCTCTTAAAGAAAATATAATCATGGAATTGGCTTAGCCTAGTTGGAATATTTTGGTCTTGACTAGTTGTTCCTTTGTCTCACATTTTTATGTATACTTGTGCTCATTTTACTGAGCTATCTTTTCATACCTTTGTTGGTATCATATTAGAATTATATGTCATGTTTGAATTTGTACAATGCACACCTATTCAATAAGAAGAAATTAAATGATGGGTTTTAAATATTGGAGTGAATAATAAATTTCCTACTTGTCTGTGTTCATCCTGTAGACTATGTGTGTTTGTTTCAGTGAGCACACAAGGTATCTTGAATTGCATAAGCAAGAAAAAATGAAAAGTTACCATTTTTTAAATGGGTATATTTCATTATTCATTGTATGTGACTTGAAGATTTGGGGAAATCCAATTTTGGGTGCATAATAAACCACAAGAAGGTAATAATCCTCAATTATCTATGTTCTATTGTAAAGAGTCTTAATTGTAAATCTTGTACATTAGAGTTAAAAAAAGAATACATATTCATTTTAATGTTGGTAACTATTATGCTTATGTGGTGTCATTTGGGATTTCATTTTGGTCAAATGTTTTTTTATTTTCTTGTTTATTTTCTTTTTGTTGGTGGGTGGTTTCATGTTTGGTGTGTTGTGGTAAGTGTGAATGAGTTGTATTGTGTTTCAAGGAGTCATATATGCATAGGTGTGTATGCATGTGCTAATTTTATATATATTTTGAGCAATTCTAGTTGATAGTCATCATGTGTATTATAGTAATTTGTAGTCATCGAGATTAGACTAAATTTGATGAAAAACACCTATGGATTATATTGAAGGATATGTTTGTTTGGAGGACCAAATGGAAAATGTACCATGCATTCCCTTCTTCCACTTTGTTGATGATGTTTTCTGCACAACTCAGACATAATGTGATATTCTATCTCTCCTGAAAGGTAAATCTCTATTAGCAAGCCTCAAGAGATAACCCCAAGGTCTCTAATGTCAGGTCTTGACAATGCATAAACAACTCAGTGATAAATGTGAAAATGTTGGTAATCACAAGGGGCCTTACAAATGAACAATGTTGGAAGCGTACTTTCATCAGATGCAACAATATGGTGATGCTTTCAATCCTAAAACAACAAAAGAGATAATGGTTGAGAGAGATTCTATTCTAAACTAACTCCTAAGATCAATCACCACAATGATGAAAGCTGCAAATGGACAGATCTCCAATAAAACCAATCTCTGCTTGATCAAGGACAAGCCCACAACTCTGCAAAAATGGTGCAATTTTCTAAGGAAATTGAAGATTTTTAGACTATGAATATTCATCCACATACCCACTAACTGGCACAATGTAAACAATCATCCATAGTTGAATTTGAGCACAAAATAAGGCCTAGACTAACTTTACACAACAACTTACAATCAACAAATTGCTAAAAGTATGGACAAGAGATCGATCGACATCTTAAATATTTCACCATCATTGCAAAAGAACTGAAATCTAACATCTAACATTAAGAATTGAGAACAAGAAACCATAAAACTGTTGAAAATAAATACAAAGTTTTCCAAATCAACAACCCAGTTGCGTTACTTCTCCAATATTACATAACAATTTCAAGTCTCTCCTCTCCTACAGCTACTAACTTCTCCTTGTTGTGTAGTTTTGCACACACGCCCCACTTGGAGTAGGGACCCTCTTTTTTGATGTACTTTGACCCTTGGTTTTATGAGATTTGTCTTTTTAGGGTCTTGAGATGTTGGTCTTGATGGCATTGGTCTTGCCCTTGGGCTTGAATTGGTTAAAATTGGCCTTTAGTGAAAATCTGGGTTTTGACCTGAATCCAGGATTTTCCAGCTCCGGTGGATTCTCCAGATCCTGGTTCATTGTCTGTTCATTGCTTAATCTTCCGAATCCGGGTTTCTACTTGACATCGGGATTTTCCGGTACTGGCGGATTTTCCCGGTCTGTGTTAAAATCCCGAACTTCATCAAAATCCCGGTCTCTGCCATTTCCGTGGAATCTGTGTTCGTCCGAATTTTCTGCGTATCTTGGGATTTTCCAAAATTCTGTCCTGGGCTCGGGTTTCTAGATTTTTCAGACTTGTCTTGTCGCTCATTAATGCCCGAAGTACCTTTGCTCAGACACGTATATGGGTGAATTTAAAATCTTTCAAGCATCATTTCGACTTCAATATTCACTTGTTTGCTGCCTTGGCATTTGAGTGCATCCCCTGTTTGAGCTTTGATCATCGATTTCGGATTGCTTGCGTGAGGATTGGTGGAGTGCAGATTAAGGTTTTCGTTGCTAGGGCATTGTCGGTTTGCAGTTGCTCCCTCGAGTTCAAGTTCGTCTGGGTTAATCCATGGTAAGTTGTCGATGGCCCTTCCATTTGTTTACGTGATGATTGAGTTCTTTGGAAGTTGAATGATGGTCGTTCTGGGTCGGCCCATACTTGATTTTGATTTTACGTTTATCAAATTGGGGTTTGGCCCATCTTTCGTGAAACCTCATCACCCGTGCCATGTGTGCTTGTATTAATCCATTAGATGGCGGGTGCATCCGTTTGGATGGTGCTCTGGGTCAGATTCTTGCCCTCTAGGTTCGCAATTTGCTGTATTGTGCGAGGTTAGGGTTTTTTGTGGTGCTCGACCCAGATCAATGAATTTGTTTTGTCTATCTTGTGCCGGTTTTAAACCCATTCCTTGCCTTGTGAAGACTCGAAGTGCTTAGGTTCATCCTTAGGAATAGCGTTCCAAACCTTGAGTTTATCCTGGTTTTCATGGCGGGAGATTTATTCTTCGAATTAGGGCATCATCGTTTCGCCATGAAGATTAGTCATTCTAGGTCTTTTGAAATTCAAGTTCAGGGCCATTTCAAATCTTGTTGGTTGGCACTAATTTTGGAGTCATTTGAATCCCAATTAGCAAGGTTTTATATGTTCATTCAGTCGCTGGTTCGCGTGCTGTCTTTCGTCGGGTTTTCGAGGTGTCCGCGGAATTTCGGTGCACTCGGATTTTCCCAGTTTTGGCCAATTCCGCGGAGTATAGCGAATTCCGGAATATTCGAAGCTATCCGCGAAAATCCTTCCTGTCCGGATTTTTCTGGTTTTCCTATCTGGTTTTACTTCTTTCGATTTTCCGAAGATAGGATTCATGGAGTAAAGGTTAAATGCTAATTTCTTGTTGCCAATGAATGAATTTCATGATTATCTTATGATCTTTTGTCCGTACTAGCGATTTATTTGACTAATGATGTTTTGGCGAGAGGAATCCGTCTGGGTCGGATTTCTCTGAAATTCTGCCCCGACTGGATTTTCCCGGCTTATCTTGATTTCCCGGATTGTTTGGATTTTTTGGATTTTTGAGGATTGGTGATTTGTGATGGATTTCAATGGCTTTATATGATTTTATACTAACCCTTTGATTGGAATATGCATGATAATTGGATACTTATGGCGATCTTTTGTGGATGCAGGCCGAATCAAGCAATGCTGCAACTGGAAAATCTAAGGGTGACATGGAAGGATCTTCCATTTCAGAGGCAGATCCATTCAGGGAAGGAGAGCTCTTTGGTGCGGCTGCTGAGTTCGAAGTTGAAGAGACAGAAAAGCATCCTTCTCCTCTAGTACAATATGAAAATTCTCTGGCAAGTAGCAAAGGTAATGGATCACCTGAAAAGGAGGATATCCCTGTTAGAACTCCATCACCGGTTCAAGAAGAAGAAGTTGAAGTAGATGATCAAGGTGAGCAATCTCCTGAGAAAGGAAAGGATGAAACACCAGAAACACAACAGGAAGAAGCAAAAACAGAGGAAATCCGGGTAGACCCTGCTGTTCCGGATTGGCTTGAAAAGGAGATCACAAGGAAAAAATAGGTTGTTGTTGAGGACACTCCTTTAGATTGGGATGAGATGCTGTCTAAAATCGGCAAAGGTAAGAAGAAGAAGGCAGCTAAGGTAGTGTCAAAGATAGAAAGGGATGATGTAAACAACAGAGTGATCCACATTGCCACCCCTGCTGCAGACAAGACTAGAGAAGATGTCACTGGTGAAGATTATAATGTGTAGACCATTAACCTTGGGCCAACCTCTATGGAACAGGACATTGATGAATATGAAGGTTCCAGTGCTGTAATAATTGGGAGGTTAAGAAAGGAGACCCAGACCAAGCATGAGCTGAGAAAAGAAAATGAGAGACTTAGGAAATGCTTGGAAGATGTGATGAAACCCCTGCAGTCTCTTCACCCATCTTCTTCGGCCACTCCTGGTTTCTTGCCCAAGGAAACTATCTCTGAAATTGAAAAGATGAAGGCTTCTGCTCAAACTGCAACAGACTGGTTGAAGGATGTGCAGGTAAAAGGAGATAATGCCATAAAGGATGTCCTGTCAGTTGGGAAGGATGCAGTCAGAACTAAGGATTTGTTGGAACATGTATTATCCCAAGACAAAGAGGATATTGATCTTCTACTACAGAAATCCAAGATCATCATGGAGCAGGGTAAAGATCAATTGGCTGTGGATGGGATTCTTCCTTCCTCTAGATTAAATGAGCCTTGGGAATGGTTTGAGGCTTTGCAGATTCGGCATAAGGCCATGAGGAAGATTCAGAAGCAAAAGAAGTTGATAGATGGTGACTTAACTGGGGTCTATGATGGGTGCATCACATTTTTTGAGATCATGACTGGCAGAAGAAAGATTGCTCCTAAGTACCTAAGTCTGGAGCAACTTAGGGAATGGTGGCATGATGTTTATGCTCCAGATTCTGAGAGTGTTATAACAGGACACTAGCTGGATGATGCAGCAACATATTTGGCGGTCATGGATAAATACCTAGCCCACAAGGACGATTGGGATAAGACTTTTAAGCAGTCAAAGAAGGAGATTGGCTCCATAGAATGTCGGCTTAAGATCCTGCCTTTGCCACCTGGTCGCCGAATTAGATAAAGTGTTTTTGAGCGTTCAAGGATCATTGGCCCATAGTAAAGATAAGGGAGGCGGTAGTTAATGCCATTATGGAGATTTGTGCTTCCCTATTATTATAGGGCATGTATTGATCCGGGTTGCATTGGGGATTGTGTCTAGGCTGACCTTGATGATGTATCGGCATTTAATGTGTGCCTTATTTTGAATTCCTAAGGCCGACTTGTTTTGGGTAGTTGTTTTATTTTGTAAATGTTTGGCTGGGCCGACATGTCTTGAGAATTTTCTATAAAAGGCATTCTTGCCTCATTGTAAGGGTTAGCTAGAAAATAATAGAGAAAAGTAAGAGCAGAAAAGAGCTAGAGTATTTTGTAGTAGAAGTAGTAGTCAGTTTCTTGAAGCAAATATCGTAACAGAACAGTGGAATTTTTGCAGCATTTTGGTGATCTAATACAATAGAAGGCATTGTGGTTTTTCTAGTGAAATCTCTTGTGTTGGTTTATCTTGCATGGTTCTTGTTGTTCTATCTTTCAAATTGCTTAAAGATTTAGGGTTTAATGTTGAGAATTAGATTAGTGTGGTGAATGATGCTCATGATTTCATATTTGGAATGTTTGTAGCAATCTCTGGTCTATACTCCCAATAACTATCTGATTGTAGTAGGCTGGTGAAGTCAACTTGGACCATATATTTGTTTGTGCTTAAGTTCGATTGTGGATAAATATCTATGATTTGAAAATCTAAATACCTCAGAAGATTGCACCGTTCTTGTGATACTGCATTGTGGGTTAAGCAAGAATTAGTTATTTGGGATTGGTCCATTCCAGATATCTATCATTTGCATTGCTTCATTTTAGGAATAGTTTAGATCTTATCATATCTTTGCACCCTTATCTTTTGCTATTTCTTTATCATCTGATTAGATTTAGGATTTGAGATCATCATATTGCAAAATCTGATAAATTGGAAAGATACAGTTTGCTTGTAGTAAGGTCCGATTGTGATTACCAGCATTTTCACATATTATCTGAGTTGTTTATGCATTGTAATGACCTGACACCCGAGAGACCTTGGGGTGATTTTCAATAATTTGTTGTTGAAAATAACCTTTCAAGAGAGATAGAATATTGCATTATGTCTGAGTTGTTGCTTTGCAGAAAACACCATCAACAGATTGGCGCTAGAAGGAGGGCCTGAATGAGCACACTGGATCATTTCTTGAACGCCATCTCTCCAGAGAGATATAGGAGAAATACCAGATCTACCACAAGAGAGGAAGATTTACAGGAATTACAGTTCCCCACTAGGTCAAGAAGGACTCGAGAAAGGGGAGAATCATCATCACCCATCCCTTCACCAGCATCATCCATATCTTCACATGCAGAGGTTGAGGCCATACCCATCCCTGAAGTAGTTCCCATTCATCAACCTCAGCCTATCGTCAACCAACCACAACCACCACCCCCGCTTTTTCCAATGGATTTCCTAGCTAATAATCCATCTCCTTTGTCTTTCAATGCTTACAATGTAATGTCCAAAAACCCTGAACACTTCTGTTCAAAGTTCCATTTTAATGACCCAAACAGGACTGCAGAAGAGCATATAAGGATTTTCCAAACCTGTCTCAAAGATAGAGGGATTGTTCATGAGGATGTTGTCTGTAGGTTGTTTCCTTATTCACTAGGGGAAGAGGCTTTTTACTGGTACAATCACCTCCCATCTGGCTCAGTTCTTAATTGGAATGATCTTTAAACTGCTTTTTTACAGAAGTTCAGAATACCCATTAGTGCCAATGAATTGTATTTGCAATTCACTAGAGTCAAAAGAGAAGTTAATGAACCAATATCCAGTTTCAATAATAGGTTTCATCGTGCGTACACCAGACTTCAAGATCCTTATGTTTTAGATGACAATACAGCCTTGGGAGTCTATTACAAAGCATTGGATAGCCTCACAGCCACCTTTCTAAAGTGGAGACCTAACCCTCCAGCTAACTTAACTGATGCCTATACAGAAGCTGTTAAGCTTAGCACAAATCTGAGGCAACATATAACTGAACCGTTGCCTCCTTTAGGACCAGTTGCACATCCTGGTCAAGTTCAAGCAGTAAATCAGGCACTTACCAATCATACTCCAATCATGAATCCAGTGCCTCAATTACCTTTGGTGCCACATCCTAGTCTTCCCATGAGCCAAGTCTCTCCTGTAATGAATTTCCCCCAGCAGCAGGTTAACCAACCCATGTATCAGCCACAACCAAATAGTTTCCCTGCCTATTTGCAGAACTCTGAAGTGCTGCATCAGTCTATGGGATCTACTACAATGCTTGTCCATCCTCAGAGTAACCCAAGCTGGCCCCCTTATGTAGATCCAAATAAAGAAAGGATTGATGAAATGGCTGAGCAGATAAAGAAGTTGAACTTAGAGGTGACCTACTTGAGGAATCAAAAAAACCAATTACAAGCTACTTAGAAGAATATACAATCCAATCAGAATAGGGAATTTCTACAAGGATAGAATTTTGATAGAGGATAGCGTAATGAGAGAGGATTCCACAATGATAGAGGATATAATTAGGATAGGGGTTACAACAGTGACAGAGGCTACAATAATGATAGGAGGCAGAATTTTGATAGAGGACAAGGTAGTGGATCAAGATTTGATAAGAGGCAACCACAAGGACAAAACAGAACATGAAATACGGGACCCAATAATGGAGGGGTGCCTACTCCCTTGGATCAACCTGTCAACCAATCTACGAACCAGCCAGTCAGTCAAAAAAATCCTCCCAGTGGTGTATATTTAGCTGAGGCTGCTCTGTCAGGATGGTGTAGGCTCCATAAGACAAGCCAACATTCAGAATTAGAATGTCCAGAGTTCCAAAGTGCAGCTTCCATTTTCCAGTATGAGGTGGAAAATAATGAAAATGGGTAGGAGATGGTTCCTTCTTCCCCCTATGATTCTACTGTGCTAGTATTAAATCACGCTCCCTTCCCAGTAAGTGAAGAAAATATTCCAGAGGAAGAATCTGATTCCCAGGAAGATAAAACAGATCAAATTTATAATGGGGATGAAGTGGCTCAGTTATTCAATGATGAAACAATAAATGATAATGGCCCCCTCGATCAGAAGGAAGCCTATGTTGAAGAAGTACAGATGTTCCAGAGGCAAGGTCTGAGAGATATGCCTCACAGACGCCCACAGGCTGGGGGACCTTTCACCACTTCCATTCCTCCTAACAACTTCAGTACTCCCCCAGACCCTAATGCTAGCAATAATCCATCTTTCCCACATGTATCCAGGTAGTACCTTTCGAAGGAAAGACAAGCTCAAACTGACCTACAAAAGGAAAAGGCTATTCAAACAAGTAGAGACAAGGTGGAGGAACCTCCCAGGGAAGTATCAACTGACATGAGCGAGGAGCAAATGGCTTCCTATGTTGCTGAGGAATTCAAGAAATTAAAGGTAAATCTTTCAGCATTCGAGTTATTAAGATTCCCTGCAATTAGGAAGGTAGTTTTAGGTACTTATGATGCACATTCAGTGTCTTTGGATAAACCTTTTGGCGAGGGTATCGGCAATATTTCTAGTTCTCAGCCTGTGAAGACACAAAGTCAGGCTCATAGTCAGACTAATTTTCCCCCTGGAGATAAAGGAAAGGAGAAGGACAAGACTCAAGTGGCTCAAGTGGATACTCAGCTAACTTTGTTCCAAGGGAAGACATAAACCCCACCATTTCTGATTTCTGTGTGCATATTCGGTAAGAATTTACATAATTGTTTACTAGATTCTGGTGCTTCCACCAATGTGATGCCATTTGGAGTTTGTAGAGCTCTAGGGATTACACTTGCTGATTCCTAGAAGAAAGTAACTCAATTGGATAGAACTAAAGTAAATGTCGTAGGAGAATTAAATATGATTCACATGCAAATAGCTTCAGACCCAAGGATTCAACAGGTTATTAATATTTAAGTAGCTGATATCCCAGATGCGTATGGTTTGATTCTAGGGAGAGATTTTACTAAGACTTTGAATGGTTATGTGTCTACTGATCACTCCCACATTGGCTTCCTTGGAAAGGAGTGCCTAACCAAATCAAAATTGAGAGAGAACCAAGAATGAAATACATGATTATAGAATACCAAAATACTTCAACAAAAGTTCTGATATCAGAAGTAGGAATGGGAAATTACATGCTATCAACTCAGTATGAGGAGTTAGACTCAGAGGAGGTATTGATGCTACATACGATGCCTATTGATGATGAGACATGATCCAGTCATGGTGCTGTTTTGACAGAATCAGTTGAAGAAGGAGAAGAACCTGAAGATAATCAGATCAGCCTATTGAACAGTTTTTAGGAATTCATCAGGAAGTGTGTGGAAAATCAAATTCACTTAGGCAGAAAGACAAGCTTTGAAGAATTACTCTTACCAAATTGGTGTAGAGTTCATAATGCTTCTCACCCAGAGTTGGAGTGTTGTTTGTGCCAAACAACAATAGAACAAGTACAAAAATGCATGAATCCAACCTCGACAGTTAAAACAGATGAGCAGAATCTTTAGGAAGAGTACAAAAACAAGAAACCTATACTGTCTGAGGAATCCTATAGCATTGGTAAACTGAAGGGTGTAATAAAGAAGACTACCACTGTTGAATGCTGGACTCTCAGATTTGATGGATCCAAGTCCAAGCATGGAGCTGGGGCAGGGTTTAAACTGATCAGTCCAAAAGGTAAGAATTTCTTTGCAGCCCATAGACTCTAATTTCATTGTACAAATAATGTGGTAGAATACGAAGCGTTAATTCATGGACTTCTTATGACACTTAAGAAAAAGGTTAAGATTCTGCAAGTTTTTGGTGATTCTAAGTTAGTAGTTAAGCAAGTAAGGAGACAATATTCATGCCATGATAGGAGAATGACTAATTATAGGCATAGAGTGTGGGACCTCATTGAGGGATTCAACGCCTTCAATATTCAACTGATACCACGGCAGAAGAATCAAACTGCCGATTCTCTGGCTCAGGTAGCAAGCACCCTGCAGCCTTTGTCTTTGTCAGGTCTGAAGAAATTCACTATAGAATTGACTCCTATGCCATTGGTCTTGGATAATGTTACCAACTTCCAGGTGTTTGAGGATGATAAACATATTCTGGATTTTATCACAAATACAGATGTTTTTGCTTCCCAAATCATTGATGAAACAAAGCTCCAGGAAGCAGATTTGGATTTAGAGGGAGTGATGAATCTAAAGTCTAATACTATCCCAAGGGGAATGGTACAGTTGGAACAAATTTTTGATATGGATAAAATTAAGGATCAGGAACAAGAATCAAAGAAGGAGTCTATCAATGGACAGTGTGATACTTACAATATGGGAACTGAAGATAACACCAAGAACATTTTTATTGGCAAAGTATGCACTCCAGAAGAAAGACAAGGAATATTTGCAGCATTGCGTAGCTTCCCTGATATAGTAGCTGGGAGTTATGAAGACTTGAAAACTTATGATACATCAATCATAACTCATACTATTCCCCTAAGGCCAGGTGCCAAGCCTTTTAGGCAAAGGCAAAGACCAATTAATGCATTATTGGAACCAGTCATACAGAAAGAAGTTCATAAATTACTATCTACCAGAATCATATTTCCTGTCAGGCATTCAACATGGGTGGCAAACCTGGTTCCAGTGAGGAAAAAGAATGGAGAAATCAGGCTCTATGTTGATTTCAGGAATTTAAACAGATCGTCAGAAAAGGATAATTATCTGGTTCCTTCATTGGATGAAGTACTTCAAGTGGTTAATGGATCTCAGATGATGTCCTTTCTGGATGGTTATTCAGGGTACAATCAAGTAATGGTTCAATATGAGGACATGCATAAGACTGCCTTCACAACTAAATGGGGTACCTTTGCCTACAGGAGGATGCCATTTGGACTCATTAATGCAGGGGCCACATTTCAAAGGGTTATGGATATTGCTTTTAAAGATATCATAGGAAAATGCATCATTATTTACATGGACGACTTGACTGTTTTTTCAAAAATTAGAGGGGATCACATTTCAGATTTGCGCAAAGTGTTCCAAAGATGTAGGGAATTTTACATATCCTTGAATCCTAAAAAGTGTATTTTCAGAGTAACAGAAGGAAAGCTGCTAGGACATGTGATATCAGAGAAGGGAATTGCTATTGTTCCAGAAAGAGTGGAGGCCATTTTGAAGATTTAGCCACCTGCTAGCAAAAAGGAGATGAAGTCTTTCTTTGGTAAGATCAACTTCGTTAGAAAATTCATCACTGGATTTGCTGAAATCATGAAGCCACTCAATGTGATGCTCAAGCAAGATGCTAAGATCAAATGGACTACGGAAGCAAAGGAGGAATTTGCAGAAATCAAAAGAGCCATTGCTGATGCTCCAGTATTGGTAAGTCCTAATTACAGTAAACCCTTCTTCATCTATTCATTTACTTCAGATCATTCGTGTGCTGGAATGTTAACTCAAAATTCTGATGAGGGGAATAAGCATCCTATTGCTTTTATGAGTGCACCATTAAAAGATGCTGAGTTGAAATATCCAAGTGTTGAAAAGCAGGCATATACCCTGGTCAGAGCAGTAAAGAAATTCAGACATTATATCTTCAGGAATAAGGTTTATGCCATTGTTCCAGATCCTCCAGTCAAGTTACTTCTGATGCAAAACGAGCTAGGAGAGCGTAGAGCTAAGTGGGTGACAATGCTCCAAGAATACGATATTGAGATCCAACCCATGAAGTTAGTAAGAGGACAAGGACTCACTCAGACTATGGCTGAAATTGGTCCTAAACTGACTGTTCAGAATTATAATGTTGAGGAGGTTTCTCCAGATGGTTGGTATGATGACATAGTTTATTATTTGCTGAACCAACGATCTCCAGGTCATCTCAATGTTGTTCAAAGGAGAGCCTTACGACTGAAGAGTGACGGTTTCATGCTGAAGGGAGCTGTTCTGTACAAGAAAAATTATGAAGGCCTTTATTTAAGGTGTCTTGGGAAATAGGAGGCTGAAAGAGTGATGAACGAATTTCATGAAAATAATGGCACTGGCCATGGTTCCGTGATTGCCACAACAAATCATATTTTGAGGGTAGGATATTATTGGCCCACACTGTTTAAAGACGTCCACCACCATGTTAGGACCTGCCACACTTTCCAGACCGCAGCAACAAGGGAAAGGTATGCAGCGCTTCCACTCCAATCAGTCATTGAGGTAAGGCCTTTTGCTCAATGGGGAATGGATTTTATAGGTCCCATCAATCCACCATCTTCTGCGGGAGATAGGTACATTCTCACTATTACTGATTATTTTACAAGATGGAATGAAGCTTTTGCCTGTAGGCAATGTACATCTGAGGTGGTGATTGATTTTCTAGAATCTGCTATTATTAATCGATTTGGATGCCCTATTTCTGTTGTCTGTGATAATGGTCCTGCTTTCGCATCTTTAAAATTTTAAAGTTGGGCTGTTGATCATGGCATTATTGTGAAGTTTGTGTCCAACTATTACCCCTAGGGTAACGGTTTAGCAGAGTCCTCCAATAAGAACTTATTGACTGTCATCCGCAAGCTATTAGAAAGGAACCCAAAAGACTGGCATACCTAGCTTCGGTTTTCCCTTTGGGCAGATCGTACAAGACTTAAGTCATCCATGGGCACATCTCCTTTTCACTTAGTATATGGTCTGGAGCCAGTATTCCCAATTCAACTCAAGATCCCAACCTTGAAGTTTATAAATGAATTTTATGATGAGGGGGATAGAAGGGAGGCTAGGTTGACAGAACTATTGCACCTGGAGGAGAAACCAGACATTTCCCTTGAGAATTTTTCCAAACATCAGGGGGTAGTTAAAAGATGGTTTGATAGAAGGGCTAAGGTCAAGGCCTTTAGAATTTCTGACCTAGTCCTATACTGGGATCAACCTCATGACCAAAAGGGGAACCATGGGAAGTTCGACAAACTATGGCTTGGCCCATATCCGATTGCTGAAATACTTGGAGATAATGCCTTCCATCTGAAGACTCTCACGGGAGAAGATATTCTACTACCTGTCAATGGGCAGTATTTGAAACATTATTTCTAGTCCTGAGCTGTCTTCAGCTCCCTACTGTGTATATAGTTAGTCTAGGTTGCTTTCCGCTTGTTTTGTTTGGTTAGAGTAGGTTTCCCTTTCGTTCATTTTTCTTGCTTTGGTTAGAGTAGGTTTGCTTTGGTTTGTTTGTTTTGGTTTGCGTCGCTCTTGCTCTTGGTTCCTTCTCTTTTGGGATCCCTGGTTGCATTTGTATGACGGTGTTGACAAGGTTGGTCTGATGTTCTTGGTATTTCTTTTACAAACTCTAATCATCCTTCCAGGGCATCATGATACGAATTCTTTATCCAATGTCTCTTATCCTGTGTTGAGGCAAGTGATTTTCTAGTCAGAGTGAATAGGAGTACATTAGGGTCTTATATTCTCATATTAAAAATACCTGAAGTTGCATAAGGTCCTTATGAAGTTTAAACAAGTGAAAAATCCTTTTTCTGCTCTAGTGCCACTGTGTTTCTCATCCCTGAATGTGAACTTCATTGTTCACAGGTTGAAGTGAAGGCAGTGAAAAAGACAAGTAGTATCCAAAGAAAAATATGTAAAAATATA
Organism: Sequoia sempervirens; assembly: GCA_007258455.2. NCBI lineage: Eukaryota > Viridiplantae > Streptophyta > Pinopsida > Cupressales > Cupressaceae > Sequoia > Sequoia sempervirens. The sequence continues at coordinate 465,146,862 of VDFB02281492.1, forward strand.
TATAATTCAACTCATCAGGGGAATCTGAATATCTCTACCAAGGCTATGGACGCCTGACTGGCAGTAGAGCTATGTTCAGGAGGATCACAGCGATAACCTCATCGGGGCTATGGATGCCTGGCTGGCAGCGAGACTCTATCCAGGCTACTTTTAGAGTATGAATCTTTACATAGCCTGTTCAGACCAAGTTTGGTTCCTGCTGCAACTAAAGGAAGGTAATGAACGCATATGCACACACTTTGACCCTGGTGTAGGAAAGTTTAAATGACTAGGGGCATCTTTGTTTTACCATGGGTAGTGGTAGGCTAGGTGAGTTGAAACCATGAGTTCTGGGTTCTTGATTCCAGTTTGTCATCGAAATGCTCGAGAGCATTTCCCCAGCAGAGTTGCCATTTAATGTGCAGTTTTGCACACATGCCCCACTTGGAGTAGGGACCCTCTTTTTTGATGTACTTTGACCCTTGGTTTTATGAGATTTATCTGTTTAGGGTCTTGAGATGTTGGTCTTGATGGCATTGGTCTTGCCCTTGGGCTTGAATTGGTTAAAATTGGCCTTTAGTGAAAATCTAGGTTTTGACCTGAATCCGGGATTTTCCAGCTCCGGTGGATTCTCCGGATCCTGGTTCATTGTCTGTTCATTGCTTAATCTTCCAAATCTGGGTTTTTGCTTGACATCGGGATTTTCTGGTACTGGCAGATTTTTCTGGTCTGTGTTAAAATCCCAAACTTCATCAAAATCCCGATCTCTGCCATTTGTGCGGAATCTATGTTCGTCCGGATTTTTCGCGTATCTTGGGATTTCCCAAAATTCTGTCTTGGGCTCGGGTTTCTGGATTTTTCAGACTTGTCTTGTCGCTTATTAATGCCCGAAGTACCTTTGCTCAAACGCGTATATGGGTGAATTTAAAATCTTTCAAGCATCATTTCGACTTCATTATTCACTTGTTTCCTGCCTTGGCGTTTGAGTGCATCCCCTGTTTGAGGTTTGATCATCAATTTCAGATTGCTTGCGTGAGGATTGGTGGAGCGCAGATTAAGGTTTTCGTTGCTAGGGTTTTCAGTTGCTCCCTCGAGTTTGAGTTTTTCTGGGTTAATCCATGGTAAGTTGTCGATGGCCCTTCCATTTGTTTACGTGATGATTGAGTTCTTTGGAAGTTGAATGATGGTCATTCTGGGTCGGCCCATGCTTGGTTTCGATTTTACGTTTATCAAATTGGGGTTTGGCCCATCTTTCATGAAACCTCATCACCCTTGCCATGTGTGCTTGTATTAATCCATTAGATGACGGGTGCATCCATTTGGATGGTGCTCTGGGTCAGATTCTTGCCCTCTAGGTTCGTAATTTGCTGTATTGTGCGAGGTTAGGGTTTTTTGTGGTGCTCGGCCCGGATCAATGAATTTGTTTTGTCTATCTTGTGCTGGTTTTAAACCCGTTCCTTGCCTTGTGAAGACTCGCAGTGCTTAGGTTCATCCTTAGGAATAGCGTTCCAAACCTTGAGTTTATCCTGGTTTTCATGCCGGGAGGTTTATTCTTCGAATTAGGGCATCATCATTTCACCATGAAGATTAGTCATTCTAGGTCTTTTGAAATTCAAGTTCAGGTGCATTTCGAATCTTGTTGGTTGGCACTGATTTTGGAGTCATTTGAATCCCAATTAGCAAGGTTTTATATGTTCATTCAGTCGCTGGTTCGCGTGTTGTCTTTCGTCGGGTTTCCGAGGTGTCCGCGGAATTTCGGTGCACCTGGATTTTCCCGGTTTCGGCCAATTTTGCGGAGTATAGCGAATTCTGGAATATTCGAAGCTATCTGTGAAAATCCTTCCTGTCCGGATTTTTTCGGTTTTCCTGTCTGGTTTTACTTCTTTCGATTTTTCAAAGATAGGATTCATGGAGTAAAGGTTAAATGCTAATTTCTTGTTGCCAATGAATGAATTTCATGATTATCTTATGATCTTTTGTCCGTACTAGTGATTTATTTGACTAATGATGTTTTGGCGACAAGAATCCGTCTGGGTTGGATTTCTCCGAAATTTCGCCCTGACTAGATTTTCCCGGCTTATCTTGATTTCCCGGATTGTTTGGATTTTCTGGATTTTCGAGGATTGGTGATTTGTGATGGATTTCAATGGCTTTATATGATTTTATACTAACCCTTTGATTGGAATATGCATGATAATTGGATACTTATGGTGATCTTTTGTGGATGCAGGCCGAATCAAGCAAGGCTGCAGCTGGAAAATCTAAGGGTGACATGGAAGGATCTTCCATTTCAGAGGTAGAGCCATTCAGGGAAGGAGAGCTCTTTGGTGCGGCTGCTGAGTTCAAAGTTGAAGAGACATAAAAGCATCCTTCTCCTCTAGTACAATATGAAAATTCTCCGGCAAGTAGCAAAGGTAATGGATCACCTGAAAAGGAGGATATCCCTGTTAGAACTCCATCACTGGTTCAAGAAGAAGAAGTTGAAGTAGATGATCAAGGTGAGAAATCTCCTGAGAAAGGAAAGGATGAAACACCAGAAAAACAACAAGAAGAAGCAAAAACAAAGGAAATCTGGGTAGACCCTACTGTTCCGGATTGGCTTGAAAATGAGATCACAAGGAAAAAATAGGTTGTTGTTGAGGACACTCCTTTAGATTGGGATGAGATGCTATCTAAAATCGACAAAGGTAAGAAGAAGGCAGATAAAGTAGTGTCAAAGATAGAAAGGGATGATGTAAACAACAGAGTGATCCACATTGCCACCCCTGCTGCAAACAAGACTAGAGAAGATGTCACTAGTGAAGATTATAATGTGCAGACCATTAACCTTGGGCCAGCCTCTTTGGAACAAGACATTGATGAATATGAAGGTTCCAGTGTTGTAATAATTGGGAGGTTAAGAAAGGAGACCCAAACCAAGCATGAGCTGAGAAAAGAAAATGAGAGACTTAGGAAATGCTTGGAAGATGTGATGAAACCCCTGCAGTCTCTTCACCCATCTTCTTCAGCCACTCCTGGTTTCTTTCCCAAGGAAACTATCTCTGAAATTGAAAAGATGAAGGCTTCTGCTCAAACTACAACAGACTGGTTGAAGGATGTGCAGGTAAAAGGAGATAATGCCATAAAGGATGTCTTGTTAGTTGGGAAGGATGCAGTCAGAACTAAGGATTTGTTGGAACAGGTATTATCCCAAGACAAAGAGGATATTGATCTTCTACTGCAGAAATCCAAGATCATCATGGAGCAGGGTAAAGATCAATTGGCTGTGGATGGGATTCTTCCTTCCTCTAGATTAAATGAGCCTTGGGAATGGTTTGAGGCTTTGCAGATTCGGCATAAGGGCATGAGGAAGATTCAGAAGCAAAAAAAGTTGATAGATGGTGACTTGAATGGGGTCTATGATGGGTGCATCGCATTTTTTGAGATCATGACTAGCAGAAGAAAGATTGCTCCTAAGTACCTAAGTCTGGAGCAACTCAGGGAATGGTGGCATGATGTTTATGCTCCAGATTCTGAGAGTGTTATAACAGGACACCGACTGGATGATGCAGCAATATATTTGGCGGTCATGGATAAATACCTAGCCCACAAGGATGATTGGGATAAGACTGTTAAGCAGTCAAAGAAGGAGATTGGATCCATAGAATGTCGGCTTAAGATCCTGCCTTTGCTACCTATCGCCGAATTGGATAAAGTGTTTTTGAGCGTTCAAGGATCATTGGCCCAGAGTAAAGATAAGGGAGGCGGTAGTTAATGCCATTCTGGAGATTTGTGCTTCCCTATTATTATAGGGCATGTATTGATCCGGGTTGCATTGGGGATTGTGTCTAGGCCGACCTTGATGATGTATCGGCATTTAATGTGTGCCTTATTTTGAATTCCTAAGGCCAACTTGTTTTGGGTAGTTGTTTTATTTATTAAATGTTTGGCTGGGCCGACATGTCTTGAGAATTTTCTATAAAAGGCATTCTTTCCTCATTGTAAGGGTTAGCTAGAAAATAATAGAGAAAAGTAGAGCAGAAAAGATCTAGAGTATTTTGTAGTAGAAGTAGTATTCAGTTTCTTGAAGCAAATATCGTAACAGAACAGTGGAATTGTTGCAACATTTTGGTGATCTAATACAATAGAAGGCATTGTGGTTTTTGTGGTGAAATCTCTTGTGTTGGTTTATCTTGCATGGTTCTTGTTGTTCTATCTTTCAAATTGCTTAAAGATTTAGGGTTTAATGTTGAGAATTAGATTAGTGTGGTGAATGATGCTCATGATTTCATATTTGGAATGTTTGTAGCAATCTCTGGTCTATACTCCCAATAACTATATGATTGTAGTAGGCTGGTGAAGTCAACCTGGACCATATATTTGTTTGTGCTTAAGTTCGATTGTGGATAAATATCTATGATTTGAAAATCTAAATACCTCAGAAGATTGCACCGTTCTTGTGATACTGCATTGTGGGTTAAGCAAGAATTAGTTATTTGAGATTGGTCCATTCCAGATATCTGTCATTTGCATTGCTCATTCTAGGAATAGTTTAGATCTTATCATATCTTTGCACCCTTATCTTTTGCTATTTCTTTATCATCTGATTAGATTTAGGATTTGAGATCATCATATTGCAAAATCTGATAAATTGGAAAGATACAGTTTGCTTGTAGTAAGGTCCGATTGTGATTACCAACATTTTCACATATTATCTGAGTTGTTTATGCATTGTCATGACCTGACACCCGAGAGACCTTGGGGTGATTTTCAGTAATTTGTGTTTGAAAATAACCTTTTAAGAGAGATAGAATATTGCATTATGTCTGAGTTGTTGCTGTGCAGAAAACACCATCAACACTCCTAACTTGGCCAATTACGACGTTTACATCTTCTAATTGAATCTTCTAATCTAGTCCAACCCCCCTTTTACAAATGAGAAGGCATTGGCCCTTTATAGAAAATCACATTTTGAATCAATGGCCAGGATTTAATTCATCCAATGGCTGCAATTGCACTTCTAGAAGCATCAAGCTATTACATTTAATTTGGGTGCTCATGGTACATCATCATCCAATTGCATAAATGCAGTTACATCATGGAACAATGATAAAACAATATTATGCCAACATTTCATTAATGAAAATTCTGATTGGATGATGAAATCAACTTCACATGTCTTCCAGAAACTCCTTCCAGCTGTAGACCGTTTGGGCATGGATTTTTATGCAAGCCCCACTTTTAAAATTTGAATTGAACTCTTCCATATTTCCCTTTTGGCATGAATCCATATGCAAGTTCCCCTTTTAATATTTATTTAATCCTGAAAAATAGATATCATCATTAGTAGCTCACATGTTAAAAATCCAATCCAAATTAAACTTGAATAAAATTTTGGCCTTTTAAAAACTTACATTTTTTATGGAAACTTTCCATTTTTGGAAATTTTTATTTTCAAATTTTTTTCTCCATCTCAAGAATTTCA
>VDFB02281492.1:465152404-465191816 GCA_007258455.2 Sequoia sempervirens
TTAATTAAATACCTTAGGGATTTGGCAGAATTAAGGATATTAATTAAATAATAGTAATATTACTTAATTAACTCGGATAAGAGGGTGTTTAGATGAAAAGTGATAAATTTGGATAAATTAAGTGTCCAAATTTGGATGTCTACACTTTCATTCAATTCTTTCTTTTGACATTGGTCCCAATTCGTGGATGGGGTGATGGGTGGATGAAGATTCATGGTGTGGCTAGTTGTAGTATTGGCAATAGTTTCATCATAAGGACTCTTCATGCTCCCTATGTTGACATTTGCACTAGATGAAGTTTCCCCCAGTATGGTGGTAATATTGTCTTCATGCTTTGATTCTACCTGTTCCAAGAGTTCCTGTTTAGAATGCATTCTCTAATAAACGACCATTGCAGATGATGTTATTTCAATTTGCTGCTTTGTTAACTCTGAAATATCTTGTTCTATCTGACCCGCTTCCTTGAGTGGATAATGTTGGATATCCTCATACCTAATGTCCCCGGTCTAAATTCGGGATATATCTAATCCTGATGTTGACAACTCTGTTTGATTGTAGGAATCAATAACCTGCTCTTTTTGTGTAACAATGCCAGGAATAAAGGGATCCTATTCTGAATGAAGATTATCTATGTCTCCATCCATAGAAAGCATCTCATGGGTAGATGGAGGAGTATGTGTTACATGGATATGATCATCTTGTGTAGATAAGATAGTGTCCATTAGATTATTGTAGTATCTTGAAGATACAAATTCTTGATCTTGAAAGATTTCAGAGTTGCTTTCGACATGCTTTGGATCAAGTTCTTGATATGGATCGGTTTCAAAGGATGGACTGCTTACAAAGGGTTCTTGGATGTCATCATTAGGCATGGTAAGTGGTTCAATATCCTCTTGATATTTGAGTGAATTTGGATCAAGTGTCGAGTTGAGGATTCTCTCAGTATCTGTAACCATGAGGTCAAAGGGGGTCAACATGTCTTGGAAGGGACCATTGCTAGACCTTGGTGAGAGATTTTGATCATGCTTTGGAATAAATTCTTGAGATATGTCCTCTAACTCATAAGGCGATGTAGAGACATTTTCAACATGATCATAGGTCAACAAATTGTGCATTATGTCAATAGGATCAAACAATCCTATCACTCCTTGAAATAGATCACTAAAAAGTGGCTCTTGATGTATGGTGAGTTGATCATCGGATGGGGTGGAAACATCTTCAAGGTGCTCATCGATGGAGAGATCTTGATCATTTTTTTCAACAATTGTGATGGAGGAATTTCCAATGTCTTCAACCATAGGTTCAAATGATGTTGACATTTCTTGAATTGGATCATTGTTGGGTATTGTGGGTGGATTTTGATCATGATTGAAAAGTGACTTTTGGCAGATGTTGATTTGATCATTGGATGGAATAGACACAGCTTCTGGGTGCTCAATGATGGATTGATCTTGATCCTTGTTCTCAACAGTTGTCATTTTTTGTGTGTGTGCTTGTGTTTGTTGGGTAGCTTGAGAGGCTTGTTGCACTTGTTGAGCTTGTTTTGCTTGTTGTGTGGCTAGATATTGTTGGATGGCCTTTTGGTAGGCCTGGTGAGCTTTTAGTGCAATGTTATATTGTCTTACTGTGTTTAGTTTTGGTGGTAGTGGTGGTGGATTCAGAATTGTGTTGTATGTAGTGACAAGTGGTTGAGATATGCCTGGAGCAATCATTGTAGTGAGGGGTTGAGATATGATGGGTGTGATAGGGGTGGTTGGAGTGATTGAGGTGATAGGAATGGTTGGAATGACTGAGGTGATAGATCCTTGGGAGACCATATTTTGATTTGTCAGGATTGATGTTGTCATTTGATTAGATACCATCTGTTGGTGCGATGTCGATGGTATATTCAAAGGATTTGATGTGATGAATTGATTGGTGTTAGGTGGATTGATTTGGATGGATTGATTGGTGCTAGGTAAAGGGGGAAGCCCTAAACCAAGGAATGATGTTGATATATGGGTAATGGTGGTGGGAATGTGCTGGGCATGGACTCAACTATTTTAGTAGAAGTGTAGCAATTTGATCTTGATTTCGATCTTGACTCCTTGATGTAATTGATTTGGTTTTGTTCAAAGCTGATTTGGGATGCATACTTGTGGTTTTGAATGGGATCATGGACAAATTGATTTTGGACAATGATGTTACGATTTGGGGTGATGTTAGTTGGCATGATAGGTTGAAATTGAACATTGTGATGTTAGGAATCCACATTGCCTTGTTTTAGGTAACTTTGATTTTTGCGTAGTGTTACCTTGACTTGGAGTCGTTAACATCTTGTTTGGATTTTGAACAATATTTGTATGATTTGCAAACATATTTATCCCAAAGTTTGTTGGATTCATGTTTGGAAAACTTGTACTTTGTACATTCTCATTTGGCATGTAGGGATTTGGTGGGATGACGTTGTTCGTTTGAAGGCTTGTGCTTTGATTGTTCGGTTGGTGGATTTGTAGGTTTGGATTTAGATCTACCATCGGGAAAGGTGTTCCAATATTTGAGTTGGGCATACTCACACTTGTTGTGCCATTGCCATTTGTAGAAGGTAATGATCCCATGTATGGATTTTGATAATCAATAGGCATTGTAAGGCTTTGAAAGTTCAATTGATTTGGATTACTCACGATGTATGGATCAAGTTTATATTCCATGTTCCTCTTGTGTTTTGACCTTGTTGTAAAAGTGACCTCTAAGGCTCTTAGGACTAATGACGAGATGAAGGATGAAAAGGGGTGAATGGTATGAATGTTTGAACGTTTAGGGACTTTGTATCAATGCTAGACTTAGGGTTTGATTTTGATTGGTTTGATTGGATAATGAACTTGTAAACCCTAAGATGTTGGATGTGATTTTAGCATGAACTTGTTCAAAGGAGTGTTAATTCAATTAAATGTATGAGAAAGGATGCATTCCCATACACCTAACTAAACAAAGTTATTTTGATTTTGATGATTTACCCAAGTCTAGGATGACGTTTCCAAAGCTCTAAAGTTGTTTGGTGAGATGGGATGATAAATGTTTGGAATTTGGATGAAGTGTTTGAGTTTTATCCTAAATGAATCTAGGAAGGACTTGTTTATTAGGCCAAGATAGTGAAGAACATGCTTTTCTCAAAGAGTAATTCAAAATCAAAAGACCAATGTTTGCATGAAAACCATATGACCAAAAGATGAAAAGCACATATGTGGGGTTCAATTGATTTAATCTTTGCTTAATGGATTCTTTTTACCACAAACACACTCTTGATTAGATTTTGAATCTAGATGTCCAATGTCCTAATTCTCTTTCATCCCACAAAATGCATTATGCAGAAATTGAGGAAATCAAGGCAAAGGTTTCCTAGTGTTGACCTTAGTAGGAGAAAATTGAGATGAAATCCAAATTTTTAGAAGCCTCTAAGGATACGAATCCCAAGGGCAAGCAATAAAATGTGAATTTGTTCAAGGATATTTGCTTCTCCTAAAGGGTTTGAGATTTGAGGCTTATGTTGAATGTTGGTTTTCCAATGTTTTCGATCAAAGCACTGCGTTTTCAAACCACAAGCAATATGGCATCCTAGCTCAATTGGTACATTTTTCTTAGTGGGCTTGCCTCATGCCCTTCGTAGAAGAGATGATTTTACATGCAACCAAGGAAAGAGTATAAAGGTATGTTAAGAATGAAGTCTTAACCTCTATACTTTAACCAAGATCGGACATGGCAAGTAGCTTCTTGGAATCTAAGTTCCAATGCACCACTTTGATAAACTCGCTCAATGGATTAATAGGCCACTACAAACAAGGGTTTTATTTCAGACTTTCCATCCATGGAGATTGACCCATATGGCAAGAGTCCCCTTTCGGATCCATCTTGTCAGAATCAACCGCGTGATATTGGCGTTTATTCCAATACCCACATTTATATCCCGATTGGAAATACTCTTGGCTTTAGAGTGTTACTGGTTGATTCGTTCCCTTGGGTGAGTACTTTTTCCCCAAGGCAGACCCTCTAGGATAAACAAAAGCGAGTAAAAATAGAATCCGTAACTCGATCAATCTTTGATGGCAACAAAGAGAGAGAATATATGCGATAATGCCCCCACTCACACTCACACAAGATTTTGTTCAATTTTAAACCCAAATCGAAGTGTGGAGGCAATATTTTATGCAACTTAATGTCATCAAAAAAGACTTTTGGTTCTCAAGATCAGCGTGAAGTGCGAGAGAAGTGCATACGCCTTTTTAGATGAGATTACTTTGAATAAGAGATTACGAAACTCGAAAAACACATGTTCATTTTAAGCCTCAAAGTAATGATGATTTCGTTTTAAAGCACCAAACGAAATATGAGTTAGCCTAAAACCAAAAATCAAAGCATACGACAAACTCTCCAAGTATTTTGAAATGTTCATTTTAAGGCCCAAAACTAAAGATGAGTTAGCATGAAACAAAAAATTAAGGCATGTGACGGAAGCTCAAAGCATTTAAAAATGCTTTTGGGTTTCAAGTTTGATGCTTGAATATTTAACTCCAATGCTTGATTTTAACCTTCACCTACAAAATCATGATAAATAAGATTCATTTCATAAACAAAATTTTAATCATAATGAATTTGAAATTTGTCATAACAAGGAACCAATCCTTAAAAACCAGCATTCAAGAGATAAAAAAGAAAAAATTTCAATAGTTGCTAAAAAAAAATAGTAACTTGTTAAACATTCACCTCCTAAATCAACTTTCAACTTGCTATTCAAGACACATTTAAATCTTCTTTATGATTCACCTGTTTTGACAATTGTTATTTTCTATATAAAAACAAAATAATGTGGAAATCTGCATTGCCCACACTTAGATATTTTTATGTATAGTTGGATTTCACACACTCGTTATTTTTACTTTCCAAGTAGTATTGGTGGGACCTTAATGCTTATGTGAAAAGCACTGACTGATTTTTCTTTCTTTATTCAATAGTCTCCTCATAAATGGAACGACAAAACAAATTGAGATAGGATATGTTGGACAGATTATCGATGCATAATGGACAAATCTCCCAATGCCACTATTAAAAGCTTTTGATTATAGACATAAAATATAATAGGTGGTGCATCTATTCAACAATCAATTCCATAGATTCCCATCGTTGCTCACCACTTTTCCTTTCAATGGAGTGTGAAGCATTCAAAACATGTACCAACGCCAAAAGGAAATGGTTGATGGTGATTTGCACCACAATAATAAATGTTGAATGGGGCGCTTTAAACTCCCTCCAAATAAAGAAAATAACACAGTTGTAGTGGGATAGTTAAACCATGTTGACCTTGTATGACATACGTGTGTAGCAGAACAGACAAAACAAATATCATCGACTCTATTTATGTGCAGAAAAAAGCAGATGGTGGCTTTCTTTCATACGTGGGATCAAAGATAACAAATGCAGTCATTAGTCAACAAGGATAATAGCAGACAAATAACTAACCTTTCACCTCTCTAATTTAGTGAGCCGCTGCCATATATATGATAGAAGGATGACAGGATGTATATGAAGAATAACTCGAGTAACAAAATTGCCTAAATACTTTTCTTGCTGTTGATCAGAAACAAAAGACTGTAGACTCCCATCGATATGCAGATTTCAATAAGTTAATAGAAAGAAACACCTTTGTATGCTATCCTTGAGCACCAATAAAATCCGCATAAACTCTTTTAGCTAATATTTTCTCAACCCTTGGGTTTTATAACAGAGATCAGCAGGTACTAAATGCTCTTGTAGTTTTTGATATGGTCAAAGGGAAACGAGTCAGCAATTGAATGAAAACATGAACCTTACACAGCTCCCCTATAGCCATAAGCGTGAACTTTGGAAGAAGTCAGTTACTATTTTGTTTTCACATGCCAATGTCCTGTCAGATGTTGTAGTTGCAGCTGCTTTGGTAGACAAAATTGCGGATGCCTAGAGAAGGAACATGAACTGTCCAATATAATGTCGCATAGAAACGTGGCCTCATGGAATATAATCAGTTTGCAATGTCGTGATTGCAGGGTACACACAAAGTGCAAGTTGTCTTCTGCTTACAATTGTAGGCAATGCAAGTTCCACAACCAAGATGGGAATCCTTTATTCCTACCAAGACTGGAAAGGCTTCAGCTAAGACAATAAAAGTTTACATCTACAATGGAAGCTACAAATGGTCTGATCCTATATATGAGACAACAAGACTTTTGCAGGACATGAAGACCAGACAATTTGATGAAAAGTTATATAAGCTTGCAATTTCAACGGGGTCCTCTTGCTATGGCTATCTTGGGGAGGCTGACATCAACCTTGCGGATTATGCAAAATCTGTAAACTGATCAACTATCTCTCTACCGCTCTAAAGAAAGAAATTTTTTTACATTGGGTAACAGAGGAAGGAGTGTTGTGTTGTTGTTATGTTGTGGAGAATGGAATAAAGCTGTGTGCTTTGGCAGACATGTACGCAGAAAAGGATGAGGCATGCAGAATGTTGGATGGAATGCATAGGCATAAAGAAGGCATTTAGACATAATGCACTAAAAAAATGTGATCTCAGGGAATGCCATGATTGCAGGGTATGCATAAAACGCATTTGTTAATAGCCGCGCCATAAAGGGCATAACATAAAGAAAATATTTTGTCAGCTATTCAACTCATTATGTTGGATGAGGCCGATCAGATGCTTGATGTCTCCGTCAAGATTGGATCCCATGGAGTCTTCTGCGTGCTCACCAGAGGTATGCAAAAGGAATGGGTACACACAGACAGAGTGCTTGAACTATTTGGCAGAATTCTTGAAAGATTTAGTCGAGGCTATAGTGTGTACCATTTCAAACAAATTCAATGTCAGTCTTAAGTTCATGTTGATCGTATTTTTCAAACTGTAATAGATGGAAACGTACCAAACATGTAAAGAAAAACTACATCAAATATAAATAGGCATCCTTCTAATACAGAGATAGAGCAACATGTATCAGGCTATGTTTTCTATATGAAACATGGAATGCAAAGGTTAGCGTAAATCCCACCTTGACATTGAATGCTAGCACTCTAGTTATTTGTTCCTATTTTGGCAAACTGATTTATTCCACACTTTTTATAACCTTGCAAACTATTTAATAAAAAAGAATCATGTTCACTAATGTTTAACGCACCCCATAAGAGTTTTCCAAAAGGAGCATAATACCCTCCAATAGCATGATCAATATAAACCAATAGAGTTACGATGCAAAGGAAGAGTAAATAGAAAGATATTGATCTAAACAAGACACAAAGAGTTCACACCAATGTAAACCAACTTGCAAATAGCAATAAACCAAATGTAAACATGTAGTTAGCAATTAAAATAGGCTCAACAAGATGATTAACAAACAATTCCCTCCTTCTAGCGCCATAATGTAGATGTCAAAATTTGCAAATGGTTAGTATTTTAAAACCAAGCTAATAATCAACATCCCTATGAAATAAATCAACATGCTTCATGATGTAATCAAAACAACAAAGGAAACTAGTTGAAAGCATACAATAAAACATGAAGTAAATCATCTCATATTGGATTGGTATTATTGTGGAAAATATCCCTTTCCCAACCCTTGCTAAGATAAGCTAAATGATATAATGCCAATGATGATGATGGAGTAAGATGGGAAAAATTAGTTCTCAAATGAGGAGAGTGACTTTGCATAGGATTTGTGGATGATTTTGTGGAGGATTTGATTAAGAATGAAGCCTCTATTTAAAGATTCTCAAGTTGAAAGAATGCTTATGAGAGAGCAATGTGGGATCAAAAACAAGCCAATGAAAAGAGGCCACTTGTCAACTTGTGAGTGGTTGATGCATGAGCAAGTTTTGGTCAATGTGCCAAAGAGAGGGAGATTCAAATTTGAATTTGATGACAAGATGAGTTAAATGTTAAGCTTGACTTGTGCAAGAGATGTGTAAGAGCTTATTAATTGCTTTGTTGGATGTACATGCCAAATTGGGGGGATATTCAAACTTGGAGAATATTCTCCCTTTATGCCAAGTTGAAAGTAAATAAAGATTTTGATAAATCAATTAAATGCAATTTCATGTGCAAGTGGAAAAATCTAGAGAATACAAGTGATTAGGATTAGCATTTAATCATGGATTAGATTAATTAAGATGATGTTAGATGTTTTTGACCCATTTGACTTAGATTTAGGGATTTAAATCAAATCAAAGGGAGATGAAAGGTGATAAAGATTTAGTTAAATAAATATTTGATTTATTTAGCTAAGGGGGATAGTGATAGGACCAAATTAAATAAAGTTAATTTATTTAATTTTAGATGGATGATCCTTAGAGATTAATCAATTAAACTTGGTTTATTTAATTGACGAGCGAATATGATTAGTTAAATATGCATGATGTCAATTTGACGTGTCTACAGGTAACAGCAAGGTAATGATCAAAGAATTGAAAGCACAACTCTCTAGCACATTTGAGATGAAAGATCTAGGGGCTGCAAAATATATCCTTGGTATGGAGATTAGCAGAGATAGAGGTAACATAAAGCTTTGCTTAAGTCAGAGCAACTATGTTGATACTATTTTGAAATGATTTAACATACAAGATAGTAAACCAATTAATATTCCTTTACTAGTTCGAATGAAGTTAAGTTTAGACATGACTCCTAAATCTGATTTTTATTATGAGAAAATGTCTGAAATTCCATATGCTAGTGCAATTGGTTGTTTAATTGTGCAATGGTTTGTGCAAGACTAGATATAGCCCAAGCAGTGGGAGTTCTAAGTAGGTTTATGTCTAACCCTAGTAAAGAACATTGGACTTATGTTAAGAGGGTGTTTAGATATTTACAAGTTACTTCTAATTACTATTTGGTTTATCATGGTGCTAATGATATTGATATTATGCATAGATCATTGGACATATAGGGTTTTGTTTATTCAGATTGGGTAGGAGACCTGGATAGTCGGAGGTCGACAAGTGGCTATGTGTTTACTTTGTTTGGAGTTGTGGTTAGTTGGATGAGTAAGAGGCAACACACAGTTGCTTTGTTCACCATAGAAGAAGAGTACATGGATGCTACGTATGCCTCTAAAGAGGCAGTTTGGTTACAGAGACTTGGGAAAGGTAGTGGTTTTAATTGCAAGAAAATTAAACTTGAATGTGATAGTTAGAGTGTTATTTGTTTGGCCAAAAATCCTATGTATCATGCTCATACTTAGAATGTTGATGTTCAGTATCACTTTGTGCGAGAAATGGTTGAGAGTGGGAAGGTATTGATTGAGAAAGTTGACACTTTGATCAATGATGCAGATAAGTTCTCTTGGTGCAGGAAAGCCATTGGCCTTGAGTCATGTACTTGATTTATAATAATGATTTCTTGTTTAGAATAATTGCAATGTATAATGTCAAGTGGGAGAATGTTGGGAATAGGATTCCATTTAATTGCAATCTTAAACATATTTCATGTATCTCCTAAGTCCTTGGAAAGTGTTCCCCAATATTATGATTAGAAAGAGATTAAATTCGAATGAAATGAACATGTAAATTAACATTTGTAATTGATTCTAAATGATATGAACATGTGGGGATGCCCAAGAAGAGCTCCTAAAAAATAGGATAACATGGGGTGCCCACATGGAAGGTGGAACCCACCTTCAATTTAGTTCAGTTCAGTTCAATATCAATTCAGTTTAGTTTAGTTCAGTTCAATTCAGTTATCTTCAGTTGCATGTAGTTAGTTTTAGTTGAATGCTAGTTGACTTCAGTTGACTTAGAATGCATGACTAATGACTTGAGTTGCATGACAAATAATAGGCGATACATTCAGTTAAGTGGGGATGATTAATCATGCATAATGTTTGCATGAATTAATGGAGAGATATGTTTCTATTAACAAAGATTGACTTGGACCCATCTTAGGCACCCAAGTTGGCATCTTGGAGTTAAAAACTTTTGCATGAGAAGATACTTACAAGGTTGAGTTAAGTGGGCCCATTCTTGGGCGACAACTTTGAGGAGAAGCTTGGAAGATATTTTCTTGACCAACGATCAATTAGGAGTTCAGTTTGGGGTGCCTAAATTGAGGAGATATTGGATTTGACTTCTTGTTACACATTGAAACTCTACTTGCAAAGAATAGGCATAGGTTTTTGAGAGGAAGCTTTGTACTTTGTAATTGAAAACTCTCTGGAGTTTTCAAGGCTCATTATTTTCTATTAATTGCAGCAAGTTGAAGAGAGTTTTATTAGAGTTTATTGCAATTTGTGAAGAAGAATTGTTGAAGGAAAAAGAACAATCTCAATCAAGGATTGATACAGTGTTATTGTAATCTTGTTCTAAGGTTAAATAATACAAGAACTATTGATTTTGGTTTTGGAGTTTTTTCCCAAAAGATTTTCTCCATGTATATGTTTAGTCACTTCTATCTTCTAGTCTTATTCTTCTACAATCTTCTTCCTACTTCTAGAATTGGTAAAATGAATCTAAACAGATAATCATACACAAAGAATTTGTAACAAAGAACACTTAATTAGATCTACAATCTCATAGTTTTACAAGTTTTAAAGCTACATAATTACCTCCATTTTCAACTATAACAACAATAAATAAATATTAGCATCAACATAAGATAGCAACAATGAGGCACAAATCAACAACACAAGATCATCATATAACATAGGATTTACTTGGAGAAACCCTTGCGAGAAAAAATCTACCAAGAAGAGAGGCCAAGTATGCATTATCATCAAATAAATAAGATTACAATACCACTTCAATTCTTCTCCTTTCCTCCAACATGGCAGCACCTATGTACTTGTGAAAAATCTATGTATTCCTCCACCTATCCTTGTTCATACAAAGTAACACTACATTCAAATGCTCCTCTCAATTCTACATCCAAGAGGCTAAATTTATAGAATTGTGAAGGCATCTAATGCACCATACATGGCGCCCAAAGATGACTCTTCATTCCAAATGTCCCTAACCTTTGGATTACTTCCTCAACATTAGAAAAGAAACCATTTTTGGCTCCAATACTTTCCCTCCAACTTGGGCACTAAAACTTGAGAAGAT
This sequence comes from Sequoia sempervirens, assembly GCA_007258455.2. Classification (NCBI taxonomy): domain Eukaryota; kingdom Viridiplantae; phylum Streptophyta; class Pinopsida; order Cupressales; family Cupressaceae; genus Sequoia; species Sequoia sempervirens. Next base: position 465,163,499 of record VDFB02281492.1, read on the forward strand.
AAACATTACAGTAAATGTAATAAATGATGGAAAAATAAGTGACACTTGTTGCCTCTTTCCAAGCACCCACTTGTAGAATCCCAACAAAAACTTATTTATCATTTCCTTTATGTTTAATTATCCCATTTTATGCATCCACATCTGGGGAAGACAATATTAAATATTTATGTCCACAACCCACCTTTACCGTTGCTAGTGGACCCATCACCCCTTATGAGTATATTAAAAAATATTTCCCCAATACACCCTAAGTGCCTAGGGACACTTTCCAAGGATATTGGAACCATGCAATATGCCATAGGATTTACAAGTTGGATGGCACCTAATCCTAACATTCTCCTACTTGACATCAACATAGTAAATACACCCATAGGAATCAGAAACAAGGGAAAAATATCCCTTAGCTAAACATGTACCATCTAAATCTTTACCATGCTCTCATGCTCCAACAAGATACATGCAAAGGCAACCATGATAGCCACCATCAATCAAGAAAATCATTCACATCCTCCAACATGCCAAGGTGAAACATATCAACTATCACTGAAACCTGCATCAATCTTTACATGAACACAAGCATCAAATTCAAATGATAATAGAGGCTCTGAGTAGATTCCTTACTCATACCACCTAGAATAGAAACCACAACAAATTTCAACTCATCCAAGATAACCATGCCTCAAACCAGGGTATACAAAACATAGATAAAACTTCATGTCATTAACATACTAACCCAAAATCTGCAATCAAGTCTATGTATATCTATCCTCCTATCTCAATGCAACATACCAATGCAAAAAATGACTGCAAACAAGGCCAACTAAAAAATTTTCATAAACACTAAAATAATCTTGATATAGACAATCCACATCTGAGTCATCCCACTACAATCAAATGGGTGATCATCCCACACAACTACACAACTTGTAGATCCCAATCCAATGAAACATGCAAATCTCATCATCACATTAGTAATCAACATACCAAGATATCATAGAGGATAAGCAAACATATATCTAGAAACTCCCATTGCATGAGTAATGTCAAATCTGAAAATAGATCAAGGCATACCAAGTCTAACTATAGTACTTTACATAGAGGATGTGGCTAATTCCTCTATTATATAGTGTCAAGGAAACATACAATGATATGCAAATTTTGCAAACAAATATGCTGCAATACCTCTCTTACCATTAGTCTCCATAGCTCTCCCAATTTCTTCACACTCAACCATGTGAAACCAAACATCCAAGAAGAATACCATGACCAAAGAGAGAACCTGCAAATCAAAACGTATCCTTGTTCCACACTAACATGCACCAAGATGTGAAAAGTAAGACCTCCTTCACCATTCCCCAACTGAAAGGATATCAACATCTAACATTCAAATCAAATGAAAACATGGAAACAATACATGTAAACCTCAGATATCAATGATAGATCAAACCAACCAATCATTCCCACAATAAAGGGAATATGCTCAAAGCCACAAACCATTTCCTATACCTCTCCAAATAAGTCCTCAGAACTAAATCCATAACTCAAGACCAAAACAAGGATAATAATGGAAATCCATAAACCATTCATCTTCTTCTAAACAAGTCTTCAAGATGCTTATATTTAAGACTAACTCATATGAGAAAACAATATAGAAAATAAAGAATGCATCTGATAATTAGGTGGGAAATACCTCTTAGATCATTCACCTACCGAGTAGACAAAGAGTGGGATACAAGATTGTCATGTGCACACAACACAAAAAATGACAATCTTCTCTTCAAGTCCAGAATGGATTCACATCCATAACCGGGTTTATGCTCCTCAATCTTCTTGTTGAAATCCTCATGAAAGAGTAACCATCTCAACATATGATCTCATAAATAAGAGATCTCTTAGCCTCACCCAATTCTCTAGATAGTCTCCATGAGCATCCACCAATCAATCTATGCCAATGTCAAATGCAACACTGCAAAATCATGAAGCTCCAAGAAAATGATTAATACTCAAAACCAAAGAGAACAAACAAGACCATTGCCAAAGTTCCAACTATAGAATCAAGAACATATCATGAAATCATGATCTAACATCCCCTCTTAAGAGATCACATAACCATCCATCATAAAAATGATGAAACAACATCACTGCCAAAGTTCCCACTCAACTGTGTAACCAAGCTCTCTAGGCATCGTGATAACCATATCCTAACTGAAGATCCTCCATGGCTCCATAACAATTAAAGAACTCAACACCATGAGCTCCCAAAAGGTAAAGTACAACCACAATCTCCAAACCAGGAAGATACAAGTGTCACACATCCATTTTTAGTAGAACCAAAGATGGAATAACTCTCACTACAATCGAAAGGAAGAATCTAAGAGCTCCTTAAGACACCATAGCCATTGTAAAATACCATCCATATCCTAATCAAATATTATCTATGGCTCACAACACACTATAACAACAACTTAGAACCAAAATCTTAAAACAAAGAAGATATAACACATTATGTAACTGCATAAATCTCCCACTAAAATTAATATTGAGTTATACATGGCATCGTGAACAACATCATTTCCAACACTCTACTGAAAGTGAACAAATCTTCTCATGCACTATAAACAACTACTAAAGATTCAAATGAAGAACTATACCAGGTACTCCCAATAGCCATCTCTGACTACAATAAGCATACCAATGTAATAATGGTGACCAAGAATATGGCCTACCAAATAGAATCCACATCAGATAATTTTCCAAGAACTGTACATATGTAATATCTCGAAGTAGAAATACATAATCAGTGCTCCAATCTCAAATAATTGAAAAATAGATTCAACCCCACATTAGTATCATGCAGAATGAAGATATTCAAGTATAACATGTGGATTTCCAAGACTCAAATACTAGAATCAATGCTAGATCTGATTTTCAAATCAAACCCACATAGGAGTAACCATAGATCAATAAGAACCCTCCTAGAAGCCTTGCAAACCTGTAACTATCTTCATCTAGAACACCCTAAATATAGTCTCATCACATATCTACATACCAAATATTTTAATTAACATGTAAAACATGCAAAACCATCTTTGTAAATCTGAAATCCATATAACCATCCAAACATTCATAGTAAACATGTCATCTAAATAATGGACTAATCACATATCTACAAACCCACAACTGAAAACAAGATTAAACTCCAACCCAACATGAAAACCAAGTTGTCCAGGAGCTTTAACATATGAAACATATCAGATCCACAACTCACAAAGAGGCTAGTGGCTTATACTCCATTGCTTTCATGTAACCAAGGGCTAAAAACCATGAAGCCAACATAAGCATGCCATTCTATAGACCAAATTGAAAGTTTTTCTCCATGCGACCAAGATGTTTCTACCCATCCAACATGAACATCTTCTCATTGCACATGACCACAAGGTAAAGGAACAAAACCGCCAAAAAAGAGCTCTAAGTTATTAAAACATAACCAACTCCAAAAAGATCCACAATCATGAGCTTCACATGCCCAACATAAATCACATTGACAATATCCATGGCTTCCATTTTCATAAATCTGAAAAATAAAGCTAGCTAAAAGAAATTCATTGGTGCCCCAAAATCCTTCCCCAAAATCCTTCCAACAACCTCCAATTCCTTCTAAATAGTTCCTAGAAGCTTTCAAAGCTAAGAAATCAAAAAGAAGGAATACCTAGAACCTAGTTAACCTTTAGCAATGACACCAAATGATGAGAAATAAACAAGTTCAATATCGATTGTTGGGAAATTAAATCTCTATCCAAAATATGACTTCAATGGATGAGATACAAAGCTTAGACTACAACAACATGAAAATCTGAAACTTATATGCAAATCTAAAAATTATGTTGCCTTAATATGGAAAAACCATTATTAGATCCATTTTCCTTGTAATGATTTATGGCTTTTATTGTGTGAGAATTTTTGCATCAAAAATTCTCACACATTCAAAGCTATAAATCATTGCAAAGAACATTATGGATTGTGGGAACTTGATATCATAGATCCAATTTATTTATGATGCCAAAAATCGGCCAACATAACATGCTTAAAAGCACTACCTTATGTGAAATTATAACATAAATAAATAAATAATAACATCAGCATAAGATAGCAGCAATGATGCACAAATCAGAAACACAAGATCATCTCATAACATAGGATTTATGTGGAGAAACCCTTGCGGGAAAAAACTCCACCAAGAAGAGAGGCCAAGTATGCATTATCATCAAATAAATGAGATTACGATACAACCACTTATGTTCCCCTCTTTTCCTCCAACATGGAAGCACTTGTATATCTATGAATAACTTCCTTATGCCTCCACCTATCCTTATTCCTACAAAGTAACAATACATTCAATTGCTCCTCTCAATTCTACATCCAAGAGGTTGAATTTATAGACTTGTGAAGGAATATAATGTAAGGAAAGCTAAGGTGCAGAACTAACTCTCCTAACGTCAAAACCTCAGGGAAGAATGCAGAGGTGACTTTAAATTTTCAATTACAGTCCAATTAAGATACACTTGAAAGAAATAACAGAAACAGAGAAATTAACATACACAGATGAACACCAGATTTACGTGGGAAAACCCTTATGGGAGAAAAACCCACCACACCAATAAAAGCCTCTTTGTATTACAATAATGGAAATTACATACAGAGTTCAGACTTATCTTTCTGATGTCAATTTACAACAGCAGATTCAATGATCAACCTTGTACAAAACATTCTAGTTACAATGCTCTCTCAATTGAATTCACACACACTGATCATCCACCGAACTATTCATCCGACTGTTCACGCCTGTTCACCCAACTGATCACAATCTTCAATCTCTAAGTATATCCATGTTGTCCATGGTCTATTGATCTTCCTCATAGGAACAGCCACAACAGTCCAACTACTAGCGGTTCCCATTCTGCTTCTCTGATTGGTCGAAAACACACCACATAGGACAGTCTTCCAATCGGTCAAAAACGTTCAAACAATATTCACATGTCGGTGAGACACTAACCATGTCTCCCCGATGCCACAAAGCCCAACTGTCGATATCGGCAAGAGTCTTCACCTTCGGCAAGACGTTATACCGAATGTAAAACCATCTTGTGAATCTCTATCGGCAAGAGTTCTCCTATCGCTAAGAGTCTCATAGATCTCTATGTCATACCGATATTCATCGATCAAAGCTGTCAGAGAGACAAACCATATCACTGAGATGTCATATTGATGATCAACACATATAGCGCTATCAGCAAGACCATCGCTATCGGCAAGAGTCATAACGAGCCCTCAACTCATACCGTTATGAACATTGTCGACAAGACTTAGGCTATCGCTAAGAGTCACTCTGCAGGTTCCAAGTCACCCCGATGACTCCGAGTGAATACCCATCGGCGAGACAACCATCTGTCGCCAAGAGTTCTTACCGAGTCTTCATGCCTCTCCCCGAAACCACTTGTCACCCAGAGTCTCCCCGAAATTCAATAAGAAAAACCTGTCGACCAGACCAACCCACTCGGCAGAGGGTTACACCGAACACAACAATTCATAGCGATAGCACCAGTCGACAAGATAGCAACAAGGTCTTGGCGACCTGAACATTCCACAAGGTTACACAACTGCTAGTCGGCCAGACAATAGGGATGTCACACCGACTTTTCTCTTTCAGAGGTTTAAGCTTGTGAGATTGAGGCACATAATTCCAACAAACTCCCACTTGACGAAGATCACACAGGCACCTCCAGAGCACAACAAAACTACTGAAATTCATGGGCACTCAGGCCCATCGAACTGGCACACCACCTGAACTTGTATGTGCTCACTGGCTTCGTCAATGCAACTGTAACATTCTCCAGAGTATCCACTTTTTCTAAAGAGACATTTCCATCATCCACCATATCTCATACAAAATGATATTGTACATTTATATGTTTTGTCCAGGCATGGAAGTAGGATTTTTCGCCAAACAAATAGCACTCTGACTGTCACAGTAAATTGTTATTTTCCCTGCATCAAAACCAATGTTAGAACACAAACGTTTTAACTAGATTGATTCTTTACAGGCATGTGTTGCTGCCATGTATTCTTCCTCTATAGTGGACAAAGCGACTACAGTCTTCCGCTTACTCATCCAACTCACTGCACCACCATTCAACATGAAAATATATCCACTGGTGGATCTTCTGCTATCAATGTCCCCTACCCAATCATAATCTACATAGCCTCGAATGCTGAGAGTCCTCTGTGATTCAATCAAGTTCCCATGGTAACACAAAGCATATTCTGAAGTGCCCTTCAAATATCTGAATACTCTTTTCACAGCATCCCAATGTGATCTTCTAGGATTAGCCATAAACCGACTAAGTACTCCCACAGCTTGGGAAATGTTTGTCCTTGTACAGACCATTGCATACATTAGACTTCCAACCGCACTAGCATAAGGCACACTGGTCATGTCCTCCATCTCAATAGGAGATTTTAGACAGTCTTCAATAGATAGCTTCGTTCCTTGCAAAACTGGAACAACTAGTTGTTTGCAATCATTCATACAAAATCTCTCTAGAACAGTCTTAACATGCTTACTCTGACTGAGCCAAAGTTTTCTACTCTTCCTGTCCCTATTTATCTCCATTCCCAGAATATACCTTGTTGCACCAAGATCTTTCATTTCAAACTTTGCAAACAACTGAGACTTAAGATCAGAAATCATTAACTTACTATTTCCTATGAACAACATATCATCAACATAGAGAGCAATAATAAGAACTTGATCACTTTCAGCTTTGTAATACACACAATGATCAGATTTTGATCTTACAAATCCCAATGACAAAAAAAAAGTGTCAAACTTTTGGTACCACATTCTAGGAGATTGCTTTAATCCATACAGATATTTTTTCAACTTGCAAACCAATCTTTCTTTACCTTTCTCCACAAAGTGCTCAGGCTGGGACATATAAATCTCTTCTTCAAGATCACCATGAAGAAATGTTGTCTTTACATCCATCTGTTCAATCTCTAAGTCATACGCTGCTGCAAGTGACAAAAGAAATCGGATAGATGTCAACTTAGCTACAGGAGAAAAAAAATTCCCATAATCAATTCCCTCTACCTGGGAATAACCCTTCGCAACCAACCTTGCCTTATACTTTTCCACACTGCCATCCATACCTATTTTCTTTTTAAATACCCATTTGCAGCCCACACTTTTCTGCCTTTAGGCAAGGGCACCAAACTCCAAGTATCATTATTTTCTAATGATGGCATTTCTTCATTCATGGCTTCCAACCAAGAGTTTGAATTAGACATTCTAAATGCCTCTTTCACAGTCCTAGGCTCATCAGTGCTAGAAATTAAAGCATAGGCACAAGTAGAATCTATCAAAGAAAACCCATACCTATCAGGTTGCTTTCTTTCACGAGTTGACCTCCTCACTTGTTGAGGCTGAGGTTGTTCTTCTTCTTCAAAACTCTCAGAACTACTTGAGCTCTCCTTAGTTTCAAGTACATTTTGAATTTTCAATTCCTCTTTATCTGGTGTTAGAGGAATTTCAACTACATCCTTTTTGTTTTCTAATTTTGTCTTTGACTGCAGATCCAAGGTAGAAGGCTTCAACTCATGAAAGATAACACTTCTATTGTATAGAACCTTCTCCATATCAGGATTCCAAAGCTTGTATCCTTTTATGCCAGCACTATAGCTAATAAAAATACATTTAACACCTTGTTCTCCAATTTAGATCTTTTCTCATTTGGCACATATGCATATGCCTCATGCCAAAATATGAATGTGTCTCAGAGAGGGCTTCTTACCGGACTATGCTTCCAAGGTGTTTTCTCAACAAGAGTAGAATTAGGAGAATGGTTTATCAAGTAACATGTTGTAGCAACTACCTCAACCCGAACTTCTCCTCCAAGCTAGCTTTGCTTTCGGCATACTTTGTGCTCTTTCCATCACTGTCATGTTGAACCTTTCGCAACTCCATTTTGCTGTGGAGTGTAAGGTGTAGTTTTATGTCTTTTAATCCCATGATCTTTCTGAGTACCTCTCAAAATCATTAGAACAAAACTCACCGCCATTTAGTCCTTAAACATTTTATTTTTCTTCCAATCGATTTTCTACAAGGTTCTTAAATTCCTTAAACCTGAACACTTCTGATTTACTTTTCAAAAAATAAACAAATGCTCTTCTGAATAATCATTAATGAACGATACATAATATCTTGATTTAGACAAAGAAGGAACATTCACTAGACCAAAAACATCAGAATGAATGTAATCAAGTAAACCAGAAGATTTGTGAGGACTAGAATAAAATGAAACATGGTGTTGTTTACCATATATACAATGTTCACAAAACTCGAATTGAGGTTACAATCATCAAGCCCCTCAACTAGGTTTTATTCTTCAAGGTTTTAAACCTTTCTCCAATGTGGCCTAGCCTATGATGCCAGAGCATAGTCTTTTCTGTTGGAAGTTTAACTTCCATAGAGTTTACACTATCAGGAACTTTTTCCTCTTCTTCCCCAGGAGTATCTTTATGTGACTTTGCAGAGACACTATTGTATTTCACAACATGTGCATCTAGCTTATACAAGGTACCAATACGAGCACCCCTTGCTAGCACCATAGAGCCTCTAGTCATCTTGCAGCCATTTCTAGAGAACATGACTTGCACTCCAATATCATTCAGCATACTAACAAAAAGTAGATTTCAAGCCAGACCTGGTATATGCATTACATCATTGATTCCCTTCACTCTTCCATCAGGGAATTGAATTCTAACTCTTCCATGGCCAACTATTTCCAAAGATGAATCACTTGCCAAATACACCTTTCCACCATCATATTTTTCATACTTTGTGAACCAGTCTCTATGAGATGTCATGTGGAAAGATGCTCCAAAATCAATCAGCCAGACATCATCCGATGCCTACGTAGCCAAGGCTGCAATGAAGGTGTCTGCATCACTATGAGAAGAATCATTGTAGGAAGAATACTTATTCTTCTTCTTTTTCTCCTCTTTACAATCCTTTCGGACATGACCAGGTTTCCCACAATTCTAGCACTTCACCTTGGACTTCTTGCCAGGAGACTTTGATCTCCCTTCTAATTTGGATTTGGACTTCTTGTCCTTCTTTCCTTTTTCTTTCGATCTGCCTCTAATAGCAAGAGCGTCCTTCACCATCTCAGAAGATTTCCTTCTCATCTCTTTTGATAACAAAGAAGCAATAACATCTTCCATCTTAAAATTGGATGTCGTACTCCCAATATCCATCACCAGGTGATCCCAAGAATCTGGCAAAGAACATAATAACAGCATACAGCATTCTTCTTCATCAATCTTCACACCCACAGATGCTAACTAAGCAATCAGCATGTTGAAAGCGTTCAAATGATCAGCAACAGATCCTTCCTCCTGCATTTTCAAAGTGTACAACTTCTTCCTCAAGAACAATTTATTCACCAAGGACTTGCCTTGATAAATAGCTGCCAGTCTTTTCCACAAGGAAGATGCAGTCTTTTTTCTTCATGAACATTCAAAAGAATAAAGTCTGCTAAACAAAGCCTTATCAGCCCCTTTGATTTTTTATCTGCAAGGTCCCAATCCTCTTTCTTCATGCCTGTAGGCTTCGTTCCAGACATAACAATCCAAAGATCGCGATCAACCAACAGATCTTCCATTTTAAGTTTCCACAACTCAAAATTGTTGCCATTAAATTTCTTAATTTCAATCTTTCCTAATGTGCTTGCCATCTTAACCTGTAATTCAAATTATCAAACTTCTACAAGACTCCCACTGAACAGAATTGACACAAAAAACCCAATGTACCCACAAGGATAACACAACTGGCCAGGCTCTGATACCACTTGTAAGGAAAGCTAAGGTGCGGAACTAACTCTCCTAACGTCAAAACCTTAGGGAAGAATGCAAAGGTGACTTTAAATTTTCAATTACAGTCCAATTAAGATACACTTGAAAGAAATAACAGAAACAGAGAAATTAACATACATAGATGAACACCAGATTTACGTGGGAAAACCCTTACGGGAGAAAAACCCACCACACCAAGAAAAGCCTCTTTGTATTACAGTAATGGAAATTACATACAAAGTTCAGACTTATCTTTCTGATGTCAATTTACAACAGCAGATTCAATGATCAACCTTGTACAGAACATTCTAGTTACAATGCTCTCTCAATTGAATTCACACACATTGATCATCCACCGAACTATTCATCTGACTGTTCACGCCTGTTCGCCCAACCGATCACAATCTTCAATCTCTGAGTATATCCATGTCATCCATGGTCTGTTGATCTTCCTCACAGGAACGGCCGCAACAGTCTAGTTGCTAGCGGTTCCCATTCTACTTCTCTAATTGGTCAAAGACACACCATGTAGTACAGTCTTCCAATCGGTCAAAAATGTTCAAACAATATTCGCATGTCAGTGAGACACTAACCGTGTCTCCCCGATGCCACAAAGCCCAACTGTCGATATCGACAAGAGTCGTCACCTTTGGCAAGATGTTATACCGAATGCAAAACCATATTGTGAATCTCTATCGACAAGAGTTCTATCGCCAAGAGTCTCATAGATCTCTATGTCATACCAATATTCATCAAGCAACGTTGTCGGTGAGACAAGCCATATCACTGAGAAGTCATACCAATGATCAACACATATAGTGCTATCGGCAAGACCATCGCTATCGGCAAGAGTCATAACGAGCCCTCAACTCATACCGATATGAACATTTTCGGCAAGACTTAGGCTATTGCTAAGAGTCACTCCGCAGGTTCCAAGTCACCCTGATGACTCCGAGTGAATACCCATCGGTGATACAGCCATCTGTCACCAAGAGTTCTTACCGAGTCTTCATGCCTCTCCCCGAAACCACTTGTCACCCAGAGTCTCCCCGAAATTCGATAAGAAAAACCTATCAGCCAGACCAACCCACTCGGCAGAGGGTTACACCGAACACAACAAGTCAGCGATAGCACCAGTCAGCAAGACAACAACAAGGTTTCAGCGACCTAAACATTCCACAAGGTTACACAACTGCTAGTTGGCCAGACAATATGGATGTCACACCGACTTTTCTCTTTCAGAGGTTTCAGCCTGTGAGATTGAGGCACACAATTCCAACATATAATGCACCAAACATGGCACCCAAAGATGTCCCTTCATTCCAAATGTTCCCAACCTTTGGATTACCTCCTTGGAACTCAAAAAGACACAAGTTTTGGCTCTAATACTTTCCCTCTAACTTGGGCGCCCAAACTTGAAAAGAGGAAGGGAAGAAATGGAACAAGAAAGAGAAGCACTTGGGATGGAGCTTGAATATTCCCAAGCTTCACATGACACAAAGGTCATTCTCTCTCCTTGGCATGAAGTCTCTTCCACCCTTATAGTATGGTTAAACCATACCATTCAAAAAAGAAAGAGGACATATGTCTAGAAAAAGAGGAAGATTTTTCTATTCTCGTTGAGGCTCCCAAGTACCTATAGGAAAATAGAAAAGATCAAGGAATTTTTCCACCATCACTATGGATGAATAGGGGAACATATTAGCTCGAATTTCTATCCCCATGGTAAACACACTAGAATTAGATATGCAGCTCGAAGACTACTAGCTACAAAAGATAAACTTGGAAGATTACTATTTTATGCTTCTATGCTTTCATCTGCTAAGTTTCACATACATTAGCAAGACTTTATACATCTTTTATATGCCTTTCATACACTTTAAAGCAAACTTAAGTATGTGGAAATAGAAATGATTTATGTTGATATATGCTTGTAACGATGCATGAATTCCTATGGGATTTAATATATGTTCCTATGTTTAATTATGATTGTTAATAATGTGGATGCCTTAGGAATGAAACTAAAATCTTGCAACAAGAGAGACTGTTAAACTGCATCAATAGGTTTTCCAACCTATAGCATAAATATTATGGACAGTTGTAGGGGAGAGGTTAAAACAGCCACAACATGACAATTTTAGCAAAGAGCAGAGGTGATCATTCAATGATCAACCATGAGTCACCACATTATACTTTTTCTCGTCAAATAAGACTATCAAGAGGAGAAGTTTTTTATAAACGAGACTAATTTATGATGTGAATGTTCTTAGGAACATGTCTCTATCCTTATATTTAGCCGTTGGGCACAAATTTCTAACCTAATTTCTCTACTCTTGCTTCATAATTATTGTTTTTTGTTATTAGACTAAGTCCTCTTCCTATCTTTGAGGTAGAGTGGATGACTACTTTATGAGTCTTTTTTAGTCCTAGAGGAATAAAACTCCTCACAAACCTTATATAATAGGATTTATTGTCAAGGAGTAAATCTAGTTGTTGATCATTGTTCTTAGTTGTTAATTGTTAGATATTTATCTATTAACAATTACAACAATAGATGTGTGATTAAATAAGAAATCTCTAGCAGACTCTTGTTAGATTGTATGTAAGAGTTTAGATTTTTTATGTAATAAAAAGAATTAGTTGATATCATGAATTGTTGAGTCAAGTAAGTAGGCATTGACAACTTCTGTGGAAGCAACAACTCAAGCAAGGGCCACTCGAGTTATTGCCACTCCACTTCATTTTCTATTGTTAGATTTAATGATGCATTTTTTAAATTAGTTAAGTAGTTTCCAAGATAGATACATGTGTAATTCATGAATGTCATTCTATAGTTTTGGATTGAATTTTGTAGCTTCATGTTGGTTTCATACTATGAAGGAATTAGTTATAGTTCTTTAGTGGTTGATAATTATAGTCTTGAGTGTTAGGTACCTGTAGCATAAGGTAGCAATTTATTTTTATTTCCCATGTTTTGTGAGTTAGCATTTCATTTCATTTTCTAGATTTTGCAGTCTTTTGAACATGTGTAATTTCCTATACTCCATTGATATAATACATTTTTGGGAACCATGAATACATATATTGTGCCATGATTATCTAAATTTTATGAGTCCCTTGTTGATAATTAAATGTAGCCTCTTGTGAAAGATGAATTGTTTAGTGAGGAATTCATCCTCTGAACTATGTGTATACCTAGTAGCACCAAGTTGATTAGACATTAGAGAGGCCCTACATTTTTAGCATCATTTCCAAAGACAGTGTTAAGTTTAGGATTCTCCTAAATCCTTCCAAGCTTTCATATTTTAGAAATTATATGTTTAGAATTAGGGTAATTAGGTTTTAGCCATCAATAAAAACATGAGTTGCCAACAATGTGCAAGAACCGTTGATATAAAGAGTCATAACAATTGCATGCAAAGGAAACAAGATGCTCTAGGAAGATCTCTCCCCTTAGCACAAGAAGCATTAGAAGATACTATTGAATAGAGTGAGTAGAACAAGGGAAACCTTAAAGAATAATCATCCCCTACACCAGTACCTACACCAACCACAGAGGAGACTTCCCACATATATATAAGTATCATGGGTGATGTAACAATAGAAGATCCACCAGATCATGTAACATTTGAATTCCCTATCACCAACTAGGAAAGGGTTGTTGTGTTGAAGAACATACCTCCTTCAACACTGTTTGTCTTCTATGGGTTGGTCACAAAGGATCCAAACACCTTTATTTTTTAGTTTGATGTGATATATTGAAGTTATGACTACAAAATAGATGCTAATAGACTCAAATTGTTTCTAGCTACATTGAAAGATTCATGGGGTTGGGAAGAGATGTTGTTCCCAATTAGAATACAATAAAGACAAAATTCCTAGAGAAATTTTAGGATTACTATAAAGAAATAGATAGAAAGAGGGATGACATCTTCAAGATGTCACAGAGAGAAGATGAATCATTGGAAGATTGTATTAAGAGGTTTCATTTCTTCCTCAAGAAATCCCATCAAAACAAGCTCTCTGATGAATCCATGAAATTGATATTCTTAAGGGGAGTTCATGAGGATTGTATGGATGCCCTAAACCACATTGGGGTAGGGGATATCTCACACTTACCCTTTGATGAGATATGTAAAGTGTTTATAAACTATTCCAAGTCTTGCATCAAGAAGACAAGGAGAGAAAGGACCGCTTCTCTCAACAAATCATCCAATGGATTCTCAAGGGTGGAGTTGAGCAACTTTCTAGATCAAACATGAAGGAGGATATCATTAGTCATTTGGATACACAACTAGATTGATAGGATAGGGCTGGATGGAAACACTCATTGTTCCATGCTCTGGGTCTCACCTTGGCAAACCCCTTTGGTGTCACTCTCCACCACCTTAACCTATAGGTCCTAATGCTTGTTAGGTACCCCTGGTTCTCCTGGCCAACCCTACTATCATCTCCATTTCCCAAACCAAGCCAATCTTGGTGCTCTCTCTACCATTCCCTCCTTAGCCCTTAATCTTCCTAAAGGCTAACTAAAACTCCAACCTTCACTAACTCGATGCAGGGGTGTGTATTGTCTCCCATGGCTTCAAGACCTTCTCCTAAGGTTCTTGTAGGCTCTCCCAAGCTCCATCTTTCCATCGCTATCATCAAAACCCTCATTTAGGGTTAAAAAAGGCTACTAGCCTTGAGCCCCAATTAGGCCTCCTAACCCGAGAAAAGTGGCCTAATCTCCAATCTTTCTAAAGATCATTCCAAACTTACTTTTGGAATCCTGGTTCATTTTCCTACCTCTCCAATATTTTTGAGGTTATAGTCCTTCACTGTCCGTACACAGGCATAATCCCCATTTTTCAAGAATTAGGGCTTTTTAGGCCATTTCCTGACCACACAGTGATCTGTCAACTTATTCCAATCACCAAACGGACTGATGAACCCTCTTCCTTTATGCCAAGCCTTTGTAAGGCTTCCTGCAACCACCACACACCTAGGATTTCCAGGGAATTGACACCCCTGCAACTTTAGTGCTTGTTTTCCACTGTCTTTCCTAACCGGGCACTGTCAAGCTCACCTAGGAAAAGACTTTCACCATGATTCTTGGACTCCTACAGACCTCTACCTCTAACCTATGTACAGGCATGGAGCTTAGCCACATTCCCAGCAAACTCGTACTTTAGGTACAGTGGAAATGCAAACTAAAACCCCATTTTTCACAGTTTACCAGTCAAAACTGCAATTTAAGAAAGAACAAAGAATATACAAGAACACTTGGAAGCGAGTAACCAACTATCTACTGTACCAAACAATGCTTCAAGACAATTTCACTACATTCTAATCTAACAAAATTCCTTGATCAATCCATCTACCTACTAATTCAAAAACAGGAACAAAACAGGAAAATGCACACTTAAAATTATCACTGTCTTCTTGATTTCGAACTAATTACAACCTCCAATGTTTTCCAACCTCAATTCCAATTCGAGGTCCACCTTTTAAAGGTTCACAAAGTGGTTACTTCTCCCTTGGTCATACATAACCACCACAATAGGCCAAAATTGCACAAATGCAACATTTTGGGCTTTATTTCCAACTCCTAGTGAATCCTAGTGAAAACAAGTTGTGAAACTCATCCTTTCTACCATGAGCTACTGATTCACCTTCCCCCTAACATGTTCTAACACCTCTAACACAAAACTAAATGGTCAACATGACCTTAAAACATCAAAATCATAAAATTTCATCCTAGGCTCACAAATTTGCCTAGTATGCTACCTCATGCTTCCTAGGTGCTCTTGCACCATAGATACCCTCCATATAGAGGAAAAATAAGAAGAAATAAAGGAAACCCTCATAGAATACAATCCACACTGTTTCCAGAAGAAGATTAATTGGAAATGCAACAAGTTGGACAACATTTATGAGGACACGTAGGGGAAGCCAAAATTTCATGCTCTAGAAGATGAGGAAGGTCAAGTGTTATACATAGCTCAACATAAACCATGGTAGCCAAAACAAGGTATTCCCTAAGATCCCTTGACCTATAATATGTGATTTCTAAATAATAATGCAAACTTCCCAAATTGGAACCTTCAATCTTGGATCAATGTGCAAAACTCACAATGGCCAATGCCCTGAGCCTCCAATTGGAATAAAAAATAGTAGGGCATGTGGCCACTAGATAATTACCATTCCAACCAAATTATAACTCCCAATGACCACCCCAACAAAACCAATGGGCACCATAGTGGCAATGAGGCCAATAGTGGAAAAATCAAAGTCTCAATTATCAACAACCACAACAGCCCTTGCAGCCACAATAGCCAACCATAATGCCAAACCCAACAATAGTTGCACCAACACCACCAAGAGAGCCTCAATTTCTAGCGCAACCTACACCTAGCCCAAATAATAAGCCTTTCTAATAGGCTTATGCTAATGACACCATACAATACCCCACTTATGGGGTTGAGGTGAGTGATGTACACTTGAGATCAAGGAAAATACTAAATGGGCCTTCATCTCCTCACATCACAGAGTTGACTGATGAGGAACTCCTAGTAGAACCCATGGAAAAACAACCTAGGGAACCTGATTCAAATTGGGCCAAGCCAACAAAAATAATTCCAAAACCCTCATTTCTTGAGAGATTAACAATCCAAAAACATCATTTGCAAGCTAAAATTGGTATATTGGGACAGCTCAAAGATGTTTGCATTAAGATAAATCTCATTTAGGAAATCAAGGAGGTACCAATCTACACCAAAATAGTGAGAGAGTTATGCCTCAAAAAGATAGGAAAGAAACATAAGGACACTCAGACTGTGCATGCTCTAGGACAACTTACACATATTATGTTAGGAAACATAACTGTCCCCAAGTATGCAGATCCTAGGAGCCCTCTAGTGGAATGTTAAAATCAATGGCACTCTCATTAAGAATACCTTAATTGACCTCGGTACAACCATTAATATAACGACTGAGGAAGCAATGAAGTTATTACAACTAATGGAGCAGAGACCTACACCTATTGTGTTATAGTTAGCAGATAGGTCTACTATCAAACTTGAGGGAATCATAGAAGACTTGGTAATAGTATTAGATTTATGGGAGTACCCTAGAGACTTTATGGTGTTACAACCTAAAGATAATATTGCAGGATACCCCTCAACTTAGGGAGACCCTACTTAGCTACTACAATGCCTTCATAGGTTGCAGCTTTGGTAACATGATCATTTTCGATGGAAATGCAACAAAGAAACTAGTCCTCTATCCACCTGCCCAAACACATGCAGATTTAGAGAAAAATATATGGCCTACCCTAGATGGGGAAGATCAACACTCATTATAAACTTTGATGAATATTGAACGTAGTCCCATATTAAAAATCTAGAATGAAGATGAACTAATTGTAAATATCATGCAAAACAACTATGGTAGGGACCCAAAACAATATGACTATCTAACATGCTTACAAGATCCTTTGCAAAACATAATCCCTACCAAAATATCTAAGTCCATCTCTCAAATTTTTTATACTTTATTGCCACATAACTGTAGCCTCAATATAGCATTTCTTGACATAGCATCTATTAAAGCATCAACCTTGACTTTGGAGATTAAACTGGGAAAGACATTAAATGTAAATAGTCAACTAACTGTTGCACAACAGTCCTCACTGTTGAATGTGCTAGAAGAAAAAAAAACTATATTTACATGGGATTTCCATGATATGAAAGGAATAGACTCAAACCTATGCATGCATCGAATTTACATCAATGATGGCTATAAAATGGTTAGGCGACCTCAAAGGATAATGAATCTAGTAGCCTATGACATAGTCAAGGAAAAATTATAAAGTTGTTGGATGCAAGATTCATTTATCCAATCTCTGACAATCAGTGGATGTCTCCAATAGTAATTTTACCTAAGAAGGGAGGGAAATGGAGAGTGTGTGTAGATTACCTTGAGTTGAATGCAACAACTAGAAAAGACCACTTTCCCCTTCCATTCATTGACCAAGTACTAGATTCATTAGCAGTGAAGTAATACTTTTCCTTTCTAGATGAGTTCAATGGGTATAACCAAATTAAGATAGCCCCAAAAGACCAAGACATGACAACCTTTACATTCCCTTTTCCCGTACATACACTTACTTTGTCTTGCCATTTGGGCTATGCAATACACCTACCACCTTCCAAAGAGTAGTACTGAGCATATTCTCATATTTTTCTCACGATTTCATGGAGGTTTACATGGATGAATTCATAACTTATGGGAATACATATGAAGAAGCACTTAATAACTTGGAGATGGTACTACAGAGATGTCAAGATCACCACGTGCCCCTAAGTCATGTGAAATGCTTCATGATGATGACTGAGGGAGTAGTCTTGGGACACTTTGTGTCCATTAAAGGAATCCAAGTAGAACCAAATAAAATAGAGATAATATCAACAATGCATGTACCTTAGAAACATAAATATTTCATATCCTATTGTTTCATTGACTAAGGTTCCATATACTATTTTTCTATTGATTCAAGTATTGCTACATCCATGGATTCCAATGATTATTTGTGGTAGGACTATATACATCATCTTCCAACTATAGTTCCTTGGGATGATTATTTGACAAATTTTTCAATTCTATTTTGTGGTTCCCTTCTTGTGGATTTAGAGGATACTCTTGAGGACATTCATTTCCTCTTTGATGATAGTTCCATTATTGCTACTTTGTCATCTTCATCTTTAGATTTTTTTCACATATGTTGCCACAAGGTTCTAGATTGTCACTTTTCTTAGTTAGGTTTCAGACTCCTAATTTAATTGTCATCTCTCAACACCAATATGGTGACATTTGTGAACTTTCTAAATACCTCATAACTCCTAAATTTTCTTACTCTTTTCCAAATCGGGAAGAGCTTTAATATGCACCATTGAGGAACTACTTCTTAAGGGAAGGAATATGGTTTGACATGCATGTATCTTCTTTAGCCTATTATAACATCCTTTCATCTCTAATGCAAGAAGCACCACCTTTTGGGGAGTCTACCAAATCTCTCTTGCTCTCTCTCTCTCTCTATTATCTTCTTCGAGGGGGGACTTATTTTACATGGGCAACTAGCATGGCCTAGTTGTTAGGACCCATTTTTCATTTCTCACTTCTCCTAAGTTGCACTTATCAAAGGTGTTGGTGCAATATTGTATTCACCTTAGACATATTATATCCTAAAGTGCGATATTACACCTATCTAATAAGTTGAGTTTGGATAATTAGGATATTTATTCTCACCTAGATAGATAATAATGACATGTGTACA
This sequence comes from Sequoia sempervirens, assembly GCA_007258455.2. Lineage (NCBI taxonomy): Eukaryota > Viridiplantae > Streptophyta > Pinopsida > Cupressales > Cupressaceae > Sequoia > Sequoia sempervirens. Next base: position 465,182,727 of record VDFB02281492.1, read on the forward strand.
TGTTTGAAATGAGGTACATAATTTCCACCAATACCTCATCAACTCTTGATTGATGGTAGTTAGGTGTCACCTTTGTCTTAATTAGATTGAGTTAACTTCTTGATTGAGATTGAATGTGAGTTAAGTCACCTCTTGAACAAGAGTGACTAAGAGTTAACTCACATGTCATCTCCTTGATTCATGCATCCAAGAGGCCTATATATTTGTATATTAATTTTTGTAACTTGTCTCATAATATTGAATATAGAATAGTATTTATTCAATTCACATTATTTGTGATTAGTTTATACAAATTTTGGTCTTGGGTAGATTTTTTTCATAAAAAATTATACACAGCCTCCAGAGAGCACTATTGGAAAATTTGGATGTTATAAACCTAGTGATGAAATGTGAATGGTGCATGTAGAGATTTGTTTTCATAAGAAAAAACTTTGTATGTCAAACTATACATAAGTGACTTTTGATGTAATGGAAGTCAAGTGGGTAAAGAATATCATAAAAGGAATGTAAACATGAGAGAATAATGGGATAAGAGTTGCAAAATTGAGGGTAGAAACTAAGACAATGGTTTTGCGGAAGTTATTTCAATGTAGAAGGAAATAGGAATTTATAATTTCTAAATGTGGAAAGCAAAGGGATCTATGAATTGTAGAATCATGGATAGAAACATGGTGATGGATTCCTAAAGTTGTAGACTTTAGATGTTTAACTTTCTCCTCCTCCTGTCTCTAATGAACTTTCTTTAAATTCTTGTGTATTAAAAGAGAGAAGTGGTAGTAACTTTTCTCAATGGTCCATTCTTAGTCAGTTGGAGGGAAAAGAGGATTTAAAAATGAACCTATACTAAGGTTACATGAAAGTTTCTATTGAAAATGTAGCCAAGTTTAGGGCACTAATGGATGTGTAAAGCTTTTGGAAATTCAATTACAAATGGTAGCACCCACACAATGTTGCCTTTGTAGAGTCAAGAATCCAAATATCTAGGGCTAGTTCAAATGAGACGTTTCTAAAGACTAAGAACACTTGCATTGTCCTTCTGTAATTAAGAAATATACTTGAATTAGATGAAATGGTCCTAAAAACATGCTAAGAAAATGGATATCAAAATGAGTACAAAAATATAAGATAAAGATTGCAAAATAGACAATTTCAAACCTTACAGAGAGTAATTGAACACATGCTTACTTATACAACCAAACCATTAAAATGATTGAAATGATTATTATATTTTAAAACATTAAATATACTCCTTAAAATTCCATATAGAGTTGGGGACAGGTTGCCATTATAGACCACTTTAATCAACAATGCACTTTTTAACAACAATATTTATTTATTTGTAGAGGCAAAAGATACTTGATAGAGTAGACATTACTCATAAGAGAGATACTTTTCTTATGCTTTATCTCACTTTCAATAGTTCCAAAGAACCTAAATTTCAACATATGACAAATAAGCGTTTGTCATACTTGTGTAAATATAAATATTCATAAGTGCTATTTAAATATGAAATCTAATTTTAGAATTAATGCCTAACGAAGAGCGTTCATGGAAGTGTCATAATCATCACACGTGCGATGAATGGATGGTAACATTTCGGCTGACTTTCTAGTAAAGTGATAATGAAACGGAGGACTTGTTCATAGTTACCTAGTGCTATGTCGGCTCCGCCCCCTTCGCGAAGCTTAGACCAAAATATTTTCTTCTATTTCTTCAATTTTCGTATTATAATGAGACCATTTTTAATTATTACTTTTTGATATTTAGTGAAATAATTTGTTTAATTTTATATATTTGAATTTTTTTTTCTAAATGATTTTATATTAGTATTATTTTTAATAGGTTTTTGTATTTATTATTTTATTTGTCTTTTATATTTTTTATAGAGCATTTTTATGATAAATTTAGGGATAGCTAAAATAATATCTCTAATATTTTGGATATAATATTTTAGGTCACTTGAAGCACTTCTATTGTAAGCTCTATAATGTTTGTAATAGTATTTGTAGCAATGTTGGTTATATCTATATCAATTTGGCTCACTTAGAACACACCTATAACAATTTCATAGGAGACCTACAAAACTTAGTGGAGATATATGGATTTGCATGCTCAAGTTGGACAGGAAATGTGGACAATAAGAAGTCTACTAGTTATTGTGTGTTTACTCTATTTGATGGTGCAAATAATTGGATGAATAAGTGGAAAGCTATGCTTGCTCTTTCTATTATAGAGATATAGTATATGGAATCTACTCATGTTTATAAAGAGGCACTCTAGCTTTAGAGGTTGTGTATGGATGTTGGGTTGAGTGACCTGGGAGCAATGAGGATTGACTATGATGGTGAGAATGTCATCAATTTGACAAAGAACCCTACTTTTCACATGCAAACATATCGCATTGATGTGTTGTACCATTTTGCATATGACATGGTGGAGGATGGGAGGAATGTGCTCTAAAAAGTAAATATTTAAGTGAACATTGTAGATGATTTTATGGAGCCTATGAGCATGGAGAAGTTCAAATGGTGTAGCAAGGCTATGGATGTTTATACCCTTAACAAGTAGTTCACTTTTGCTAGTTTACCTATTCATTGTTGCAAGGTATATGACAAGTGAGAGAATCTTGAGATTAGATGACATGTACACATTACAAATGCCAATGTTTCAATTATTTACTATTTTATATGATTTATGTGCAAAAGTGTATTTGTCCCTACAACATTTGCATCTTTTAAGACTTGCTCTTCTTGACCATCTAATCCTATTTCCACTCCCAAATTGATTATGTCTTGTCCAAAGAGTAAGAATACCTAAATTGAATTTTGAGACAAGTAGAAATTGATATGTTATAAAGAAGAATGCCCCAATTAGTCCCATATTTGGTATGTTTTATCTTGCACAAAGAAATATTAAAAAATGTGGTTGTGCATAGACCTAATGTACAAAGTGAGTGGTGTGTACAACGATTTGTGTTCATGAGGAGAAGCCCAAGAGGAAAAAACTATACATAAGTGATGTGTAATGTGATGGAACTTAAGGGGGCAATGAAGATCACAAAAGTAATGCAAACAAGGGAGAAAAATGAGATAATGAGTTGTATATTTGAGGGGAGAAACTAAGACAAGGGTTTTGAGGGATTTATTTCATGGAGGAGAAGGATATATTGATCTTTGACTTCCAAATGGGGAAAGGTAAGAATGAAACTACACAAGAATGAATAGGGATATAGATTATGCAAGAATCATGTGGTTAATAGCATAGTGATGGTTTCTTAAGCTTGCAAACGTTAGATGTGTAACATGATTCCCCCACTCTCTCTAATGGAGTTCTATTAATTTTTACGTGTTGGAGGAGATCAACGATTGTAAGTAATCTTAATGATGCATTATTAATGAGTTGGAGGTTGAAAGAGGTTTAAAAATGATCTTATAGTAAGTTTTTTAGAATGATTCCATTAAAAACATAGTAAAGTTTAAGATCATGAATTGATAGGTAAAGTTACATTTTGAATTATGATTGAAGACACTAGCACCCACCAAACAAAGTTGTTTAGGCACTAGTGCCCAACTAATGCAAGTATCCTTGTTGAATGAAGAATCCAAAATTTTGGGGTTGACATATTAGATGCAAGACAAAGAGCATTTTCATGTGATCAAGAAAAAAACCAAAATTAGATGAAATTTTCCCAAAAACACTAGAAGAATGGACACAATTTCTAATCTTATAAGTAATAACTAAACACTTGATTACCTAGCCAACTAGTCAATTAAAATGATTAGAATGACCATTACATATTTGTAGGTCATCAACCATTGCACACACCCATACATATATATATATATATATATGTGTTATCAACCATGGTCATATATATTACATATCTTGATAGAGTCATTACCCATCAACGTCCACACATGCAATAAACACTACCCTGTATATATAATAATATATATATATATATATATATATATATATATATATATATATATATATATATTTGTAGGTTATCAACCATGGTCATATATATATATATAACTGAAATTTATTTTATATATATCAAAAAGTGAAAAAACGTCCAAATCTAGAGACAATGATAGGGAGTCATTACCCAATATGAAGAAAAATTTAGATGGTTAGCTCAGTCAACGTCCATTCCCACATGCAATAAAGCAAAACTACGTGAGAAAAGTTGTAATTGTAATATAATAATGTGAGGGAGATTAAAAAATAAATAAATAATAAAGTTGGTTATGTCCATTGAAAGGGTAGTTCTATTTCGGCTGACTTTCTACTAAGCGTGTAAAGTGACAATGATATGGAGGACTTGTTCTACATAGTTCTAGAGAGTGCTATGTCGGCTCCGCCGCCTCCTAAGCTTGGACCAAAATATTTTCTTCTATTTCTGCATTTTTAATTTCTAGTAGATTTGTATAGTATTTATTGAATGTAAGATTTTATTTTTATTTGATGATTAATGATATGTTTGAATTTATTTTATTTTGTGGATGTTTGATTTTATATTCATATTATTTTAATAGTTTTTCAAATTTTGAATCTTTATAAAGTCAATTTTCTAAAATATTGACTAGACTATTTCTAATGATATGATACTTTCAAGATTTATTGTTATTATAATTTGATATTTTAATAAATTATAATTTATAAAGAATTGGTCAAGATAAGTAAAGTTTAGAGTTCAAATTTATAAATTAATGAAAAATTCCATCTTATAAAATCTATAATATATTTATTTATATTTTAATAAGAAAATTTGTGGTCTTTAGACTTTACAATTTAATGGAGATGTGCTACATGATGTATTTGTATTAATTAATGTTTCATCTTTTGATAAATTTTAGTGGTGTAGTCAAGTAAGTTCATGGTAGAATCAATATTTTTTTTTGCAAAATCTACAGTTGAATTCATTGTAAGAAGTGGAGTTGTTAGGCAATGACTATCACAACACCACTCGAGGTTTGAACATATGACATCGTATTCAAGTCAAGCTATAGTGATAATGTGAGAAAGCTCAAGAAAGGGCATGCCATCAATTTAGTGGAGTTTAAATCAACTAACAATGAAATTTTAGTGGTTGTTTATGGATCGTCACTGTAGAGGTCAAGTATAAAAAAACTAAGGACTAAGATTATAAAAAAATGAGCAAGTACAACCACCAAGAGCCCCTTCCTATAAAGGGTCAACAAATTAGGGGTGGGTTAACTAGTGTATTATTAACTAGGGCTTAAATGCATTCTTCAACTAAATTTAGCTTAGGTATAGAGATTTAAAACTTTAATTTTTATGTTGTGGTGGGCTTTAGTAGCGAGGGCTATGAAAAAACACTAGTCTTCTCTAGTGAGGCCTTAACTCAAAAATCTCTAACTAATTCCCTTTTCAAAGGGGATGATAATTATGCATATTTGTATAAAGATGAGTGTCTAGTAACATTTTTTAGGGACCTTTGTTGAGGTACAGTGAAACATAATTGAATATAGTATTAATTTTATTTTTTTTGTTTGTAGTGTCATGAATTTTGGTAGGGTGATCTTATATGGATTTTTCTTAGACAAGTGAAAAAACATACAAACATTTTTCTATGAGATCAATATATTTTTTGGTACTAAAGGAGAAAAGAAAGAAAAAAATGTTGTTTTGATTTACAAACATGATATTGTTCATGGATGCTCCTCTATTTTTGAGTCTCAAAGGTTGGTGTTTCCTCAAAAGAAATTAAAATTAGGGTAATGTCTTAGATTAGTTGTTTTGTCAAATTTTGTAGCTATCCTAGAATAATTATCTCACTTTTTTTCCTTGGACCTATTTTTTTGTCATGTATTTATCTATCCACACCATTTATGTTTGTCTTGCTTTCTTCTTTCTTCATTTTTTATTTAAAACATTTGGTGGTTATGGATTTCTATGTCCCACTCTACTCCAAATACATTAAAATGATTTAGTCATGATATTTATTTTACATACAATTTGTAACACCTAAATGTTTTGCATTTAAGTAACACTATGATAAGGAATACCCATTCAACATCAAAATAATATTTTTTTAATTTAATTGGATTATATTTTGCAGTTTTGAAGTGTTGTGGAGATAAGAAGTAAACAACCAAATTTTAAAATTTTAAAATTTTAAAATAAAAAATATCCAATGCCTCTCATTATAAGTTACATAATTTCCCTATTTAGGAGCACAATAACATACTTAAGAAAGCCGAGAAGTAGGATGGTACGAAGACCCTGACCAATGATGTTGGACTGGAATAGAGGGAGTTCATCTCTCAGATTGGTGAACACTGGGATTTGATTGCTAATACCAAATAATGGCATTGTTCTTGCTCCTTTTTTTGCTCTACTTTTACGCCTACCTATAAACTTTGATTCCTATGGAAGATAGTTCTAGATTGCTACTTTTTGCTCGCTAGGCTTTGGTTTAGAATTTGTTGGACTATGGTTAATATTTTATATGGTCTATGTGCCATGTTATGGGATAGTATATGACATGTTTATGTTTTTTATTATAACTATAATGATCATGTGGATGCAATATTGGTAATTTAGCCTGTGAACCCCATATGGCTGCTTTTTAGTTAGTTTGGTTGTTATTTTTTGGATGTGACTAGTGTTGTTTCCTAGTCTGTCTTGTTTCATGATGTTTTAGCTCTTTTTGTTACTATAGGATCATGGCCCTTCCTTGCTTATATAATAAAAAACATATTTATATCATTTCATGCCTTGTTGAATTTACATGACTATATTATTTTCTCTTAGAAAAAATATGGGACCTATAATAATTAAGGATGCATTTTAATAAGTATATATACATTGATCCTAGGGTCATCAATGGATAAGTAATATCATAGAACATGAGTGCATAATGAGGTACTTATTATTGGAAAAAAAAAATAGACATATTTTTGGGTATCAAGAGTAGAGAGGGAATTTATATTAATTTTTATCAAATATTAGAGTTCGGAATGGATTAGGGGTTGGTTCTAAGAGATAGGAATATATATATATATATATATATATATATATATATATATATATATATATATATATATATATATATATATATATATATATATATATATATATATATATTTATATATTCTTACATTCATGAGGGAAAAAAGAAGAATCGCTAAGTAACTTCTGGGAACGATGCTATTCCCATGCACTACTATGATTAATCATTTCAGAAAACTTGGATTGGCCTCTAAGTACAAGGTTTTTAATGACTCGGTGAGCACCAGAAGTATACTCCAAATGTGAGACACTAAAGTCCCTAGTCTAGTCTGAGCATCCCATATGTTTGCATTGGATTTTGACATGCAAGGTATAACATCCCCAAGTACATGCTACTTACTTTCATTTTTTGCATGCTTTATATAGCCCACCTAAACATGTGCTTTGAGGTCACCTTGAGTTCTCCGTTGCGGGATGTATCTCAAAGCAAGCCCCTCTAATAAAAATAAAAAAGGATGAATTGGATGTCTTGATATTTCTCTTCACCCAAAATCATCGAATGGCGCAAGGGGAGAGGATACATATACAAGACGTCCCTTTTTGCAAGTGCACCAATTACGGAAAACAAGTGGTTCCAAGGTAAATGCAAAAAGATGGGGTGCCAAAAAGGGGGCTTAAGTGGCCACTATTTTTTTGAAATCAAGAAATACTGAACTTGGACATGAAATTGAGGATAGTTACACTCAAAATATTGAGATGCAACAAAAACAAGGATCATAATGCTCTGAGTCTACTTTCTAAACTTCTAATTTTTTTTTAACATGGTAGAGATTAAGGGGTTCAAAAGAGGGGGCCACAGAAATTGGTGTTGTTTTTGTAAAAAAAAATAACATAGCAACTTTTGTGGCTCCCTAAAAAGGTTAATTTTTTTAGTATTTTTAAAATTTCTTCAATGAGAAATTAGCTAATAGTATGTAGTTTATGCCTAATTTTTTTGATAATTTTTTAATGCATATTTGATTTTTTACTAATTTTCAAACTAGACACTTCCTGAAAAATAGAATTTTGGTCGTGCTATCGCTCTAAATTTTGAAAACTAATTGAAAATCATTTTTTTAAATGTGTAGAATGGAGTCTAGTTTCTAAAACTGTAATTTATTTGAAATTTCAATGAACAGTTAATTTATAACAAACAAAAAACACTAGACACTGGTTTTTGCCAAAAAATAGACACACAAACAAAATAAATTATAGATCAAAGGCTTAAAATTGTCAAAATGTGAAAAAAATTGCATTCTTAGATAGCTAAGAGAGAGCCTAACATTACCCAAGTGTTTGATTTGTTCAACCTTGAAACACGTGTAAACTTGATGCTTAGCACAAACACGATTATGTGAAATATTGTAGAATTTGCAAAAACACATCTTTGGACGTTGGGAAGGCACTCCAATCCTTTGGGTTGGTATTCCAAAGAAAATACCAAGCCCAAGGCTTGGGAATTCCCAAAGCAATAAATAATGTGAGCACATTATAACGCGAGTGCATTATAACGTGCTTGTGTTATTTCTTAGTTTTGACATGTTTTTTATGCTTGTGCCCAAGACATGTCTAGCAAGACATAATGTGAGTGCATTATAATGTGCTCACGTTATATCTTGCTTTGTGTTAAATGCTAGTCTATAGAATGTATCTATATACATTTGTATGTTTGTATGTATGTATGCTTGTATGACATGTATGTATGTATGCATGTATGTATCAGTGTATGTATATGTATGTATGTATAAATTTATGTATCTGTGTATGTATGTATATATGTATGTATGTAAGATTGTATGTACATGTTTGTATGTATGTAAGTATGTATGTATGCATGTATGTATGTATGTCTACTTATATGTATGTATGTATTCCTTTAGAGGGAGGGAGAAATTTAAGAGAGACAGATTTTTCTAGGTAGAGAGAGGGAGGGAGAGACCTGAGAGGGACTTCTCTAGGTAGGGTGGGAAGGATAGAGAAAGAAAGGGGAGAGAGAGAGAGAGAGAGAAAGCGAGAGAGAGAGAGTTACCTAGGTAGGGTGCTAGAGGGAGAGACCTGAGAGAGAGATGG
>VDFB02281492.1:465193107-465240784 GCA_007258455.2 Sequoia sempervirens
AGAGAGAGAGATACCTATGAGAGAGAGAGAGAGAAAGAGAGATAGAGGGATAGGAGAGAGAAAGAGGGAGTGAGAGAGAGACTTGAGAGAGGGAGATTGGGTAGGAGGGAGAGAATTGAGAGAGAGAGGGAGCGAGAGAGATACTTTAGAGAGGAAGAGGGGGTGGGAGGGAGAGGGATTGGGAGATAGACGGATGGGAGAGAGATAAAGGGAGTGTGTGTGTGTGAGAGAGAGAGAGGACCTAAGAGAGGGAGAAGGGGTAGGAGGGAGAGACTTTAGAGAGAGAGAGATATGAGAGAGATTAGGTTTGAGGGCAGAGGTATTGGGTTCATGGTAGAGGGTAGAGGGTTTAAGTGGTTTAGTTTTTAAGGGTTGAGGGCTGAGGATATAGGGGCAGGATGGAGAAACTTGAGAGAGAGAGAGACCTAAGAGAGGGAGAGGGTGGGAGGAGAGACTTGAGATAGAGGAGAGGATTGAGAGATAGAGGGAGGAGAGAGAGAACTAAGAGAGGGAGGAGGGAGAGAGAGAGAGAGAGAGGGGAGAGAGAGAGAGAGAGAGAGAGAGAGAGAGAGAGAGAGAGAGAGAGAGAGAGAGAGAGAGAGAGAGGAGAGGAGGAGGGAGAGACTCTGAGAGAGAGAGGAGTGAGAGAGACAGACTTGAGAGAGGGAGAGGGGGTGTGGAAGGAAGAGGCTGGGAGAGAGATGAGGGAGTGGGAGAGAGAGAGACTTGGGAGAGGAAAAATGGGGTAGGAGGAGACTTGAGAGAGAGAGAGACCTAAGAGATTAGGGTTGAAGTTAGAGGGTGGAGGGTTTAAGGGTTGAGGGTTGAGGGTATAGCGTAGGAGAGAGAGACTTGAGAGAGAGAGGGACTTGAGACAGGGAGAGGGGGTGGGAGAGAGAGACCTAAGAGAGGGAGAGAGAGAGAGAGAGATAGAGGGAGTGAGAGAGAGGTAGTGGGAGATAGATAGATGGGTGAGTGAGAGATATATTAGGGTTTAGGCTTTAAGGGTAGACGTATCAAGGGTTTTTGTAGTATAGGGTTGAGGGATTAGGGTTTAAGGCATAGTGTCTAGGGTTGAGGGTTTAGGGATAAGTGAGAGACCTAGATGGCTAAGGAGGGATGGATGGATAAGGATAGAGAGAGAGAAAATAAACCTATAGATAATAAACATTTTCATAATGTGAGTGCATTTTAAAGAAGTTGACATGTAGCCATTTGTATAGCAAAAGAAAATGTTCCCACGTTATAAAATGAGCACATTTTGTCTTGCTCTAAAAATGGAAAAAAGTCAATATACGTGTGATCTCTAGGCCCACATTTTGTATATTCTCCTGGTTATGCATGTGTTCTGATAGAAAGAAGCTTTTTCATGCTTTTGTGAAGTGTGCATGCAAATTTTTCACATTCTACCACCTTTTAGTGAACTTTCCACCACCTTTGTATGAAATAACAGAGTTTTCACATAGAATTTGATATATATCAATTCAAGTCTCAATTCCATTCAAGAGTGATATACAATTGAATGTTGAAAAGGAAACAAGCTTGTGAAAAACTCAAATTTTTGAGTTTGATGCAAAAGAAAGAAAGGCTACATAATAAGGTAGAACTCCTCCATAAAAATCTCCTTTTTTTAGGTATGTTAAGTCTTTACACATTTTCTTTATATTTTCCTTAATTCTATTTTAGCTTACTTTGATTTTGTTATTTTTCATATTACATGTTCATCATTGTTTGTTTGTCATTATAACCTTAGCCCCTCTTGGTACATTTTAAAGTACACAATTCTTTACACTTGCCAATTACATTTTTAAACCACATCTCTTTGAGGCATTTTGTTAAACCAATTGACCTACATGTGTATGCTTCCACATTTTGTACACACGTATTTATGAGAGTACTTATAATTATGTAATATAATACATCATTTCTCAATCCTTTTCTATGGATGTGCATACCCCTTTCCAAATCTTTCATTTTGGTATAGGCATGAGGTATGTTGGAAAATATAGTGGAATTTTCTTTTACACCTAGAAATTGCATATGCTTGAAATTTTCTAAAGCATTTTCAACAAATCTATTTTGTGCATATGTTACAATCATTCTAGTCCACGAGGACATATATCATTGAGGAATTTTGTCAAAAAGTTCTACCAAGAAGTTGATTGCCTTGACTATGCTACCAAATTTTCCATGCATGTCTACCAAAGCATTTTATCAAACAACATAGACAAGGCAATAATTTGTTTGAAAAAGGTGAAAATCACCATGAGGCCACATTTCTTTGAGGCATTTTTTCAAGCAATTGATTTCCTTATCTATGCTACCAAATTTTCCAAATATGTCTCTACAAAGTTGGAATATAGTCCTCCCACATTAATAGATCTTTGAATCTATTTTGGTTTATATCTCTATTTCTAAACTTACCTCATCACTAATGTTGTGATATATTTTTAATGTTTCCTTGATTACTCTACCTAAAAGGTATTGTAACCCTTCTCCCCATTGTTTCAAGTCTCTTTATTCAAGGCTACTAGCAACATGGGGAAAGGTGCAACTAAGTCAATAGGGCCAACTAGGTGATGTAAGTATGAAGTTAATTGCCCCACTTGATTTTTAAGTTCTTCCTTTGTGTTCTCATCATTTTTCATTCTCTCAAGTATAGTTTTTTTTTTGTTTTTGAAGATTCTTTGGGTTGTTTCTTTTGTTCTTGATCCTTAGGGTGTAGCTCCAACATTCGGTATGGTGCTTCTAACCATCTTATTGATCCAACCATCATGTTTATAGCTATATTTTCAATATAATAATCCTTTGGATTTTATCAATCCACTTCCTCTATAGGGTGATCAAATATCCTTTCTATTGCTAAGTTCATGGGAATTCAAAATGATATACTACTTGGAGACCACAAGATTGGCTTTGATATTGAGTTGGGACAAGAAGCATATTTTGGTAGGGAGATTGTATCCTCTAGTTACAAAACTCAACATGAAAAATCAAAACATAATAATTAGATCCCCTAGTGAAAACCACAATGTGGCACTATTAGATCATGAAAAATACAAAATAAAGGACATATCAAAGGGTGAAAACCTCCCTAAGGTGCCTGAGGATGGTGGATTCAATCTCCCTATCACCAGGTATTAGGAAAGATCATCAATTTTGGTTGAAGAATCTAAACCCATAAATGTGGGAGCAACAGAGGTACCAAAGATAACCTATCATGCAACCACTCTAGATCATGAGGAAAGAAAAAAATGTATAGCTTCCATAAAAGAGCGAAAGATCATTTTTTCTTGGACTTATGTAGATATGTTTGGTTCGGATCCAACTTTAGTAGTCCATCATCTTACAGTTTTCCTTGGAGCTAAACAAGTGAAACAAAAGCTTCATAGGATGCACCCTCAAATAGTGCTCCTAGTCAAAGTGTAACTTTAGAAATTGCTTGATGTCATATTCCTTAGACCTGTTGATTGTCTTGAGTGGGTGTCAAACCCGGTACCAGTGTCAAAACCCACTAGGAGCATAAGGATCTGCATTAATTTTGGAGACCTCAACAAAGCATTCCCAAAGGATGATTTTTCCCTCCCAAACATTGACATGATAATGGATTTGACAACTGGTCATGAAATGATTTCTCTTATGGATGGCTTCTTTGGATATAACCAAATCAAGATAGCACCTAATGACCAACATAAAACAACATTCACTTGTCCCTAGGGAACTTTTTTCTAGAATGTCATGGAATTTGTCCTAAAGAATGCAAGAGATACCTATGAAAGGGTCATGACTACTATATTTCATGATATGTTTCACATAACGATGGAATAATATGTAGATGATCTTTTGGAAAAATCTATCACAAGACAAGGACATCTAGGTAATCTGGCTAAAATATTTGATAGGTTAGAAGAGTAAAACTTGCACCCAAATCTAAAGAAGTATGTTTTTGGCGTGACATCAGGAAAACTATTGGGTTACATTGTATCTCGAAGAGGCATCAAGGTAGATCCAACATAGGTCAAATATCCTTTCTATATATTTAGGTCTTTCCCATAGTGCCAAGGCCCATTGTCTATGGTAAGGGGAAGGGCCCTCATGGAGTTACCCTCGTGTCTTGGCCTTCGTCACCTCCTACCGATCCTAACCATCAAGTTGTGAATGGGAAGAGGTCCACTATTGAGGCACCTTTGTTTGATAATAACTGAGAATAACAAGCCACTTTGAGGGGGAAAACCTCAAAATATTTCTAATGAGAACACAATTCATAATATGATGATGAGATAATACTCACAACCTCCTATATATACCTATTTATTCCTAGGATATCACCTAGGACAACTTAGACACCCCTATATAAGCCTTAGGACAAACAAACTAACTAAATAATAATATAATAATGATAACATGAATTAATTAGGAGTTAAGATAGCCACAAGATGACTATTCATAACCTGATGTACACAAATATTAAGGGAATAACATGCCCCCCTCTTTAAAGAAGCATTTTCCTCAATGCTAATCAAGTGTGGATTCGTTTGAATGAACTCATCGTCCTCCCATGTGGCATATTCAATTGGTAAATTCTTCCATTGGATGAGATACTCAATGAGAGTTCTATTCCTCAGCTTCTTTGTGTATGTTTGATGAATGCACTCTGGTTCCAAAATGATTCTTCCTTCTTCATCGAGCTCTAGTAGTAATGTTTGAGTTGGAATATTATGCTCAATTACCTTCTTCAAACAAGAAACATGAAAAACTAGATGTATATTTGTTGTTGGTGGCAACTCTAGCTTGTAGAAAACACTACCAATCTTTTGCATGATTTTGTATGGCCCATAATACCTTGGAGACAACTTTTATTCTTTTTTTCTTGCTTCAATGAGATTTTCTTTTAAGGCTGCAATCTTAAGAAGACCCAATCCCCAACTTCAAAACCTCTTTCACTACGATGTTGGTCTACTTGTTGTTTCATGGCTAAATTCTCCTTGAGTCCTAAAAGTACCTATTGTTGATGAAACAAGTGTTCCTCTACTGCTTGAACTCTTGGTGACACATTTGATGATGATGTGATGGAAGAAAGATGAGATCCATAAAGTGCAAAAAATGGATAATTTTTTTATGAGCTATGAAAAGAAGTGTTATACCACCATTCTACGAGTGGTAGCTAATCTACCCATTGAGACTTTTCTCTAAAGTGAAACAACATAGATATCCTTCCAATCATTTTTCCCATCTAATTGAGGGTGGTATGAAGAGCTATGAGCCAATTGAGTACCCAAACATGAGAATAAATCTTTCCAATAGTGACTAGTAAAGATAGGATCATGATCATTGACAATAACCTTAGGTGTACCATGTAGCTTTTGGATATTCTCCAAAAAAACTTTTGCCACAACACTTGTTGTAAAAGGATGTGATAATGCAATGAAATGTGCATATTCAATGAGGCAATCAACTACTACCATGATTAAATAACGACCTTTATATTTGGGAAGCCTTCTGATGAAGTCCATGGGTACCTCTTTGTAATGTTGGCTAGGAATAGATAAGGGTTGCAAGAGACCTGGTGTCTTAATTGCCTCCCCTTTATTCCTTTGACAAACCAAACATTCAACCACAAATTTGTGATCGCCTTTTAGCCCTTCCCAACAAAAATCTTGCTTGATCCAATAATATTTCTTTAAAAATCCTAAATGACCACCAACTAGAGACTCACGTAGTTCTATGAGAATCTTGTGTTTAAGAGTCAAATTCTTGTAGAGATACAAATTCTCTTTATACCAAAGAGTATCTCACTTCCAACAAAACATATCTGAACTACTAGGATCACTTTTTAATTGTTGGATGAGATTACTTGTCGCAACATCATTTTTCCACTCTACTTTGGCTTCTTCCACCCAATTTGATTATAATATTGAAAGGGCATACAATAAGGCTTCATCTTTCTCATCCTTCCTAGAAAGTGTATCCGCCACAATATTTTCCTTCCCTTTCTTATATACAATCTCAAAGTCATATCCTAACATCTTAGTGAACCATTTTTGTTGCTCTTCAGAAAATATTCTTTCTTCCAAAAAATATTTTAGGCTATCATGATCTATCTTAACCTTGAAGTTTCTACCCATTAGATAAGGCCTCCATTGTATAATTGTGTGAAGGATCGCTAGCATTTCCTTCTCATAAATAGGTTTGAGCTGATTCTTACCCTTTAATTGATGACTCTCAAAAGTAGTTGGTCAACCTTCTTCCATGAGAACTGCTCCTATCTAATTTCTAGAAGCATCACATTCCACAATGAATTCCTTGGTGAAGTTAGGAGTGGCAAGCATTGGAGTGTACACATAGCCTCCTTCAATATCTCAAATGTTGCATTAGAAAACTCATTCCAATGAAACAAATCCTTCTTCAATAGAGTGGTGAGGGGTGCTGCTATATGACCATAATTCTTCACAAATCTTCTATAGTACCCTATCAATCCCAAGAAACCCCTTATTTTCTTAATGGTTTTTAGAATAGGCCATTCCATGATAGTCTTAATTTTTTTAGGGTCCACCTTTACTCCTTGTGAAACTATGTGTCCCAAATACTCCACCTCCTTAAGACCAAAAGAACACTTGGATGGCTTAGCAAAGAGTTTCAATGATCTTCAAGTATTTGTAATTCTTGATCTACATGCTACAAATTTTCTTCCCAAGTCTTGCTATAAATCAATATATCATCAAAGAACACTAACACAAACTTTCTCAAGAACTTCTTAAAAATGAAATTCATCAAACTTTGGAATGTAGATGGTGCATTGGTAAGATCGAATGGCATCACCAAAAATTTATAGTGACCCTCATGAGTCTGAAATTTTTTCTTACAAATATCTTCCTCCTTAATCCAAATTTGGTGATAACTAGATCTAAGATCTAACTTGGTAAAATGCATAGCTTCATTCAATTCATCTAGAAAATCATCAATGATTGGAATAGGAAACTTATCTTTAATGGTGTACATGTTGAGAAATCTATAATCCGGACACATGCATCAAGTTTCATCCTTCTTATGTACCATCACCACTGGCGAGGAGTAAGCACTTTGGCTATGCCTAATAATTCTTGCATCTAGCATCTCCTCAACAATTTTTTCTCACTTTTTTGCATGTGTTGGTACCTGTAAGGCCTGATGTTTGGTGGTTGACTACCTAGGACTAGTTGTATGGCATGATCATGATCCCTCTTAGGAGGAATTTCTTTAGGCATATCTCCAAGAACCACTAAGTGACGATCAATTATTGCTTGTAAATCTGGATGAGTAGGAGCATTAGATGGAGAGACTTCTAATGAATATAGTTGGGCCACAAATCCATCCACTCCTTTATTAAGAAACTTTTGCGTTTGATGAGATTTTATCATTTATGGGGACTTTTCCTTCAACCCCTTAGCCCTATTACCTTTCCTTCTAATTGAAATCTTATGAATAGTTCTTGGAAGTTCATCTCAATTGTTCCCAATGTAGTAAGCCATTGTACTCCCAAAACAATATTTGTTGCACCCATGGATATCACATACATTGGAGTATCAAGTTGATAATCTCCCATGGATAATTTAATGCTATGAAACTCCCCAAAACAACTAACTGTACCACCATTTGCAATAAAAACCTAAAAAATATGGAGTTGGATATATAAAACAATTTAGATGAGTAGCCAACTTTTTGTTGATGAAATTATGAGTACTACCTAAGTCGATCAACACTGTTACTTTCAGCTTCTTTGAGAAACCCACTACCTTGAGAGTTTGTGGAGCATTGAAACCTGAGAGTGAATGAAAAGAAATCATTGGTTGAGAATCATGTGATTCCTCATTTTAATCCCTTTCATCATTTAATATGGGTTCCTCCTCTTTTTCCTCACTTGGACCTTCAATATAGAACAATTTCTTTTCACTATATTTATGTCCTCAAGTGTATTTTCTATCATAATTGAAACACAACCCTTTTGCTCTTTTCCCCTCAATTTGTTGGGGAGTCAGCCTAGTAGGTTGAGGAAGAGAAGGTGTTGAATATCCTTTCTCTCTAGTCACATTAGTTCCTTTCTTCTTAGGAATTAAATACTTCTCCTCTACATTGTGTGCTAAGATAAAAGACTCATTTATAGAGCTAGGACTAAACATGTGTAACTCATGTTGAAAGTGATCCTTGAGATCACCCAAGAATAACTCATTCAAGTTATCCTCTATGATTGTATCCACTCTTAAGGATATATTTTGGAATTACTGAATATAATCCGTAACTGATCCTATTTTTTGAAGTTTAGCAAGCTAATTGAAGAAGTTTTCTATCACACTATTGCTATATTGTGCTTGGAGTTCCTCTATTAAAGTTGACCATGAGACGATGAGACCCTTTTTCATTTGATGAGTACAAAGCCAACGATACCAAATGAATTGATCTAGTTCTAGATATAGGGAAGCTATCGTGACCTTTTGTCCTTTTGGGATTTGATGTACTTAAAAAAATTCTCCATTTGGTTTATCCATGTTAGAGGATCCCTGCCATCAAACTTGTGCATATCCACCTTTGGAAACAAATTCCTAGATTCCATAGGATTATTAAAATTTATGTCAATATTAGTTGACTTGGAAGTTTTACCTTGGTTGCATGAGAACTCCTTTCTTGGTTCATTCATATAGGTACTTAACATGCTTCGTATATCCAATATATCTCCTCTTAGGTCACACATATCCATCTTCATTGAGGATATTTCTTCCTTGACCTTATTGATTTCCTCATTAGGATTAATATCCTTTTTTGTTACCCCATCCTTATCAGGAGTCTTCCCCAGTGTGACAACATTCTTTTTGCCCCTTGTTGTAGGCCCTGTCACGATAGGAACTAATAATTTTAAAATAAATCACAAAAATAAAACTTAAATTCTCTAAAAAAATTATTGTAGCTTACTAGGGCCAAAATTCCTCTCACTTAGAAAAATCTCCAAGAAATAAGTAGATTTATAGCCTTGAGAGCGATATTTGTGGAAACCCTAATTTTGCAATAAATCACTTATTTTTGCTTCAATTTCTCCAAATTTTGGATTTTAGTATCCTTTAGTATGTATTCAAAAACCTAATAAAAATAAGTCTCCAATACGACAAGATGTGAGAGATATATAGATTCCAAATAAATTGTGTAGAAACCATAATTCTACATTAATTCGCTCAATTTTTCTCCAATTCCTCTAAAATCTAGATTGTATCTTCTTTAATATGGTCTTCAAAAACCCTTTAAAAACTATAATTTTTGTTTCCAAAATCTAAAAGATATGCTCTTCCTAAAATCACCTCCAATATTGAGAAAAAACCTTGCCTCTACGATGCCAAGATCATGCTCTTATATGACTTGTAATGAAATAACTTGCATAATAGAAGAATATGATATGAAATATGCTAAAAATACTTGATAATAACTAAGAATAAAAAGCCACTTCAATGGGGAAAACCTCCAAATATCTCCAATGAGAACACAATTCACAATATGATGATGAAATAAGACTCACAACCTCCTATATATACCTATTTATGCCTAGGATATCACCTAGGCCAACTTAGACACCCCTATATAATCCCTAGGCTAACCCAACTAACCAAATAATAATATAATAATGATAACATGACTTAATTAGGAGTTAAGATAGCCACAAGCCTACTATTCATAACCCAATGTACACCAATATTAAGGGTGTAGCATGTTGTAAACTTCCTCTATATGTTTCAACATTCTTCTATGTGTTGTAACTTGAATTTGGACAATTGGGGATGATGCAAAGTGTTGGGGAAATTTAGGCCTCCCTTCCATGTTGACCAAATTTTTTAAATTTATTTTGTCTCCATGTACTCTTCTTCATGTTCTGATACATTTGGGGATTGATGATAGTTCATATGTATACTATATTATATCTATATATCTATATCTATGAATAGTTCTGACCCTGAATTATCAGATCCCCTTGTCTCTTGATTTCTTCATCTTTTCTTATTTTTCCTTGTTTATCTTTCTCTTCTTTTCTTGTTTCTTGATTTTTTGGTGCCTATGTGTTGTCCCTCTCGTGCACGACAACATTTCCATGTCATCTCTACATCTCTTCTTCCTTAGGATGCCATGTCCTCCTTCAGTTCACACACACCATCCTAAGGGGGGATCCTACTTCTTTTATTTTCAATGAGATGTATTTGGTGGCCAATAAATCCCTTGTTGAAAATTTTTGCGCTTTTCAAAATCGTATCCTTTGATAAGGATCCCCTTAGCAATATTTTCTTTCAAAAATGAGTTCATAGCAAAAAAAAAATTAGATGACTTGCCTTCAAGAAGGCCATTATTTTTATTAGATTCCTTGATGAAAGAGATCCTTTAAAAGGATTCCTTGATGACAAGATCATTTGTGAAAAATTTCATCACTTTTCAAATGGAGTGTCCCTCTATGTGGACCCCTTGCTATCTTGAAGGGTTCTTGAGGGACCCCTTTGAAAAAAATTCCTTCAATTATTCTATTTGAGATACAATTGTCTATCTGTGTGACTTTTTCTTTCCTAACATGTTTTTTCTGTGGATTAACATGTTTCTTTGTATGACTGAGCACATGTGAAATAACTTTTACAATCAAGCTTGAAGGATCAATGATTTTGTCAAGCTTGCCTTGCAGGATCAAGCACCTATAAGGACCAATCAAACTCTACGTTGCCTTTCATTTTAGGCCCTCTAGGACTCAACACCTATGGTGCCTCATTTGTAGGATCAAGCACCTATAAAGTGCTTTTATTCTGTAGGGTCGAGCACTTGTAGAATATTTGCTTACTTTCCATAGGATCCAACACCCATGGAGCCAATTCTGTAGGACCAAACACCTTCAGAGTTTTTGTGCACCTTTTATAGGATCGAGTACTTGTGGAGCCATCTTCTCTTTCTTGCATTTTTTAGCATGTCAGATATGTTGGATGTTTTGGTTGTGTTTTTGATATGTGGTTGTCATTGATGTCAACACTATTAGCATCTCATGTATTGAAGGTTGTATATGTCGAGGATATTGAGAAAATTGTAAAAGAAAGTATTGCAGGTTCCTAGTGGTTTAGTGAAGGTCATGAAGGTGTCTTGTACTGTACGTTGAATGAAGTTGTTGTGGACTAAAGAGTTTATTTCTAAGAGTATCTAGTTCATCTACCAGAAGTTTTAGAGGTCTACGTGAATATTTGATCATGCTATGAACAATTGTGTTCTGACAGTGTTTTTGTGGTCTCTGTTAGTGTTCCTGACTGAAGTTTATGTGTTTATGATAGTTTGTGTTGCTGCAGATATTTCTTTGTTAGTTCTTGTTGTTTTTGGACACATCTAGATCATTCTCTATCCTTGTTTTATGATCACGTTGATTGGTGTGCTCATGGTCGAATATTTTTCTCAGTTTTTGTGTTCTTGGCCAACATGGTGGTTGTAGCATGTTGCGGATCCTTGAAGATTTAATTTTGAATGTTTAGCATGCTCGAAGATATTGTTCTGGGTTGCATCATGATATTGGCCCACAGTATTTGATCCACATTGAAAAATTATTCATAAATTTGGGCCGACATTGAAAATATGTTTTATGTTTTTGGCCGACTAAGTTGTTGATGTAATTTCATGTTGCGGATATATAAGAGTGATTGTTTGAGTGAAGTTAGTGTGTGTATAAGAGAAAATGTATGCCAGAGAAAGTGCAAATGTGTGAATAGTGTTCAAATCATTCAATTGCAAAGCAGAGTGAGAAGAAGTTTGAGTGAAGTGTGAAGAAGGTTTTCTATGCTTAACTGGAACTGTAATCAGGCTTGTGAAGAAGCTATTTTCTCAGCTCACAATCCAGATGGTTTTAATCTAAATCATTCTTGGGTAGTGAGCCCTCTTGTATTTAAGTAGAGCTCTAGGCAAGCTGAATGCATGTGCATTTCCATTATTTTCATTATACTTTACAGGGTATATCTTGTGGACTAACATCCACCGTGGTTTTTCCCTAACAGGTTTCCACGTAAAAATCATGGTGTCCTCTGTGTTTTTGTGTGTTGATTGTTTATGGTTATTGTTCATTCATCATATCTGAGATTTAAGAAATGTTTGAAAAGTTTAAATATTTTGTGACAATGATTCACCTCCCCTCTTAGTTTTTTTTTTCCTTGTTTTCCAATTGATACTCGAGCTAGTTCCTCCAAGAAGTTTAAAAGCTAGAGGTGATCTGAGATGGCATCATACAAGAAGGACAGTCCTAGATTTGATGGAACAAACTACTCATTGTGGAAAGCTAGGATGGAGTGTCATTTGAAGTGTATTGGTGAACCCTTCTGGAAGATTACAAAGAATCCATATGTTATTCCTCAGAATGGTCCTTCCACTACTGATGAGATTAAAGAGGCTGAGAATAATGTCAGGGCTATGGAAGCTTTGTTGAGTGCTCTAAAAAAATTGGAAATGACAAATGTGTTAGGTTTGAAGATAGCTCATGAGATGTGGATGAAGCTAGAAACTTTGTATGAAGGAGATGTACATGTGAAGACGGCTAAGCTACAGAGTTTGAAAGGAAAGTATGAAAATTTGAAGATGGGTGAAGATGAAAATATTTCTTCTTTTATGTAGAGAGTAAATGAACTAGTGATGGGTATTAGATGTGTTGGTGGTACCCTAGATGAGGAAGAAATTGTAGCTAAGGTGCTCAAATCATTGCCTCCATCCTACAAAGCAAAGGCTCATGCTATTGAAGAAACCAAATCATTGATGAATGTGACAAGGGATACACTGATTGGTAAACTTGTTTCCTTTGAGTTGAGCGAATTTGGTGAATCTGTTCCCAAGACTAAAACTACATTTAAGGCTACTGTATCTGAAAGAAACAAGTAAATATATGATCTGGGAGAGAGTTCCAGAAAGACATTCAAGTCTGAGGAATAAATGAAAAAGCTTGAAGATGAAGAAAGATAAATAGAAGAGTTGGAAGCACTGATTGTGAAGAAAGAAGGTAGAGGACAAGGTAAGTATAAAGGAAAGCTACCTATAAAATGTTTTTCTTGCAGTAAAATAGGTCATTTTGCATCAAGGTGTCTTGAAAGAGTTCCTAGATCCAAGCCTTGCAAATCTAGATTCCAAAATAAATGTTACTATGCTGAAGAAGGAGTGACTGATGATGAGTCTAATAAAGATAATGGAAATGAAGATGATTGGGTTTTCATTGCTATCAAGGAAAATAGTCCAGTGGCTACTGAATCTACTAAAGTTGAGAAAGCTCTTGCAGCCCGAATTGAAGAAAAGGATGAGTGGGTTATTGACAATGGATGCTCACATCATATGACTACTGACAAAAGAAAATTTGTAAGTCTAGAGAAGTATGATGGTGGGGTTGTAAGATTTGGAGATAACAATGCTTGTGTGATTCGTGGTAGAGGATCTATTTGTCTTGGTGGTAAGCATAACACTGATGATGTTATTTATGTTGAAGGCTTGCAGCACAACCTATTGAGTGTTGGATAGATGGTGGAAAAGGGTTACGATCTTCAATTCAAAGATGAAAGATGCAGGATATTTGGAAGCTCTGGAAATGTAATTGCTTCAAGTAAACAGACAAAAGGTAATATTTTTCACCTGAATGATGCTAGTGAAATTTTTTTAATTGCTCAAGTAGATGAAAGTTGGTTATGGCATAGAAGGTTGTGTCATGAGAATTTTGATAACATTGTCAAAGTAAGTTCAACTCAAGTAGTAAGAGATCTACCTAAGCTAGTGAAGCCTGCTAACACAATCTACAAGGAGTTTCAGATGAGAAAACAGACTAGAGTCTCTTTTCAGAGCAAATATCATCATTCAAATGGATTACTGGTGCTAGTGCATACTAATCTATGTGGTCCCTCCAGAGTTAGAAGTCTCCATGGTGAAAGGTACTTTATGTTACTTATTGATGGTTACTCTAGAATGATATGGGTTGCTTTCTTAAGAGAAAAATGGGAAGCATTAGAGAAGTTCAAAAGTTTCAAAGCTATAGTAGAAAATGAGAAAGGTCTGAAAATCAAATTCCTAAAGTTAGATAGAGGTGGAGAGTTCACCTCCATGGAGTTTAATTATTTTTGTGAAGAGCATGGAATTAGAAGACAGTTATCTACTTCCTAAACCCCTCAATAGAATGGAGTTGTAGAGATGAAGAACAAAACAATTCTAGATGTTGTGAGAATAATGATGATTGAAGGAAATGTGCCTCACATCTACTGGAGTGAAGTTGTAAGCACTGATGTGTACACTTTGAACTGGGTAAATGTAAATGGTAATTCTGGTAAGACTCCTTTTGAACTATGGTTTGGTTATAAGCCTACTGTTAAATACTTCAAGATCTTTGGAAGCAAGTGTTATATCAAGAGAGATGACAATATAGGAAAGTTTGATGCAAGAACCAATGAAGGAATCTTTCTAGGTTACTCTACTAGAAGCAAGTCCTACCGATGCTATAACAGAAGACTAAGAAAAATGGTTGAGAGTGAAAATGTTAGAGTTGATGAGGATTGTTACCAATTTTTCACTACAACTCAATTGGTGGAGCTGATTAAATATTGTTATATCTTAAGTGAAGTTACAATTATTTCTATGTTATGCTTAAGTGTTGTTTGCACTTTGTTCATTATTTATCAGGTGACAGTTATGCATTGAGATGAGGAAATAGAGTTTCAAGAATTGTTTATCATTTTACAATAAAATCGAGTACAAGATTGAGCATACAAACAACAAAGAATGACTGAATGCTTTCATTTATTTCATAAAGTAATTCATATTTAAAGAATTTCATTTGATTGCAAGAATTCAAATGGTGATACATTCAAATGATAATACAACATTGCATCATAAATGCATTTTCTTTTCAAAATGAAAAGCAGAAGATTGAAATTAAATATCCACACAAGCTATGGTTTTAGCCATTCCATTCATGACAAGAAAGGAAATATACAGCTGAAAGAGAAAGTGATAAGTAACATGGGACTTATCCGTCATTGCTTGAGTCGATCTTCGGTTGATGCTTCGTAGCTTGCTCCATCTTGCTTCTGTTCCTGAATGTGCCCGCAAAAGATTAAGAAGGGAGTCAATTAAGAGCTCAAGATATGAACCATACTACATGCCATACTAACAGAGATATATTTCAATCCTTGCAATGCATAGAACCAGCTAAAGAAAAGTGTAGAAACATGAGTTGAAAGAGATACATCAACGTCATCATATATTGTTATTGTTTTATGCTAACATCGTTTGTTTCTTTGTGTAGGTATAGGGAACATCATGAAGCTGATTATCATTTGAAGATCAAGCATGTGGAGAAAAACGGGCTCCCACAAGGGTAGAGCTCCACATGTTGCCCATTATTCATTACAAGTGGGTTGAGAATGGATTGCAATCATCATGTTCTTCAAGAAAATAAATTTTATACAACTGAAAGAGTAAAGAATATTCATTCATTAAATCATCAAACCTACTATTCACTCATAACAATCAAGTAGGTATTGCTTGAAAGCTACAGGTGAACAGTTGGTTTAAATCGGTTCATCTATTCAACTGACATTCATCTCAAACACTGTTGTATGGTTAGATTCTTTTGCTATAGTATTATTTGTTCATCATGTTCATGATATTACGCAAGGTTCAACAGTGTTCTTTCTCACAATCAAGGATAGTGAACAGGCATGCATAATGCCTCAATGAAAAGAATTGTTTCAGATTTTTATTTCAGAAGAGAGAAAGTGCATGGAACAGTTTTATTAAATGGAGCATAAAAATGCATGAAGAGTGCCAGGTAGAAGAGAATACTTTTAAAAGGACAGTCAAGCATGGAGACATGTGAAGGAGTCTCAGATTTCAATCAGAATAAGGAGACAAGATCAATGCAGTGACTAGTAGCCAATTGATTAGTAAAGTGAAAGTGTGATTCAACAAGATAGCCAGTTTCATTATGGTTGAGAATGCAAAATGCCTCACTGTTTTGAAAAGAAGACAATCAGAATACACTATTTTGGATATCTGTGATGTCCTATCATTGAACTATTTAGTCATTCAAGTATACCTTTCAAAGATAGATTACACAAGAATTGCCATGTGAAAGGTTACTTCTAGAATAAGTAGATTTTGCAGAAAAAATGGTTTGAGTGAGGGTTTGGAATGCATTCCTGAAGATTGTGACTGAATAAGAAATTAGAGCAAAGGAATAATATTCAAATTTAAATCAAAGAGATTTTTACGTGTAAGGAGGGTGCGAAACAACATGATAATGGCATCCACAAGTGCAAACAAGAGAAACAAGAAAGATTTTCAAACAAATACAGATATATGGAAGAGGTCTCTACTAAAATGTAGAATGTGAGTACCCAATCTCAGTCAAAATATCTATGTGAAAGCTTCAGTTAAAATATTCAGTTTTTATTGTGTTACAACGTGCCCATGTTAAGAAATAATGTAGATTTCTTCAAGGTTCTGAATTCTCACATAGGTCTTCTACAGAAGGAGGCAAGGTTTATGTTTTCCTTCATTTTTCTGAAAACCCACATTGGGATTTTGAATAAAAGTGCAGTATATTTGAAGTATAGGAAGTCCACATGAGAGTTTAAATTCAAGATACATTTTTCAGGGTTTCATAAATCCATGTGATGGTTTTCAATAGTGATACAAAAAAAATGTGTTTTCTTCACAATATTATATACCCACATGGGGATTTTCTACAGAAAGAAGGACGAGTTGGAATATAACTGAAGATACATCCAGAAATGCATTTTCTTCACAAGCAACAAATACCCACATGGTGAAAATTGAAGAGTTCAAATGCCAAAAGAAGCCATGATGGGTCGAGCCCAGATTTTACATAAATAATTAAATATACAGGTTCTTGTTCGAATTCTGAATACCCACATTAGGGTTTCAAATTTAAAGACAAGATATTCCAATTTTCTGAGATACCCATGTGAGGGTTTTCATAAAATACCACAAAATTCAAAAGAAAGTAAAAAATCATGGTGGTCGAGCTCTAGAGGAGGAAAATCACAAGAGTAAGTATGATTTCTTCAAGACAACGAATGCCCACATCAGGTTTTGTGTTTCAAAATACAAAGGTATTGAAATCCTTTGGTGGGTCGAGCTATAGAGTTTCTAAATGTCCAGTTAGCATTAAGAAGCCACGACCTATCATATTTTCAAGCTTGCAAGCTTTGTAAGAAATAAAAGAAAGAGAAATGAAGGATTACCATTTTTTCTTGAAGAAGAATACATGACCCTCAGTCGAGTTCACAGGAGCTTTCATAGTCAAAACTCAAATGTTCTCATGGAAGCTACATTAGTGACAAAAGTGAGCACAAGAAATGAGTAAATGCATCAGACAGACTTACTACAGCCGCAGCCAGAGAGGCATTTATTCTTAGAAGGAGCTCAAAGAATGAAGAATGAACAGTCAGTGATTCTTACCCATGAAGCTGAGAGGAAACCTCATTTTGTCTCTTGCAAAATCAAACCAAAATTCCCAGTTCGAGCTCATGTATGGTGACCCAGGAGAGAAACAATAAAGCATAGAAAGAATAGAGATAAGAAGTCAGGAGAGATACAAGTGTAGCTGCGGCTTTAAGGCCAAAATCATCCAAAAATGAAGAGAGGAAGCCATAAAATGGCTTAAGGAAACATTACCACACATTTTGAAGGATGATTCAGCCCTAGGAAGTTTGAATGATGAGCTCTAAACTATCAAACCCTAGTTCATGGTGGCGGTGCCATTTTGCAGAGCTTTCTCTCAAAAATGAAGAGTCAAAATGATGTTTCAAAGCTTAGGTTTGGTCATTTTTGTTATTAGGGTTTCCCACTTTCCCTAACTTGAATGTGAGCCTATTACCTTAAGTGAAGTTTAATGCCTTCAATGTTTGTCATTTGATAATATATGCATGTTCTAGGTCAAGCTCTGAAGGTTTTATTTGACTTCATATATCTAAGCTTTTAGTTTAGGTTTTGATACTATATTTCAAACTTCAAATACCTAAGGCCTTTTATTTTAATGTCTATGTTATGCCTTAGAGATATTTATTTAGGCCTTAGGTTTATTTTCCAATTGATTTTCTAGAAATCAATTAATATTCAGTGTTAAAATGATCTCATATTTTTATGATTTTTTTTAAGAAAATCAAGCATTGTAAATGGAGATATAAGTTGTAATTTTGCAAAATATTTTCAAACAATCTTTAATTGCAAAATTAGGTCAGATTGAGAGAGTATAAGATTTGCAACTATGTAAAGCAAGGATAAAGCAAGATTGTTTTATTCTTTGCTATTTTTAGCATATTGTTTTTGTTTTCTTCCTTGGGTTGGATTTGAGATTCCTCTTGGAGAGATAAGTTGTTTTATTTGCTTTAAAAGCATATTTAATCTATTTTTAGGGGCTGAGCAACATGAACATGGAAACAATAAGTTTTTTCTGCTTTTGTGCATACTTTTGAGACAGTTTGATACCTTTTCCTTGAGCTTTCTTTGTGAGCTCAGATTAGGGTTTTGGGGAGATTTATGTTGAAGAAGACTTAAGCTTTATTCTTCTATTCGGAGTTCAGATGATAGTTTCTTGCCCTTAGCATTTTAGAGGTTGTAAACTTATTTTTGTACTCAGTTTGACAGGTTCACTCTTTCAGTTTTAATAAAGCAACAAAGTTCTTCCCACTTTTCTTGTCTCAATTTTGTAATGGCAATCTGATGTCTTTGTGTTTCAAACTTGAATCCTTATATGTCTTACTATTGTAAATCTTTGTTCAAAATTGCATGGTTTCAAGTTGCATGTTGTATTTAGTTCTTTCAGATCCTCATGCAAATCACTGATGAAACATGTGTTAATGAGATTGTGAGGGCTATTGTGATAGAGAAACTGTTATGAGTGATTAAGTCCAAATTTTCATAAGTCTGGTGAATCATCTGTTAGTCATAGGTTTTAATTTCAGTCATCTTTCTAACTCTTTCCCTTAGAAAATCACTTAGAATAATATTCATCATTCAGAGAACCAACTCACTCTGGAGATTCTCTTTTTGCATAGATCACCCACATCTAAAAAGAGTTTCCATGTTTCAACAGATAGTCTGATTTCTGCAAATCTGACAAAGGGTGCATATCTGATTGATAACAAGGACTCTGCTAAATCATATAGATATTGTGGATATGATTCAAATGAACAGGAAGAGAAAACAAGCAAAGGGAAGAATGCTCAGACATAGAATCAAATTCAAATTGTGCCATATGTTCCATTTGTTCCAATAAATCAAGGTAGTTAGGAAGCAGAGACAAGTGTAAGTGCAAAAGAAAGAACAGAAGAATCAAAATTTCAAGAGAATCCTAAAACAATGAGGTATGCAAGATTAAATCATTTTGAAAATAAAAATTATAGGAGACAAGAATAAAGGTGTGCAAACTAGAAGAAAGATTGTAGAAGAGTATTGCCTGATTTCCAAGATTGAACCTAAAGATGTCAATGAAGCTTGCAATGATGAACACTAGATGGAAGCTATGAAGGAAGAACTGATGCATATTGAAAAGAATAATACATGGATAATTGTTCCTAGACCTAAAGATAAAAATGTGATTGGTACTAAATGGGTCTTTCAGAATAAGTTGAATGAACAAGGTGAAGTGGTTCAGAATAAAGCAAGTTTGTTATGTAAAGGGTATTCACAAATGGAAGGTATTGACTTTGAAGAAACCTTTGCCCCTATTGCCAAAATTGAAGTTGTAAGGTTATTTCTTGCTTATGTTGCACATAAAAATTATAAAGTCTATCAAATGGATGTGAAGTCAACTTTTATGAATGGTGAACTAGAAGAAGAAGTATACATTGAACAACCGGATGGATTTCAACTGACTGATAAGGAAAACATGGTTTGTTGATTAAAGAAAGCTCTATATGGACTCAAGCAAGCCCCCAAAGTCTGGTATGCTAGATTGGAAAAATGCTTATTAAAGCTTGGATTTAATAAAGGTACTGCTAACAACTTGTATTTCAAATTGGATCATGACAAAGAGTTAATTATTGATGTCTTTGTTGATGACATTATTTTTGGAGGAGATGACAATTTATGTATGAAGTTTGTTGATGAAATGAAGAATGAATTTGAGATGAGTATGATTGGAAAGATGAAGTTATTTCTAGGATTGCAAGTTACTCAGTTAGGAAAAGGGATCTTCATATCTTAGTCCAAATATGTAAGAGAGCTACTGAAGAAGTTTGGTATGGAAGACTCAAAACTTGTTGGTACCTCCATGGTAACTGGATGCAAATTAACATAGAATGATGATTATCCTAAGGAAAATCAAACAAGATATAGGTCAATTATTGGTGGATTTCTCTATTTAACTCAGACTAGACCAGACATTATGAATGCGGTATGTATGGTTGCTAGATTTTAGGCTGATCCAAAAGAGTCATGTGATTGCTGTAAAGAGAATTTTTATTTAAAGGAATAGTTGACTTTGGGCTTTGGTATCCTAAGGATGGTCATCTTACTTTGAATGCATATACTGATGCGGATTGGGAAGGAGATGTAGATGACAAGAAGAGTACTAGTGGTGGTGCCTTCTTCCTAGGAAAGAAGTTGGTCTCTTGGTTGAGTAAAAAGAAGAGTTCCATTTCTCTATCTACTGCTAAGGCAGAGTATATCGCTGCTACAAACAACTCTACTCAAGTGATGTGGATGAAACAAATGTTGAAAGATATCAGAGTAGTATATGATGAACCTATTGCCATATACTATGAAACTCAAGTGAAATTAACATATCAAATAATTTGGTGCTCTAAGACCAAGCATATATCAATCAAGTTTCACTTCTTGTGGGAAAAGTGAGTGAGAAAGAAGTTAGATTGGGTATGTGCCTCCAAAGAGCAGATTGGAGACATTTTCACCAAGTTTGTCAAAATGTCTACACCAAGCCATTCTTTGAAGGATACTTTTGAGTATCTTAGAGGGATGCTAGGGGTGATTACCTCCTAATATGAACTAAAGATGAATTTTCTTGCATCAATCTATGTGCTCCATAAATATTTCCTAATTCGGATTGATTTTTTTGTGGTTGTTACTCAGGGGGAGTAGTCAGATGTGCAGATATGTGGTTCAAAGCTTGCATGTGGAAAGATAATGCTTATCTTTGCCATTGATTTCAAATGGGGAGAAGATTCATGTGAAAAATTGTTGCTTATCTTTAGTGAAGAGTCTTGTGGGGAGAAGTTCATGATAAAGAGGTTAAGGAAGAAGAGTCAGAATCTAAGGAGGAGTAAGTGTTGATTGAGAGTTGGGTTGATGGTGTTTTTCACATCATGTGTTGCCATCAATGACAAAGGGGGAGATTGTTGGATGTTGTGGTTGTGTTTTTGATATGTGGTTCTCATTGATTTCAACACTATTAGCATTTGATGTATTGAAGGCTGTATATGTCGAGGATATTGAGAAAATTGTAAAAGAAAGTATTGCAGGTTCCTAGTGGTTCAATGAAGGTCATGAAGGTTTCTTGTTATGTACATTTAATATCAGTTGTTGTGGACTAAATGGTTTATTGTTGAGAGTATCTAGTTCATCTACCAGAAGTTTCAGAGGTCCGCATGAAGATTTGATCGTGCTATGAACAGTTGTGTTCTGACAGTGTTTTTGTGGTCTCTGTCAGTGTTCCTGATTGAATTTTATGTGTTTTTGATAATTTCTATTGTTGTGGATATTTCTCTATTAGTTCTTTTTTTTTTTGGATGCCTCTAGATCATTCTCTATCCTTGTTGTACATTTGCATTGATCAGTGTGCTCATGGTCAAAGATTTTTCTCAATTTTTGTGTTCTTTTCAACATGGTGGTTGTAGCGTGTTGCAGATCCTTGAAGATTCAATTTTGAATGTTCTATGTGCTTGAGGATATTGTTTTGGGTTTCATCATGATATTGGCCGATGGTGTTTGATCCACATTGAAAATTTATTTGTAAATTTGGGCTGACATTGAAAATATGTTTTATGTTTTTGGCCGACTAAGTTGTTGATGTAATTTCATGTTGCAAATATATAAGAGTGATTGTTTGAGTGAAGTTAGTGTGTGCATAAGAGTGAATGTATGCTAGAGAAAGTGTAGATGTGTGAATAGTGTTCAAATCATTTGATTGCAGAGAAAAGTGAGAAGAAGTTTGAGAGAAGTGTGAAGAAGGTTTTTTGTGCTTAACTGGAACTATAATTAGGCTTGTGAAGAAGCTATTTTCTCAGTTCACAATTTAGATGGTTTTAATCTAAATCTTCTTGGGCAGTGATCCCTCTTGTATTTGAGAATTGATCTCTAGGCAGTGTGCCTGAATGCATGTGCATTCCCATTATTTTTCATTATACTTTTAACAAGGTATAATATTGTGGACCAACATCCATCGTGGTTTTTACCCTAACAGGGTTTCCACGTAAAAATCTTGGTGTCCTCTATGTTTCTGGTGTGTTGATTGTTTATAGTTTATTGTTCATTCATCAGATATAAGATTAAGTTAAGAAAAGTTTGAAAATTTTAAATATTCTATGACAGCTGATTTACCCCCCCTCTCAATTGTTTGTCCATGTTTTTCCAACAAGATCATGGTCTACTTCCTCAATGGTTCAGGTATATTCTCTTTAGCTTTTTGTCTAATTTACCTCGCATTCACTGGCATGTATGCTCGCTAAAGAAGGGGAAAAATGTAATGGCATGAATTTGCACCCCTTGCAAATTCACCATTTTCATACCCTTCACCTTAGTAAATGTAATTTTGATGATGCAATCCCAACATCCACAACCTTTCCCTATCCACTTGCCATAGCCTATTTTTGTGTTAGTGGAAGAATTTTTTCAAGGACATGCATGCACCACGTGGACATCCACACACCACGATGTCATCCTGATAGGATTCCTACCTTTGGAATCTCCAGAGCAATTACACTTCTCCACTGGATGCAAATTGTAATGCTTCTTGCCCCCTTGACCGACGCAAAATGACTCTTTTAACTCCTTTCCATTCAAATTGTTTAATTTTTTATTCTATCCATCTTCTTACAAATTATTCACCATTCTTACACACTTGACTAAATTCCCGATGCTTTCTTTATCAACTCTCACACTTTCAAGCTTCACCACCACCTTCATTATAGTTGCAAGCTACTAGTTCCTTGGCTCCTCCACTCCGTTAATTGTGACAACATTGTTATTGGAGAACTTTCAAGATCACTCCTTCCTCCACTTGCCTTGAGAGCATGTGGTTGTGAAGGTGATATCTCCCATTTTCCATTTTTTGCATCATCATACTTATGTAGTAGCATATTGTTGCTTGTGTTATTTCTTAGTACTTCCATTTCCATACACTTTCTTTATCATTTTTGACATTGTTGCTATCTGGTTGTTCATGGAGGTGGAAACACCAAAGCAAGGGACTAATTGAGGTAGTCCTCTAAAAACAACCCCAACATTTTCCTTGGTCTTGTGTGTGTAGGTGCTTCTCAGTTGGAGTTATTCAAAGGATCAAGTTGCAAGAAGTTTGATATCACTTTCTCACTTCCTTTATCAATTCAAGTATAGTTAGTTAATGCATTCTTCTTGTTGTACTATATTTCTGTACCTTTTCTATTATTTCATCATAGCATAAAACATCTGCTAGTTAGACTATTAGTTGTATTTTCCATATTTTAATTTGTCTTAGAAGTCTTTTGTCTGTACAGATTCCAATGCCCCACTAAGATGCCAGTGCACCACATTGGAGTCCATGTCCTACGCTACCATCTTCAGGTAGAGAGTTGTTTGAGTAGCAGGTTAGACTCTAGAAATCAGTTCGTTTGACTCCCTGAAACATTCAGGTTAGCAAAAGGACATTAGCAACTAGATTGCTCTTCCTTTTCAACCTTAGCATCTTAACCTTTCTAAAACATTTAGCAATCTTGAGTTAAATCAGGGCATCCTATTGCTTGGGACTCTCCCATGACCTTGAGTCCCAAAGTATCTAGCTCCCCTCCTTTATAATTACAAATTGTAATCCTTTACAAGAATATCACCAACAAGAGATCTTGAGAAAATTTGGCATCATAATAGTACCTACATAATGTAGTATAAAACCTCCATCTCAAGAACCCAATAAATACTAGAATAAACACATGAAATATATTGTTCATTGTGATAATCTCATTCATTTTCTCATCTTCTTAGTGATTTTGAACATAAAAAATTTGTAACTTCTTAGGGGTCATTGATCACAAGTTGGGGAACCAAAAAAATAATTGAATGATAATTAGGAAACCATGAGCTAAAACCTCATAAATTTTGGCTCCCAAATCCCAAGATGAGCCAATACGCTAAAAATACCACATTCTTTCTACCTATCATAAGCTACTCATAATCCACTCACCAACTTGTGCACTTTATTTTTGGCTCCGTTATTTCAAATCAAAGATGCTTTATGATGTGTCATAAAATGAATCACAATTTGGTCAAGTGTACTTACTTCTTATACTCTCTTACATGTCAAATATGATCTTATATTTCCAAAATGGGAGGCATAACTTTTGAAGGCCACAAATTTTAATTTGGGAAGTTAATTGATAATTTTTTGAATTAAATATCTCAAGGAGATATATTGCTTTGTTAAGGCCCAATTACACTTTTTTTGAGGGTCAAAATCAACCTTTAGATTCTTAAAATATATATATTTTTATGTTCTAATCTATGAATTTACATTATTTATTCTTAACATTAGGATGCAAGGTTGTGACACCTCTCCTAATACCTCTATATATATCTTCTCACCCTCCCATTATTTTAATACTTCTCCAATTTCATAATTAGTTTTTGTTGATTGTCCAAAATACTGAGAGGGGGGAGGTGAATCAGTATTCCATTAAACCATTCAGTTTTAAACCATCCAATTATTAAAGCACATATAACTACAAACAAGAATGAAGACATTGACAAGAACATGACACCACAAAACACATCGGCACTAATTTTTTTATGTGGAAAACTCAAAATGGGAAAAAACACGGTGAGGATTAGCTCACAATATATTATATTTGGATACATTATATTGCAGGGCTCACTGCCAAGACTCACTGTCTTTAAAAGGTTCACAACCAGAGTACAAAAAGATATGGCTCACTGCCAAGATACAAAATGGTATGGCTCACTGCCAAAAGTATGAACTGATGGAATACACCTTATGTGTGTTGAGTTTAGTTCCAATGAAGCTCAAAATATGATGTACTATGCTACTTAGCAGTAGCATAACAGTTCTACTTTGATCTTTAACTTCTACCACTATACATTACTCACATTTGATAGATCATTTAAGCTTGCACATTCACTTTGCATCTTCATTCACTTTCAATTCTAGACCATCTCATATATATATAATACATTTCATACATAAATTAGGTTGGCCTAATTTATATGTAAACAAAACAATCCAAAATCGTTCTTGTCGGCACTGTAGAAGATTTAAAACTTCTTTTCACCCAAGCAAAACATGTAATACTCAATTTCAAGTCGGACTGGACCTAAAATAAATTCAACTGACATCCGCAAGGTATAATTAATATTCTTGACACATATCATGCATTGGGTTGGCCAGGAATAGAACCTAATCACAAAAACTCCAAACAAACACACTTCTCAAGGTAAACGCCTTCCAGATCTGATATTACTTTAGTTTCTCTTCATATTAACATCAAAGAGACTAACTTTAGAACTGCAACATCAAAACATCCTTCTCAAGAAATAGTGGAGTCTCCCACAATGGTATATTGAATAGAGAAATGACTATAGTATACAAAGTTGAACTCTGTCATTGATAACTTCCTGTACACAACACAAAACTTCTCGAGATTTTGAATATAGTTGTATGAATGAGTCATACTAATATGTTTGAGAGAGCATAATCAAATCTCTTCTTGTGGTGAAATCTGAACCCAAAAATTAATGTACTAGACTATAACATTATTAGCAAAGAACACTTTACCAAACCTCTGATAGATTAGCTTCTGGTATAGATGGTATTGTACACTAAATATGCTTCCCACAATGTTGACATCAATGACAACACTAGAACAATCAAATCATCCTATGTAGGTACACTTCATGCTCATGTTCAAACTTCAAAAAATCTCCCCCTTTGGCATTGATGGCAACATGCATATCAAAAAAAAAATCACACCAATACAAAACCAACTGAATACTCCCCCTTTCAAAATTGTCCTTGACTTCCAAAATTTTTTTCCAAGGAAAAACTGTTTTTATTCTTACTATCTATCTCTCCCCCTTTGACATCAATGACAAAGGTCATGTAGGGGTCTAGTATATTTCCCTTCAATATGTGTATGCACACATCAAAATTGATCAAAAAGGTAATAACCTGGAGAAGAAGAACCCTTGAGATTCTTCAGGATATCCTGCCATGAAGCTTTACCTTCTTCCCAAAAACATTTTGCATTTGCAAGAGTATTGTATATTAATTCAAGCTTTGTTAAAGACTCTATGCCTTCTTCCATAGTGTTGGGGCTTAGATTTATTTTTGATAGACTATCAACACTATCAAGAGCACTAGATACAAGAGTGTGCCTAACTTTTACCAAATCTATAAGTGCCACATACTGCTTGATCACTTTTGTTCTCTAAAGAAAAAATAATTTGTCCTAAAATTGCACAATATAGGACCATCTCTGGTTGTCCCTATCATTTTCCAAGCTATAAAAATCTGCTTGAGTGCACAACTAAATTTCATTCTATCTTATTTCATCTCTTGCATTTAATGTTCGATTCTAGACCAATTCAAGTAGAAAGATACTAAATCTCAAGCTTCTTTTTCACAATCTTGAACAACCTTTAATTCCTTCAAGACTCTGTGGTATGCATCTGCACATTTCTTCTTGATGCCTTTTAAATTTTATTTTGTAGTCCTTGGTTCATTTCCTGTTTGATCTTTTAATCAAGAGATGTATGCTTTCAAAGAATCAATCATACTCTTGAGATTTTCCAAAGTAGATATAGATGAATTAAAACTAGCACTGAGAATCATTTCTTGCAAGTCTTGTAATGCTTCATCTAGGTATTATATGTTTGCACTTGCATGCTCATGTTGGGTTATTTCAAATTGACTTCCTTCTTGTTAAGTGAGATCTTGCTTAATAATTCTTTTTCTCTTCTTTGGACTGTTCTTTTCTATTTCTTTCAAATTCTTCATTAGGTGTTGTCAAAGTAGCTCACACAGATCATAGTCTGTACCATTCTTAACCATATCAAATGTAATGTATGCAACATTAGTAGAAATTGTATAGTCATTACTAGGTATGAAAATTTTATGTCCAATAAGCATTGCAACATACCGGATGATCAAATCTTCAATTGTACTCAAGACAAGTTCTTTTCCTTCAAGATTCACTCTAGTTATTTTTCATTATCTCTTGATCACTGACAATCTTCTGCTTCAGAGCTGATCCGAAGGACCAAAAACCAGTCACATCCCTTATAGCTTCTTTGGTTATCAAATGTGCACCATCAATCCAAATAGATTCACCATGAATCTTGCTTAATGTCATTCGTATGTACTTGTTGAATTCAAACAGAGGGAATTTTCACCATACATCTAGTTTCTTTTCAACTAGGATTTTATATGCATCATAATTTTCTTCCAATTGATTCTTCCACAAAATACTTAATTGAGTAGGTGAGATTTCCTCAATTTTTTCATAAATGTATGCATAAATATCTTCAGTAGGTATCACTCTAAGGGGAATGCCCAAAAATGCACCCACCGAATCTTTTGACAATTTTTTTAGAGAATACCCTTTTAATTTGATTTGCAATTTGTCTGAAACATTCACAACCTTCAAACCATCCATTGCATTTAAAATTGAAAATTGTACAAAAGAATTTTTTAAGCAAAATACCTCTGTAATTTTCTCTAGCGAAGAATAGGGTTTTGATGTTTAGCTTTTGGAGCACACCTCAAGTCCACTTCCTCTGCACGCTT
The DNA here is from genome assembly GCA_007258455.2 of Sequoia sempervirens. Classification (NCBI taxonomy): domain Eukaryota; kingdom Viridiplantae; phylum Streptophyta; class Pinopsida; order Cupressales; family Cupressaceae; genus Sequoia; species Sequoia sempervirens. Next base: position 465,221,129 of record VDFB02281492.1, read on the forward strand.
CTCTTCTTTCAAAAATTCCATTCATTGAATGAATGTCTAAATTTATTTACTTAATCCCAAATACTTCAGCAATAAATGCTCCAGACCATAAGTAGATCACCTCAAAATTCATGTATACCTCCATCCTTTCAAACTCTGCAGAATTCATTCTTCACACATGTGTGTTTGAAAATTCCTTTCACATGAAATATTGAGTTCATAACCTTAATAAATGTATTTATGCCATGATATGACATCGCATATCGAAAGAGGGGTTATTAAAAGTTTTGATTATTGCCCCCCCTAAGCCATTGCCTAAATTAATTTCTAACAGGAGTATCTACACTGGAGGATGACACAAATGAAATCAGTGCTTCTAATTCTACTTGTTTTTCAGATTCTCCTTCCTTTCTCCAGATCCTTTCCATTTCCTTCTTAACTTTTTCTGAATCAATCTTAATGGTTGGTTCATCTCTCTTTACCGGATTGTTACTTCTCATATTTTTTCTTCTACAGTCTCTTGCAAAATGTCCCAAATTGCTGCAATTATAACAAACATTCTTCCATCCAGATTGTCCTTTATTCAATCTATATTTGCACTAGTTAGCTTTATGTCCAAATGAATATAGTAATAATAGTAGCCACTGAATGGATAAATCATCTTATTCAACTTCTAATTTCTACATTCTTTTATTTTTTGTTCAATCCTCTTGCATTCATAATATTGACCAGAGAATGATAAAGCATTATGTTTCATTTTATTTTCACAATATTTTTCCCTATGTCAAAATTTACTACAAGAATAACATACACCATTAAAGGATATGTACCTTTGAGCATTAGGTGGTCTAATAGGAATCCTTCCAATATGTCCACCATTGCTTTGAGTCTTCATGTCAGGGGGTTGATTTTCCTTTGAACTTTGTCCTTCAAATCCCAAACCACTTTTTTCCTTAGAGGGTCTCTATCCCACAATCAGTTCATCCAACATTGTAGAGATTGTCACAAATTTATCTTCATGTCTTCTAGCATTTTCTAATTTTGATCTTAGAATTTCCACTTCTTGTTTAAATATTTCAATTTTCTTATACTCTTCAATTTTTCTTTTTTCTTCCAGTTGTTCTTTCAGTCTGGTGATGTCCACATTTGATTTCTTCAATAGATCACTAACTTCTCCATATTTTTCTCTCAACTTCTTAATGCACTCATTTGCTTCCTTTATTTTATCCTTCAAATCTTCATTTTCTTTTGTATGCTCAGTAGAGATCTCTTTAGAGGAATAAGAAATAATTTATCTTCCATGCATTCAAATGTTAGGACCTTCCTAGACTTCTTTAGAGGAACAAAGCTTTGATACCAATTTTTGATTGTTTGAAATACTAAGAGGGGGGGGGTGAATCGGTATTCCATTAAACCATTCAGCTGTAAACTATCCAATTATTAAAGCACATATAACTGCAAACAAGAATGAAGACATTGACAGGAACATGACACCACAAAACACATTGACACTAGATTTTTTATGACGAAAACCCAAAATGGGAAAAATAACGGTGAGGATTAGCTCACAATATATTATGTACAGATATAGTATATTATAGGCCTCACTACCAGGACTCACTGTCCTTAAAAGGCTCACAACTAGAGTATAAAAAGATATGGCTCATTGCCAAGATACAAAATGGTATGTCTCATTGCCAAAAGTATGAACTGATGGAATACACCTTCTGTGTGTTGAGTTCAGTTCCAATGAAGCTCTCTGATCTTTAACTTCTACCATTATACATTACTCGCATCTAATAGATCATTTAAGCTCGCACATTCACTTTGCATCTTCACTCACTTTCAATTCTAGATCATCTCATATATATATATATATATTTCATACATCAATTAGGTCAGCCTAATATAGATGTAAACAAAACAATCTAGAATAGCTCTTGTCGACACCATACAAGATTTAAAACTTCTTTTTGTGCAAGCAAAACATGTAATACTCAATTTCAAGTTGATGTGGACCTAAAATAAATTCAACTGACATCCGCAAGGTATAATTAATCTTCTTGACACATATCATGCACTAGGTTGGACAAGAATATAACCTAATCACAAAAAATCCACACCAACACACACTTCTCAAAGTAAACACCATCCAAATTTGACATTACTTCAATTTCTCTTCATATTAACATCAAAGAGACTAACTTTAGAACCACAACATTAGAACATCCTTCTCAAGAAAATGTGGAGTCTCCCACACTGGTATACTGAATAGAGAAACATCTATAGTATACAGAGTTGAACTCTATCATTGAAAACAACCTGTACACAACACAAAACTTCTCAAGATCTTGAATATAGCTATATGAATGAGTCATAATAATATGTTTGAGAGACAAGAATCACATCTCTTCTTGTGGTGAAGTCTGGACCCAAAAACCAATGTACTAGACCATAACATTATCAACAAATAACACTTAACCAAACCTCTAATAGATTAGCTTTCGATATAGATGGTATTGTACACTAAATATGCTTCCCAAAATGTTGACATCAATGAAAACACTGGAACAACTGAATCATCCTATGTAGGTACACTTCATGATCATGCTCAAACTTACAACAGTTTCAATAATCGATCTCCACTCCTTAATTATTGAATATCTAAAAATAATCTGGCTAAAACTCTTTTGGATCTCCATCTCTCCTCTTTATCCCATAATTAATAAAATATTTCAAATTCCTCCTTAAAATCTCACATACTCACTAGGGATTCTCTTTCTGAATCTTCCATTTTAACCCTCTATAATTTTAGTGATCTCCCCAAAACATGTTTACAAATCTAAATTCCATTATTCAAATTATTAGGATATTAATGGCTTGTTTTCATCTCCTATATCACCCTCCATTATAGAAGAACACACCACTTTATGACTAGACATTCTCCTAGGGTTGTTTTGTAGCTAGAAAACCTTGAACAAACTACCAACACCCACACTTAGGGTTATTCCCTTCAAGGTTTTATAGGTTGGATCTCTTATCATACAAATCAATTTGGGATTTTGTAAGAAAAATAGGGCTTAATAAATTAAGGCAATCAATCATAAAAAATTGTACCTAACTGTTAGTGTTAGATATACAAGTATCTAGGAGCTTATCAACATCCATCTATTACACACCAATGTACCTCTATCAAATGTCATTTATTTATTGTTAATATCTCACTTCCCTTTGTCAAACTCAAGCATCCCATTGATATTCAAGAACATACCTTTATTTGTAGGATAATCCCCTTATTAGACCTTAATATAAGACATTGGCATCTATCACTAAAGTTCTTGTGTCCTAAAACATTAGAAACTCTCGAAAATTCCTAAACACCTTATTCTAAATAGTAAATTTGTTCATTTCTGGTGTGAAACTTCATATCAAACATGTTTTCTTGATTCTATTATTATTATTTTTGTAGTGTTTATTAATTTCAAGTTCCTTTCCTAGCTCTTGTTATTTACTACATATAACATAGATTTATATATTATATACATTTTATTAAATATTCCCTTAGATTTACTTAATATATTAGTCATGTAAAAGTTTAATTTACATTTAATAATATTAGGTGGATTTTTTTATCTTTTACCTACTTTCCAAGGTAGGAGACTCATTCCAAAGGATCGTATACTAATAAGCAACATCCATATCGTTATCTATATGATTTTTATGGGTGTGAAAATAAATACTTTCATTTTGTTTTATTTCTTTTATTTTGACATGTATTCTCATGGTTTTTAGCACACAAGTCAAAGTTGAGGTGAGAATTTAATTGTGAATAAATTGCACTTTTCCCCTTCATTTGGGAGTCACTTTGAATGATTATTCATTATACAATGACTATCATACAAATATAATATTTTCTATTGATTGGAACTTAATCTAAGCTTTTACATGCCTCCATATGTAGTCTATCTCAAAGACTATTCTTTATCCTTAGATTCATTTTTTTCACCATAGACTAGATTAATAGTTATGCAATTGACTTGAGTTATATGTGTCGTTGCAAAAATTATTCTTGAACTTTCAAATTTAAATTTAAGGTTGATATAACCCTCCCAAATAGTGCGTTGAATTCATGTATAAATATGTTTCATTTGTGACCCTTGGAGTTGTATTTAAAGGGGTGATCCTAGTTCATTTTGATTATCTTAGATCCTATAGTCATACAACAATAGCACTCAAGACACACATTTATTGGCATAGTTAAAGGATTTATTACTTTTTAACATGCTTACAAAATTATTTAAGGTAGTTATTACATTTTTGTCTATTGTTTGGTCATTTTTAAAGTTAACTTTATATCCTTGTGGGATTTGACATAAAGAATATATTATTCCTATCACATGCAAACAGCTAACCACACAACTAAATTTTGTGTGAAAATAGGAAAAAATGATAAATTAAGAAAAATATTAAAAGATTTTTAGAAATTAGATCTATATATTCATATTAGATTTACACTTGTAAAAAATATTTTTATGGGTGCCCAATTGATACCATAATTACATCAAAAGTTATAATATTAAATAAAAACTTTAATAATTAGAAAACATTTATTTGAACCTTACTAATTTTTTCACACCCACATAAATCACTTCTTAAAATCTATTATAATTATTATATATCAAATTTTTAACTAAAATTATTATTTTACTATTTAATTTTTATATATTTAATTATATTCTATCATCAAATCCAACCTTTTTTAATCAAAACAATTTCTAAATAACTTATAGATTTACCTTTAAATTTAAGTAAATCCTTTTATTCTCATTTTTTTGGCGTAACATGTTAAAGTTTGGAAATAAATAAAACAAGTACACTAAGAGACATAAAAACCAATCACTATACCATTATAACTATAATGGGCCACATTGTAATAAGGGGTTTGTCGCCACCAAATTATATGACAAATACCTCTAGGTGCAAAAGACAAATATTTTTTGAGCTTTAACTATAATTGGACCACATTTTTTGTTTTAAGCATTTGGTTTGAATTCTAAATTGTATTCTCTATATTATTGAATATAAACACCATTTTCATTAATTTATACATAAAATGTTTTTTCTATTATTATTATATGGATATTTATAGTGAGTAATAATTGACACCCATTCTATACTTTTGTTAGATATTTGCTTTTTAAGGGAATGGCCCTAAATTATGGGAAAAAATTTAATAATTAGTTATAAGAAAACTATTTTTAAAATAAAAAGATTGTTATGGTTAGTGAGGAGAGGACCCACGAAAAGGTTGACTGATATTTTCATTAAAATTTTGAAATAAAGATTTATATGAGTAAATGTTAATTAATTAAAATGGTATAAATTAATAAATGTGACATTTTATGAAGTTATAAATTATTATTAGGAAGTTTTAAATGTATCATCAATGCATTTTTATAGAAGAAATAGGTATTATTTTAACAAAAATATTTTTACATAAACAAAGACCTACATCAAATTAATCCTTCATTATTTAAATGGAAAATCACACTAATTTCTACATTATGTGATTTTCTTTCAAAACACCATCAAAATTTAATTTATACAAATAATGATGATTTTTTTGTGAAATTATAATTGACTCATAAAAAAAATTAATCAAGTCTTATTAAGTACAAGACTCAACACCATAAAGAATGATAAAATCACGGTATACATATTTTAAGTACATTTATATAAAAGACTTAGAATTTGACAAGATTACAAAATTTACTTAATAAAGATTATTTTATTTAGTTAAGAACTTAATTTTTATCAATAAATGTGGTACTATAAGGTCACACCTATTTATATTAATATGATTATATATGTATACCCTTTATCATGGTATGGGAGCTTCTAGTAGAGTGTTTTATCTACATTTGAACCGCTTGGACAAAGTCTCCTAATACAATATTAGAGATTCATAACATGATCTCAAGACAAAAAGAGTTAAGAATTATTTTATTTTAATTTAAACTATTTTATTTACCATATGCACATATTTATTAAAGATCATTTTATTCTATTTAAATTAAATAAAAACAGATTATTTAATCATAATTATTTCAATAAAACTAAATTATTTTCTTCAACTTAACTATTTTAATTTTTATATTTTTCATATGAATATTAAATTATAATATCTATTTAAACTTATATACACTCTAAGATATATAAATAAATACTTCAATAAAATAAACAAAAAATTGTATATTCACCTAAAAACAATATTTTATTTTACTTTAAATTAGGTAACTACATATTTATTTTATTTTACTTTACTAGTATGTTATTTATTTTATAACTAACATCTTTATATTAGAAAATACATATTAATTTTAAATATGTTTTTCTCAAATGCTTCTCCCGCTACTCTTAAATAGATTGCAATATATCTAAATAGATTGCAAAATCTTTTAGATTTGAAAAAATAATAAAAAAGCCAATCCACTTGAATCGATATTATATTCAATAATTTAATGAAAGGCACAAGACGAATGACTTGACTTCAGAGCGAATGTGTTTACTTAGGAACAATGATTGAACGTTATTGTAAAAGGTGCTTTCGATTACCTAGGTGTCATGCCCACCTTTTCAGCATAAGAAAAATGGTCCCCCGATTGAACAAGTCTAGGGACTAAAGTGAAGTCCAATCGAATAATAACACAATCTCCTCTCAATGAAGTCTATAGTCCAATCGAATGGTTCATCACCAAATAGAAAAGTTAACTGCTTTCTTGGACCTTTCACAGAGGGGGTGCATACAAAATGGCAACAAGACCTTGCTTCTTAGTCATGTCCCTGTCTGTCTCTTTTTTATGACTTTCAAGTCTTGCTATAATGAGTGGGGGTAACAAGTAAGGCATCCTTAATCCTGTTGGACTTGTTACATGTAGCCCAAAGTACAAGGACTTGGTATGCTATACTTGGCAATTCAAGGTACTTGGTTTACTATTAAGTTGGATCATATAGGGCATTTATTGTAGGTTGGTTTTTTGGAAATTTTTGATGTGATATTGGATATGTATTGTTATTGTCTCTGGTTTATGGTTTGTAGTGAATTTGATAAATAAGGTTCCAACACCCACCACTTTAAAGTGTGAGTTTTAGCTCATTTAAATATCATATGGAAAGCTTGGGTCTATCTTTACAGTTGAGGTGGTTAAATAATTAGTCCTTGAGACATGGGCTGAGCTCCCAACCTCCATTATTTTGTTGGAGTACCTTACTGGTCAACCCCTAGCTCTTTGTAAACTCTATGATAAAACACTACTTCAAATAAAGGAGTTTAGACATTTAGAGATCTCTAGGACCTGCATAACCTCCATTAGATATCTCCATGATTGTTAATAATTGGTTCCAATACCTCTCCCTTAGATAGAAGGTCCCACTAAAATTAGTGCTCTTATTCAAAAATATATCTTGTTGAAGATGTCAACATTATGTGAATGCAATTTATTTAATGTTTGGTGATAGCCTAATAAAAGCAAGCTCAACATATTTTATCTCAAACCTATGTATAGATTTCTACTTCCAGCTCACCAATATAACCTTAGATATAATGATAAATGGTATTGTTCCTTCTTTAACCCCAAGTGGATTTTATGAGTGCCTCTCTTTTGAACTTTAATACTAAATATCAAGCCTAGTTCATTGCTTCTAGAAGTATCTTCATTTCAAACTCCTTATGGGAAACTACATCCATTTCCTTCACAATAACCTTCCTATTTGCCCCATTTACAAGAAAAAGAAAACCCTTAAGCACTCCTTTTGATTATGCTCTTCTACTCAGTTTACATGATCTTCCATCTTTATTGCCTTGTAATTTTTGGTAAAAGTTATCTTGGAAGGCTACTATTCTTGAGGTATAAGTGTCTAAAAATAGTTTGTTTGAAAATTGGAGACAAGTGACTACTCACTACATTTCTAAAGTTGGATGTTCTATTATTTTTTAAAATATAAGTTATTCTCTAGAAGTATACATTTCGGTATTTTACTCTAACCTATATTTTTAGATGGTGAAAATTGCTTGCTTATTGTGGGAATTACTAAAGGAAAACTTTGAGTTGGCCATGAGATTTTGAAGAGCTCACTAAGAAGCTAGAAAAGATTACCAAGGGTGTTAGTGACCAATCTCAATTTGGGAAGTCCCTCCACAATGAAGGTGGAATAAATAGGACTAATTTTCGATATGTTGAAGGCATTCATCATATAGTCAATCAAATGGCCAAGTGTGTCAATTTATTGATAGGTGTACCCTAATTGTGAAGAATTTGAATAATAACCAATTGTGGCTTATTGATTATAATTATTTGTTAAATATGTTATTAGGGATATTAATGGTAATATATTTTCTTTCTCTATTAAATAACCTTAAAGTTTATTCAATTGTAAACTTGTGGTATTATAGTTGATGTAACTATGTTTCCTTTGTGTACTTATTTTTACCTAATCAATTTTAAGACTTTAATTCTTTACAATTTTATGTATGATTATTTAGTCGATTTCATCACAACCTTTTTTATTTCTTAATTTATTTAATCTAAAATTATTTTCAAGATTTTTTAAAATAAAAGAAAAAATCATATAGCAAATAAAAGTATTGATAATATCTTTACCTCATTTTTTTAATGAAAGACTTTTAATATTGATATTATGTTTATAAATTATATATCCGTTTTTCTTTATAATTAAGAATGCAAGGGTTTTAACTTGACATGCATTTCTCATATATGTTCTATTTCAAGATTAACAACCATCAACAACAACATTCTTTTAATTTGCTTTTATAAAAAAGGCCATCTCAAGGAATTTAAGTTTATTATAATGGTAGAGATAAAAATACATTTTAATATAATAATTATAATTCAATATTTTAAATATATAAGTTGAGTTTAATTAATTTATTGATGATAACGTACAAATGAACATGAAATAAGATTAGACTTGTATACATTGAACTTGATAGAAGGTGAATGTTGACAATGCAACACTACAATAAAGATTTGATATTGACAATTGAGTTTAATTAGTCAAATGATGATAAATTATAAATGAACATGAAATAAGATTAGGCTTGTATACATTGAAGTTGATAGAAGGTGGTTATTGGCAACGTCACACTACAACAAAGATTTGATATCGACACTTTGACATTGGTTTATTGATCAAAATTTTGAGACAAATGAAATTAGAGAAGCTAACTATTTGTGACATAATTGCACTAGTGATCAAGTATAGGTGGCATGATCTTGTCTAAATATCATGATTATATGAAAATCAAGTTTCAATATTTGATACCTATTTTTTTTCCTAATGATATTTGAGCCAAGTAAAACTTGATGGTTCTAAAAACCATCATGAAAAATTATAAGATTATATTAAGAACATAAATATAAGGCTTGCCCCTTTTGTCACCCTAAACATAATCTCTTGTCATTTCTAATTTTTAATACCATAGATGTATCTTAGACATTATTACAATTGTTAACTCTAGAGTTAGGTTACATAATTTTGTTAACTTATTTTTACTCAATGTAAGTTCTTACTGCTTGGATTCACACATACTACATGTTCATCATCCATTATTATTCATAGAACATTTGTATTTCTCCAATGTGTGATTTCAATTATACCGATGGTCTTGTTGGAGCTCAAAGTTGTAGGTTCCCAGATCCATAAATCTAGATCATTCTTTAAGCATTAGGCATGGCAAACTCAAATAAATTGACCTATAACTTATGATCATGCAAGGAATCACTAGACCAATTTTCTAATATGGGTAAGACCTTTGACTTTGGTCTTAGCTAGACCTATGGGGATTCCCTAGAGGTATTATCAATAAGATTAAAAAGAATTTAATATAGAAAAATAAATAAATTTATATAGTAGTACCCGATGTACACCTAACCCCAAAAAAATTCACTAGGTCAAGGACTAACCCACTTCTATAACTTCTATTAAGCTAATAAACACATCAATGTATGACAAAAAGATGTGGGTATGCACAACATGACTCTCAAGGATGATAACTACTATGGATCATTGAAGATATTTTCCCTATTATAATAGTAAATCATGAAGTGCATATAATCTATATCCTACTCATAATATACTAATGAATGATGTTTTTCAATTTGAGTGCATGATGGGTTATTACTTTTGGGACTAGTGCCTAATCTATTGGGTTATAGAGTTTCATATATATACACCAAAAACATGATATTAAACAAATATACATACTTATTAATCCATCTCTATCATATATAATCCATCCCTATCATATATAAATCCATATTCAATAAATACATGACCATTATAAAGCTTGCAATATCTTATAATACTATGACATTTATCAAGTATCTATTACAATCATAATAACACATATGGCAAGATGAAACCCTAAGGTATAATTTCCATAAATATCTACAAATGAAGTTGTGGATATATTCATATATAGATATTAGATAGGTATTGTTATTATCTTTGGCCCATGGTTGGTAGTGAATTGGACATACAAGGTTCCAATGCCCTCCACTTTAAAGTGTGAATTTTAGCTCATTTCAAAATCATATGGAAAACTTGGGCACAATCTATCCCAACAACTGGGGTATTTTAATTAGTCCTTGAGACATGGGTTGAGCTCCCAACCTCCTCTATTTGGTTGAACTACCTTAAATAAGCTAATGGTCAACCCCTAGCTCTTTGTAAACTCTATGACAAAGCACTCCTTCAAATGAAGGACTTTAAACATTTAGAGATCTTTAAAACCTACATGTAACCTCTATTATAAATCTCCATGATAGTTAATAGTTGATTCCAATACCTCCCCCTCGGTTAGAAGGTCACACTAAAATCAATGCTCTTATTCAAACATCTATATTGTTGAAGATTCAACATTATGTGAATGTAAATTATTTAAGGATTGGTGATGGGCTAATAGAAGTAAGCTCGGCATGTTTTATCTCAAACCTATATATATATATTTCTATTTCCAACTCATTAATAAAACCTTAGATATAATGATATATATATATGTATTTTATGAGTGTCTCCCTTCTGAATTTTAATGCTAAATATCAAGCCTAGTTTATTTCTTCTAGAAGTATCTTCATTTAAAATTCCTTAAGGGAGACTATATCATATCCTTTACAATAACCTTCCTCTTTGCCCCATTTGCAAGAAAACAAAAACCCTTAAGCACTCCTTTTGGTTATGCTCTTCTACTTAGTTTACATGATCTTCCATCTTCATTTCCATACTTGTAATATTTGGAAAAAAGTTATCTTGGAAGGCTACTCTTCTTGAGGTATAAGTGTCTAAAATTAGTTTGTTTGAAAATTGGAGACAAGTAACTACTTACTACATTTCTAAAGTTAGATGTTCTATTATTTTAAAAAAATGTAATTTATCCTCTAGAAGTATACATTTTGGTATTTAACTATAACCTATATTTTTAGATGGCAAAACATGCTTGCTTATTATAGGAATTACAAACGGTATGTTTTGAATTGGCCAAATAGGTGACTAAGATTTTGAAGAGCTCACAAAGAAGCTAGACAAGACTACCAAGGGTGCTAGTGACCAATTTGAATTTGGGAAGACCCTCCACAATGAGGGTGGAGTGAATAGGAATAATTTTCAATATACCAAGGGCATTCATCATATAGTCAATCAAATAGCTAAGTGTGTCAATTTATTGATACATGTACTCTAATTGTGAAGAATTTGAATGATAACATATTGTGGCTTATTAGTTGTATAATAAGTTGTAAATATATTATTAGGGATATTATAGGTAATATCTTTTGTTTATTTATTGTATAACCTGAAGCTTTATTCAATAGTGAACTTGTGGTATTGAAATTGATGTAAGTATATTTCCTTTACTATTCAAGTTGATTGATTATTATTTGTATAATTATTTTTACTTAATCAATTTTAAGACCTTAATTTTTAACAACTTTTTTTTGTTATTATTTAATCAATTTTGTCACAATACTTTTATTACTTAATTTATTCAATAATTTTTTTAAATTAAAAAAATTCACATTGCAAATAAAAATTGTTGATAATACTATTGCCTATTTTTTTAATGAAATACTTTTAATATTAATACTGAGTTTATAAATAATAAATCTTCTTTGATTTAGAATTAAGAATGGAGAAGTTTTAATATGTTTGTTTGAAATTAGAATGTAACTTTGTTAAAAATTTATATTTTAAAAGAAATAATCTCTATTAGAGAATAATAATACTAATAAACGATATTTGATTGTATTTTATTTTTTGTACTAATTTATAATTATTTTTAAAAAATTGAACACTTTTGAAAACGTATTATAGTCTTGATTAGATTAAAGTCGAGAAGGGCCTGTACCCATTTACAAAATGACCATATCTAGGCCAAGTGAGGGGGCTCATGAGATATGAGACACCCATAAAGAAAAGGAAAAGAGAAATTACACAGAGACCAAAAAAGATAGGAAAAGCAAAACATGAAGCAAAACCAGCCAGGGGCCAAACCAACTACTGGTCACCCATCAGCTTAAGGCCATTAATGGCCTGCTATTCCTTAGCAAGGAATTGGAGTTTCTCTTCAAAGGACAAGGGCCCCTTGTGGGTAGGATGGACCTCTTGAGCATTAGGTGAAGTAGAGTTTCTCCCTTTCTTTCCCTTCTTCTTGGAGAGACCAACATCCTAATTCTTATCACTAGCCCTTTTTCTATGGTTTTTCTAAAGCTCCTACCAGAACACCTTGATGGTGACAATAGTATTCTTAACAGTTTCCTTGATGTACTCCACGATTTCCTAAAGGAACTTGAGGGTTTTTCCTTGGTTGCTCTACATGATGGAAGCCTCCTCCTTCAACTTAACCTTATCTTCCTTAGTACCAACCAACACCTAAATCTCCTCAACCTCAATATCCAAATTAGCCCATTTATCAAAATAATTGGTGAGGGATGACAAAAAACCCCAATGACCTTCATCATCAATCTCACCCCACCAATTCACCTTCTATTTGAGCACCTTCTCCTCTAACACCTGAATTTAATCCTTGGTCATGATGAGATAGGCCAATAACCTCTTGAGAATATCATTTTGAACATTGAAAACCTCAAAGAGATTATTCAATTTAAGTTTAAGAGGGACACAATTCTCACAAACCCCATTCTCCAAATCGGGTTCCACCTTAGCATTCTCCAGATTCACACAAAGGGTGGGGGATCTCTGGGGACTGGGTGTTAACAGACCAAGGGGATTTAGGAACCTGAGAGAGATCCTCATGAATAGGGGAACTAGTAAGAGATTCAATGGGGGAGTTAGTGGGGGTATGGTTCCAATATTCATCATCCGAGTTGTTTGAGTTGTCAAAATTAGAAATTGAAATTTGGGTGGGGTCTTAGAAAGAGATACTTTTTTAGAGTTAGGGGTAGGGATTGTATTTTTTAAACAATGATAACTTTAACCATTCATATTATTTTAATAATAATTATAGAATATAATTTAAAATATTAATTAAAATATGATTTTTTTTATTTTATTAAATTAAAGGGTATAATTTAATTTGTTAAATACAATTGGTGAGGATGATGGTATGTTCTTTGATTACACCATCTATGAAGTTTTAGATTCTTTAAAGGTGTAAGCTATTTTCAATCTCTAAATGACTTTGATGGATTAGATCCTCCCACTTATAACAAATTAATTGAGAGTCTGTTTAATTTAAATATATAATCACTCAATATTATAATTGATTTAAAAATTAAAAATACCAATATCTATACCATCCTATTATTTTCTTTAAAAAAATTATATTCCTAAATGATATTTATATATTCCATTTACCTTTTAATATAGAATTAAATTCATAATTTCTTTCTAATAATCAAATTATATTCCAAACATCTTTGTCTTGAGGAAAGTTTGAAAACTTAGAAATTTTCAAAAGTGTAGATGGTAAAGGGTCCACGGGACACATTTCTACATATATAGTAATATTTTAAATATCTATATAAAAAATAAAAAATAATAACATAATAATATAATCTTAAACCTTTACACTCATTGAAATGCTATTTAGATAACTTCTAGTTTTATGAATTTGTTTAAATGTGTTTTAACTTGACATGCATTTCTCATATAGGTTCTATTTCAAGATTAAAAACCATCAACAACAATATTCTTAATCTAATTTTATAGAAAAAGCCATCTCAATCAATGTAAGTTTATTATATTGGTGGAGATAAAAATACATTTAATATAATTATTATAATTTAATATTTTAAATATATAAATTGTGTTTAATTAATTGAATGATGATAAATTATAAATGAACATGAAATAATATTAGGCTTTTATACATTGAATTTGATAAAAGGTGAATGTTGTTAATGTCACACCACAACAAAGATTTGATATTGACTTGATTGAGTTTGATTAATCAAATGATGATAAATTATAAATGAACATGAAATAATATTAGGCTTGTATACATTAAAGTTGATAAAAGGTGGTTGTTGCTAATGTCACACTACAATAAAGATATGATATCGACACTTTGATATTGGACTATTGATCAAAAGTTTAAGACAAATAAAATTTGAGAATCTAACTATTTGTGACATAATTGTACTAGTGATCTTTTATATGTGGCATGATCTTGTCTAAATAGCATGATTATATGAAAATAAAATTTAGATCTTTGATACCTATTAAATTTTTTCCCAATAATATTTGAGCTAAGTAAAACTTAGTGGTGCTAGAAAGATCCATTAGGGCTTACTGTAAAAAAAAAAAGAGCTATTGACTTCCTTCTTATTAGTTAGATCTCCAAAATGAGTCAACAATCATAAAATAGTGTGACAATGGATTTTGATGTTGTTATAGATAGAGTAATCAATAATGAAACTTGGACATGTTAGTGACAAATGTACAACTATGTTTTCCTTGTTTGTCAATGATATGCTCTTCATAGTGTTTGATTGTTATAATATGATAAAAATGAACTAGGATGATGATTTTAAATACATAAACCTAAACATATAACTCAAGAAATTTTAGGCCCAGGGCCACTTAAAAGGACAAATATGAGTGCAAAGTGGTTAAATATAGAAGGGTTTTCTTAAGAACATAAATATAAGGACCACTCCTTTTGTCACTCAAAATAATATCTTATCATTTCTAGTTTTACATGCCATAGATATATCTTAGACATTATTCCAATTGTTAAATATAGAGTTAGGTTACATGATTTTGTTATTAATTTAATTTTACTGTGTGGAGGTTCTTACTGCTTGTATTCACAAATGCTTATTTCAATCATCGATTACTATTCATAGAACATGTTGATTTCTTTATTGTGTGACTTCAATTATATTGATGATCTTGTTGGTGCTCAAAGATGGGTCCACAAAGAGGGGAAGTAATGTATGAGCTATCTAAATTAAATTAACTTGATGCAAATGGAATTTAGAAAGCTCACAAATATCATTCAACAACACAGAGAAATTGAAACACAAATGCCAAGCCTAAATTTCAATATGCATCTAGAAAATCTTTGAATTAAATATGGGAAATGAATCTATTACAATCCAATCATGGTTGAAGGTTGTAACAAGCTATAAGAAACCCCTAGAAATCACACACAATTTGATTTGCAACAGAAAATCAAAGCTTGGATTCAATCTTCTCTCCAACACCTGCAACTTTAAAGCATTCCACTAACAATGTCTTCAATCTGCACAAATTGTGTTAAATTTTCCTTTGTCAACACACTCAAATCTATCAATCCCACAAAGAAATATCCATCTAAAGGTGAGCAATACCCTTCTTCTCTTCCTATGTTTTTCCTCTCTAAAAAAATAACTCAAAATGAAAGAAAATCACTTTTATCTTCTCATGCTTTACTAGAATGACATTTCCAATGCATTTCATTTACATTTAGCTTGCATTCCAAACCCCCCCAGGAAAATCAACGCCCACCTCCAGGAAGGGAAAATAAAATATAATTTAATATTCAATCTTGAATACAATATGCATTTTAATCTTCCAAACATAGGCCAAAATACAATATGGCTTTAAAATGGCTTTAATGCTTTCACAAATAAAGCAAAAAAAATAGGTTCTCAACTTGGGCGCCCACCTCCTGGGTTTCTATTTTTTAGTAGCTATGGAAATTTAAAATATGAATTACAAATGGCTTTAATGGCTCCAATAAACCCACACCATAAATTACTTTTTATGGTTTTTTAGTTTTAAAGCATATTCTCCATGATTCCTCTTCACCAATTTGACCCAATTTGAAATCAAATCCAAATTCAAATTTACCACATCAAAAAATATTTAATTTCACAGAAAAATATGAATTTCAATAATCAAACATGAAATCCAACACACCAAAATTGAAAAATTCAAAAATAAAGCCTTCAAGTTGACACAAGATTGCACTGAGCCATGGATGCTCCTACATCAGACACCCATGGTAGAAGAAAAGTGATCCTATCACTTTCCAAGAGGATATCCAAGTTGAATAAACTCAACCTCGGACAGCCATGAAGAGTCCTCTACAAGTCTTCCAAACCATTTCACCAAATATCCCATCCATTGCTTATTTTCACCCTGCTATCAAGAATTGCTTCAATCTTTTCACTCTCTAAAGTAGGTGTGAATGCTTGTGGCTGTCTTGCTACTGAAAATTCATCATTTTCACCTTCATGGAATATGGTTAGATCTGAAATATTGAATATTGGAGAAATATTTAAGTCATTGGGAAGTTTTGCCTCATATGCATTACCAGAATCATGTTTTCTCACTATCTTGCACGGGCTAATCTTCTTCATCTTGAGCTTGTTGTATGTACCCACTAGAAATATCTCCTTTTTAATATGCACCATGAATTCATTGACAACCTAAAATTCCTTAGGTCTCCTCTTCAAATCAACATTTATTTTTTTATAAAAAGGGGGTAAAAACTTTATTGAAGATCAGAAAGCAACATTACAAAGGAAGCAAAGGACCGAGGTCCCAAGGAAAAACAAGAGCAACGAACCAAACAAAGATAAAATAGCCAACACCATCATCTGTCACCATTCCCAGCCCTATCCTCAACAAGAATATTCGTTAAATCAAGACGGGGCTCCTGAGGAACCAACTCCACTCCTCAATTCTCCATCCCTCAACATGCTCAAAAGCCCATTTCGCCAAACAATCAGCTGCCCTATTCCACTCCCTTGGAATATGGACAAAAGTCACTATTTCCATCAAAGAACTAACTCACAGAATTTGTTGCACAACCCTAGCCAACTGCCAGCAGACCTCAGCCACTTTCTGCTCAATAAGAAAATTGATCAAAATCTGGGAATCAGATTCACAAACAATCCTTCTCCACCCCAAAGCATGAGCTCTCTCAAGAGCGTTAAGAATAGCTAGCCCTTCCACCAGGTTGATGGTCTGTATCCCTTCATAGATCGAAAAGAGGAAGATCATTGAGCCCAAAGAATCTCTACCAATCCCCCCAATACCAGCCGGTCCTGAATTGCCCCTTGAAGATCCATCAGTATTGATCTTCAAAACACCGAAGGGGGAAGTTGCCATATGCCATCCCTATCAATTTTTTGCTTCTCACGACGTCCTCTCTTAGCCCTAGTCAAAGCCAAAGATGACCCCTGAATCCCCAATCTCTCCACCAACTCTGTATCCCTTTTCACCAATGGGAATTCCACTTCACACCTAGCTTCCACTGTTTCTTGAACCATGCCCAATAATCTCTGCCAAATTTGTTGAACCAGCCTCTGTTCTCCACAAAATATCCTTTGATTGCATTCCAGCCAAATCTGCCACAATAAGAAGATAGGCCCCACAAACCACACCTCCTACAAAAAGGAGGCAACAGAAGGGGGCCGACCCATCCCCTGCCAAAACTCAATCAAGGAGGAAGCATGAACACAGGGAGTTGTCCAAACACCCCACCAAAAATGCCAAAGCTGGAGGGAAAAAGAGCAACGGAAAAACAAGTGGGTAGAGTCCTCCTCATTAGCCCCACACATAACACAAACAAAAGGACCGTGGAAACCTCTCTTCTGAATGTTATCCCAAGTCAAACACTTATTCCAGGCCAACATTCAAACAAAAAAATTATATTTTGGCCAAGAAAGCTTGTTCCAGGCCTTCTTCCACCACTTAATTTCAGGCCCAACCAACCTATGAGACAATAACCTACTATAATCAGAGGCTACAGTATAGGTCCCCATAGGATTGGGGGACCAGGCAAGCACGTCATCTTCCCGAAGAGAGCTACATCTTCGACTGGAGAGGATACTTTGCAGCACAACACAATCCTCCTACAAACCAACATCCGGCCACTCATCTGGGGACTTCCATTTGGCCATCTCCATTTGACCACAGGGGAAAAGGACTTAAAATCACTCACTCATGACCAACCAGCCTCAAGAAATCTCTAGAAAAGATTCAACAAGTTGGGAAACTGAGAGGTGATGGAAGGAAAACCATCCCAAGAATCAAACCAGAATTGGACCTTTGTCCCCTTCTTGCAGATCCAAAATAATCCTTCCTTAATAAGCACAACCCCTTTCTTGAGGGTGCCCCATATCACAGAGCCCTTCCCCACAAGGGGTTACCTAGAAATATCGGGTTGAGGGATCCTTGGGAGATACTTCTGAGAAAGAACCTTGGCCCAGCTCTTATCCTGCTCATTACACCACCACCAATACAGTTTAGCAGCCAAAGCCTCCCCATTCAAAGCCGACTGCCTCAAGCCTAGTCCACCATATTGTTTCAGACTACAAACAACCTCCCATCTAACCAAACTCCATTTGGAGGACTCCAAGCAACCAGCCCATAAAAATTGTCGTGCCACAGAATCTAGGTCCTTAAGAAAGCCCATAGGGGCAACCTGGAGCATGCATCTATAAATGGGCAGAGCCTGCACCATTGACTTAATCAATTGGACATGACTAGCAAAGGATAACCATCGATGAGTCTAGTGATTAACTTTCACCCGAAATTTATCCAAAATAATCTGCCAAGACTCCCTAGGTAGTCTACTCACCGAGATGGGAATGCCAAGGTAAGTCAATGGGAGAGTCCCGATCTGAAATCTCAAAGTGTGGGAAATCCTTTGTTGAATGGGGCCCGGAGTGTTGAAGAAGAAAATGGAAGATTTTCCCTCATTAATCTGCTGACTGGAGGCAACCAAGTAAGCATCCAAGACTCTTCGTAAATTAGAGGCCTCTCGCATTGTAGCCATCCCCATCAAAGCAGTATCATCCACAAATTGTAAGTGAGTTTACAGAGGTAAGGTGCCACCCCACCTCCAACCTTGAATGAGACCAGACTCCACACTCCGTTTAATCCATCTCCCCAAAACTTCAGCCAAAAGAATAAACAAGGGGAAAGAGGATCACCCTGACGAAGCCCCCTAGAAGCACCAAATAGCTCAGAATGAGTCCCATTGATAAGCACAGAGAAAGAGACTGAAGTAACACAACTCAAAACCCATTGAATCCATTCTTCAGCAAAACCAAAAGCACCAAGAACCTGCCGAAGGAAGGACCACCTAACTCTGTCATAAGCCTTAGCCATGTCCAGTTTGATAAACATCGCTTTTTCTTTAGA
>VDFB02281492.1:465240884-465684530 GCA_007258455.2 Sequoia sempervirens
GGTAGGTGCAAAAGAAACAAAAGTTAGAAGAAAAACACTAGTGTAAAGTCTAGTGAAGTTTTGTCTCAAGCAATACCCCTGCCAGTTAATCCTAAATGTGATCATGTAGTTGGAGAAGAAGAAATTCACTTGGTAAGTGAAAAAGAATATGAAGGTGATGAGTTTGAAGTTGATTTGGAGGAAGAACTACTTACTGCCTTAGATGAACTTAAGAGGCTTAGAAAACAAAATCAGGATATTAAGATACGCCTACAAGAAAGTGTCAATGTAAATAAAACAGTAATACAAGATCATAATGATGATAAAAAGATTATTGAATTTATGAAAGGTCAAATGGTTGATAAGAAAAAGACTGAAGAAGGATTGGAAGCCAAGTTAAAAGACAAGGATGAGTTGTGTATTAAACTAGAAATTGAGATTGCTTCTTTAAAGAAATGTTCAGATAATGATTCCTTGCTAAAAGAACTAACTCTTAAATATGATATGATTATTAGTTAGAAAATTGAAATTGAAGAATGTAAGAGGATAAAAGATGTTGTAAGATCTGATTTGGAGGTAAAAAAGATTGAATGTCTAAAACTTGAAGGAGAAGGAGTTACATTAAGAAAAGAGCTTGAAAGTATCAAGGTTCAATTAGATAAAAGTCATAGATGTGATCATAGTACTAATATATTGAATGAGATGATTGGAAAACAAAATCATTCTAAAGATCCTACAAGAGTGGGATATGAGGTTGGACAAAGCTCTGCAAAAGAATCTAAACAAGAGACAGTGTTTGCTACTGCAGATGGAAAGAAGTTTTCAACCAAGCAAACACCAAGAATGAAGGTTGATCTTGGTTACCATATTGTTGCACCGAAGGATAACATTGATGCTAGAAGACAATCTAAAGGTATTCACAGAGAAAGGAGAAATTTCTTCAGATCTTCACATCCTTGGCATGATCGCTCATTTAGGTATAATCATTCTTTTCAAGGATATTGTTATGTTTGTAATGACTTTGGTCATAAGGCAATTGATTGCATGTGATGGTCAAATGAGAATCATTCTAATGTCTCTAGAAATGAAAATGTGGTGTGTTATAATTGTAACAACTTTGGTCATTTTAGAAAATATTGTAGAATGAATGCAAGTGAAAATTATGATGGGAACAAAGTTGGAAATGTCTTTAGGAAGTCTTATGTTCCTCAGATCAGTCACAAGGTCATTTATTTCATATATAATTACATTGGGCATAAAGTACAACAATGCATATTTGACACTTCAAACAAACAAATGAAAAAATTTACATTAGTGTGGAGAAGAAAGAGAAATCAAGATGACAAGAAATATAAAGGATCATGTATGATTTGGAGAAGAAAGAATAATCAATCTGGTAATAAAGATGAATCCATGAAAGAGCACTGTGCACTCCTTGCACATGTGATGCCATCCAAGTCCTGAGAATAAGCAAAGAATTAGGGGGATTCTAGTATGGTAATATTTATTTTTACCCCGAATGAGTTATGACAGCTTAAGAAGTCTTAAATTTTGATAGTATTGGTATAACAATAATATCTACTTGTTTGGCACCTAATATCTTGGACAGTGTGTGGTGACAATGATATTTTGATGCTTTCTGTTCATGAAATCTACACTTTGGATTACTTTTCTAGTGACAAAATGCTCTTATAGATTTGAAAAGGGATTTAATTGATTGTTCTTTCATAGAGTGATAAAGAAAATTTTGTTGATGATATAACTATGAAGTCCAAATGTTGTCTGAAATTTGTAGGACTTGACATAAGTAAGCATTACTTTGGCTACTTGCATCTTGGGGTAGTAATAATTATATTGATATCAAGTTCATTTTTTTGTGTGACCATTGCAAAGTGTTGGTTAATTACTTGATGGTTGTCAAAATTTGACAGGAATTGATACTTGCTCATTTTGTTAATAATAGTGAATAAGGAGAACTTTGGGAAAATTATTCTTGTTAAAATCATTTTGGAAGTGATAAGAATTTTTGTTTTGATACTACAGTGATGTTTGGTTGAGGAATCATATGATGGTGTGGCATGACTGCTTGATTCCTTTGTTCACAATCTTTATATATTCTTGACCTTGGATTGTTAGGTTTATGAACATGTAACAGGTACACAATATTTTGGATTAGTTTTGTCATTGGTACTCGGTATATGATGTATACCATCTATCATAAGGCTTTACTGTCTTTTGTGAAACAACTTTGCATGCTTATATCCGTGTTGTAGGTATTGTTTGCATTGCTTCAGTATCGTTTCATAGTGCTATGAATAAAGATTGTTAGTGATCTTAGTTGCATTCTTTGTGACTCTTGTTTGGCTCTTAATAGATGGAAGTATTGCATGAAAATAGTTGAAGCTTAAAGGAATATTTTTTCATATTGCTGGTGAAACAGTTTGGTATTTTTTCATATATTCTTTGGTATCAAAAGAAGATGATATGCTGGTTCTGGTTGATATAACAGTTGTCTAATGTTCAGATTGGCAAGTTAAATTGTTTCGGGTTTCATGAGATGATTGCTTAAGATAGGACAACATCAGTATTTGTTGCTTGGACACAGATGTAAGCTGCTTGCATATGGTAGCAATACTAGTGTTCTGACAGTGAGTATGTCGATGATAATGTGACAAAATCACATAGCTCAATGATGATTTGTATATTTCCTATCTATAATAGTTCTTTTGTATGCTGATAGTATAGTATACATGATAGCAATGTTTATAGTTTCTTTGGTATAACTGTGCTTTGTTGTTACTTGGCAGTTCATGGTTTTTAGCTTACAGGTGACAGTACTTTGTTGGTTCATTCTAACAAGTATGAGCAGAGAAGTAAAAGACGACATGAAGTTGTTTGTATAAAATTGATGGATAGACAGTCCATTTATTATTAGTAATTGTTGATAATGCTATAAACAGGTTTTTTTGTTAAAATATCATACTCTTCAATGATGGACAGTGAGTATAGTATGGACAATAGTAAAATATAAACTAAATTTGTTTGTGATACTGTATCTTGACTGTATCAATAACAATACCTAAATTTTTTAGTGGATTAGCAGTTCCTATTTTTTGTTGTGTTTGGATGGAGAACATTTAGCAATGTCATGGATCATAAGGTGAAGAATAATGTTGCAGTATCATGGTAACACAGTTATATAGTGTTGTATTCTTACTTTGACAAGTCCCTCTTTTGGAATTTTATTTGCAAAGAATCAATGTAGCCAGGTTAGATATTTTGGTTGTAGGGGTCAGAGATGAGACACTTCTAGTAGTGTACTGGTGGGGGACTGAGTACGGTTTTAGATTGCACAATCAAATAGTGGGAGATCTGGAGGGATAGAGGCAAAGACTGGACATTTTGAGAGAGGACCAGATAATCTAGAGGTCGTACATGGCTCAGCAGTTCCATGGATGGAGGGATGATGAAAGGAGGTACATGGGTTATTTCTTTTTTGTTTGTTATTTGATTGGATGAGATCCATTCATTGTTGAGTTGCATAGAATCGACAGGGTGACGAGATAGTTTGGGATTCAACAAGATATCCCTGCAGGGCCACAAAGATTTTAGAGGATTACCAGGGAGCCAGTAGCACTATGGGGTGAGCCTATTATATTTTATTATGAACAGTCGATGTGGGATCAGGTCGCACTGACACAGTACCCCTAGAGGGGAGGGCTAGCAGATGTGGGGACTACGATGCAGTACGTAGCATGGTGGGTAGAGGGGAGGCCAAGATGAATCATAATAGTGCATTCGATTGAAGGGGCATTGGGATATGGGTTAGATGATGAGAGGAGACTTGTTACGCAATAGAGGAGGACAAGGAGAGGAGGCCGACAAAGGAGAGGAGGTGACAAATATGTGGAGATGGAGGAGGCTAGAGGAGAGGGAGAGGTGAGAGGAGAGGGGCATGCGATGGAGGTGTATGTTCCAGATGTACATCCACTAGCAATAGTGCCTTATGTGTCGCCACCAATCGAGGATCCCACTATACTGCTTACAGGGGCCATGTCCCAACTGAGGATAGAAAAGTATAGACTCAAGGAGTTTGAGGAGGATAGGGATAAATTATAGGCAGAGATAGACAAGCTATGGAGGGAAGGAGACAGGGACTATGCAACCTTGGAAGAGGAGGCATCAAGGAATGTATGGGAGGCCCACATGGAGAGAGTGACCCCAGGAGGAAGATCTCAAAGATGCAGAGGGGACTAGAGGAGATGAGAAGGGAGAGGGATGAGCTGAGGAGGGAGTGTGATGAGCTCCGGGATAGGGTAGAGTGTGCAAAGGTCACAGTGGGGGATGCAGGGGTGGTGCTAGAGAGATTAGAGGTAGCAGAGGCATAGGTGCGGGCCCTGTAGGGTGAAAGGGATGCAGTGGTACAAAAGATGTCCCGACTGAAGGCACAGGTGGATCATATGTGGATGGCTCAAGAGGCATGGGAGAGTGAGAGTGGATACATCTCAGGGCTAGGGGATAGATATAGGATCGAGAGAGATCTAGCCAGGACCTAGGCAGTAGAGGCGATAGATGCCAGGACAAAGGTGACCTATTATATGTTTGCATACCATCAGGCAGTGGTAGATCTTACATAGAGGGTATCTCCCTATGTCAAACGTGTACCCCAGATGGTAGCACCATCCCACTCAGGAGCCACACACATGCAAGGGTACAACAGCTTCTGCGAGACTCCTCCCAGAGGTAGAGGTTCAAGGGCAGACTCTCCTCAGAGATCAGATGAGGGAAGCTTAAGATAGAGAGGACAGAGGGGATAGGATCCCAATTTTTTTATAGGTGTAGGGTGGATGAGCACCATACAAAGATAGAGACTACATACTTTTGAGTACATATTAGATGTTATTATTTCATTCATTTATTAGTTTATTCTTTATTCTTTATTCATTTAGGATATGTAGTCTTTGTATTTGATCAGAGTTCTGTACTTGTATGTTATTTGATAGGTTTCAGTGGACATGATGGACATGTTTTTATGCTCTTTTATGATGGACTTATTATGGACTTATTATAGTTTTATTATGGATTATGATGAACTTGATGGACACGATATTTTGATATTTATATGATATGCGGTGGACATTATCGACACTGTGTGCTTATTATGTGATGGATGTTTATTCATGTGTATGTGTATGTATGTGATTTATTATGAGATATGCAGATGGTTATGATGATGATGATTATGATATATGCAAGTGTCTATGATGGTTTATGTTGATGTCTATGTGGATCATATGGATGAAATGCATTACGGCCAACATTTTGTGATGCAAGATGTCATGAATGAGTTATGATTTTATATGCTATGGATATGAGACTAATGATTTGTGATGCAGGTGGTGATGTATGTGTGTACAGTATACAAGCAATTTTCTTTTAATGTTATGATGCATGTCATGGATGTGTTATTATGATGTGATTATGATATGAAAAATGTAATGGGATGCAATGAATGAAAAACATGGTATATGCATATGTAATAATGTTATGGATGGATATGAGGAATGTAACATAATGAAATGTATGCAATGAGATGGACTAATATGTTTAGAATGAAAACTCTAAACAATCTAAAAAGATAATGCAATGAAATGAACTTAAGATTCTTAGAATAAC
This sequence comes from Sequoia sempervirens, assembly GCA_007258455.2. Classification (NCBI taxonomy): domain Eukaryota; kingdom Viridiplantae; phylum Streptophyta; class Pinopsida; order Cupressales; family Cupressaceae; genus Sequoia; species Sequoia sempervirens. The sequence goes on from VDFB02281492.1 coordinate 465,246,540, forward strand.
CAATCAAGATTAATCTAAACAACTTAAAATGAACGAGATAATGATAAATGCAAAATGAGATGAAATGAACCTAAGATGTTGAGAATAACAAATCTATATTATTCTAAAAACCTTAAGATGAATATGATTATGATAAATGAACATGAGGTGAAATGATATGAAATGAATTTAAGATGCTTAGAATAACAAATCGAGATTACTCTAAACAACTTAAGATGAACATGGCTATTGGGATTGAATTGTATTCTCTGTGTTTAATATGACATCAGTCAATATTAATGAATGATAGGATTTCACCTATTTCTATGACGTTCGTGCTTTTCCTTATAGTTATGTATCAATCTCATTTTATTTTCTCATTTTGCACATCATAGTCCAGGGATTTGACAATAAAGATGACCTTGGTACTGTCAGTGTAATGATAAATGCAACCTACGTGAATAATGGATGTGATAATGTATCACATATCAAGATGAGAAATAATGGGTGTGATACTACACCTATCAAAAACTGTAGGAATCCTGAGAAGAAGAGAAGGTGAGAGATGAGTGTTTGCACAACTGAAATCACTAACCATAAGCTATGGAAAGGATGGAGGGGGATAAATGCAATGCAACAGGATGATAGATGAAATACAATCCTAATGCTATTTTTTCATTTTAGGAGCACTGATTTTTGCTATAGCATAAGACACGATATGCCAGGGTATGAGCAACCAAGGCAGACTAGTGTCTAATGCATAAAACAAACACAACAAACAAGAAGGCTATTCCAACACTGCAAAGCCGAAAGGGCTTTGGTTGGGCTAGGTATTGGGATAACCACAAGCACAAAGGATGCCCCAGCATAACCCAAGACCATAGGGATCTTGGTGGGTACTATGTGGGACAACCAAGAAGATAGAAACAGACAAATGATCAAGATATGCCCCTATGTTTACCAGTCAAAGCGCACCACAATATGATGGACTGTGGTGACCCTAAAGAGGTATAATAGGAAGCTCAAATGATAAAGAAAATACAAAAGAATCAAAAGGTCACAAAAAATCTCAAATGTCCTTTTCCAAAAGATCAAAAGGATGGATGGGATTGATATAGTCTGATTAGGAAGGATGCATCCTGTTAAGACCAAAGATGGAGGATAGACTAGATGATCGACATGACGCAGGATACTTGAAATTGATTGGACCTCAAGATACTAATGGATTTTGTTTGGTAAGAACGAACTAGGTAGGGACACACTTGACGACATGACACGACGATGAAAAGAAACACCCTAAAGATCTAGGGGCTCGGGGGTTGATCAAAGATTATTATTGCCTACGTGAAAGCGAAGAGCCCTCGTAGTTCGATGAAAGACTGATGACTAACCATGGATAAAAGCAGAAAGAGGAAAATGGAGATGACAATGGGTGATAAAGACTGGATGGAAAAATGCCCCAGGGGCTAATCAAATGATCGACCTTGCCTAGATGAAAGCACAAGGGCCTCGTAGTTTGACGAAAGGACCAAAGACAAGATGAGACCTAATGATGACTGACACGATGAGATGATCCTAGTTGAGGACACAAGACCAACAAACGACAATGATGGATAGACAACGCAAGCTCAAATTGGGATAAAAGCTCAAGATGGCTGATAGCCGATGTGAATCGTCCAATGCTCAACCAAAATATACCAAGGGGTGGATAAGCAGATATAGATGAAAGGACTGGATGGGTAGGATGTGAGGATAGGAAGGATGGAAGCATAAAGTAACTAGGACGCAAGGTAGATAATGATTAAGCCCTCTACGAATGGTGCTTGTTGCCAGGTTTTCACCAAATATACTTATCCAAGGTGCCACCAAAGGTGGTTTTCACCATAGGAAGGATTATTTCTCTTTACTATTTTTGGATTTTTGGATTTTTTTGTATTTTTGACAATTTTTTACTTTTTTTTTGGTATTTTTCAAGATAGGATAACCTAGTTGACTTAGGTATAAAACCTCTTCAGGTGCACGATGTTGATAGGCTCCTCTAAGGATTCTCCTTTAGGTGTAGCAAGCCTATATTCCCTAGAACTATATTTAGTTGTGACAACATAAGGAACCAACCAATTTTCCTCAAACTTTCCTTTCTTGTCTCGATCTTGCTGGGTACACTAATTCTCCTTGAGGACTAGATCACCAACATTAAACTAGCAGGGATGAACTGTCTTATTGTAGCTCCTTCTACGACAATTTTGATATGCTTAGAGATGATTGTAGGCCCTGCTACGCTTTTCATCCAAAAGTTCAAGCTAACTTAAACATTCAACCCAGGTGTCTTCATCACTAATGAGGTTCTTCAGAGATATTCAGAGTGATAGGATCTCAACTTCAATTGGAAAGATGGCATCAATACCATAAATGAGGGAGTATGGAGTGGCGCCAATGGGAGTGTGGATGGACGTACGGTAAGCCGAAAGGGTAGGACCAAAGGGTGGGATGGAGATGGAGGTGCCAATGTCAACCATTATTATAAACAACCTTTTTAAGGATTTTGATAAGTTTTTTATTGGTTGCCTCTGCTTGACCATTACCTTGTGGGTAATGGGGCATGGAACAACGATGTTGGATGTGGTATGTCTCACAAAGGTGTTTCATAAAATGATTTTTTAATGGCTTTCCCTTGTCGGTGATGATGGTGGAACAGATTCCATATCTAGAGAGAATATGAAAAATGATGAATTTGGAGATCTGAATACCCATGATTTGGGAGAGTGGAATTACTTCCACCCACTTGGTAAAGTATTCAGTGGCTGTGATGATGAAAGTATGGCCGTCAGAGGATGGAGGGTAAATCTTTCCGATCAAGTCAAAACTCCATTGAGAAAAAGGCCATGGTGCTATGATGGGCTACAAATCTTGTTTGGGAGCATGGATCAAATCTACATGTTGCTGACAATTCATGAACTCACAATAGTCATGCTCCATAGTAGGCCAATAATAACCAGCTCTAAGAATCCTTTTTGCTAAGGCCATGCCATTAGAATGGGCCCCACAGACACCACTATGTACCTCATTTAATGTATTGTGGGCTTCTGATTCATTCAGACACCTAAGGAGAGTGCCATCATACCCATGATGATAAAGTGTATCTCCTACAATGGTATAGCGGGAATTACATTGGATAAAGGATTTGCATTGATTTCGTGTAAGGTCAGGTGGTAGGATATTATCATGGAGATATGTGTAAATATCATGATACCAAGATTATTCAGGACCTACAATATCACACGCCATGTCACTATCAGGGACATCATATGCTGGGATTAAAAGTTGTTCAACAAGGAAATCACAGTCCGTTCGATCTTTGGGCATATCAATGAGGGAACCGATTGTAGCCATTGCATCTGCTTCCTTGTTCTAAACTTTGGGGATCTGTTCAAATTGGATGAAGGTGAAATAATTTTTAAAGTCATCCACCATGCGATTGTAGGGTAACAACTTGTCATACTTTGTCTAAAACTCATCATTGACTTATTTGATAATCAGTTGGGAATTGCCAAAGACTCATAGATAGGTGATGTTCCATCGGATGGCGATTCTAAGACCAGTGATAAGAGCTTCATACTCTACGATATTGTTGGTGCATGGGAATGCTAATCTGAATGACTTTGGGATGTAGTCACCTTGTGGGGTGACGAATAAGATACCTACACTAGCACCATTATGTGTATATGACCCATCAAAATAGAGTGTCCATGTATCTGCTTCTGTGACTATGAGGACTTCTTGATCAAGAAACTCAACTACCAATGGATATCCATTGACCAAAGGAGCATTGGCTAACTGATCTACTATGAATTGTCCCTTTATTGCCTTGTGGTCCACATATTCTATGTAAAATTCACTCAGTAACATGACCCACTTGGCCATGCGGCCAATCAAAGAAGTCCTAGACAACAAATACTTAAGTGGATCAACTTTTGATATTAGCTTAATGGGATGACTGAGCATGTAATGAAAAATATTTTGTGAATTGAAGACCACTTCCATACAAGCATTTTACATTGGAGAGTAATTGAGTCCATAGCTCACCAATGTTTGACTGATGTAATAGATTGTGACTCATCATGTTGTACTAATAATGCCCTTAGTGGAACTTATGTAGCTAAGATGTACAACAAGAATGGTTTTCCTGGAATAGGAGGCATCAAGATGGGTGGATGAGCCAAGTATCCCTCAATTTTTTTGAAGCCTTGCTAACACTCTAGATCCCACTTGAAGGTGGTGTCTTTGCGCAGAAGATGTGTGAATGATTGACACTTGTCAACTAACTGAGCTATGAATTTCCTGATGGACTGTAGCTTCCCTTGGAGACTTCTTAATTGCTTGAGATTATGTGACAAGGGCATTTCTATTATTGCTTTGACCTTTTTTGGATCTACCTCTATACCTCTTCTAGAGACTATGAAAACCAATAGCTTTCCAGATGTGACACTGAACACACACTTCTTTGGATTTAGATGCAACTTATAATGCTCTAATCATTTAAAGATTTTCTTAGAGATCGTAGGACGCTCTTCTCCAGTCTTAGACTTCCCCAATAAGTCATCAACATAATCTTCCATTATGATATGAATGAGGTCATGTAAGATAATAGTCATGGCACACTAATAGGTTTCCCCCACATTTTTGAGTCCAAAGGGCATGAAAATGTAGCAGAATGTTCCCAAAGGAGTGGTGAAGGTAGTTTTATGTTGATCTTCTAGTGCAATTTTGATTAGATTATCGCCAGAGAAACCATCCATAAGGGATAGCATCTCATGTCCTGCTGTGAGGTCGACCAACATGTCAATGTTCGGGAGTAGGAAATCATCCTTAGGAAAATATTTATTAAGATCTCAAAAATATTTATAAATTATGATATTTCCATTTGGTTTGGCCATGGGCACTATGTTGGATATCCGGTTAGAATAATCAATAGGTCTTATGAACCCAACTTCTAACAGTTTCTCCAACTCTTTCTTGACAATCAAAGCCACCCAAGAATGCATCTTTCTCAGTTTTTGCTTAATAGGTTTGGCATCAGGATGAACATCCAAATGGTGTACCACCAATGTAGAATCTAGACCTGGCATGTCTGAATAAGTCCATGCAAAATTGACGATTCTCTCTTTTAACATATTAATGATGATAGAATTCTCTTCTTTTGACAAGGATTTGGCTATGCATGTGATCTTAGGGCCTTTTTCTGTTCCCAAATTAACTTCTTGAGTTTCTTCTATCAAGATAGAAGATCATTCAGACAACTAAGTTCCAACAAGGTGAAGATGAACATCCCCATTGTCTAGTGCCTTATCGAGGTTTTCGTTGTTGGATACACCCTTTATTTTGACTTTTGCTGAGTCAGGAAGTGCCTCAGAAAGGTTTTCACTAGATGACCATTTTTATTTTGTTTCTTATTACTTTAGCGGTTAGGGTGTTCATCTTCCCCCAATCCCATGAGATGCACATAAGTGTCCACTGAATGAAAGGTATCAATAGGTGCACTACCTCGTAAGTCCCAATCAATGAGTTCAGGATGGCCAAGGGAAAGGTTGATGGTAAAGAAGGATAGGCAGTCGAACATGGATGAGAGATCTACATCATCGTATGTGAGTATGATGGACTCTTCCTCGGGTATGTCCTCAAGGAAACCATTATCCACACTAACGTTATTAGATGTACTAGTTGATGGTGGAAGGACCTTTTTCTTTGTGTCATAGCCTAAGCCCAAATGTCTTGGTCACATAGGAGTATCAACAGGTTGTTGTCTTCCTTGTTCTTCTATTCCAAGGCCTCCCCCTTAATAATTGTACTTTTCAGCTAGCTTAGATGCATGAGGATAAGTCTCTCAGAAATATTCCTTAATAGGGGGAGAAGGATTGGGCTCTTCTTGGTATATCCACTGGTTGATATCATCATCTGGTTGATCTTGTCATGTTCCAGGAGATCGGAAAGTGCTAGACCCTACGTTATTAGAACTAAGTGTGATTATCTTCTATTCTTCTTTTGGTGTGGACTGAGAAGGTTGGCCATAAGTATGAGGTGATTTTGGAATGGTTGCCACATTTATATCCGTGCGCATCTCATACTCACCACAAGCTTTGTCTATGATCTAGACCTTAGTGATTGTGGATTTGGATGTGGAAGATGGAATAGATGATGTGGTGGAGGATGGATTAGATGAGGGATTAGAAGATGATGCATGAGGTGCCCCCACTTCAACTCCTGGACAATAGTGAGAGTGAGGGAAGAAAGCTTCTAATGCATGGAAATATTCAAAGGGTTGTGGATCAACATGTATAGTTACTTCCATCCCATTGAACGAGAATTTTAGACATTGATGATAGGTGGACGAGACGGCTTGCATGGCATGGATCCATGGGCAGCCAAGAAGGAGATTGTATGGAAGGTACAGATCAAGGACATGAGACGTGGTATATTGTACAACAGGGCCAACCTAGATAGGAAGACAAATAATTCCTTCAAAGTCTCATTCTGCGTTGTCATATGCTTTGATGGTGATAACCTAGTTGTTCAAGTCAACATGGGTGTAGCCTACTTGTTTTATTAACTTCAATGTACAAAGGTTAAGGGCTGAGCCATTATCTACCAGGACCCTTTTTACTTTATGTCAAGCTATGAGGACCTCAATGTGAAGGGGATGGTTATGATTTGAGTCAATGGAAGGCATGTCATTTTGAATGAAGCCTAGCTAATATGTGGATGACAAGTGTACTACCAAGGCTTGAAATTGGGTAGGATCTATATCATTGGGGACATGGGTATCCTGTAAAGCTTTGGTAAGGATTTCTTGATGAACAAGAGAAGACTTAAGCAAATGCAAGATGGATATTTGAGTTGGAGTCTTTCCAAGGTGATCAAGAATATTGTATTGAGAGCTTATGGGAGTTGGATGGGCTGACGTGGAGGCTCCAGGAATAGTTATGCGAGTGTGATGGGTCATGACAACACATTGCAAGTCTTCACCTTTAACATGAATTATTGATACAAGAGGCTCTACCTGATTGATGAACATAACTATGCCATCATAGTTATAGGGTACATTCTTGTAGCTGACATTATTTGTGTTGTTATTTTGATTATTGTTATTGCTTGAACCAGGATTAGCATTGGATGTACTGGCACCCTGATTGTGTTTTGGAAAAGAATTTTGATATATCTGGAGTTGGACATTAGACGATGTGGCCTAGTTTTCATCCACTTGGATATCACCTCGATCTATAACATCTTGGATGTATGTTTTGAGGCCCTAACACTTATTTGTGGAATGCCCTTTGATTTTGTGAAAATCACATTATTGATTTTCTCTGTACTAGGTGAGCTTTGGCTTAGACTCATCGAAATGCTTAGTCATAGGATAAATAACTAGATAGCTCGCTTGGAGAAGCCTATTGAAGACAACACTTAAAGATTCTCCCAATTAAGTGAATGAGCATTTATTGTTCCCTTGTTTTTGTTGATTGGACTGTTGGGGAGGATGTGGTGCCCCTTGTGGTAGTGATATGACATTAGAAACTGATGGTTGATTAGGGATGTAGTGCGACCTTTGTGAGGTGTTAGCTACTTGAACATGTTTGGTATTGGTGACACCATCATTGACAATGTTCTTATTTTTTCTCTAGTAGGCAGACTTATCTCCAGATGACTTGTCCTTATTTGGATTGTAAATTTTGACCCGCCCCTTAGCAATGAGCATTCTCTCAATGATAGCACCTTTTTCTATGACCTCTGCAAAGGTTGTGACACAATGAAGATTGAGATTATGTGCCATATCTGAATGGGTGTTTGCTACCAAAATGGTGACCATGTCCTTCTCATTGAAATGGGATTTCATACAACTAGCCAAGGCACCCCACCTTTGTAGGTAGCTTGCAAAGGTCTCTCCCTCACGTTGTTTTTATTTTAGAAGATCTAAGGTATCAATATCCTTATCCAAATTGAAGGAGAAGTGTGAATTTTTTTTTTATGAAAGATCCACAAAAGAAGAGATTGATCCCTTTGGAAGACCCATAAACCAATCTAGAGCCACCCCTGTTAGACTCCTAGGGAATAACTGTAAGAGATAATTGTCATTGTGTAGGACTTCTTGGTAGTGTGAGTAGAATTATTGGAGATCGTTCTTTAGGTCCTTAGCTCCTTTATACTTATCAAAGTTTGGATTTTCAAAATGCTTTGGAAAAGGAACAAGTGAGATCAAGGGATCAAATAGATAAGGACAAATCTCTTCAAATTTGAAAGACTTTTTGGATGTCCTTGCTTGTAAGTCTTTCAATGCGACTTTGATCTCTTCCCACTCCTTATTAACAAGTGTCGAAGGGGAATTGGTCGGGTTAGATTGACTATATGGAGCATATTGTTGATATGATGTGGATGGAGTTGGGATGGTTTGATTGTATGATGGTGGAGGCTGATACAAAGAAGTTTGTTGATATCGATTAAGGTATGCGGGTTGCGGATTGGTGTAAAATGGTTGATTGGATGGTGGGGCCTAATAATACGAGGTGGAGGTTCCTTGTTGATATGACATAGGTGTTTGGTAATATGATGTGGAAGCACCTTGCTGATATGAAGGTGTTTGGAAATATGATGTGGAAGCACCTTGTTGCTATGGTGGTTGCTACTGGGAATAATACAGATTGGATTGATAGTTGTAAACAATAGTTGGTTATTGGGAAGCATACAAAGGCTATTGCAGGTTGGATGGTTGGTAATAAGGATTGTGTTGCAACTGCTAGGGATTTGTGTAAGACGATTGTTGCTGGGATTATGATTGAATGGGGTAGCATATGCAGTATACATGCTTAGTGAGTGATACAGGTATTGAGCAATAGGGTTGCTGAGCGTTTGTGTTGGGACTTGTGTATGCTAAAGTTGTTGTTGGTAAGATGGTGGTTGTTGATAAAGAGGTTGAGAAGTAATTTGATGCTACTAAGGGACTTGTGGTTGGTGAGGAGGCAACTGATAAGATGATGGTTGGTGAGTGGGCATTTTCATTTTCTGAGGGGTTTGTGATGGGACACCTTGTAGTTGTTGTGGAGGTTGTTGCTGAGGCTGTGAAGTGACCTATGCTTGATGTGGGGGCTGTGAGGGAATTGAGGTGTGTTGTGGAGGTTGAGATGGAATGGTGGCATGCTGTAAAGGCTGAGATGGAGGTTGTTTTGACACCTATTGGTGAGGTGGTTGAGATGGCGTTGCCTGTTGTGGGTTAAGTTGAGGCTGATGCAAGGACAAGATATTGCTTTGAGGCGGTTACTGAGATGTGAATGGAGGTGGTGGTAAATTAGATGTGGGTGTAGGTATAGGAGGTGGTGGTAGTGTAGCGAAAATATTTCCCCTAGTATTCACTAGTGGTTGACTAGGTTGATTAGGTGGGAGAGGTGGTGCAGACAGTACGGGAGTTGAGCTTTGTATGATGTTCATGGGTGGCTAATTAGGGAGACTTTATGGCATACCAAAAGCAAGAGGATCATTAGGATTGAGGCCTTGAGGAATGTTTGGCTGAGGTGCTCCCATAACCAAAATTGGAATACGAGGGGGTTGTATGACTTGATAAAGCATGAGATTTCCAAACCCAAGTTCATACCAACCCTCTTGTGGTGGACCCTTAGGGATATATGAATGACCTAGATTACTCTATGAATTCTAAGGATCTTGTGTCACCAAGGTGTAGGAGGTGTGATATTGACATACTTGGATAAATAAAATCTAGATGGTGGCTTGATACCCTTCATGAGCAATGTGGTGAGGATTTTATCTCCACACTCATTGAGAAGACGACCAGTCATTTGGACATTGATAGGATTGTTGAGATATTCATCCACTATGACCTCGGGTTGGTTGACCATACTCTCGTCATCAGGAGGCACAGTAGTGTGGATTTCAGTGTTAGACTGAGATGAGCCACCGTTGGTGGGATCTTGAGGGATGTGAGGCTGGGTACCTTGATCTTGTTGTTCTCCCACAAGTTTCTTTGCTTGCGATCAGGTAATGGGCATGAAAATGAAAAACTACCAGGATGAACTAAGATGGAACTATGCTCTAGGATGCACTTAAATGAATGACCTAGGTGATGACTAAGGATTAATTGGATAAGATGATGGATTGATTGATTGGATGATTGGATATTTGTTGCTATTGGACTAGACCAAATTGATTGATGAGATGAGATGATTGATAAGATTAGACGATCGATTGGATTGGATGATGAGATTGATTCTAAACCAAGTTCAAAGGTTGAACTAGATGACATAAGATGCTAACGATCAGATTAGATGACAAAAAGAATGATTATGACACCGAATCTACCTCAAGATGGATGTAGATTGATTTGGCCATGGATGATTACTAGCTCAAGATGGATAACAATCCTAAGTAAGTGTGAAGGATGATGATTGGGATCAGACACCTAAGTCAACTTGGATAAAAACCTCTAAAATGAAGCCTAGGGGATTGGGATTGATGAATCGATGATAGATATGCAATCTAAGGATGTTCTAAGATGCACCTATATGATTTGATTGATAGATGGATAAATTTTGGAAAATGCAGAAGGAATAAAGTGATGATTATGGGTAGACAGATGATGATAAAAAATTTTCAATCACAAAAAAGGACTTAGAAAATGACAGGATTTTAGTGGCCCAAAGGATTCACTCTCTAGATTTATTATGGACATCGTATATGCCTCTATGCGACACAAATTTTCCTCTTCAAGTCACGAATTTTCCTATTCAAGGTCAATGAACTCGCCTCTATGTTAGGAAAACTCGCCTATTTCAAAGACTCAGACTCACCTATATCTTGAGGTGTGAAGGAAATGGGCGGACTCGTGATGCAAATTCGCCTATCTATGGATAGGATTGCCTAAATGTTTGACATGATCGCCTCTATAATATGCAGGATCACCTAAACCTTCAAAGGACCATAGGGGATTAGGAAAGCTTGATTTGAAAAATCACCTAACAGGGTTGACAAATTCACTAGTCGTGAAACGTATGGATGGGGTCAAAATTTCCTATCGAGGGATAACAAACTCACCTAAAATGGGATTGCCTATTGGACAAACGAATTCGCCCAAGTCTTGAACTGTACAGACAAGGATGACACAGGCAGACACAAATTTTCCCTTGTGGAAAATAGGTTCACCTATTCTAAGAGGTGTACAGATGGGGAAAGACTTAGACAAAATGCGAGATCACCCCTATGGACAACAGGTTCACCCAAGGAGAAGACAAAATTTCCTATTCTAGGGGAATAGGTGGAATCAAAGGATAAGGACTGGACACAAACTCTTCTAAAGGTTAGGAAGACTTGCCTATCTAGCGAACAAGCGGACATGGGGTCGCATAAGAAAGGGACCCACATGAAAATTCACCTCTGAAAAAGATGAACTCACCTAAAGGGATGACCTATACTAGGTTCAGACACAAAATTTCCCCTTTACAGGGCATTATCGCCTATCCACAAAGAAAATTCACCTCTATGAGAAGAAAATTCACCACTGAGGGTAGGGGCTAACTGTAACAAAGGATACAAAACATGGCAAACAATAGACACAAAGGATGGATTGACTCAATTGAAAAATAAGTACTGGTATTGGAAAATGAAGACATGCCAGGCAACACAATCCTAAAATTAGTGTTGAAGGTTTACAAACTTGATGTAGGCCCACCACCTTAAGAAAACAACCCAAGGTCAATACTTCATGATACCGGGGTGGTTCTCTGGATCACCCTTTCTCGTGAGGGTGGATAGCTAGCGATTCAATGGCACAGGGTCATCAACAGATGCCATGGGCTTACCTTCACACTCTCTCTTAGAGACTATGATAGTCCACCATGAGGATTTCTATCTCAACCCAAGGGAGTATGATGTGCATCCCTTGCACTACACCAAGCTACGGCTAAAACACAGGTTTCTATCTAGACTGTACAAGGCTATCTCGTGCGTCCTCGATATACACTAGGTACATGAGGAACAACCATGAACACCAACCCATCACAAGCATGGATTGGGAGCTCCAACGAGGTACTGGAAACTCAGACGAACCCTACACTTCTTATGTAGGTATCACCCTAGCTTCGACGCTTCTCTAGACATGTGATTGGATTGGGGTACAACTTTATTTCTCCCCCCTTTATATACCCCATGGGTAACATGTGGTTGGGATCGTCCCCTGGGTGATGAAATACTAGGAAGGTCCAACTAAGGGAAGAAGATACTAGATGCTTTAGCTAGTACCTAGGCTCACATGTAGCACAAGGATCACTGAAAGGTGCAAAGGGAGTGGATACGTCAACAACTTGCTCCCAAGCACAACAAAAAATGTACATTGACCCTTTAATTAAACTATGTGTGCCTAGATTAGTGCAAAAAATAGACAACAGACAGAGCTAATCTAGGGGACTTCAATAGATTATCCTACAAAAAATATGTCAGTAGTTTAATGCCACCAGTCTTGGGAAAATGAGGGACAATTGTTGTGCAAATCGTTAGAAAAATGGCACACTCACAAACAAATGATTTATTGGATCAGTACCTAAAATCGAAACCAAATTGAGGTTGGAATTGCAAAAATTAAAGGTTTGGGAATACCTCAAATTTTCCTCTATGTAAGAAGAAATCACCTGTGTTTGATGATCAAGATTTCCTGTTTGGGAAGACGGGTGAATGCGCAGACGCTTGTTCAGGTGGATGGGAAAATTTGAAAACGCCTATCAAGGGGAAAGGGTGAAGTCCTAATTGCCTCTATAACTAGGTTAATCTCGCCCATTTGTGGAGACCCTCTGCATGTTCACCTCTATACCAAGCAATCTCTCCTTTCATCTCAAGTTCGCCCATTTTCACAAAAAGATGAATTTGCGTTCACCTTTGTCGACTACAGTTTCGCCTCTATGACTGTGAGTTTGCCCATTGGGGTGAATTTTCCCCTACGTATAGAAATCTGAACCTGCCAAATTCAAACAACAACAAACTATAAAGTCCAAACCCGTGATGTGGGTCCCACCGGGTGTGCCAGAAATGTGTACAAGTGAATTTGACCTACAAAAATGTAAAAGACCAACTAATGCAAGAGACCAAAACACAAGAAAAACACTCAATATAGGGCATAGGATGATCTCAAACAAAATGCAATAAATATGGAACCTTTTACCTTGTTGAGTTGATTGCTTTGGTTGGCCCTGTTGATCATTTGAATGTGCGCTCCTTTGATGGGAAAACAACATAAAACCTAGCTCTAAATGCTCATGAAGTGATGGAGAATGCAATGGTGATTGTGGGTATTTCAATGATTGCAAGATGTGGAGGCAAAGGGTGTTGCAACAATGGTGGATTTGCTTGGATTAGTTCTTGGTAGCTTGAGTGCTAAAGTTGATTGCAATAGTGGATTGATGCAAATAAGGGAAAATTCCTCCATTTTTAGGGGAAGTACCTCTAAACAATGGAGGGTCAGGATGAAGCCACAATGGACAAGATCAAGGGCTAGGGTGAGATGAGCACTCACAAGCCCTCACATCTTGACATGTGGCAGGTGAGGTGTCAAGGGGAGATGACGTGGAGGTACTTCATAGTACCTAGGGATTTGGACAAGATCTCCTCATAAAGGAGGTTCTTGTCCACATGTGGGTGATGAGATATGTGAGGAATTAAAAATTCTTTTAAATGCCTAGGGGGATTAAATGTGAATTAAAAATTCACATGGGGAAGGGGTTGCCTTCTCCAAAAGGAGAAAGCATTTAATGAAGTTGACTTTAGACATATGCCATAAATGGCACGGGGATTAGGTTGACCTAATCAGGTGATTAAAGTTGTGCAAACATGGGATTAGGCAGGTTAATGAAGAATTAGAGGGAAAGTGGGGCATTACAGAGGATGCGACCCTAATTATGATTAGGAGTGTGCACATCAAAGTCACAGATTAATTAAATTAATTGCGATTAGAGAAGATTATGGAGGATGGGACAAGGAGAGAGAAAGAATGAATTTAAAATTTGATTTAAAGTCATAAAGGAAAAATGACTAAATTAAATAAATTAGAGTATTTATTTAATTTAGAGAGGAAAGGAGATAAGGTATTTAATTGATCTATTCAATACCTTAGGGACATTAGACTGTAGGGCAATATTAATTAAATAGTAAACTATTTAATTAATGCAGATAGAGGATGCAAAACAAAGGAATAAGAAGGGATGAATTTGACCATATGGGGGTGGTCAAATTCAGGTGTCTACATTATGGAATGAGGAAGAGGTAGGTAGGGAGTAGATAAGGAAGGAGGGAGAGAGGGAAATAGAGAGATAGAGAGGTGAAATAATGATGGAAGGAGGGAGGAAAGAGAGAGAAAGGGGGTGATGTAGAGATAAAGATAAGGAGAGTGAATTAGGGATGTAGGGAGGGAGTGAGAGGTAGGTACAGAGAGAGAGAGAGAGAGAGAGAGAGAGAGAGAGAGAGAGAGAGAGAGAGAGAGAGAGAGAGAGGCAGAGGGAGAGGGGGGATAGGTGAGATAGAGAGAAGTAGAGAGGGTAGGAGGGAGGGAGGGAGAGAGAGAAAGAGAGATACCTAGAGAGAAGGGTGGAGAGGTAGAGAAAGGGATGGAGATGGGAGGAGAGAGAGTGAGGTCTAAAGCATAAGGCATATTGATAGAGTGAGACAAAGAGAGAGAGAGAGAAAGATGACAGTAGTCTACTGAATACTAAAATTTTGCTTGCTAATTACTAAAATTTGACTAATTTTAAAAAATTATAAGATCTTCCAAAATCTAGAATCTACATTATAATTCCCAAAGATTTGAAACCATTCTCAAACATCCTAAAACTATATAGATGAAATTTAACTTAAAGTTAAATGTTTATTTCATGCATATAGTTTGATGGGAAGAGAAAGACAAAGATACTTTCTTCATAGAGAAGTGAGCATAATATAACATGTTCGCATTCCTGTCATACATTTTTCTTCACAATAATATGAGCATGTTATAACACACTCGTGTTATTTTTTTCCTTGGGAATTTTTAACCCTTAGGGTTGTATTTGTCTTGGGATTCCAACACAAAGAGTTGAATTGAAATTTCAACATCCAAAGACGTGTTTTTATAAATTATAAAAAAATTACACAATCTTGAGTATGTTGCCATCAATTTTACACGTGTTTCAATGTCAAGTCAAAAATGACGTAGTAATGTAGATCTCTTTGTTATCTTTCTAACCATGTAATTTTTTCACATTTCAAATATTTTAAGGTTTTGATCTTTAATTTATTTTGCTAGTGTCTCCATTTTTTGTCAAAAACCTAAGTATGGTGTTTTTGGTCTCATTTTTTACTCTTTCATCACAATTTGAAACAAATTCCAAATTTTCAAACTAAACTCTATTTTTGCACATTCAAAAAATGATTTTTAATTAGTTTAAAAAAAAAACATAGGGGGTAACATGCTCAATTTTTATATTTTTTAGGAGGTGTCCACTTTGAAAATTAGTAAAAGGTCATATATTCATTCAAAAATAACAAAAAAATAGGCATAAACTATATGGTGTTAGATAATTTATCACTGAAATAATTTTTAAAATACTAAAAATAGTTAAAACATTTTAGGGGGAGCACACCATATGCCATGTTATATTTTTTTTATAGAAATAGAGCACTTCATGTGCTCCCCCTTTTTGAACCAGTTAATCTTTGCCATTTAAAAAAATAGTAGTTTAGAAAGCATATTTTGAGCACTACAACTCTTTTTCTTGTTGTGTCTTTAAATTTTGAGCATAACTATCTTTGATTTTTCATCAAAGATTAGTCTTTCCTCATTTCAAAAAAAATGGTCACTTAACACCCCCTTTTGGTCCCACATCTTCTTGCACATACCCATAATTAAAGGTCAGGCTTAAAGATCACACACTAAGCTTTGATCGCTTAGGTGTGCATGTGGAGCCCTCTTAACATCCCATTTCCCATTCTATTTTAGGTTGTGCTCATCTACTCTGCACGTAACCGTCATTGCGATGGTTTAAGTTTTCATTTCAATTTTGAATCTACACAACGAAGGCTGTTTGGTGGATGGTGGTCAATTTAATTTTTTGAAACCGACTCCCACCCACCCACGCATTGCACTATTACATTGTTTACATTTTCCACCGTAGTCCCAACCGGTGCCAAAATGGGAGCTTTGGAACAAAGAATCTGTTATAGCATGGAAGGTTTATGAATTTTTTCAAATAATGTAGTTGGAAATGCTTTGGTAGACATTATGAAAAATGTAGAAGCAAAGAGAGGTACCTGAACTATTTGGCTGAATGCCTAAAAGATGCGGTCTTATGGAATGCTACAATTGTAGGATATGGACAAAATGGTTTGTTGAAAAGATTTTAGAAACTTTCAAGCAAATGCAATGGCAGGTGCAAAGCCAGACTCCTCAACCTTGCTAGCACCCTCCCTACCTTTGTAAAAATGGGAGCTTTGGAACTAACTATGCACACCCATTGTAGGATTAAGGATGGATGAATTTTGTCAGATGTTGTAGTTGCAACTACCCTAGTAGATATGTATGCAAAATTTGGAAGCGTAGACAAACAATGTGAATTGTTTGATAAAATGCATCAAGGAAATGTGTTCTCATAGATACCCTAATTACATGATATTCATAAAATGGATTTGTTGAAAAGGATTTTTAAACTTCTTTTTAACTTTCAAGCAAATGCAATTGGTGACTATAAAGCTAGACTCTACAACTTTTGTGAGCATCCTCATAGCTTGTGTCAAATGGAGGCTTAGGAGCAGGGTATGGACATACATCAAAGCATAAAGGATAGAAGTATTTTGTGAGATGTTGTACTTACAACTGCTTTGGTAGATATGCATGCAAAATATGGAAGCATGGATAGAACACAATTTTTTTGACAATGTCCCTCAAAGAAATTTGGTCTCATGGAATGCCATGATTGCAAGATATGAATAAAATGGAAGATTTGTTGACAAAGGTTTAGGAACTTTCAAGAAAATGAAATTAGTAGTTGTAAAGGAAGTGTTCTCCCCACCTGTGCCAAAATGGGAGATTTGAAACATGTATAGACATCCATTAAAGCATAATAAAGGGGCATTTTTGTCTTATATTATAGTTGGAAATGTTGTGTATGGAAAATGTGGAAGCATAGGTGTGTGAACTATTTAACAAAATGCCTCAAAGAAATGTGGTCTCATGGAATGAAATTTTCAAAGGATATGCACAAAATGGATTTTGTAAGGATCCTTTCAATTTGTAACATATCTAACATTATAAGTTTTATTTGTGTTCTTGTGCATCTAGACTATGATGTTGACTTTCATAAAATTAGATGCATAGAGTGCATATACACTGTTGGGGTATATGTCAAAGACTTATTTTATGATAACATGAATATTTAATTGATTTTTTTTCATAAACCTACATGTGTATGAAATGAAAAGTTAAAGGAGGTGGAGAAAGAAAAAGACAAAAGGTGAGGAACATGTCAAGTAAATTGAAAGATGTTTTACTATTAGGAAATGGAAGAGGATGACTCACAATTACCCTTGCCATTTTGTATAGTTATTTTGTTTGGATTGATTTTTATAATCAGACATCATGAATCAATCTAAGGGACAATCAAGTGCATAATACATGAGCATGTAATTGATTGAATCACTAACTATGAGCATCTAATCATACATTATTGTGTCTAAAAGGTTTATGGATATCTTCCTAGTTACTTGGCACAACACCAAAATTGATAACCTTGTACATAATCACCCTTCTACCAAATACGACAAGATATAATAAGTTTAAACAACCTTTGAATGTTAGTTATCTTTCATAACAAAATTGTAAACAACTCTCTTCTACCTTAGTGAACCAACAACCCCTTGTTTTTATTTGATAGTATTGGGACAACCCATTATTATCATTATAGTTTAGCTAGGATTTTGATTACAAATGTGATTAACCTTGAATTTAGTGTATTTTTTGAAGTCCCTTTGAATGTTGAAGATTGTCTCCTTATGTAAGCAGTAAGAGTTTAAAGATAGGCCAACTCTCCTTGATTTCCAAATTCCTCTAATTACACCATTTCTTCCATAAAATTTTGACTATAGTTGTATTAATAGTCCTCTAGTAGTTAGGACATGATTATTACCCTAAATTAATTGTTAGAACACAACATGATAGTGTCCATGTGTTGATAAAACCATTAGGACATATAGGTATTTTTTAACTATCACAAGATTGGTGATATTATTCTTATGACATAAGTGCAATAGTCCTTTTAGGATAATTGTTTATGATTACATAATAAAATGAAGTAATAAATATGCAACATTGTTATACTACAATGACTATCTCCTTCCTTGATGACAACCTACTTTATATGTTTGACAATATTTTGTATTTAAATGGATTCTCCCATCTTTACGAATAAAATCTTGAGACCTTGATGAGAATGCTTCAATGGCATGAGATTATTGTCCTATGGATGACTAGGTGCATGGAATTCATCATGATAATACTTCTCTTGTTTATGGTAGTCATTGAATTTTTTCTGATTATAATCAATATGCCTAGAGGTCAATATTAGAGCTAGAGAGTAGAAAGGTCCCAAGTGCCATGATTAGAATTGGTATTGATGATGGAAATTTACCCTTAATAAGGTAAGAAATTATAATATTTCAATAACAATTTGTATATTTATTGAATATTATTGGTTACCATGATGCTTTTGACTTGAGAAGACTGATATAACACAACAAACAACAATAATATTTCTAAGATTAAGGATAGTCATGATTTTTGTGACCATATGAGTAACTATGTATATTATGATTATGGCTATACAATAGCCTTGAGATAATCTATTGTGTAGTTTACATAATACTAAGGAATTAAGAATTATTGAATGGAGTCCCTTAATTATCTTTCTAATACCATGATTGTCATCAATCATGTGCCCATCCTTCTCATTTATAAGTCTAAAAAACAATATCATTATTTCCTCATAAATTTCAATGATACCATTTGACTTAGAGACTTCCTTGGAAGAATAAGACTATCCATAGAAGTAATATAATATTTTATAACAACCCAACTTCCTTAATTTCTTGTAATATTCTTTAGGGTGGTTTTATAGCAATCAATGAGAAAATGAGCTACAAGTCTATGCTCTAAGGCACATAACAATCATGAATATTACTATGTTTTGACATCCGAGGAAATTATCGTAACAAAAAAATTAAAATAGTTTATAACTTCACACTCAATAAAATCATACAAGGATAATTGTATTTGTTATTGATTGCAATATTTTGACTTAATGACAACGAAAATCTCAGCGAAACTAGATGTATTTTGGGACTATCTCCTATATATGTGTGTGGTATGGAATTTTTTAAGTGAAATTAGATTATCATGAAAATACTCTTAGGTGATATTGGACTAGCCAATTAGTGATTACTATCCTATAAGAAAAAAATGGTACAATTTTGCATGAAGTGATCTTAGTCTTGATACTAGCATTTATGATACACTCTTGATGAGATAGTCCTCTAAGTTTTCATATTGACTTTTAATTGATGCATAACAATAAGGTGGAAACATTCATAATTTAGTACACCTAATTAAATCCTAAATAGAACCTATTATTGTTGTTGTTTATTATGGTAACATTAATAAGACTATCTAGGCACATGAACATTCTAAAGATTTATACTAGCCTTAATAACCATGACTATCCTAAATATTTATGGCTTTAGTGATTTCGTAAGAGTATCCTTTGTCTTATTGTTGTTCTCTATAATGGAACAATGATAATATGTAAGAAATTAAGTGAACATATCTAGCTTAATTATGATAATAACCTATTTTTATTATTATCTTATGGAAACAGTAGCATTCCTACTAGTTTCTATGAAATAATTATAACTCATTCTCATAAGAGGCATGAAACCTATAGAATCGATGCATGACTTTATTTTATGTATTTCCATGATAAAGTCCACTAAATTATAGTATTCTTTGTTCTATTTAACTCCCTCTTGATAGTTCTTAGCACTGTCAATAATGGCTCTATGGTTACCATACAAATATTCAAAAGGTAGGATATCCCCATGATGCTATTAAGATAGCCTAAGAAATATTATAGTGCATTAGTCATCATATAACATCTTGTGCCTATGTTTGATAGTGTTATTGTAGATGAAGAATTATTTTGGATGGTAATTTTATGGGCTAAGTAACTAGCCTCTATTTTTTTGAATTATTTTGTAGGTTAATGCTATCTTATTGTTGTTGTAATAGCACTAAGATGACATTTATTGTTGACAACATGGTTGTTCTCAAATGGTGTTGAATATTCCACCTAGTTTTGTGACATATCTTTCTTCTTTCTTAGTAGACTATTACCCTTGTGAGGAATGTTTTTTACACTTCCTTTATAATCATAGAGTTGGTAGGGAAGATATACCACACTATCTAGGGTTTGGTGAAAGTACTTGTCAAGGTTATTTCAACTACTATGAGTGTTGAATGTTGACCACCCAAAGAAAACAACAATCTTTACTATGTAGGACACTCATATAGGATGATAACGAATGTATTTATCTCTACTTGATAATACTTACACCCTACTGGTGAAATGTTGATTAATATGAAAACACATTCTTTATGGATTGAATGAATTTATTGGATCTAAGGAATGATGTTGACCTTTAAATAAATATTCCAACTACACAAAAGAAAATCAAATATATTAGATCCTACACATGATTATAATTGTGCATGCATGTCAAAAAATAAATCACTATACTAAATGATATATATTTTTTAGGTATCTCACAAAAACTAAAACCTTTTAATTCTATCTCTACCCACGGTTGAAGAGGTATGCATCTACAACCTATTTTATCTTAGTTTCTTGAAATATTAGGACACATTTATCAAGATTTGTGTGTAGAAATAAAGGTTTTTCACTATATGATGTTTCCTTTGCATTGAGATTCAAAATGAGGTTGTAAATCACTACAATTAGTTAACCCTAAGGTTAAATCCAATAAAAATATATGTTTCAAAAATATTTCCATATTGCAACACCAATTACACATAGTAAAAATTTATTTTTATCTTTGTAACAACTATAGGGGGATTTTGATATCATACATCAAAATGTGTTGGACCTTGTAGTTGTTGTTACACACCAAAGAATTTCCTCATATAGCTTTTATAAGGGTTATGGATCCTACTTGAAAATTGTAGCTCTGTCATGATAGCTAGGTGAGGGTATTCAACACATACCAAACTAATGAAAAGGGAAACTCACCCTTTCAAATTTGAGTACAAAACCTCACAACACACATTACAAGAAAGCTGCAAATACAAATAATGAGCAGAAAATGGAGGAGAAATATGGAACTTAATTCATATTCAAATATGCAAAATTTTTACATAAAGCTAAAGCACATGGGCCCCCCTTCAATCCTACATGCAACACCTGCAACAAATGTGTCTTCTACAATCTGGTATAATTTTGATAGCATTTGGATATGTAAAAATTCACTTCTCCAAGCCCCCCTCTCTAAATGAAAAAGGCATCAATAAATAGAGAATGAGCAAAGAGAAAACAAACCATGGTTTCACAAAACAATCACTTGAAACCACCTTGAGAAAGGTACGCCCAACCTTGGGAGTTACAAAATATGCAATAAGAAATGAGGTCAAATGCATGCCAACCTTCTCTTGGGTGCCTAGACTCTTGACCAATCAAATTTGGTTGTTTATGACATCTTAAACCTCTTACATATTCCTTACATCCTATCGGTTACAACTTTGCATGCAAAGACATGCACGATTCCTTTTGTGGTCCATCTTATGACAACATATGAGACTTGTACATGCAAAACTCTCCAAAATCACTAGAACACAAAACTATTTATCCTCATCCTAAGGTGGAGGCCCAAAAGGCATATTCCTCCAAAAGAAATTTACATTCACATTTTCACCCAAATGAAATTCACATTTTCACCCAAATGAAATTTACATTTTTACAAATGAAAAATATTATTTTCCTAACACCTAGCCCTTATTGAAATCAAACAAAGTAAAATTAAAATATTTTTGGTGACAAAGGATTTCCATTACACCTTGGATGCTCCTGCATCAGACACCCAGGGTAGAAGAAAAGTGACCCTGTCACTTCTCACTTGGGTAACCAAGATGTCAAACTTCATCTTTTGACAATTGAGATGAGTCCTCAATAGGCCTCCCAAACCATTTGACCAAGTACTCAAAGTATTGCTCGTGCCTTGTACTCCTACTCATCCTACTTTCCAAAATTGTCTCTATTTTCCCCTCTTACAAAGTAGGTGCAGGTATATATGAATTGTTTCACCTATTGTACCTTCATCACTTTCAGCTTCATGAAACTTTGTTATATTATAAATATTAAAGATAGGTGAAACATTAAGTCCACTAGACAACTCTACATATGCATTACTTGAATCATGCCTGCTCACAATTCTGCAAGGCCCGAGTTTCTTCATTTTTAGCTTGTTATAGGTATCAATTGTAAATATTTCCTTTCTCAAGTGTACCATTACCTCATCAGCCAATTGAAACTCCTTATGTCTCTTCTTCAAATCAGCTTGGGACTTGTACTGAAAATTCATTTTGTTGGTGTGATTTCGTACCTCCTCATGTATACTCTTCATGTGTTCAACAAAGTCCTCTACTTCTGCACTCTTCTTATCAACATTATCCATCTTTTTCATATTTGAGACAACTCTTGGGCTGCTGCCATAAACAATTTGGAATTGTGATTTACTTTTACTTTTATTCATCGAGTTGTTATATGCAAATTCTGCTTGAGGTAGAATCAAATCCCACCACTTTGGCTTATCTCTAACTAGGAATCTCAACAAATTACCCAAGCTTCTGTTTACCACCTCTATTTCATAATTTTTTTGTGGATGGTAGGATGAAAAAAACTTCAAATTAGTCCTCATCTTCTTCCATAATTTCCTCCAATTGTACCCCACAAACTTTGTATCTCTATTTGAAACAATGCTCTTGGAAAGACCATGCAACCTCACAACTTCCTTGAAAAACAATTCTGCAACATTCATAGCATCATTAGTCTTCTTGCATGGAATAAAAGATCCATCTTGGAAAATATATCTACTATAAAAAATATTGAATCATGACATCTTTGGGTCCTTGGAAAACCCAAAACAAAATCCATACTAATCTCCTCCCATGGCCTCTTAGGTACTGGTGGTGGTTGATATAAACCTATGTTTTGACTAGTTCCTTTTGCCACTTAAAAAATTCTACACCCTTTCACATATTTTCTGATATCTTGCTGCAATTCAGGCCAATAATATTTCTCTCAAAAAAGTGATATGGTTTTATCAAAATCGAAATGTATTGCAAGTCCTCCACTATGTTTTTCCTTAATCAAATTTACTCTCATTGAACTTCTAGGAATACACAACTTGTTACCTTTGAACAACATACCATATTGGATTAAATAATCCAACCACTTGGTTCTATCATCAGTAATAGGCTCTTTTCAAGCCTTCCAGGCCTCTCCAAAATTTGGATCCTCTTCATACAACTCATTGAATCCAACAACCTCAACCTGCATTTCAATCAACAAACCTTGTCTTCCACTCAAAGCATCTGCAACCCTGTTAGACTTCTCACTCCTATGTTTCAAAACAAAATTATAACTTTGCAAGAACTCTACCCATTTCATATGCCTTTGGTTTAACTTCCCTTGACTACCCAAATACTGAAGTGCTTGCTGATTAGTAAATAAAACAAACTCCTTAGGTAAAAGATAGTGTCTCCACTTTTTTAATACTTGCACAATTGCATAAAATTCCTGATTGTACACTGAATATTTTCTTTTTGCATCATTTAACTTCTCACTAAAGTAAGCAATGGGATTACCTTCTTGACTTAGGACAACTCCAATCGCATTACCACTTGCATCACAATCAACTTGGAATACCTTGTTGAAATATGGAAGTGCTAAAACACGTTGCTTTGTCACTTTGGCCTTCAAAAAATAAAAAATTCTTGCTGCACCTATAGTCCATCTAAAATCCCTTTTATCTCCTCTCATGGTCTTAGTTAGTGGTGCACAAATACTACTAAAACCTCTAATAAAATTTCTGTAAAAACTTCCCAAACCATGAAATGATCTCACCTTGGTAGCACTTCTAGGTGTAGGCCATTCTAGAATAGCTCTCACCTTTTCTGGGTCCATCTTGAGACCTTCTCCTGAAATGTTCAACAAAAACCAAGTATACCAATTCCGTCTTCATAAAGCTTCACTTTTTCAAGTTAATGAGAAATTTTTCTTCCCTCAACTTTTCAAAAATAAATTTGATATGCAACAAATGCTCCTCTAGTGTCTTACTAAATATCAATATATCATCTAGATAAACAATAACAAATCTTCCCAAAAAATATTTCAATACCTCATTCATCAATCTCATAAATGTACTAGGAGCATTGGTTAGTCCAAAAGGCATGACCAACCATTCATACAAACCTTCGTTAGTCTTGAAAGCTTTCTTCCACTCATCACCTTCTTGAATTCAAATTTGATGGTAACCAATCTTCAAGTCAATCTTGGTGAAGTATTCAACTGCACTCAAACAATCCATAATATAATCCATTGTTGGTAATGAAAATATGTATTTGATGGTAATATTATTGATAGCCCTTGAATCCGTGCACATCCTCCATTCTCCTCCTTTCTTTGGTGCCAAAACAATAGGCACTGCACATAGGCTTAGGTTCTCCCGAATCAAGCCTTTTTGCAACAATTATTGAACTTGCTTGTTCAACTCTTCACTCTTGGTTGGAGACATTCTATGGGATGCTTTGTTAGGAAAAATCGCTCCTAGTATTAAATCAATTTGATGAATTATCTTCCTCACAAGTGGTATCCCCTCAGGTGCATTGTTTGAAACAGTCTCTTGAACTCTTGCAACAAATCTGTAACCTCCACTAGAACATCTTCCACATTTTCACAGTCAGACCTAGGAATCAAAGCAAAACACACTTTTTCATGTCTCATTCCATCTCAAAATTTTCTTGCATCAACTAAACAAACTCTTGCATTGACACAAAATTGAACCAAATCTTCTTTCAAAGGTTTCAATTTATGCTTCAGACCATCCTTAACTATGGTATATGTGTTGGCACAACCATCACACATTTCCTTCCTATTATACTGCCAAGTCCTTCCTAAAAAAATATGACATGCATCCATAGGAATTATATCACACAATATTTCATCAAAATAACCTCATATTTTAAATTTTACCAAACATTGTTCACTGATCAAAAGCTTTTGATTATTTTGTACCCACGATATTTTGTATGGTTTCGAGTGCTTCCTCCTCTCTAGCTTGAACTTTCTCACCATTTCTTTGGATAAAAAGTTATTTGTGCTTCCACTATCTATGATGAAATTACAAGCTTTCCCTTCGAATTTGCATCTTGTCTTGAATAATCTCTTTCTTTGAACTGGTTCATCTTCCTCATTCAACAATGCTCTTCTTGTCATCAAGACTTCACCTCCTTCAGCTTCTTCAGAATATGATAAGCGTGCATCCTCCTCATTGATGTTTGTTGTTCTATTCTGATTTTCAGGTCTTCTATTGGTTATTTCTTGATTATGAGGGCAGTCATATGCTCTATGACCCTCTTCACCACATTGAAAATAGGTTCCGTGAAAGCCACTTCTTTTGAATCCTCTACTCAATCTTCCTCAACCTCTTAGATTTTCATCTCTGGGAGGGTAATAATTTTCTGATTTCTATTTTTTGTTGTTGCCTTGGTCTTCAAATTTTTGATTTTAATAATTACCATCATAACTTCTTCCTCCAGTTCTTCCACCACGACCTCTTCCTCTTTGTTTGCTTTCAAATTTTCTATTCAATCTTTCTTTAACTTTTAATGAAAATTGATATGCATCCTCAATGGTGGTCATTCTCACCAATGCCAACTCTTCTTGTATGTTAGGTTTCAGCCCATTAATGTAACGAGCTACCTTATCCTTATTTTCTTTAGAATGTCCTATTTCAATAATGACCTTGTGAAATTATTCTGTGTATTCTTTCACCATCCTTGTTCCTTGTCTCAAGCTTTGCATCTTCTTGAGTAGCTCCAACTCATAATCTATTGGAATAAATTGTCTCTTCATTTTTGTCACCATCCTATCCCATTTGGAAATTTTGTATTTCCCTTGTCTTCCTCTTTCAAGTTGAATTTCTTTCCACAAAATTCTTGTTAGTGTTTAGATCATAAATGCAATAAATAGAAAAACTCAACACATAAGACAATGAACACAACAAATTACCTTGGGAAAACCCTCCTTCTTGAGGGAGAAAAACCCAACAAAATATATCTCTTATATATAGAATGAATAAGAGTAGAAATATGCTTTAAAAATCAGTCCCTTCTCAAGGGCGAACTTGACACAATAAATGATGAGAATCTCTTCTTGATACAATACAATATAAATCTACTTGAAGTTGATCTGCTACTACAAAATTATGTTCTACAACTAGTGTGTGAACTTCTTCTTGAGAGTGCAAATTGAGTGAAGAATGAATTGATGATTTAATTGTATGAACTTCACCTTGTATATATACAAAGGTGAATTTTCATCTAGGTCAGCCTCCAATAAACTAGAAAATATAAAATATAATCTATGACACAAGGCCGACCTGCCTTGGAGATTAATTATGTTAATTTTTTTTACTTAGGAGAAAATATCTCCCTAAGCTACAAACACTAACACTCCCTCTTAGCTAGGGAGGTATTTTCCAAATATCCTCATCATGGAGTCTCTCAACATGACACCCACAATGGCTACACCCATTTGTGGAAAGTAGTTCATCACAAAGTCTCTCAATGTGATGTCATCATGGCTACTCCCATGTGTGGAAAGAAACACATGTACATCGCTTTCCATCAATGTAGTCTCCCCAACATGATGTCAGCTATGGAGTCTCTCAACATGACATCCACCATGGCTACTGCCATGTGTGGAAAGAAACACAGGTACACGTGTCCATCACGAAGTCTCTCAATGTGATGCTGTCATGGAGTCTCTCAACATGACATCTCATCTTAGTCTTAGAGATGAACAAGGGCTCATACCTCATATTTCTCTATCTCAGAGAAATATACACTACAAGGGATTTCACCTCATATTTCTCAGTCTCAAAGAAATATACACTGTTGGAAAGTTTCACTTTTATATTTCTCCATCTCAGAAATATACACTACAAGGATTTCCCACCTCATATTTCTCCATCTTGAAATATACACTACAAGGGCTTTCACCATTTCTCCTGCCTCGCATAAATATACACTACAACAAATCTCATGATGTGATCCCTCAAGCTCCAAGTACTCCATCAACCTCCTGACCTCCTCGTCTAAGGTTGCCTCTGTT
The DNA here is from genome assembly GCA_007258455.2 of Sequoia sempervirens. Taxonomy (NCBI): domain Eukaryota; kingdom Viridiplantae; phylum Streptophyta; class Pinopsida; order Cupressales; family Cupressaceae; genus Sequoia; species Sequoia sempervirens. Next base: position 465,274,043 of record VDFB02281492.1, read on the forward strand.
GGTTTGTCAGACTCCCTTTGAATGTTATTTCCTCCTCTTCAAGGAAACTGATCGCAATCTGTATAGGTTCTTCCTCTTCAAGAGATGTCTCCAGTGAAGTTATGTGCCACCAACTCAGTCCCATGGCTGTAGGCTGTGTCTCCATTGATATCATGTTAGTTCATTTTCACCAAGGTGGACTTCCCTACCAGATGCCTGCCTTTCCCTTTGAATTCTTATGCAAATTCTTATCATCCTTTTGCTCCTCGATCCATCTTGGAAGCATTTTAGAGAGATTATGAGCAGGAGCACCCAAAGGTCATCTCATAGGTTGTTTAGGACAGTCTTGTCTAGGAAAACATAGCAAGCAAAATTTTTTCATTTCGATGTAAGCCTTAATGGCATCTTTGGTTGGGTTTTCAACTGATGAAGGTCATGTTGACCAATGGATAGGCCTTTAGGTTTTTGCTCAAATAAGGTTTTGACCTTTTAGGAGTTTAGGTGTTGTTTTTCAATTTTTGCAAATAATGCTCAATTATAGTTTCAAGCAGCCAAGGAGAGCCCATGAGAGTGATAACTGATTTAGGTGACCCTATTTATGCTTTGGCCTCGGCATTGAAGGGGGGTTTTTTTTGGAAGCATTTTGAAATTGTTGAAGTTTGAATTCAAGAAGAAATAATTGTGTTTTGTGAGAATTTTCAGATTTTTGCATTGTAGTATTGCTTTGATGGATTGACCATAGCACTAAAATATATGTAGGATGTAGAGTAGTGCTTCTTCAAGCTTTGTGTAGCATTAGATAATTCCTTTGTGCAGTTTTAAGCTTAGTTTGTAAAATATTTTGGTTTCCATACTGTTGCTGGTCTGAACCATGCAGTTTTGAGAAAATGGAGTATTAGTTCACTTTCCCATAGTACAAATTGTACGGCCCTTTGGGAACAATGACTAGACTCCATGGTTGTACATATTGTAGAGTTTAGGGTCTTGGAGAACATGGGAGTTGTTGTTAAAGTCTTGCCCTAGGCGAGCCAGGAAGAGTCTGGCTAGGGAAGACAGAAAGTGCAGAGCACTTGGTTTGCAGGGGTGTCCATTTCCTAACAAATCACAGGGTGGAGAGGGTAGGTAAGTGTCTTACCTAGATATAACATGGAGGAGGAAGCTCCATCTATCCACCTGATGTGAGAAAATTTTAGCAGTTTCAAAGCAGCCAGGGAAGGGCTAGAAAGACCTAATTTTAACCATTTTCAAGTTAGGGTACTGTACGGACGGTGGAGACCTAAGACCTCAAAAATATTTGAGAGGTTTTCATATGAACCAGTAATCCCAAGAAAAGATTGGGTGTTCTTTGGAAGGATTTGGAGAACTAACTTGATTTCTCAGAGAAGAAGGCCTAATTGGGGCTCCTAGGGCTAGTAGCCTTTAAAGACCTAAATGAGGGTTTGGTGGAAGCGACCAAGAAATGAAGTCAGGTGGACCCTCAAGAACCAAAATTGGATGGATTAAAGTGAATAGAAACACCTCCACACCCCTGCAAAGCTAAATTCAAAATTTGGAGGTTTTGTAGCCTTTAGGGTGGATTAAGGGCTAAGTGTAGAGTTTCAAGTGTGTACCAAGGTGGGCTTGGTAGGAAGAATCATGTTGGTATTTGGGGTTGGAAATGCAAAACCAGGGGATTCTAAGAAAAGATAGGTCCTATAGGTTGAAGTGGTGGAGAGAGACACCTTAGAAGTCTTCCAACAAGACTTAGAGCATGAAACTGTGATTGTTTCATCCAACCTCCCTATCAGATTGGTATCAGAGCAACAAAAGATTTGGGATAGAATAATATATGTCAGAGATTGAGTCTAGTGGTTCCACAGACATGGTGACAAATGCATAATTGGCCAAGAAGTTCAAAGAATAGGAGGAAGACAATAGGCTATTGAGGGAAAGAATGGCCCAACTTGAGGAAGCAATGAGTAATGTGCAGTTGGATGGAAGGTACCAAAGAAAGAAGAGGTTGCAGAGGGAAGAAAAGATCCTTGAACTTCGCCCTTTGTTTTGCAAGAAGAGCCTTTCTTGAAGGAATTGAAGGCTTTGAGTGTAAAAGCACTTGAAGGCATACCACTATTTAGTGGGAAAATGGAAGCTAATCTAGTCATGGATTGGATAGAGGAATGAAAAACTATTTTTAGGGTGATGGAGTCACTGAAGCATAGAAGGCGAAGGTGGAAAAGTCAAGGTTAAGAGGTTATGACTTGACATGGTGGAAGTTCATTCTGACAGAGAGGGAAAAGGAAGGCAAGAAGCCTATTTCTACTTGGAAGGGAATGGCTGCCAAAGTGAGAGAAGCATACATGCCTGATGATTATGAAATTCAGTTGCACAAGAAAAGACAGAGCTTGAGACAAAGATACCAAGATGTGAATTCCTACATTGAGGAGTTCCAAAAAATTTGCATGAGATATAATGTTTCAGAGGATGAGAATCTTAAGGTGGCTAGGTATCTTAACGAATTGAAGTGGAACATTCAAGAGGAGATGACTCTTCTAAGTCCCAAGACAGTACACCAATGTTACCAATTGGCTATAAAGATTGAGGAAAGAAGCAAGAGAAAACAAGATCAAAGAGGTAGGAAATCAAAGAGGACATAGAGGTGGATACCAAAGTAGAGGGACTGAACAAAGAAATCAGGGAGAGTCTAAACTCACAGAGCATGTAAGTGAAACAACTTCTAGAGGAGGTTATGGAAGAGGTAGAGGATCTCAAGGAGGTTCTAACAGAGGAAGAGGTACAGGCAGAAGTAACTCTTACTTTGCTAGCATGAAGTGTTACAACTATGGTCAAGTAGGACATCCAGCTTATAGGTGCCCGGAGAAAGCATCTTCTTCAAATACAAAAAAGAGAGTAGCATATGCTCAAGAAGACACTATGAGTGTCAAGTCACCAGAGGTTAATCACATTGAGTCAGAAATGGGGGAGAACTTGATGTTTAGCAGGGTTCTAATCAGACAACCAATCAAAGAGGAGCCAAAGAAAAGGAGAGCCTTATTCAGGGTAAGATGAAAAATACTTGGAAAGGTGTGCAAGGTTATAGTGGATTCAGGGTCTACTGATAACATTATCTCTGAGGAAGCAGTGAGGAAGTTGAAGTTGGAGAAAGTACCCCACACTAACCCTTACAAGGTGACATGGTTGAACAAAGGGCAGAGTGTTCTTGTAAATGAGCAGACAACGGTGGAGTTCTCCATTGGAGGATACAAGGACAAGTTGATTTGTGATGTGTTGCCCATGGATGCATTCCATATTCTATTGGGAATACCATGGAAGTATGACAGAGGAGCCATCTATGATGGAAAGGAGATCAATATCTCATTCAAGAAGGATGGAAAGACATTCAAACTACAGTCACTGTCAGATGAGAAAGAAGGACATTCAAAAACCCCTAGTGTCTTGTTAATTAGTGGCAAGGAGTTTATCAACACTCTACAACAAGGAGGGGAAGGATATATGGTCATGGTGCAACCCAAGGAGGAAGATAAGACTAAGAAAACAGTCATACCAGGAGCAGTCCAGAAATTGCTTGAACAGTTCAAGGATATAGTTAGTGATGGAACACCAGCAACCTTACCTCCAAAGAGAGCCATCAGTCATCAGATTGACTTCATACCAAGGGCTTCTTTTCCAAACAAAGCAGCTTACAAGCTTACACCAGGTCAGAACCTAGAAGTAGCTAGACAAGTGCAGGAGTTGTTAGACCAAGGACTAATTAGGAAGAGCATCAGTCCGTGTGCAGTACCAGTGGTCTTAGCAACTAAGAAAGGTGGTAAGTGGAGGCTATGCACTGATTCTAGGGCTATAAATAGGATTACAATTAGATATAGGTTTCCTATTCCTATGATTGAGGATTTGATGATCATTTTGGAGGGATTTCAATATTTCACCAAGTTGATCTCAAGAGTGGATACCATTAGATTGACCTCAAAGATGGGGATGAGTGGGAAGATGACCCTTAAGACAAATTGATGGGTTATATAGAGGGAGAGTTATGCCACTGCCTCCACCAAATTCTGAGCCCCAAATGTGCTTAAGGATTTCACAGATATTTGTAGTGGTATATCTAGATGATATACCTATCTTTAGCAAGACATCAGAAGAACATCTAAAGCATGTGGAGTTATTGGTTCTAAAAGATTGTGTGGAGTGAGAGGTTAGCCATCAATTTAGAAAAGTGTGAATTCTTCAAACAAGAGCTTGTGTATTTGGGGTTTTGTAGTGGTATCCCAAGGAACATTGAAGATGGACCCAAGCAAGTTGGAAGCTATCCTAAACTAGCCTACACCAACCATAGGGATAGAGGTAAGAAGCTTTCATGGGTTAGCTCAGTTTTATAGGAAGTTTATAAGAAACTTTAGTGGCATATGTGCACGAGTACTTGATACAATCAAAGGTGGCCTAAAAACTAAGTTCAAATGGACTCTTGAAGCTGAGAAGGGTTTTGAGAAATTGAAACAAGAAGTGGAAACTCAACCCATCCTTTTGTTACTTAGTTTTGATAAGTTATTCACTATGGAATGTGATGCCAATGGAATTGCAGTAGGTGAAGTGCTAAGCCAAGAAGGTAGGCCTATAGCTTTCTTTAGTGAAAATATCAATGAAGCTAAATAGAAGTATTCTACTTATGACTTGGAACTATATGCTTTAGTACAGTCACTTAGGAAGTGGAGGCATTATCTCCTACCTAAAGAGTTTGTAGTATTTACCTGGACAACCGTGCACTCTAGCTGCCATCAACACAAAAGAGAAGGAGCACAGACATTTGAAATGGATGGAATACTCCAAGCTACATTTTACCCATCAAGCACAAGAAGGACAGCTTTGAATAAGGTGGAAGATGCATTAAGCAGGAGGTTGGCCGATGCCAAGAGATACAAATAAAGAGCATTGGGATAGAGAGTTTCAAGGATCTCTATGGAGAAGATGAAGACTTCTTGGAGGCATATAAGGTATGTTCTCATTTTGAGAATCACTTTCATAGTCAATTCTCAAAGTATACATTGCAAAGTGGACTTTTGTTCAAGGGGAATCAGTTATGTGTTCCAAAAGGTTCAATGAGAGAGAATCTTATCCAGGAGAAGCACAATGGTAGTCTTAGTGGTCATTTTGGTATCAACAAGACAATGGAACTAGTGCAGAGGTTCTATTATTGGCCTAAGTTGCCAAGGGATGTCAGAAGGTGTGTGGAGCAGTGTGTAGTTTGTATGAAAGCCAAGGGGGGAGCTAGCAATGCAGGTTTGTATCAACCTCTACCCATTCCAAATAGGCCATGGGAATGTATTAGCATGGACTTTGTGGTAGGACTCCCTAAAACTAAGACAGGGTTTGATAGTGTCTATGTGGTGGTAGATAGGTTTAGCAAAATGAGTCATTTTATTCCTTGCAAGACCACCCATGATGCTAGCTATATTGCTCATCTTTTCTTCAAAGAGATTGTGAGGATCCATGGATTGCCATTGAGCATTGTCTCAGACAGGGATGTGAAGTTCATGAGTCATTTTTGGAAAACTCTATGGAGCAGATTAGGTACTAACTTGTCTTTTGGATCAGCCTACCATCCTCAAACCAATGGACAAACTGAGGTGGTTAATAGAGTGTTAGGTAACCTTCTAAGGTGCCTCACCAAGGAGTATGGACAAACATGGGACTTGGTCATATCACAAGCTGAATATGCCTACAATGACAGTGTGAATCGGACCACAGGTAGAAGTCCTTTTGAAATAGTGTATGGAATGCACCCAAGAGGTGTGTGTGAACTTAGAGATTTAGGAGCTATGGAGTATAGGAGTGGCCATGCTAAGGATTTCTCTCAGACCATGAATGAGATTCAAGAGAAAGTGAAGAAGACAATTACAAAGGCTACTCACAATTTGAAAGTTAAGGTGGATGTGTCTAGGAAAGATATACAATTTGCAGTAGGAGACTATGTAATGGTCCATCTCAACAAATCTAGATTGCAGAAAGGAAAATCAACCAAGTTGTAGATGAAGAGAGTGGGACCATGTAAGGTGTTAGCCAAGTATGGAAAGAATGCTTACAAGGTGGAGCTACCTGCAGACTTAGGCATTTCACCAGTGTTTAATGTGGCTGATTTGATCAGGTATAAAGGACCAATCACTGATTTGGATTAGAAAAGTGTGGATTTCTTGAAGGATGTGAGTAACATAGCCTTACCTCCTAAAGACAAGCTGCAAGCAGAAAGAATCTTAGACTCAAGGGTGAAGAAGTCTACCCGGTATAAGGAATACATGGAACATCTCATCAAATGGAAGGACAAACTAGAATATGAGGCTACATGGGTGGATGAAGCTCAGTTCAAGAAGCAGGGTATTGATTTATCTTTGTTCTCTCCCCACAATCCTTAGTGTTTGGCTGAGGGGGAGAATGGTGTAGGAGCACCCAAAGGTCATCTCATAGGTTGTTTAGGACAGTCTTGTCTAGGACAACATAGCAAGAAAATTTTGTTCATTTGGATGTAAACCTTAATGGCATCTTTGGTTGGGTTTTCAACCACTGAAGGCCAGCACTGGGCTGATAGCTTTGGGGTTTGGTTTTCAAGTGTTTGACCTTAGGGGAGCGTAGGAGTTGTTTTTAAATTTTTGCAAATAATGCTCAGTTGGAGCTACAAGTGGCCAAGAGAGCCCATGAGAGTGATAACTGATTTAGGTGACCCTATTATGCAAGGCCTCGACATTGGAGTAGGGTTGGAAGCATTTGAAATTGTTGAAGTTTTGAATTCAAGAAGAAAACAACTGTGTTTTGTGAGAATTTTTTGAATTTTGCATTGTAGAATTGCTTTGATGGATTGATCATAGCACTAAAATCTATGTAGGATGTAGAGTAGTGTTTCTTCAAGCTTTGTGTAGCATTAGATAGATCTTTTGTGCAGTTTTAAGCTTAGTTTGTATATAATTTGGTTTCCATACTGTTGCTGGTCTGAACCAGATAGTCTGTAAAGAATGGAGTGCTAGCCCACTTTCCCACTATACAAATTGTACGACCCTTTGGGAATAGTGACTATACTCCATGTATGTACATATGGTAGGTTTTAGGGCTTGGGAAAAGATAGGAGCTATTGTGAAATTCTTTCCCTAGGCGAGCCAGGAAGAGTCTGACTAGGGAAGACAGAAAGTGCAAAGCACTTGATTTGCAGGGGTGTCCATTTCCTAACAAGTCACAGTGTGGAGAGGGCAGGTAAGTGTCTTACCTAGATATGGCATGAAGAAGGAAGCTCCATCAAATCAACTAATGTGAGAAGAATTTAACAGTTTGTAAGAAGCCAAGAAAGGGCTAAAAAAAAAAGACCTAATTCTGCCCATTTTCAAGTTAAGGTGTTGTACGGACAATTGAGACCTAAGACCTCAAAAATATTTGTGAGGTGGGGCATATGAACTAGGAATCCCAAGAAAATATTGGGTTTTCTTTGGAAGGATTTGGAGAACTAACTTGATTTCTCAAAGAAGAAGGCCTAATTGGGGCTCCTAGGGCTAGTAGCCTTTAAAGACCTAAATGAGGGTTTGGTGGAAGCGACCAAGAAATGAAGTCAGGTGGACCCTCAAGAACCAAAATTGGATGGATTAAAGTGAATATAAACACCTCCACACCCCTACAAAGCTAAATTCAAAATTTGGAGGTTTTGTAGCCTTTAGGGTGGATTAAGGGCTAAGTGTAGAGTTGCAAGTGTGTACCAAGGTGGGCTTGGTAGGAAGAATCATGTTGGTAGTTGGGGTTGGCAATGAAAAACTAGGGGATTCTAAGAAAATATAGGTCCTATAGGTTGAAGTGGTGGAGAGAGACACCTTAGAAGTCTTCCAACAAGACTTAGAGCATGAAACTGTGATTGTTTCATCCAACCTCCCTATCGTGATTACTAATGGTTCATAGAATCAAACTACCCCAAAGAGAAATATCCAGACCAATGCTAGAAGCATACATGATTCACTATTCCCAATGTTAGTGCATGAATTGTTATTAATTACATAAAATTTATTCAAGGTACAAGCATAAAATACTTCTCTTTATTGTTGGTACACCATTGAGCTAGACTTGTACTTGTGTCTCATCTTCGCCACCTTCACTCAATGTTGCCATCAATTTACGCTCATCCTAATTTCATATTAGCTCATAATGAAGACTCATCCCCAAGATTTTATTCAATCTTTAGAATTTCCACTAAGCTCCAATAACTGGATAACATCTTGATAACTGCCCCACATTAAGAATTCTTTCTTTCACATTTACGGGTTCAATAAAATTACTTAATAAGCACAGTAATCAGAGAACAACAAATCTTGAGAACACCAATAAATTAAATGCTTCCAACAATAACCTAGCAGGTTGATATCAATTCCTTGATCCTTCACTACAATATCAGTCACACCCCATGTTGAATAATTCTGTCCAAATAAGCTGCTACATGTGAAAGAAAATTCCGCGTCCTAGTTATTGTCACTTCAGTCCCTTCTTTCACATTTCAGAATAGAACTCTCCAAGCAAACTCAAATCTTAATCGCATAGAAATGTGACATTTCATATTAGACTCCCCATGTCATACCCAACATTGAAAAAATTCACTTAAAAATCACTTCTCCCATATGACTCTATACACAACTCATTTCAAAAAATCCTTAGATTACTCAAAAAAGAAAAAAAATGCTCTCAAGATCACTGATTCTACTGCTTACACAAATCTGATCAGGTCTTGTCTTAAACCTACTCTGATACCATGTTAGTGTTTAGATCATAAATGCAATAAGAAAAAAAACTCAACACATAAGACAATGAACACAACAAATTACCCTGGGAACACCCTCCTCGAGGGAGAAAAACCCAACAAAATATATCTATTATATATAGAATGAATAAGAGCATAAATCTTCTTTACAAATCAGACCCTTCTCAAGGGTGAACTTGACACAATAAATGATGAGAATCTCTTCTTGATACAATAGAATATAAATCTCCTTGAAGTCGACCGCTGCTAGAGTGCAAAATTCTTCTTGAGAGTGCGAATTGAATGAAGAATGAATTGATGATTTGAATGTATGAACTTCACCTTGTATATATACAAAATAAGGTGACTTTTCATCTAGGTCAGCCTCCAATAAAATAGAAAAATATAAAATATAATCTGTGACACAAGGCCGACCTGCCTTGGAGATTAATTATCTTAATTTTTACTTAGGAGAAAATATCTCCCTAAGCTACAAACAATAACAATGCTTGCATGTCCTTTTAATTTTGTTTTTTCAAACCTCACTCTATGAGGGTCTTCAATCTCTTCAAACTCAAAAATCTCTTCCATGTCATTAATCTAGTCTATCAACTCTTCAGGATTTAGGCTTCTGTTGAAGGTTGAAACCTCCAATTTTGGTTTCTTTCCAATGTCTGATATTTCTCTCAACAATCTAATTTTTCTAGGATCAATTTGATCTTGTTCTTTCTCTTCCTCTTGCTCTTCAGTTTCATCCTCACTATCATCTCTTTCCATATACACTTCTCTTCTACAAATCTCTTCCTGCAAGGTTTCTAGTTACCTTCTAAGGGATCTGATTTCATCTCTAGGAGGGTCTCTTCCTTTACCACCTCTTCCTCTACCTCTACCATGATTGGAAACTCTTAGAGGCATTTTAATCTTCACCCACAACTCACAAGTCCTGCTACAAATTGCCTCTCTTCGACACTCTGCTTATAGGCTCAAGATGACTTGCTTTGATACCACTGATATAAAGGGAAAATCATCCTTTCAAATCTGATTAAAAAACCTCACAACACACATTACAAGAAGGATGCAAATACATATAATGAGCAGACAATGGAAGAGAAATCTGCAACTTAATTCATATTCAAATATGCAAAATGTTTACATAAAACTGAAGCACATGGGCTCCCCTTCAATCCTACATGCAACACCAGCAACAAATGCGTCTTCTACAATCTGGTACAATTTTGGCAACATTTAGGTATGTAAAACTTCACTTCTCCAAGCACCCCTCTCCAAATTGAAAGGCATCAATAAATAGAGAATCAACAAAGAGAAAACAAACCATGGTTTCACAAAACAATCTCCTAAAACCACCTTGAAAAGGTACGCCCAACCTTGGGAGTTACAAAATCTGCAATAAGCAATGAGGTCCAATGCGTGCCAACCTTCTCTTGGGTGCCTAGACTCTTGACCAATCAAATTTGGTTGTTTATGACATATTACACCTCTTACATATTCCTTACATCCTATCGATTACAAATTTGCATGCAAAGACATGCAAAGACATGCAAGACATGCAAGATTCCTTTTGTGGTCCACCTTATGACAACATATGACACTTGTACATGCAAAACTCTCCAAAATCACTAGAACACAAAACTATTTGTCCTCATCCTAAGGTGGACGCCCAAAAGGCATATTCCTCCAAAAGATGCTTGTACCAAATTACCGGGGTCTTTTCCCATCAAAATTTACATTGTTGCAAATGAAAAATATTATTTTGCTAATACCTAGCCCTTATTGAAATCAAACAACTTAGCAAAATTAAAATATTTTTGGTGACATAGGATTTCCATTACACCTTGGATGCTCCTGCATCACAAACTATCAATTTTAGCCCCAAAAGGATTGAGAAAATATAGGTTACTAGTGATCTACTAAAGGGAATCCAATGATGCATTCAAGGTATTCCATTTATTTAATGATCCATTTTCAAACCTTCATTCTAAACTACCTTCTTGCCATCATTTAAATTTAAATTCTTGGCATAAATATTATTTTGAAAGATAATAAAGGGTTTTGATTCTTCAAGGAAGGTTTGTAAAGGTTTTAGATACTACAATACAACTTTCAAGCTATTTACAAGACCGGTTAATGGTTTTATGAGATGTTTAAGGGGTAAATCTCATGGTGAACACTTAGAGACTTTTCTAATGTCTGATAAATAGTAACATGGCATAAAAGTATCATTAAACTCAAATCAAAATTTTTGATGATAGTAACTTAGATACTATCTAGGAAAGAAAATACAAACAAGATGTGGAAATGAGAACCCAAATCACATATTGCTAGGTCACAAACTAATACCTCATATTGGAAAAATTATAACTAGCTCAAGTATTTAGATCTCACAATCTAATAAGCTCATCAAGAACCAAATAAAACTAGAACACTTAAAGCTAGGAGAACATTTGATCAATAAATTTGAAAATAAATAAAGGGATTGATCATTATTTATGGGAAAATGGGTTGTATGCAAGGAACAACATGTTTCTAGCTAGCTTTGTAGATTAATAGTAAAGAAAAAAGAATGACATAATCCTATACTATTAGGATTGATATTATCTTTCCAAGTAGGTGTAGATGTGCATTTTAAGTAGCATATGATGAGCTTCAAAATTGAATAGGATCACATCGTTGGTCCATTAAATTCATAAGGAAATAATAGCTAGAGTAAGTCCATATCAAAGAAAGAATTTGATGAATTCTATCAAATTACTTTGAACCATTAATTAAAATATGTTGGATCGAGCACTTAAATGAATCATGAACTAGGAAAGTGATAATAGAAATATGGTTTGTGAATAAGACTTGTAAAGAAAAGCATTGAAAATATATAAAATGTGTCTCAATGTGTTAGCAAGTGCAAGGTCTATTAGATGCATTCTGATGAGTTCAATATTTTTTCTTGTTAATTATTCTTATTGCTTGCTCTTTGAAACATTTCCAATACATTCCTAAAACTTTGTGACTAATATTTAAAGTATAAAGCATTGAAACTTGATAAATGATGGTTCGATAAATTTTTGCATGTTAAGATGATTCTTTTTGAAATATGATATCATATTATGATGAATTATGGTAATTATAGAATAAGTATTTTGGAGAAACTAACCATGCAACAAAGGTAATAGAAAACACATAGCCATAGGACTATCATAGACTCGTGGCTACAAGATCAACCATGTGTAACTAGAGGATTGAGTTCTTGCAACCAAAGAGTTAGGATGCTACACAACCATTGGAACTTTGGAGATGATATATATGATAAATTCCTCGGTTGAGGAAGAAAAAAACTCAAAGAAAATTAAAGATAAATCAATTTCTAATGGTGTATTATCAACCAACACATTCCCCAAGCTAAAGAGACACTATGAGGAGATGAACCTTGTGGATGCAGAGTCACCTCCCATTTTATAAAATCAAGAAGAGTTTCTAAAGAGTCTATATAAGTAGCGAATCCTTAATTGGGTTAGAGAAAGCATGATCAATAAGCAATTGTGTATGATATTTATGATAGATATTACAAAATGAGTTCTTAGATGTTCAATGCCTAGAGATAATGGTAGAGAAAGGACTTTGATCAAGTAGAAAAGGAGTGAAACTAGAAAAAGAACCCATGACAAAGAGAGAGAAAAATATCCTAGAGTAGATAATAGATTGGGAGAAAGGATAATCCATCACCATGCAAAATAAATCAAGAATAGGTTTACATCCTCCAAAAATGGATCCACATATGATCTTAAGCTCCCTATTTTGGTAAATACACCAAGGATGCTAGCAAACATCTCTTTACCCTAGATTTTCATTTGAGTGGGGTTGACATTAATGATGACTAGACCCAATTATATTATTTTGTGGAGACCCTCAATGACGAGGCCCTGAGATGGTGTATTAAAGAATACCCTAAGCATGATATAACATGGAAATAATTGAGTGACTTATTTTTGACAAATTTCTATTCACCTAAGGTATGAACAAAAAGCATAAATAAAATATGGAAGATGAAAAAAACTAGAAGGAATCATTAAAATATTATGAATAATGATTTAAAAGTATGGTTAGAAAACTAGAAGAAACCTTGAAAAAAAGCAATGAATTGGATGGTTTATTTTAGGGTTAGCCCCTCACATTATAGAAAAAGTAGATGAGAAGATTTCATCTTTGTATAAGGATGTAGTAGAATTAATTGCTAGAATAGAATCCTAGTCAAAGATATGGGGGAATTATATATTAGGAAATGACGAAATTGATGATTTCAAATTAGTCTAGGAAAATGTAGTGCTGAAGTAAGAAATTCTAATGAAAGGTGAGAAGGTTATGACATTTTCCACACGTAGAAGAAGTAAAATTTGGTCTAAAAATTATAGTAGGGAAGAACATCTAAGGAATACATGTTTGATAATCAAAGACACCGGGAGGGCGACCATGTCAAGAGGGGAACTTGAGAAATCCGCTAAAAGGTTAGTAAGTATATACTATAAAATATATAGTGGTACAAATATAACACAAATAGGTGTCTAATGTTACTTTATGAAGAAGAATATGAACCAAAGGTTCATGGATTGACTAGGGGAGCATTTTTTGGATATGGGTATGGATAGAGCATAGGGTGTAGCTATAAGAGCATTGAATATTTATTCGGCACATGGATAGTGAGAACATCAATTCAGAGAAAGTATAAGACTACTTAACAATATAGACTGTGGGGTACCACCAATTCAAGATGCAAGAACCTCCATGTGTTACCATGATAAATATTGAGAAGGAAGTAGTAGGGGAGGCTACCACAATAATGATAGACGTATGTTAAAGAAAGAGAAAGTACCAAAAGGTCAAAATGTTATAAGTATGGTAAACTAGGACATTATGCTAATGAATTAAAAAGAAAAAAAGGAGGAAAGTCTATGTAATTTTTGTGGTGATAAATCACTTGATATTTCTAGTTGTCCCAAATTTAATAGTTCTTTAAGATGTGTTGACACCATGATAAAAAAGTGAATAATTGTCTAGTCTAAATGTAACCCATGATGCTAAAGTACTAATGAATAACTAAAGTAGATGGGAAAATGTTAGACAATGTAAGAATCATATATAGAAAAAGAAAATATAGAATAGAAGAATCCTTGTTGACAAAAGAGAAACTGGAAAAATTATACGAAGGAAAAGAAAAAGAAAAACTCAAGAAAAAGGCCGTGTAGAAACTTAGAAAAGGAAAAAAAGAACTCAATAATTACCTAGGGTGGGTTTATGAAAACAATTCAACTAAATGTCCATGTTATCATAAAATAAGTCTTTGACAAATATCTAATAGTGTATTTGCACTCTATGCCTCTAATTTTACAAAGCCAACATCATAGTCTAGATTGTCAAAATTTCAAAACCAAAACAAAACCGACTTTTTAATTTTTAGAAACTGAAAATAAAACCTTGCTCCTTCCTTAATAGTATAGGTGTGATATGGTGCACATTATTATAGTGCAACCTATTTTTCAAATCACTTCATTTAGCGTCACCAATAATATCCACAAGAACGTTCTGCCTATTTAAAATGATAAAAATAGTTAGCATCTCTCACCACAATTTCTCACGCAACAATATTAGAGATAAATTTTGTTATCATGTGACAATCAACACATGTAGAAGGTTCTAAGAGTGTATCTAATAAACCAAAAGCAATTGCCAAATTTTCACTATAATGACAAAGAATAATTATTTTCTTTCCTTTTCCACATCACTAAGTAAATATCTTGAATATGGAGAATGCCCTGCTGCCTTCATCTCCTAAGCCAATCTCTCCAACTTTGCATAAATCTCGTGTGTTTGTGGATGAGATCTATCCCCCGCAAAAAAAGAACACACCATTTTATGACCTTCAATCCAACTACATCCAGAGATCTCTTTAATTCTTTATCATTTATCAATCTCCTTACCATTTGAACCTCACACCAGCTGCCCATGTCGACATAGATGTTTGAGAGAAGACTATAAGTAACACCATTTTTAGGATCCAAACAAAAAACAAGGTCACTGTAAATACTCCTAAACCTATATCCATATGTGATCTGCAGGCACCAAGAATAGGTTTAATTGGCATCTTAATGATAAAGTTTAGAGCGTCTACCAAAACAGTTGTAAGTACAACATCTCACAAAATCCTTCTATCCTTTATGCTTTGATGTATGTCCATACCTTGTTCCTAAGCCTCCATTTGACACAGGCTATGAGGATGCTGGAAAAAGTTGTAGAGTCTAGCTTTACAGTCGCCAATTGCATTTTCTTGAAATTAAAAAAAAAAAAAAAAATCCTTTTCAACAAATCCATTTTATGAATATCCCGCAATTAGGGTATTCCGTGAGAACACATTTCTTTGAGGCATTCTATCAAAAAAAATTCACATTGTTTATTTATGGTTCCACATTTTGCATACATGTCTACCAGGGCAGTTGCAACTACAACATCTGATAAAATTCATCCATCCTTAATCCTACGATGGATGTGCATAGCCAGTTCCAAAGATCCCATTTCGGCACAGGTAAGGAGGGTGTTGGCAAGGTTGAGTCTCGCTTTGCACCTGCCATTGCATTTGCTTGAAAGTTTCTAAAACCTTTTCAACAAACCATTTGTGGATGTCCTGCAATCGTAGCATTCCATAAGACCACATCTTTCAGGCTTTTAGCCAAACAGTTCACGTGCCTGTCTTTGCTTCTACATTTTTCATGATGTCTACTAGAGCATTTCCAACTACATCATCTGACAAAATTCTTAAACCCTCCGTGCTATAATGGATTCTCTGTAGAAGCCTCTTGTGTTTTTATTGTAGAAGCCTCTTAGCTTAACATAGTTTCAAAAAATGTACACGCATCTTGTGCTTTTATTGTAGAAGCCTCTCGGCTTAACAATTCCTTTACCTACAATTCAAATAAAATTTTCAATATTGTTGCAATGAATTATTTTGCTCACTAGAAAAAGCACTAATTCTAGTGTATTCCAACACAAACAAAAAAAACATTTCTTTTGACAAATAGATGAAATGCATTCTCTATCAAATTTGATAGATTTTCTTGATGAATAAAACCTTAAAATTTTCTTGTCTTAATCATCTATTGACACTATATATTTCTCCATCTTTCTTTCTATCTATCTATAAATTTCTTTCATTCTTTATTTTTCATCTCTCGAACCCTCCCCCTTGTCTCTATCTCTACCACCCCTCTCTTTTATTATATAGTTTACTATTTTACTTTTAGCATACAACAATCAAATTTTAAAATTAAAATCCTACCGCAAATAATTCCAAATTTACCAAATTACACCGTTTTTATTGATACTCTCACTTTAATATTATAAAAATAAAAGATAAAGATCAAACTCTATCTTCAAATATTCACTTTACGATAACCTCCATGATGAAGTGGAAAAGAGTTCTCACCCACCTTGACCATAGAGACTAAATGTACCAAAATTCAAAATCTTAAAATATAAAATATGGAAATTTTAAACGATGAATAGGAAGCTCACATTAAACATAGGTATATTTTATGTCAAAGTTTGGTGGCGTGTGATTGTTGTAGATCGCGTCAGTTATAGAATATTTTTTGAAGTTGCCACGGCGGCGGCCTCTGCCGTCAAACATATCAAGCTAAATCCGGCAATGTTGTCGAGCATACTGGATAAACCCATGTCATATAGTATTTAATTTTTGGATTTGAACATGTGTTTTAAATCAGTTTTTGAAGAGTATGAATCTATGTTAATATCTCTTTTACTAAAAGTCAAGGATCAAACGACATCATTCTATCATATGATCCAATCTTATCCATTATATCATATTTTTAAAACTTTTGAACCTTAATAGATTGAATAATCAAAATGTATAGTACTATTTTTCTTATTTTTAATTTTTTTAAAATCGACTTTATAAATAAATTTTGGTTACTATAAAAAATTATTTTCATATTTACTGTACAAAATATCAAATCTTCATTCAGAATTTAAATTTCTCAGATCAATCTTTCTTATCATATATATATATTGGAAAGTGTCTTCAAACTATTAACATATCACTTAATATAAATAAAATAATGTACAAATTTAATTATATATATATATATAAATTTTGACAATCTGTCTGAAATTTCAGCATTGGTACCTACACAAATTATTCAATTTGTCGAGGGCCGTGGAATCACATGTTTCTTAAATTTTTAAGAGACAGCTGGCTGAAATGGTGTATATACGATATTAGTTCATCCTCACCGCTTTCACGTTTCTATCATCTTGTGTTTTGTTCTTTTGTAATGATAGAGAAGGTTAAATTAGGTACTTATTCGCTTAATTTACGCACCTACCCACTAGAAAATTGACTTGAAATCAATGTTTTTCTCTTACTATTAATAGAGATTGCATCATTTCGGTTTCAAGGACAATCTACCCACTTCTTGAGATCATTACTCTGCGTAATGCCAGTAAGATGGTAAACGTTACAAATATCTGAACAACCATATTAAATAATTATCTTTTTACCTTATTTAAATATAATGTTATTTTGATAATACAAAATTATATTAGTATGTTTATGTTTTTGGATAGAGAAATATTGAAGTACGTTGTATCTTTTGATTTTTGGAAATGAGATTGGAGTTTCATTATATTATATTATATTATATTTCTTGTACACCTTCATTAGTTTATATTCTCATATTTACATATAGATTTGCCAAATTTAAATATTCATTTAATGGTTTTAAAATGAGCTTGGCTTATATTTAATAAATAATAAAATTTGAAAAAAAGTCATATATATTTATATTTTCATGTATCTAATAAGACGAAACAAAAACACAAGTTATAAATTCATGGTCATAGTTTATGCCTACTATTCTCACATTCTCACCACTTTTCAAGTTGTATAAAAGATTAAATATGTGTTTCATTGTCTAAGTAGAAAACTAACTATTATACTAATCTTAAATAAGCATATATATCTAAAAAATATCTAAAGCTATCCATCTTAAGTTATTTTATTTTACTTTAGAATTATTTAAGATTTTTTTTATATTGTTTACTTTATTTTCATTTTCTTAAGAGTTTTTTCATATTTTTTTCTTTATTTAAGAGTTATTATTTTCTAATTATTTTTTATTTTTATTTAAGAATTATAGTTGTAGGAAATTTAAATATATGTTAGTTATGTTTTGATTTTTACATATAATATCACTAAGACTCTTTGATGTCATTATAGAATGTTTATCCACATTAATAACTATATAATTACCATATTACTTAACACTCTTATGGGAATGGCCACATATAAAAGATATAAAATCTTATTCAAAAAGATATATCAATGAAATCAACATAATATATCTATATGTTCATTTTTTATAATAATGTGCAATCTTTTCTATTGCTTCTCTATTGTGTGCTATGGTTCATGATTTCGTGGTTGACAGTTTATTAGGGTTTTTGGCTCACCTTAATGAATTGAGACCCAAAATGGGAGGCTCAATTTGTTCCTTACTTTCCTCGTCTTACTAACCTAGCCTCATCCTCAGAAAGTGACACTTAATAAAGTTGTAATTCTCTACTCTTGTGGGCAAGCATTTTGTTGCTAGATTATGTGCTTCAGAAATGTACAAACGTGGAGAATTTTGTTTAGGCTATTCTCTAATATGAGTTTTGTTAATGTTGAGTATGCATTTTTACTCTTACTCCACTTGTTACAAACTTGTATAAATGTTGTCTCTTTGAGCAAGCTTTTTGAGTTTACTTTGCTTGCTCCAAGGTTGTATCTTTTTATCCAAATATCAATATAAATTATCTTTATAGTGGCTTGCCACTTTTATTTTTAAAAAAATAATGTACAATATTTTATTCATTATCTTATGTTTAATGATAAATAGACAAATAAATAAATTATAAATAATTTACCATTGTTTTAAAACTTACAAAATATATATTTTTTAAAATAAAGAATTTAACAAATTAGATTAATTAAATTTGTTAATCTTTATGAATATTCTGCATATGAAATATATAATTAATATAAAAATATTAAGATATATATGTTAACTTATATATCTTCATAAAATATGTTATTACATATGTGAAAATCTAAATTATTGTTGAAAATGTGGGCATGGAATTTCTTGATTGAAATATAAAAACTTATTCTTGTAATAACTCATCCTAAATTATTACTTAATTAATATTATTGTAAATGCACATGAATATATTCAAATTAAAAAGACATAACTAAGTAACTATAGTCAATCATAGCAACACATTTCTATTTAAAATGAGTCAAATATTTGTATATTCAATTCAAAATCAAATTACAATTGTGATAGGTCGAATGTGAGCGTTAGAAAACGAGCAGCAAGTAAAAGAGTGCAAATAAACACCAAAACAACCTACACCTCAAGATTAGCCTAAGTTGGAAACAATACAAGATGAAAGTAACAAAATGGAACTCTATACCTTGCGTCGAATCGATCCTTTGATTGGCCCTTCGATCTTTGATGTGTATGCTCCTTGGATGGCACAAGATGCAAGCTAAATGATGTTGTGAGGATGGGTGCAAGTGGATGAAAATATGAAAATGGCTAAGTGTAGGTTGAGAAACAAAATTGCAAGAGTTTGGCTAGCAAAATGATCTCCCCCCAAATGAGAGAAAAGAGGGGGTATTTATAGGAATTTTGAGAATTCCTAGAGGAGATGGATGGCCAAGATTGAGCCACCAAATATCAAGATGTAGGGCTAAGGTGAGTTGAGAACTCACAAGCCCTCACATCTTGACATGTGGCATGTGATATAGCCCTAAAAGGTGAAGTGGACATGTTTAGTATCAGTAACACCATCATTTACTGCATTTTTGTTCTTGTTCCAAAAACGTGGCTTGTCGTTGAATGACCTTTCCTTATCTTGATTATATATTTTGATGTGCCCCTTGGCAACAAGGGCCCACTCAAGGATGGGTCCCTTCTCTACTACCTCCACGAAAGTGGTGACATAATGTAATCGAAAGTTATGAGCCATGTCGGGATGGGAGTTCTCCACGAAGAGGGTGACCATGTCCTTTTCTTTCAAAGGGGTTTTCATTTGGCTTGCTAGGGCACGCCACCTCTGGAGATAGTTAGTGAAGGTTTCCCCTTCACGTTGTTTCTCTTTGAGAAGATCCAAGGTATCGGTATCTTTCTCCAAATTGAAGGAGAAGTAGGATACAAACTTTTCTGACAGGTCTGCAAAAGATTTTATAGATCCCTTTTCAAGGGTCATGAACCACCCTAGCGCGTTGCTTGCCAGACTTCGAGGAAACAGGCGCAAGAGATAGTTGTCATTGTGGATAACTTCTTGACACTGGGAGTAAAACTCCTGTAAGTGGGCCTTAGGATCTTTGTTCCCCTTATATTTGTCAAACTTTGGCATCTCAAAATGTTTGGGGAAGGGAATCAATGAGATGGAGGGATCATATGGATATGGGCATATATCTTCAAACTTGAACGATTGTTTGCCAGTCCCTGCCTGGAGATCTTTCAGAGCGGCTTTGATTTCTAGTATGTCCGCATTGGCCGGTGTGTTGGATGGATATTGATGATAGGACGATTATGGATTCTAAGATGATGTTTGGAGATGGGCGTATGGATAATGAGGAGGTGGTATCCCTTGCTGATACGCCAAGGGACCTTGTTGATAAAG
The DNA here is from genome assembly GCA_007258455.2 of Sequoia sempervirens. Taxonomy (NCBI): domain Eukaryota; kingdom Viridiplantae; phylum Streptophyta; class Pinopsida; order Cupressales; family Cupressaceae; genus Sequoia; species Sequoia sempervirens. The sequence continues at coordinate 465,294,522 of VDFB02281492.1, forward strand.
AGGTTGCTGTTGTGAGGCGGGATATGGATGGGTCAGGTAGTTATGGGTGGCGTACTGTTGGGAAGTAGGGAGAAGGTGTTGTTGATTAGCTTGCGGATATTGGGGGTGCTGATATGACTGTTGCGATGCCACATAGGAGGGTTGTTGTTGATATTGTTGTTGGTTATAATAGTTGTAATGATGGGGTGGTTGTTGATGCATAGTTGGCGGCTGTGGTGGGCGAGATGGGATGTTATGTGGTGGTTGCGCTTGCGGGCGTAAAATGGATGCAAGGAATGGAGATATGGTCGGGGCTGAAGGCCGAGGTTGATTTCCTTGCGGTTGATGTTGTGATGGTTGTGTTGAAAATAGGGGATTGACCAATGGTTGTTGTTGAGGTAGAGGTGCGATTGAGATGTTGTGCGAGGGAGGTTGTTGAGCACTAGTGGGAGCATAGGCTTGGGGAGGTTGTTGGGATACGAATGACGATGGAGGAGGGATGTTGGATTGGGACGGTTGTTGGGGTATGAATGACGATGGTGGAGGATTGTTAGATTGGGGCGGTTGTTGGGGTATGAATGACGATGGTGGAGGATTGGTAGCCCTAGGAGGTGGGGGCAAGGCAGCGAAAGGGTTGCCCCCAGTGTTGACAGGAGGTGGGTTCGAGGGGAGTGGTGCCGATAGCATTAATGGTTGCGGTTGTGGGATGTTTTGCGGCATGCCATAGGCAAAAGGATCATTGGGATCAATGGTTTGGGGTGTTCCCGTGACCGAGATGGTGGGATGTGCGGGATTGCCAACGGGATATAGGACAGCGTTGCCAAATTCAGGTTGATGCCAACCTTCTACAAAAGGAATGTTGGGGACATACGAGCTACCGGGGATGTCATGCGAACCTTGGGGTACATTAGATGTGGAGGTGCCATACTTGGATAAGTCGACACCTGACAACAGCTTGACACCTTTGTCAATCAAGTGAGCCAAGATTTTGTCACCATGTCTTTCGAGAAGGCGCTCTGTCATTTGTGCATTAACAGGGTTGCTGAAGTGTTCCTCGAATGTGAGCTTAGGTTGATTAGCCATGTGTTCCTCCCCAGGTGGTGACGTGTTTTGACCATCCACATCGGATTGTGATGAGGTGCCGTTGTGGGGATCGTGAGGGATATTAGCACCATAGTTAGGATCTGATGAGATGTTGACTGTGTTGGTGGGATTTTGAGGGTTGTTCGATTGGGCATTCAGGGCTTGTTGGTCGGCCATTTTCTTTGCCTGTGATTGAGTCTAAACGGGCATGCAAGATGATGAGATGGATCAAGATATTAGAAAAACCTTGATGATGAAAGATTGATTTGATTTGATGGGAGATTAGCTGATGATGATCGGTCAGGCCGATGTCGATTGGTTTGATGGAATCGGATTGGATTAGTCTAGGTTTTGGATTTTGATTTGCATAGATTTGATGATGTGAGGGTTGGATTGATCTGATGATTAGGATTGATTTGATGATAAATATGATGAAGACCGAGATCCACAACCGAGTTTAAGAAGGACCCTTGGTAACATTAGGTATTGATTTGAAAGGTGGATGTATGATAACGACACCGAATCCAACTTGAGATAGAAGCGGATTGATTGGGTCGAAAAGGATAACTGACTTAAGACGGATAGCGATCCTAAGCCAGTTACGATGATTATGATTAGGGATGAATACCTAGGTCAACTTGGATGACTACTCCAACGGGGTTTATATGGAATAACGAAGATCGAAAATGAAAGCGGGTTTAGGACGGATGGGGAGCGTCTCAGGGTAGACGAATGGCTTCTCGAGATAAGCAAAAGGGTGTTCAGGATAAATGACTTTTAGAATGAAGGGATGGAGACTTGGAACGGATGTTCAGATGTTTGTTTTGGATGCTGAATGGTCGTATCGATGTTCAAAACAGAGGGACAATGAATGCCAAGTGATAATATAGGCTGGCCAAGAGTTAGGTCCGCCACAGCATTAGGATAGGTCCACCACAGCACAAGGACAGGTCCGCCACAACACAAGGACAGGTCCGCCACTGCACTAGGGCAGGTCCGCCACAGCACAAGGACAGGTCCGCCACTGCACTAGGACCGGTCTGCCACAGAGTTAGGATAGGTCTGCCATAGCATAGGGACAGGTCCGCCACTGCACCAGGACAGGTCCACCACAGCAGGACAGATCCGCCACTCTGTAACCCAAACCTGCAAAAATGCAAAAAATAGCAAACGTGAAATAAAGAGACCCATTTGTGGGTCCCACCGGGCGTGCCAGAAATGTGATAGGTCAAATGTGAGCGTTAGAAAAAAGCAGCAAGTAAAAGAGTGCAAATAAACACCAAAACAACCTACACCTCAAGATTAGCCTAAGTTGGAAACAACACAAGATGAAAGTAACAAAATGGAACTCTATACCTTGCGTCGAATCGATCCTTTGATTGGCCCTTCGATCTTTGATGTGTATGCTCCTTGGATGGCACAAGATGCAAGCTAAATGATGTTGTGAGGATGGGTGCAAGTGGATGAAAACATGAAAATGGCTAAGTGTAGGTTGAGAAACAAAATTGCAAGAGTTTGGCTAGCAAAATGATCTCCTCCCAAATGAGAGAAAAGAGGGGGTATTTATAGGAATTTTGAGAATTCCTAGAGGAAATGGAAGATTGAGCCACCAAATATCAAGATGTAGGGCTAAGGTGAGTTGAGAACTCACAAGCCCTCACATCTTGACATGTGGCATGTGATATAGCCCTAAAAGGTGAAGTGGACATGAGGTGGAAGGATAGGACATGACATGGAGGGGGGTACAAAGTACCTTGGGATTGGACAAGATCTCCTCATAAAGGGGGTCCTTGTCCCCATGTGGGTGAGAGGACATGTGGGGAATTAAAAATTCCTCAAATATCCTCATGGGAAGATGGGAAAGAATAAAGAATGAAAAGAGGACGTGGGAAAAGGTGAAGGAATGAAAAATTCCTTTTGAGTGCATTGGGGGATTAAAAGGTGAATTAAAAATTCACATGGGGAAGTGGAGTGCCTTGTCCAAAAGGAGAAAGCCTTTAATAAGGTTGACTTAAGGACACATGCCATAAATGGGATGAGGATTAGGTTGTACTAACCACATGATTAAGGTTGTGCAAGTACTTAGTTAGATGGACTAATGACTCATTAAGAGCAAGTGGGAGATTATGGAGGATGTGACCGTAATGATGATTAAGGGTGTGCACATGCTAACCCTAATTAATTAGAAGAAGATGAAGTAATTAAGATGGATTATGGACCAACTTGCAAAAGTTGGAGGATGTGACCATGCGAGAGAAAAGAGGAATTAAAATGAATTTTAATTTCAAAAGGGGGATATGACTAAATTAAATAAAATGGTATATTTATTTAATTTAGAGGAGGAAGAGGGGTAAAGTATTAAATTAAATACTTTAGGACCCTTATGTAAGATGCAAGGTATTAATTAAACAAATGGTTTAATTAATATTGACAGAGAGGATGAGCAACTGGATGAATAAGGAGACGCGTTTGATCATATGGAAGTGATCAAATTGTACGTCTACAACAATATCAGGTTTGACTTGGCTCCTAAGGCCACAAAGTCATTACATTGTACAACTTTACACCAATTACATGGAGTATTACATCAAGTTACATCTTAGACTAAAATATTGTTGTGTACAACTAAGGTTCCTCTTGAAGCTCACCTTCACTAGTGGATGAGAACATGGTTGAAGTGCTTTACCATCCAACCACGAAGCTTACGCTTCCCTGGAATTCTTCCAACTTGAAGAACACTTGACTCTGCATGAAAAGTTTAGCAAGAGAAAAATCTGCAAGGTGGAATCTGGTGCATGCCCATAGATCAACATGCAATTTATATCTACAAGTTAGAAAAGAAAATGCAAGATCTATGCTAGGACTGGAAGAGAGTGATATCACAGAGTTCATACATACAAAATGAACTATATTGCTTGGCCAAGCATATAAATGTGTTGCAACAATAGCAAACAATAGGTTTTGGTAAAACAAACCTATACTCTTTGAACTCCATTTTGACATCCATCCCGAAAGGTAACTTTCTACAATACAACATCTCATAATAGCTATCTACCCTCTAGCAACATCTACCCTGAGGTGCTCTAGTCTACTTAGGTATCACTGTTCTATTCAAGTAAAAGAATATTCTTCTCACATATGTCTACACAAAAGAAGAATTAGATTACTAATTTACTCTTTAAACAAAAATCAGATACATTATTCAAATAGAGCAATTCAACAATCAGTCATATCAATCACATAACCCATGTTTACTTTTCAACATAAGCATTATTCATTTAAAAATGAATTAAGTAAAAGAACAAAAGAAGGTATGTCACAAGTATGTGTATGTACATAGACGAAGTCTACGTGCATACACATATATGTGCCTACTTAAGTTATTGGTTTGTGCATACATTCTGAAATAAACCATTAAATCAGATTGCAATCATTAAATAATATTCTATTTGATGTTTCTTTTGTCAAAATAAAGAATCCAAAACTAGTCTATATTAATAGTTTCACACCTACCGTTGCTTCTTTTGCATTCTCACAAAACTGTGATACTCTAACATTGTTGTTTACATATGAACATTCACCGTTTTTAACAAAACTAGTACTATTTCCTACTAAATAGTTATAAAACAAGTTGTTTCATATAGAACATTCACAATTTACAACTAATCAATGTTGTTCCAGCTAAGCAGTTTAATGAACAAGACTCTTTCCAGCTAAACAATTTAACGAACAAGACTGTTTTCAGCTACACATATAACTTTAAAACAAATCCATGTTGTTGGAAACATAACATTCACTGTTTACATCAATACAATGTTGTTTCAAACTAAACAGTTACATTTTATGACAAAACAATGTCGTTTCCAACAGAACATTCACTATTTACAATTACACAATGTTGTTTCCAACTTAACAGTTACAATTTATATCAAAGCAATCTTGTTTCGAACAGATCAATCATTGTTTATGATAGTACTATGTTGTTTCAAGCTATTCAGATACTAAATGATAAAATTACAATTTAATGTTCACTATTTTTAATAGAATGGGGTTATCTTACAATGAATAGATAATGGACAATGCTATTTTTTCCATTATCAATTATGGTCTACAACTAACTCATCTGTCATTATCAAGGAAAAGTGATAAAAATTGCATTAACAACATTAGGCTAACCCAACTTCATACATGAGAGTAGAATGTCCATTATTCAACACTTCAAATGCATAAACAACACTGAAAATTCTTTGAGCAACTATATATGAATATAATGAAACTGAATCAACATACTCGTCGATATGAAACTGAGCAATCATTCAGTTAAGGGACAAAACTCAAAAGCTTTTGAGGTTCTTAACAGAACCCGTTCCTTTCAAGGTCATTAACAAAGCACTCACTGGTCACTCTAGGAGCAACTACCCCCTTATGTGACTGGTACATATATTTCTTAGCAAAACAAGGGTCATATTCAAGAATACCATATAGGATTGCTAGTTTTATACCAAATATTTTGACATGCAGACTCATATCTGTATTTATTTTAAAGAAAAAGTTCGCCAATCATGAAGATTGAACCATACAAGGGTTAATGAATCCCAAACTTAAATACTCCATCATTCCTACTAAATAATGGCGACATCATTGTGCATACATTTGACACATTCTAAGCAATTTTTTTAGCCCCTTACGATTATCGGCTCAGCCAATAATGGGAATCGATAAACTTGAAAAGAAAGCACAAGGTATTATGCCCCTCCCATAGGATCAAAAATCAATGCTCTACAAGGTTAAACACACTAAAATACAGATTTGATCGGAATGAAATTTTGATAGCCATAGTATGGCTAGCACCATCGTGCGAGTTTAAGTGATATTCACATCTTTAATGGCTCCAAGCCTTAGCCTAGCTCTATAAGCTAGCCGATAAGGCTCTAACTTAGATAATGCTCATGCAAGGGAGGTCTTAGGCCATGTGACCCCAAAAAGATGGTTGATATTACACAACATTAGGCTCAAGGCCATAATAACACAGATAGAGAATTACACTTTTACTGTGCTATTGAACTTTTCACAAAATGAAGAGAATACCACCAGCATGCTATGGAAATGATAATAAAATTGAGCTTGTTTCTAAAGGAAATTGAATTACCTTAATATTTGAGCTTTTTGTGAAGCTTACCTCTGATTTTTCCACTTCCACGAGCTCTTCCCTACTTTTTTCCTTCCATCCAATTGATTCAATTCATTGTGCTTTTTCCCAGGGTTATGAATTCAAATTGGAAACAATATTTTTTTGCATGTTGTGTGTTACCATTATGGCTTATTGCCATAGCTGCCGACCACTATCTTGATTTGAATATTGCCATAATGTTTATGGTAGACCATGTCCTTTGTGGGATGCCTTTATGATTGTCATTTGATTTTCAAATAGTTTGATATGGATAATATCGGTTATCAAATTCAATTTCAAAAGAATATCAATATGTACATGTATATGTATATATATTTATATTTATATGTATTTATGTGTCATTCATTCACATTTACTATATCTGTTCTTCATTTTATATGTATATATATAGGTATAGATTGTTTGGTTGAAGGAGTTTATGAGTTCCATATGCTATCACATAATTAAATAAGAACTTCATTTCACTTCGAGCATCCACATATAATTTTCACATAATGAAACTCTTATCCTTTTTAATCATACTTTAAAATGCATACTTTCGTTTTCTTCAAAACATAGAGTTTAGGTAGACAATTTAATCTACAAGCCATTCATTTTCAATCACTAAAAAAATTAGATCATGTAATTACGTTCTTCTATATATGCAAAATAGTTCAAATACAAGTCATCATGCCATTTGTGGTGTGTGCACCCAGATTCCATCTGGCTTACTGTTCGATCCAACTAGACAATCCTACTTCAACCGTGTTATCGTCCTTCAACTTGTCACCCTACAACTGCACACACTTGCACTTGCAAAATTCATTAGCAACGTTCAATTCTTGATAACATATAAGATAATTTCAAAAGATTACATAGTCAACATCAGTCAACTTCTTTCAATCTATTTTTGAAAATTCCAAAATTTCCATTTAATATATATTGAATTTCATCAACAATTCAATTCTCCATATTATAATAAATATGCAATAAAGTTGGGTTATGTATGACATCTTTCCATTTTGGAAGATACATCATCCCAATGTCTATTTACTCAAAATTAGAGAATTTATGTCCTTTTCAACATCACATCAAATTAACATGAGTAGAAGAGATTTCATTTTTTCCCACTCGTCTCTCTTGCACTTGAGTTTGAATTGTCTCTACACATGGTAGACTCTGCTTTGGGGGTAACCCAATATCCCCCCCTTTTCCTCCCTTGATCAAATTCTCATCCAAACACATGTTGTCTTGATATCCTCGAGGGTCCCTCCTGGTTTGTCCGTTTCTGATGCACCCATGATTCTGGGTTTGTCTGGTGGGACTGTGCTTGTGGTCTCTTTCACCCAGGTGATTAAAGGGTGGAAGAATGTGCTGACCAACACAAGTCTGAGTGCTAATATACCCTTTCCTTTCCTTGAAGAAGACATCTTTGCTTTAGGTACTGACTTTTCTATCCGTGACGCTGTTAGTGACAAGATTGTCTCCTCAACGGAGAATGTTGTGGTGGGTAGATTCTTGTCCCTTCGCCCAATGGTGGATATGGTCAGAAGATGGGATTTTGCTAAATTGCACCTCAAAGGGAGTGTGGAGGTTAGTGCTATGGCAGGGGGGCTCTTCCTCTTAAAATTCATGGCTTCAAAATATTTGATCTCGACCCTCTCCTCCGGTCCTTGGGTCTATGGGAAGCATAGTCTGGCTTTGTGCCATTGGAAACTTGGGTTTGATCCTACTATTGATCTCAACAAGTCGGCACTGGTATGGGTCCATCCATCGAAACTGCCCCTAGAATACTAGGATGAATCCATATTCAAATGTATTGGAGACTCCTTGGGCCATTTCATCACCTCAAACTCCATTACCAAGTCCAAATCAAGGTTAGTATTTTCTTGTTTTTGTGTCAACATTGATGTGCATAACTTACCACTTATGTGAAGCTTTGTTCTAAGTTTGGTTCTTGGACTCAACAAGTTTTTTATGAGAATACCATGATCTACAGTCAAATATGTGCTAACTTGGTCACCTAATTTTGGACTGTAAGTCCACGTTGAAACATGTACCCAACCTTAGTGAGATTGTTGTTGAAGGTCTTACTAACAACTACCCCTTCGAAGTTGACATTCTTAAGATTGTTGACTCCCTGGTCAAGTCTGTTTCCCCAAAGAGTGTTGATTCCCAGGTCAGTATTGATACCCTTAAATCTGATGAGGATTTTTCCTTTGCTGACTCTGGTTTGGTTCTTGTTGTTCCTACTCCAATCGGTGCCCCAGAACTGCCTGAAGCTGTGGTTGTTGTAGTACCTGTTGTGCATGTTTTGCACACACGCCCCACCATAGGCAGGGACCCCCTCTTTTCGCGCCTGACAGGATGCTTTGCTCTTGTCTTGTTTTGCATGCCCCATTTTCCAAGCCCAAATTGGTCATGTTCCTTCAAACAATCAAATCCCCCTGACGAAATTCACCTACTTGGGGTATTCAAATCCGCAAAGAAATAAAGTCCCTCATCCCTTTTCTGCATTTTGTCTTGTTCTTGCTGACTTGGTTCTTGATCGCTTGATTCCCTTTTTTCCACATTTTTGACTCTAGGGACAACTTTTTGGTGGATTTGGGATGTTTTTGTGGTGCCTAAGTGAACTACCAAGGTTCCATTAACATTTCGTTAACTTTCTGTGGTTTCAGAACTTTCCCTCTAGAACTCCCTCCCTCTTTGGCTGTTTTGGAACATCTGTGGACCCTCGATGGTACGCTTTCCACATTTTTGACTTTGGGGACAAGTTTCTTGTGGATTTGGGATGTTTTTGTGGCACCTAAGTGAATTTCCAAGGTTCCGTTAATGTTTCGTTAAGTTTCATTGGTTTCAGAACTTTCCCTCATGAACTCCCTCCCTCTTTAGCTGTTTTGAAACATCTGTGGACCCCCAATGGTCTGCTTTCCACATTTTTGACTTTGGGGACAACTTTCTGGTGGATTTGGGATGTTTTTGTAGTGCCTAAGTGAATTACTAAGGTTCTGTTAATGTTTCGCTAAGTTTCGATGGTTTTGGTACTTTCCTTCCGGAACTCGCTCCCTCTTTAGCTATTTTGAAACATCTGTGGACCCCCGACGGTCCACTTTCCACATTTTTGATTTTGGGGACAAGTTTCTTGTGGATTTGGGATGTTTTTGTGGTACCTAAGTGAACTACCAAGGTTCTGTTAAGTTTCGGGGGTTTCAGAACTCCATCCCTTTTTGGCTGTTTTGAACATCTGTGGAGCCCCGACAACCCGACCTTCAGGACCTGGCCCCTCTATGGCCATTTCTGGGACCGTCTCTCCGTGGCTGTTTTGAACATCCATGGAGCCCCGATGACCTAGCCCCTCTGTGGTCATTTCCAGGGCTCCATCCCTTCGTGGTTGTTTTGAACATCTGTGGAGCCTCGGCTACCAAACCTCCGGAACCCAGCCCCTTCGTGGCCATTTCTGGGACTCCATCCCTCTGTGGCCATTTAGAACATCTGTGGAGCCTTGGTGACCCGACCTTCGGAACCTGACCCCTCTGTGGCCTTTTCCAGGACTCCGTCCCTTCGTGGCCGTTTTGAACATCTGTGGAGCCTTGGTGACCCGACCTCTGGAACCCCACCCCTCCGTGGCCATTTTTGGTACTTCGTCGGTTTGTGGCCATTTTGAACATCCGTCGGCCCTTGGCGACTCGACCTCTAGAACCCGACCCCTCCATGGCCATTTTGAGCTTCTGCTTTTTTCAAATGGGTCCAATCTTGAGAAAGTTTTTCTGGGCACTCTTCCTTCCCTTTTTCCCATGTGCTATAATTGAAAATTCTTGGTTTTGCTAAGTTTTGTGAGGTCCGAGAACTTCCCTTCCAGTTTGTTGTTCCTCATTCACTGCTTGCCCCCTTGGGCCTGCATTAATGTTTATGGTCCAAATGAGCTCCAAATATGAATATTATGATATTTTGTTGATGCATGGATGGATCTAACAAGGATTTTGCAAGATTTGACTAACGTTTTCCTTGATTTGTGTATGAAATCACTTACGACACTTCATATATGCAAGATTCAAGAAGCCTACTGCGGGTCCGTCAGGAGACCCATTGAGAAAGTTGAACAAGCAAAATCACATCACTCCTATCACCATTCATTTCATGTTCGCCTCTCTCCCTAGCACCCACCAATAGGGTCAACATTAGAAGAAGGACTATGCCAAGGAAGTCAATGAAAAAATTGCAAGGGGGTGGCTTTGAAGAAGGCACGAGGGAGTTATCCACTCGAATCAAGGACAACAAATCAATTGATACCAATCGTTGATGGGTTCGTTTGATCCAATGAAGAATGATGCAAGTCCATCAAGAAAAGGCAGCTTTTAGGTAGTTTCAGCTACAGTGAAAAGGGCAATCAGCTAAATGACTAAATTGCTACAACACCTGAGCACTAGATGACAAAATAGGGAAAAGACAAAGATGTTTTTTAAATTGCTGAATATTGTGGGGTAGGTAAAACCCTAATGTAATTGAATCTGACCCACACAATGTAATTCAATCCTAGCCATTCATTTGGGCTTTGGAAAACTATAAATAAGGGTTTTCCCCTCATTTGTAAAGGGTTGGAGAACTGATGTAAAGACATTCAACAGCAATAGAAAACAACATTGCATGATTTATGGGTGTTCCTTTTGATTTTTCTCTTTATATATGCATGGTTCAACTTCCCTATCAGTTTAGGTGTTAGTTTCTTGAATGGAAGTGGTGATGGTGTTTGGTGCTTCAGTATTTGATGAATTTCCAGCTCATGCTTTTTGTGGTTCATTGATGATGAATCACTTTGCAAATCTAGTCTGAGCCTCCTTCCTTTATTGCTACAACTTAGTTCGATTGTATATACATGATGTGTGTATGTAATATGAAAATCTGTAGTCCTTAGAAGATTGCACTGGTTTTGTGCAACTGTAGGTTTCTCTTGGCCAAGCAAAATCCACTTTAGGGAGTTTGTCTACTGTAGCAGCCTCCATGATCACTATTCATTCATAGTTTCAGGTCTGGGAATCTTCTCTCTTCCCTACCCTTTTTCCCTTTTTTTAATGAGTGACCTATGCTAAGGTTCATTGCACATTGTAAAACTAAATCCAATGATAAAAATGGAGTTGAAGACTGTTGTTTGAACCTACAACAAACACACAACAACTTCCCCATCTTAGGAACTCCATTTCAAGACCCAACTTCCATGCTTTGTAACTCATCTATAAGTCCGCCTTGTGATCCAAGTAAATCACATCAAGCAACTAAGATATTCCAAGCACTGTCAAGACCTGACATTAGAGACCTTGGGATGGTGTTCTGCAATTTGATTGTGGAAGATTGTCTTTCAAGAGAGGTGATGCATCTATGCATTGCTTGTGTTGAGAAGTGCATAAAAAACACATCAACAGAACTAGCGCTGGAAGGTGGGCATGACATGTTGAGGCTACAAAGCTGAAAGTTGGCACTTCAAAAAGAGCACTTTCAAAGAAGAAATCTGAGATAAGGAGATCTCTTTTAATGCTAAAAAATCAAAAAATTCTGAAGGCAAGTAGAAGCTGAGTCAAAATGGAGTAGCATGCAGATTTGAATAAGAGACTGAAAAATCCATTACAACAATATGCATTGGCATATAGATGTTAGATCCATTGCACTCACATGCATAACAAATTGGGATGTTATACTTTCTTGAGCAGAATCAAAAGGATCTTGTAGGGAGAAATTCCCTTTTGGGAAATATACCAGCCCTTGGCCCCTGAAGACCCACAGGAAGAAGTGCAAACCATGGTAGCCAAGGCATTTAAGGAGCTGATCGAGGAACATTTGATCAGCAAAGATGAACCAAGATTGGAGGAAATATTGATGTCTAGTTGGTGCAGATTTCACAATGCACCCCACTCTGAATTCAATGCACAAACATCATCGTTCAAGCCAAGGGTTGTTCGGACAAGTTGGAGCAGCCAACTCCCAATGAAGAGAAGTTATCCAATGAGGCAGAAGAGCTGTCAACATCCGGAGGACAAAAAAGTAAGGATGAACCAAGAAATTTGATACAAGTTGATGTTGGAGCAGCAGACATTGAAGTTGAAAACTAGGAGGAAGAAGCAAATTTCACTAGGACAGCACGGTGCCTTGGTGAAAATCTGATTGAAACTAATTTAGAAGGCCTTCCCTCCACCAATCAAAGGCAGTCCTCCACTCCAGAAGAAGAGCAATTGGTAGGTGACGATGAACCAATGAAGTTTGCAATCGTGGATGTTAGGACAACCAACTCAGATGCTGGAAATCAAAAAGAGGAAAGGGATGACAATCTTGTAAAAACATAAAAGGATGATGAAAACATAAGTGAAATCAAATTGGAAGACTTCTCCTTCGTCAATGACAGCGATCGAGAATCTGAAAATGAAAGTTTGGAGGAGTGGGAACAACCACTCGCCACGACTGTCTACCATCAAGCTTCTTTTTCAAGTGATGATGATGACCCAGTAGCGAAAAGATATGGCCAACTCGTCTCTAGATTAGCAAAGGATTGGTCTGAACTAAGATGTCAAGTGGATTTGGAGGTATTGCTACTGCCAGATTGGTATAGACTTCATGATTCATCACACTCGGAGTTCACATGTGGACTGTGCCAAGAAGCCATTAAGCAATTCAAAGGACAAGTGAGGCAGCTAAGCACACCACTTCCTGCAGTTGCTTCAAGGATGGAACGTGAAGACCAAGAGCCTAAACTGAGTGATGACTCAGCTAAAGGTGAACCTCAAGAGGATGTTGGGGCAGCAATAGAAGAAGGATGACAACACAATCTCAAATCTTTGAGTGATGAAGTAGATCAAGTGGGAATGTTGTCCACAAGTCATCAAGAAGTTCTTCCTCTTGAAGAGTAGTTGTGCACCATGGATGATAGGATTTTTGGTGAGTCTTTGGAGGGAGATTGCGTAGTGAATTTTGGTCCCCTTGATGAGGTGTTGTCAATTGATGACTTCTTTCCATTGGGAATTATACTACAGAGGTATGCTCATGCCAATGAAGAGCACATCCCAGAAGATGGTAGCGATGAAGGCATACCACTTGCCCCTCCCGTTGATGAAATACTAGAGCCTCCAGAGTGGGAGAGGGGTTCCTTCTCTGTCTATAGCGATGGTGACCAAGAAGAAATGACTGAACGCCACGAGGAAATGCATACACAACAAAGAAAATAAGACAAAGGCGGAGGTGTTGAGACGGCTGCTAGTAGAAATGAAGCACCCGACCAATGACAAAATGCAACTTGGAGTCTTTCTGCCATGATTGTTGTTGATCCTCCTTTATATTTAGATGGTTGCAATAGGATAGATTCACATATGTCATTGTCCCACGACGTTGAACACCACATAAATAAGGAAAAAAATTGGGAAAGGAGGTGGGACAACATACTGCCGTTTGAGGATAGCAATCAAGTGGACCCCAGGTTTGCAGAAGATCAACGAGATGAGGTGCACCTCCTTGAAGAACAACTAATAGGGGTTGTTGATCTAACACAAAGATTGAAAGGGGTGCTTGCTGCCCCGTTCTCCCAGCCTTATGCAAGCTGAATGTCTGAAGTGTTGCACCCTCCACCGCGCCTGCTCAAGGCTACCGATGTAGTGATAGATGACGTAGTGCTCGTTCTTGACTACCAAACAATGCCACCTTTATGTGATGACATCCAGGTTCTATCCTTCCTTGCCCCTATTATTTTTCATAACTGCACTTATTATTTTGATTATGGGAGCAAGGTAAAACAAACATGTTTATGGATTAACCATGGGTTCAGCGAGCCTCCTCAATTGCTGATTTTTCATGATGATGTGATTGAACTTGAGTGTTGCAACGTTGAATTTATTTTTTCAGAATATAAAGATAAATTTGCATGGTTAAGAACGATAACGATCAACCATTTGCTTTTGCATGCATTACAAAATCCAATGAACATTAATGTCAGCTCACCCTGCTTGAACATAGTGCTTTGTAAATATCTTTGTACATAGCCCGTTTCGAGTAGTATAGGTTTCCTGTAAATACTCTGCTTTCTCGCTTTCCTTAGGTTAGTTGGTGATGTAGGTTGTTTGCTTTTTGTTTGTTTTCGCTTTGCTACTTTGCTCAGGGTCCCTCTACTTTTAGTTGGTCACATCTATGCACACAACAAGCATACTTATCGCCTAGGGTTGTTCTACGTATTTCTTTGTCAAACTCTAATCAAGTCTTCAGAGTGGATGGTGAAAGTCTTCTATTAGTGTCAATGTATTTGGGTGTTTGATTCAAAGAGGATAAGTTGTTGGTTTAATCTGACTCTGATGTATTCTGAAATCTTATAGCTCTTACACATCTTAAGAATCCGATGGTCACTGTAGGGCCTTTTGTGAAGTCTAGTTAAGTGAAAAATCTAAAATTATGCTCCAGTGCCACTATGATTCTCAGTCCTGAGTGCGAGCTTCAATGCTTGTAGGTTGAAATAAAAGAGCTGAAAAGAGAAAAGAAAGAAAGAAAGAAAACATTGAAAATTAAAAGAAAGAGAAAATTCAACTTTTTAGGGGTATCCAAACAACTCTACCGGGGCTATGGACGCCCGACCGACAGTAGAGAAATGTTCAGGAGAATCATAGTGACAACCTTGTTGGGGCTATGGACGCCTGACTAGCAGTGAGACAATGTCCCAAATGCTTTTGGAGTTAGAATAAACTATGTAGCTTGACTTGATGGAGCTTGGGTTCTTGTAGCAACCGAAGGATGGGAATTAATGCAATTGCACACACTTGGATTTTCGGCATACTAAAGGTTGGGTTGGCTAGTGGTTTTGATCCTTTAGTTGAGCATCTCGTTTGTTTGCCCTAGCGTGAAGGTCAAAACCATAGATTCTGGGTTCGTGATTCCAGTTTGTCATCAAAATGCTCTAGAGCATTTCCCCAGCGAGTCGCCATTTGTTGTGCATGTTTTGCACAAATGCCCCACCGTAGGCAGGGACCCCCTCTTTTCACGCCTGACAGGCTGCTTTGCTCTTGTCTTGTTTTGCACACCCGATTTTCCAAGCCCAAATTGGTCATGTGCCTTCAAACAATCAAATCCCCCCGACCAAATTTACCTACTTGGGGTATTCAAATCCGTGGAGAAATAAAGTCCCCCATCCCTTTTCTACCTTTTTTCTTGTTCCTGCTGACTTGGTCCCTGATCGCTCGATTCGCTTTTTTCCACATTTTTGACTCTAGGGACAACTTTTTGGTGGATTTGGGATGTTTTTATGGTGCCTAAGTGAACTGCCAAGGTTCTGTTAACGTTTCGTTAAGTTTTCGTGGTTTCAGAACTTTCCCTCTGGAACTCCCTCCCTCTTTGGACTCCCTCCCTCTTTGGTTGTTTTGAAACATCCGTGGACCCCCGACGGTCTGCTTTCCACATTTTTGACTTTGGGGACAAGTTTCTTGTGGTACCTAGGTGAATTGCTAAGGTTTCGTTAACGTTTCATTAAGTTTTAGTGGTTTCAGAACTTTCCCTCCAGAATTCACTCCCTCTTTGGTTGTTTTGAAACATTTGTGGATCCCCGACGGTTCGCTTTCCACATTTTTGACTTTGGGGACAAGTTTCTTGAGGATTTGGGATGTTTTTGTGGTACCTAAGTGAACTACCAAGGTTTTGTTAACGTTTCGTTAAGTTTTGGTGGTTTCAGAACTTTCCCTCTGGAACTCCCTCCCTCTTTGGCTATTTTGAAACATCCGTGGACACCCGACGGTCCGCTTTCCACATTTTTGACTTTGGGGACAACTTTCTGGTGGATTTGGGATGTTTTTGTGGTGCCTATGTGAATTGCCAAGGTTCTGTTAACGTTTTGTTAAGTTTCAACGGTTTCAAAACTTTCCCTCCGGAACTCCCTCCCTCTTTGGCTGTTTTGAAACATCCGTGGACCCCCGACGGTTCGCTTTCCACATTTTTGACTTTGGGGATAAATTTCTTGTGGATTTGGGATGTTTTTGTGGTACCTAGGTGAACTACCAAGGTTCAGTTAACGTTTCGTTAAGTTTTGGGGGTTTCAGAACTCCATCCCTCTTTGGTTGTTTTGAACATCCATGGAGCCCCGACGATCTAGCCTCTGGGACCCGGCCCCTCCGTGGCCGTTTCTAGGACTCTGTCCCTCTGTGGCCGCTTTGAACATTCGTGGAGCCCAGACGACCCGGCCTCCGGAACTCGGTCCCTCCCTGGCCATTTTCGGGATTTCGTCCCTCCATGGCCGTTTTGAACATCCATGGAGCCTCGACAACCCAGCCTCCAGAACTCGGCCCCTCTTTGGCTATTTCTAGGACTCCGTCCCTCCGTGGCCATTTTGAACATCCGTGGAGCCTCGGCGACCCAGGCTCCGGAACCCGGCCCCTCCGTGGCCGTTTCCGGGACTCCGCTCATCCGTTGTCGTTTTGAACATCTGTCGGCATCTGGCGACCCGACCTTCGGAACCGAGCCCCTCTGTGGCCGTTTTGAGCTTCCGCTTTTTTCAAATGGGTCCAATCTTGAGGAAGTTTTTCTAGGCACTCTTCCTTCCCCTTTTCCCATGTGCTATAATTGAAAAATATTGGTTTTGCTAAGTTTTGTGAGGTCTGGGAACTTCCCTTCTAGTTGTTGTCTGTCGTTCGCTGCCTACCCCCTTGGGCCCACATTAATGTTTATGGTCCAAATGAGATCCAAATATGAATATTATGATATTTTGATGATGCATGGATGGATCTAACAAGGATTTTGCAAGATTTGACTAACGTTTTCCTTGATTTGTGTATGAAAGCACTTACGACACTTCATGTATGCAGGATTCAAGAAGCCTACTGTGGGTTTGTCAGGAGATCCATTGAGAAAGTTGAACAAGGAAAATCACATCACTCCTATCACCATTCATTTCATGTTTGCCTCTCCCCCTAGCACCCACCAACAGGGTCAACATTAGAAGAAGGCCTATGCCAAGGAAGTCAATGACAAAAATGCAAGGGGGTGACCTTGAAGAAGGCACGAGGAAGTTGTCCGCTCGAATCAAGGGCAACGAATCAATTGATGCTAGTCATCGACGGGCTCGTTTGATCTAATGAAGAATGATGCAAGTCCATCAAGAAAAGGCAGCTTTCAGGTTGTTTCAGCTACAATGAAAAGGGCACTCAACTAAATGACGAAATTGCTACAACACGTGAGCACTAGATGACAAAACAGGGAAAAGACAAAGATGTTTTTTAAATTGCTGAATATTGTGGGGTAGGTAAAACCCTAATGTAATTGAATCTGAGCCACACAATATAATTCAATCCTAGCCATTCATTCGAGCTTTGGAAAACTATAAATAGGGGTTTTCCCCTCATTTGTAAAGAATAAGAGAACTGATGTAAAGACATTCAACAGCAATAGAAAGCAACATTGCATGATTTATGGGTGTTCCTTTTCAGTTTTCTCTTTATGTATGCATGGTTCAACTGCCCTATTAGTTTGGGTGTTAGTTTCTTGAATGGAAGTGGTGATGGTGTTTGGTGTTTCAGTATTTGATGAATTTCCAGCTCATGCTTTTTGTGGTTCATTGATGATGAATCACTTTGCAAAGCTATTCTTAGCCTCCTTCCTTTATTGCTACAACTTAGTTCGATTGCATGTACATGATGTGTGTATGTAATATGAAAATCTGTAGTCCTTAGAAGATTACACTGGTTTTGTGTAACTATAGGTTTCTCTTGACCAAGCAAAACCCAGTTTTGGGAGTTTTTCTACTATACTAGCCTCCATGATCACTGTTCATTCGTAGTTTCAGGTTTAGGAATCTTCTCTCCTCCCTGCCCTCTTTCCATTTTTTTAATGAGTGACCTATGCTAAGGTTCATTGCACATTGTAAAGCTAAATCCAATAATAAAAATGGAGTTCAAAACTATTGTTTGAACCTACATCAAATGCACAACAACTTCCCCATCTTAGGAACTCCATTTCAAGACCCAACTTCCCATGCTTTGTAACTCATCCATAAGTCCGCCTTCTGATTCTGGAAAATCACATCAAACAACTGAGATATTCCAAGCACTGTCAAGACCTGACATTAGAGACCTTGGGATAGTGTTCTGCAATCTGATTATGGAAGATTGTCTTTCAAGAGAGATGATGCATCTATACATTTCCTATTTTGAGAAGTGCATAAAAAACACATCAATAGTACCCTTGACAGAATTAAAATGTATTCATCCCGCTAGATAGGAGCTAGCTATAGATGGTGAAGATGGTAAAATCCTAAAGGATGAGGGTTTTAAAGTAACAATTGAGTCAACAAGGACTATTGGTGTAGAGGGTGAATTCCTGGATGAAGAGGATTTAAAAGTAATAGCTGAGCTAGTGAAGACCGCTTCTTTGGATTTGGCTTAGGAAAAAGTAACGGAGGAGGAGTTCTAGTCAACCCCAAAGACAAAGGGTAAGAAAAGGAAAATATGATGTGGGTGGTGACTTTAAACCTCGTAAGCCCAACTAGCGATAGACTAGGAATAGGGAGACAAAAAAAGATAGCCATAGGTAAACAGAGGACATTGGAAGTGTCCTCAAAGAAAGGTAAAAAATGAAAGCCCTTTCTTGGAATGTGAGGGGGATAAATATCTCTCACCAGTAGCTGACACTGAAATATTATGTGTTGGAACATTAGATTGATGTTTTACTACTACAAGAAATTAAAATTAAGAAAAAAAACTTTGAAAATATAGCTAAGTACTTTTGGTTGGGTGCCCTCTTCTCATGTAGTGATGATGATGGGGTGTCTGATGGGCTATTTGTAATGTGGAATCCTAACAAGATCACTAGCTCTAAAATTTTCCAATGCTGAAACAGTGTGGGTGTCAAGTTTTATCACCTTGGAGGCTCCTGGTCATTCATCAATGTCTATACCCCAAACCTAAGGAATGCTATAAATTCCCTCTATTAGTATCTTACTGATTAGATAAACCATAACAGGGGGACACATTGGCTGGTGGTTTGTGATTTCAACTCTCCTTTGTATCCTTTAGAGAAGTGTGGGGGGCTTATAGGGTACTCTCATTGCATGTCTGATTTGGTGAATTTCTTGGGTAACACTAGTCTGGTTGACATTGACCTTCTGGGTCAGTCCTTCACTTGGACCAACATGCGCTTGGGGGATGGTTTGATCTAGGTCAAGCTTGATAGATTTATCTGTTCTCACAACTAGACGATATTTCTCAGTGCTAACTTGCTTGCCCTGCCTTGTAATGCTCTGATCATAACCCTCTGTTGTTTGTCATGAATGGACTCTCTGTTGTGGGACCCTTTCGTTTCTGATTTGAAATTATGTGGAACTCACATTTCAGGAATAAAGTTGTTGAATGGTAGAATATCCTTGTACACGGCTCCTCCATGTTCAGGATTTTTAACAAGCTCAAGAATATCAAAAATATGGTAAAGGGATGGAACAAGAGAGTATTTGGGTGTGTTTTCCAAAAAAAAGTCTTAGAAGATAAGCTAAAGGCGACGCAAAAAAATATGGAAGAGGGGGATGTTAGTTTGCTATTTGTAACCAGGAAAAAGATGATCACTTGGAATGAGAATACATTTTAAAGAAGGAAGAGATATTCTAGAAACAAAATTCTAGAGTCCAATGGTTGTAGGAGGGAGACATGAATACCTCCTTTTTCCATGTATCAGCCCTAAAGCATGAGAAAAGGAATCAGATAACAAATCTGCAAAATGAGCAGGGTATTATGGTCAACACACGTACCCAAATTGGGCTTCTGACATCTGGTTACTTTTAACGGGTTTTGTTGGCTCCTGACGAGGCTCCTAATTCTGATTTGGATAATCTATTGATGGACCCTCTCCCTACCACTCTAACCTGAGAGGATATTAATATCATTCTTAGTGCTGCCACTCCCGAGGAAGTTTAGACGACTATTTTAAGTATGGGTTCCTATAAGGTGCCAGGCCCGAATGGGTTGCCCCCAATGTCCGTTCATGTATTTTGGGAGATTGTTGAGGGGGACCTTGTTCTGGTAACCAAGGATTTCTTCAAATCTGGTAAGATCCTCAAACAATTGAACCACACTTTTATTTCCTTGGTTCCCAAAGTTGTTGAACCACAGTCTATGAGAGATTTTTGGCCCATTAGCCTTTGCAATACCATTTATAAGATCTTCTCTAAAATCTTGGTGAACCATCTGAAACCCCTATTGAAAAAATGATAAGCCCTACCCAAAAAGGCTTTGTTCTTGGTCATCATATCTTGGATGCTGCCATAACCACCCATGAAATTTTACATTCCATGGAAAGATGCAATAATGCTAGTATGGCCTTCAAGCTCGACATTTCAAAAGTGTATGACAGGGTGCTATGAGACTTTATTCCCAAAGTCCTATCTAAGTTTGGCTTCGACCAAAAGGTGATTAACCTCCTAATGGAATGCATTACCACTGTCAAGTGTTCTATCTTGTATAATGGGGTCTCCTTTGGCTTCTTCAATGCTGGGGGGGGCATTACACAGGGTGACCCTCTCTTCCCCTATTTTTTTTTTTATCATGGTTGTAGATGTGCTAATTAGGAACATAACCAAACTGTTATCAGAGGGCCCCATAAAGGGGGTTAAACCTACAACTTCGCTAGAACCTGTTGTTATTCAATAGTTTTTGGATGACACCATGTTGTTTGGGAAGGAATCTGTGATTGAAGCCAGGAAATGGAAGAGTTTTCTTAACAATTATGCTGCTTGCTCTGGCCAGTTTATAAACAACAATAAAAGTATGATATATTTCTTCAACTACACTCCTTCCCTTAAGAATCGGGTGACTATTGTCCTGGGATATGTGAGTGGCTCTCTCCCCTCGGTGTATTTAGCGCTACCCATTATAGTCAAAGAAGTTACTCCTACCTTTTGGAACACAATTTTATAAAGGAATCAAATAAAATTGGCGAGATGGAAAGGTTCCATCCTTAGCCATGTTGGCAAGCTGTAACTCTTGACTACTGCCCTTTAAGGGATCCTTGTCTACTTCCTTTCTAATTTTAAAATTCCCAGAGATATAGCAGAGAAGTTTGAAAAAATTCAAAGGAACTTCTTATGGTTTGGGATTGAGGAGAAGAAGAAGTTAGCTTTGGTTAGCTGGGACAAAGTTTTCTTACATAAATCTTGTGGCAAGCTTAGGATCAAGAATTTCCAAAGTACCAATAAATCTTTTCTTGCTAAGGTTGGATGGGACCAATTAAGGAAAGAAAAGGACTAGTATAAGATCATGAATGCTAAGTATCTTTGCAAAAGACCTATAATCAAATGCCTCTTAGATGATCACCCTATCGTTTCATTGGCTTGGGGTAACATTTGCAGAGTGAAGGGGTTGTTCATATCTGGGATGAAATGGAAACTTGGGAATGGTAGTTGCATCAGATTTTGGGAGGACCCTTAGCTGCTTGATTCCCCTATATCGCACTTTGGATTTAGGAACCTTATGAGAGTTGCGCAACTATTCTTTGGTATGTATGTGAGCCATCATGGTCACCTGGGTGCTAGGATATGGAAAGAATTTGTTCTTTGATGCCCCCAATCCCCTAGGTTAAAGTTACTAGCTAAGTCCTTGTAAGAATTTCTCTCCCTAACTAGACTACCTTTATCCAACTTTGAGGATGAGTTCTACTGGGTCAAAGATCGGTTGGGCAATATTTTTGTTAGAACAACTTACAATCTGTTGTCGGTCTAGGGTGATCATAGAGAACCATGGAGATAGGTTTGAAAACAACGTATGATTCCTAAAATCAATTTATTTTGGTGGACGACCTGTCATAAAAGGATCCTAACTTAGGATAACTTGAGGAAAAGGGGATTTTAGATCCCGAATAGGTTTTTATTATGTAAAAGCAATGAAGAGTCTATTGATCATTTATCACGACATTGTATATTTGTTGTTGGAGTCTGGGATCAAGTATTGGAATAGCTGAGGATGCATTGGACTGTGTGGGGACATAAAATCCTTCATTTTGGGCTGGTTTGGTCCCTTCCAACATCCTATCCCTAGAGAGATTTGGAACCAAGTCACCCCCATCATTTGCTGGTGCTTGTGGAAAGAGAGGAATAACCAAATTTTCAAGAATACTGAGATGAGTCCTAAGGAGGTTTTTGGCATTGGCCTAAGGATTATTTCTGAAAATGTTTTAATTTAGACTGGGAAAACCCCAAACAAAGCACCTATAGAGTGGGCGATCAAGATGGCTCAAACCTAGAATAGAAAATTGGAGATTAACTCCTATTATAACTCTAAGGCCCATGCTAGATGGGACATGGTTTGGAACCCCCCAGATAGAGGGTGGTTCAAACTCAATTTCGAATGGGCAACCAAGGGGAACTTTGGAAGAGCTAGCATTGGGGGTATCATTATAGATTACAGGGGTAACTTTGTGGCTGGTTACTCAAGGGGCATAGGAATTCAAACTCCCATGATTGCGGAAGCCAAGGCACTGCTAAAGGGCGTCCAATTAGTTGTTACTCTAGGGATAAAGAAACTCCATATCAAAGGGTATTCTATGTTGGTGATTGAATCAATCAAACTTGGCAGGTTATTAGCATGGAATACCAGAGATATCCTATTAGACATAAATCCCCTGGTCTAGTGCACTCGTAATTCCAGGTTTATTTGGTGGGATTGTGCCTATGGTCTTTGTCACCCCGGTGATTAAAGGGTGGAAGAACATGCTGACCAACACAAGTATGAGTGCTAAGATATTGTTTCCTCTCCCTGAAGAAGAGATCTCTCCTTTGGGTACCAAATTTTCTATCCCTGAAGTTGTTAGCGGTAGGATTGTCTCATCAATGGAGAATGTTGTGGTGGGTAGATTCTTGTCCTTTCACCCAATGGTGGATATGGTCATAAAATGGGCTTATGTTCAATGACACCTCAAAGGGAGTGTGGAGGTTAGTGCTCTGGCGGGGGGCCTCTTCCTCTTCAAATTCATGGCTTCAAAATATTTGATCTCGGTCCTCTCCTTCGATCCCTAGGTCTATGGGAAGCATAGTTCGGCTCTGTGTCGTTGTAAACTTGGGTTCGATCCTACTGTTGATCTCAACAAGTTGGCACCGGTATAGGTCCGTTTGTCAGATCTATCGATGGAATACTAGGATGAATCCATATTTAAATGTATTGGAGAATCCTTGGGCCATTTCATGACCTCAGACTCCATTACCAAGTCCAAATCCAGGTTATTATTTTCCTATTTTTGTGTCAACATTGATGTGCATAAGACCTTACCTACTTCTATGAAGATTTGTTCTAAGTTTGGTTCCTAGACTCAACAAGTTTGTTATGAGAATATTGTGATCTACTGTCAAATATGTGCTAAACCTGGTCACCTAATTTTGGACTGTAAGTCCACGTTGAAACATGTACCCAACCTTAGTGAGACTGCTGCTGAAGGTCTTACTAACAACTACCCCTTCGAAGTTGACATTCTTAAGATTGTTGACTCCCTAGTCAAGTTTTTTTCTCCAAAGAGTGTTGATCCCTCGATCAGTATTGATACCTTTAAATTTGATGAGGATTTGTCCTCTATTGACTCTGGTTTGGTTCCGATTGTTTGTACTCTAGCTGGTGCCCCGAAATTTCCCAAACCTATGATTGTTGGAGTACCCTTGTCAGAATTACAATGTGTTCACCCCTCTAGCTAGGAGTTGGCTATAGATGGTGAAGAGGGTAAAATAATAAAGGATGAGGTTTTTAAAGTAATAACTGAGTAAGCAAATACTATTGGTGAAGAGGGTGAAATCTTGAATGAAGAGGATTTAAAGGTAATAGTTGAGCCAGTGAAGACCGATTCTTTAGATTTGGCTTAGGACAAAGAAACGAAGGAGGAGTTCTGGTCAACCCCAAAGAAAAGGGAAAGCAAATGAAAGTTGACATGGGATGTGACTCTAAACTTGGTAGGCCCAACCAGCAATAAACCTAGAATAGGGAGACGACAAAAGAGATAGCCATAGGTAAATAGAGGATACTGGAACTGTCCTCAAAGAAAGGTAAAAAATGAAAGTACTTTCTTTTAATGTGAGGGGGCTAAATAGCTCTCACAAGTAGCTAGCACTGAAAAATTATTTGTTGGAACATAAGATTGATGTTTTACTACTACAAGAAATCAAAATTAAGAAAAAATACTTTGAAAATATAGCTAAGTGCATCTTGTCGGGTGTTGTCTTCTTATGTAGTGATGCTGATGGGGTGTTCGGTGGGCTGTCTGTAATGTGGAATCCTAACAAGATCACTAGCTTTGAAATTTTCCAATGCTGAAACAATATGGGTGTCAATTTTTCTCACCCTGGAGGCTCCTGGTCACTCATCAATGTCTATGCCCCCAACCTAAGGAATGCTAGAAATTCCCTCTTGTAGGATCTTACTGATTAGATAAACCATAACAGGGGTTATGTTGGTTGGTGGTTGGTGACTTCAACTCTCCTTTGTATCCTTCATAGAAGTGTGGGGGGCTTATAGACTACTCTAATTGCATGTCTGATTTGGTGAATTTCTTGGGTAACTTAGTCTAGTTGACATTGACCTTCTAGGTCAGTCCTTCACTTGGACCAATAGGCGCTTGGGGGATAGTTTGATCCAAGTCAAGCTAGATAGATTTCTTTGTTCTCATAGCTACACAACTTTGCTCAGTTCCAACTTGCTCGCCCTGCCCCATACTATCATTGATCATAACCCTCTATTGTTTGTCGTGAATGAACTCTCTACTATGGGACCTTTTCCCTTCCAATTTGAAATTATGTGGAATTCCCATATGGATTTCAAGAATAAAGTTGTTGAATGGTGTAATATCCTTGTACATGGCTCCCCCATGTTCAGGATTTTTAACAAGCTCAAGCATATCAAAAATATGTTAAAGGGATGGAACAAGAGAGTATTTGGGAATGCTTTACAAAAAAAAGTCTTACGGGATAAGCTGAAGGTGATGAAAAAAAGATGGAAGAGGGGGATGTTAGTTTTCTAATCTGTATCCAGGAAAAAGATGATCACTTCGAACGAGAACAAATTTTAAAGAAGGAAGAGATATTCTAGAAACATAAGTCTAGATTCCAATGGTTGCAGGAGGGAGACATGAATACCTCCTTTTTCCATGTATTTCCCCTAAAGCATAAGGAAAGGAATTAGATAACAAAACTTCAAAATGAGTAGGGTGTTATGGTTAACACGCCCACCTAGATTGGGCTTTTAGCGTCTAGTTACTTTCAACGGGCTTTGGTGGCTCTTGATGAGGCTCCTAATTTTTCTTTGGACAATCTACTGTTGGACCCTCTCCCTACCACTCTAACTTGGGAGGATAATAATATCATTCTTAGTGATATCACTCTTGAGGAAGTTCAAATGACTATTTTCAGTATGGGTGCCTATAAGGCACCAGACCCAGATGGGTTCCCCCAACATTCTTTTAGATATTTTGGGAGATTGTTGAGGGGAACCTTGTTCTGGCAACCAATGATTTCTTCAAATATGTAAGATCCTCAAAAAATTGAACGACACTTTTATTGCCCTAGTTCCCAAAGTTATTGAACCACAGTCTATGACAAATTTTCACCCTATTATCCTGTGCAATACCATTTATAAGATCTCTAAAATCTTGGTGAATTGTCTGAAACCCCTATTGAAAAGAATGATAAGCCCTACCTAAAAAGGCTTTGTTTCAAGTCAGCATATCTTGGATGCTACCATAACCACCCATGAAATTTTACACTCCATGGATAGATGCAATAATGCTAGTATGGCCTTAAATCTCGATATTTCAAAAGCGTATGACAGGGTGCTACGAGACTTTATTCCCAATGTCCTATCTAAGTTTGTCTTCGACCAAAAGGTGATTAACCTCCTAATGGAATGCATTACCACTGTCACGTATTCTATCTTGGTTAATGGGGTCCCTTTTGGCTTCTTCAATGCTGGGAGGGGAATTAGGCAAGGTGACGCCCTCTCCCCCTATTTGTTTATCATCATTGCGGATGTGCTGAGTAGGAACATAACCAAACTATTGTCAGAGGGCTCCATAAAGAGGGTGAAACCCGCAACTTCGCTGGAACCTACTATTATTCAGTAGTTTGTGGATGACACCATCCTATTTGGGAAGGCATCTGTGATTGAAGCTAGGAAATGGAAGAGTTTCCTTAACAATTATGTTGCTTGCTCTAGCCAGTGTATAAACTACAATAAAAGTATGATATATTTCTTCAACGACACTCCTAGCCTTCATACACAAGTGACTGTTGTCCTATTATTTGTGAGTGTCTCTCTCCCCTCGATGTATTTAGGGCTACCCATTATAGTCAAAGAAGTTACTCCTACCATTTGGAACACAATTTTAGAAAGGATTCAAAGGAAATTGGTGGGGTGGAAAGGTTCCATCCTCAACCATGCTAGCAATCTGCAACTCCTTACTGCTACCCTTGAAGGGATCCCTATATACTTCCTTTCTATCTTTAAAATTCCTAGATATATAGTGGAGAATTTTGAAAAACTCCAAAGGAGCTTCTTATATTTCGGGACTGAGGAGAAAAAGAAGTTAGCTCTAGTTAGCTGGGACAAAGTTTGCTTATGTAAATCTTGTGGCTGGCTTGGGATCAAGAATTTTCAAAGTACCAACAAAGCTGTGGTTTCTAAGGTTGGATGGGACCAATTAGGGAACAAAAAGGAGTGTTGTAAGATCATGAATGCTAAGTATCTTCACAACATACCTATAATCAAATTCCTCTCAAATGATCACCCTATCAGTTAGCTGGATTGGGGTAACATTTTTAGAGTAGAGGGGATACTCATATCTGGGATGAAATATAAACTTGGGAATGGTAGTTGCATCATATTTTTGGAGGACCCTTGGCTACTTGATTCCCCTCTATTGCACTTTGGATTCAAGAACCTTATGAGACCTATGCAACTGCTCTTTGGTATGTACGTGAGTGACTATTTTCATGGTCACCTGGGTGCTAGGAGATGGAAATAATTTGTTCTTTGATACCATTAGTCCCCTGAGTTAAAGTTACTGGCTAAGTCCTTGCAATACTTTCTCTCCCTAACCAGACTACCTTTATCCAACTTTGAGGATGAGTTCTATTGGTTCAAAGATTGGTTGGGCAATATTTTTGTCAGAACAACTTACAATCTGTTGTTGGTCCAGGGTGATCATAGCGGACCATGGAGATAGGTTTGAAATTGATATATGATTCCTAACATAAATTTAGTTTGGTATACGACTTGTCACAATAGGATCCTAACTTAGGATAACCTGATAAAAAGGATATTTTAGATCTTGAATAGGTGTTTGTTATGTAAAAGAAATGAAGAATTTGTTGATCATTTTTTATTGCGTCGTCTAATTGATGTTGGAGTATGAAATATGGCATTTGAAAAGATGGTGACCCAATAGATTATGTGTAGGGACATCAAATCATTCATTTTGGGTTGGTCTATTGCCTTCCAACATCCTATTCCTATAGATATTTGGAACCAGGTCCCCCACATCATCTGTTGGTGCTTGTGGAAAGAGATGAATAATTGGATTTTCAAGAATACTGAGATGAGACCTAAGGAGGTTTTTGAAATTGGCCTAAGGATTATTTCTGAAAATTTTTTGATTTACACTTGGAAAACCCCAGATAAAGCACCTACAAAGTGGGAGATCAAGATGGCTAAAGCCTAGAACAGAAAATTGGAGATTAACTCCTATGATAACTCTAAGGCCTAGGCTATACGGGACACGGTTTGAAAACCCCCAGATAGTGGGTGGCACAAACTAAATTTCGATGGGGCAGCTAAGGGGAACCCTATCAAGGCTAGCATTGGGGTTTTCATTAGAGATTACATGGGTAACTTTGTGGCTGGTTACTCAGGGGCATAGGAATTTAGACTCCCATGATTGCGAAAGCTAAGGAAATGCTAAAGGGCGTCTAGTTAGCTATTACTCTGGGGATAAATAAACTCCATATAAAAAGGGATTCTATGTCGGTGATTGAATCAATCAAACTTGGTAGGTTATTAGGATGGAATACCAGAGATATCCTATTAGACATAAATCACCTGGTCTTCAAGCTTGCTATGAAGATCCTATCTCACACCTTTTGGGAGGGTGATCAAGTTGTTGATGCTTTGCCTAGTCTAAGTCCTTCTTTGAGCATTTCCAAATGTTGGAGGAATATTGGGAGCTTACTGTAGAAGATACAAGGTGTCATCCTTAAGGAACAAGGTACCATTGTCATCCATGATGATAACTAATTATGCTCCTTTTAAGGCTTTCTGGATTGTCCACATACTTGTACTTTGGGTGATGTGGACAAAGAAGGATGATGAGGTGTTAAATATGTGGAAGCATTTGAAAAAGTGGATGAAGAAGGTGGATACAAAGTTAATGATGAGAGGTGATAGGAAGTACCTTTGGTTAAAGGCTAATTTTGGTTGGGCCATGAGCAAATTTAATGAGCGGTCTTATCACAACCTCAACATATCTATACACATATTCAATTTCAAATCTCCATTCCATTGGGCCTCTCATTTCAAAGTGACTTCTTCAAGTTGTGTGAAGTTAATTTTGAGTCCACTCAACATTGCTAAAAAATTTCATAGAATAAAGGATTGGTACTTAGGGATTTCTATACTTGGCCCCACAACCATTTAGAAATTTGTACTTGTGCATATGTAATTTTAAGGGAAAACCTATCAATGCCATCATCTTTTACAACCTTAGCCTTTGGCATCTTAAGATTCTCAATTATGGGCCCGTCGAGATATTCTCCTTGGAAATAACATCTTGTGTGTGTATTATGTAGATTTCCTTAATTACCTTAAGACATCCTAGCTAGCATAAAAATAGTGTTTTATGGGCGATCTTTCATATTGATAGGCATTTTAATTTCTCTCTCTTAGGGTTATTGGTATCTCAAAGTAAAGTGTGGAAAAATGGGTGGTGACCAGGTGAGGACTATGTCGGATAATTGTGAGGAATTCTAAAAGGATCCCCTAGTATGGAATATTCACGTCGAAGGTGGGTTGGCACTGTTGATGGAGAGCTTAGTGGGAAATGATGTGAGGATGTCAGCTCATTTTTCGAGCTCTTGGAAAGATAGGAGGGTTACGATGGGGGGTATCTCTTTCGAGTTCAATGAGGAAGTCATAGTTCAAGAAATTGGGCTTTCATGCAGTGATAAGAAGTACACAAAACACACCAAGACCTAGGATAATGAAAGTCTCAATGCTTTCTTCATAGACAATGAAAATTCAATCAGGTCTTAGTTGGGTTTCGAAAGGGAAGAGCTCCCTTGTCCTTGGGACCAGGTTTTTGTTGATGGGTGTTTTTGCACTTGTCAACATAGGAAGCACACTAGTGCACTACCTCTCTTGAAAGACAACTCCCTACAAACAAGTTACAAAAAATTACCCCAAGGTCTCTCGAGTGTCAGGTCATGACTTGCAAAAACAACTTAGTGGATTGATGGGATTTTCTAGTAATCACAAGGGGCATGGGCAGTTGCTAAGTTGGAAGGATATTGGATCTTCAAATGGAGTTTATGAGATTCTAAAAGTGATGTGTAATTGTTGCAAGTTCAGAAAAAAAGTCTAAAAATCCATGTATAACATTAGATTTGGCTTTACAATGATGTTGGAACTTAGCCTAAACTACTATTTCAAAGAAAGGTCAAAAGGGAAAACGGAGGTGAGAATTCCTAGAACCACAACTACTGATGAACAATGATAATGGAAGATGCTACAATGGACAACCTTCCTATAGCTGAGTTCCACTTAACCAAATATCATATAGTCTCATGAAACTAGTGCTATCTTCTAAAGTTTACAGATTTTTTAACTGTTCATTCACCATAAAGCATGAATAAAAGATGAATTTTAAGTGTAGCAATGGATTAGTGTTTAGACGAGCTTTACATTGTTGTTCATCATCAATAACCAACAAAAAGAATGAAAATGGAAAGCATCAACACCATAGCATTCTTCAATATCATTGGACAACATTAACTAAACTACTAAAACTACTTGAAAACAGTTAGAACAATAAACTAAATCTATATAAATCTATCAAATATGAGGAGATGAATCATGCAACATGAGAGAAACACAAGAATCCACTAAAAGCATGAATTAAAATTTTTGCAGCATGTCTTTACAACAACTCAACTCTCTCTTGAAAATGAGAGGATACCCCCTATTTATAGTTTTCCAAAAGTGAAATGAATGGCCAGGATTTACTCTCATTGTGTGGACAAGATTCATTTTACATTAGGGTTTCACCTACCCCCAGAATTTATCAATATAAAATACAATTTTATCCTTTTCCTATTTCATCCTGTAGTGTCCTGACACTATAACAGTTTTTTCTTCTAGTGAGTACCTTCTTTTCTCGTCTTATACTGTCAGGAAATCATTTGTAGATCTAAGATGAAGGCCTTAATCACTTGTTCAGACTAGATGAAGGCCCTAGCAGCAAAATCCATGAATCCCGACGTTAGTGAGTCTATTGCCCCTTGCTATATCTTCTTATGGAGGTATGGCCTAATCTTCTCTAGATCTAGGTCTATGATAGGCATATCAAAATCTGTCATCAACTTCAAATAATCTTCGTTGTTCATCTTATGTTCCTTGACCCATTTGAGGTCTAGCTCAAATTCATGCAACACTCTCTCCAGGACATCCCTCCTGTGATCCAGGCCCATTTTCCATGTTTCCACTAGCCAGTGATCGTCCTTTACAAGGGCCAACTCCTTTTCCCATGTTCTCTCAGGCATTTTGAGAATGGCCTCGAGCTAAGGATGGGTAATCTTGTAGAGCTTGGTTAATTGATGACAGATCTTTTCCATCGCCTCTAGTTGCTTCTGCACATCCCAAAATTTATTGGTCATTTGAGAAGCATGACCTATGCCCATGTCGCCATCATAGAGCACCCACTGGAACTAATCTACAGTAGCCTTGGTCCAATTCTTCATCTTCTCCATCTTGGAGAGCTCTTCTTGGGAGAGAAGCAGGGGTGTAGAAGATGTACTTGGAGCTTCTTCCTCCAAAGATTTCCATTGTTGAATATATGCACTAAGGTTCACCACTCGTACCTTCAGTTCCTCCTTAGAGGATTGATCCGTATTCATTTGTTGCATTATTGTGGCCACTGATCCTTGGAATTCATCAATTTTCTGCTCTCTGGTAGTAGTGCCTATGTTTATGGTGGAAATAGTGTAGTTGACCCCCTCTCCTTTGTCTATCACCAGGGTGGCTACCTGCATAGTTCTCAATCCTGATGCATCGATGGTGATGCAAGAATGTACCCTTGGCTTCTTTTCTTTCTTTGTCCTCGTTTGTGCTCTTGCCAATATAGCCTCGAGTCAGGCCCTTGGATCCATGAGAACCAGTGTTTTCTTTTGTAACTTCCTTTCTATCCAATCAGGCATTTGAGTCTCCCCTTTCAGTGATTCGTGATCACCTTCCTCTTTTTGTTCATGGTGGGGTTTCTACTCCTCATGACCTAGGGTCTCTTGTTCGGTTCTCTCTTCTTCTTCATCTGAGTCTTCAATGTGTATGGTCCTGTCCCTTTCTAACTCAGTGGGGGCTACTTTCTCCACAGTGAAACCTTTTGTTTGAGGTGCTCTTTCAGCTTTGTGTTCGAGCTCTTCATAGTGTTCTAGCTCGGGGCTCTTCCTAGGAGTATCTTCTTCCTTTTTTTCTTCTTTCTCTCCTTTCTTAGGTAGTATCTCTTTTTCTTGAATAGGGCCTTTGTCTTTCCCAAATAGTGGAGGCTCTTCGAGTATCTCCATGTTGAATTCAGTGTCCTCTTTCTTCTCTTCAGGAGGTTGCTTCTCTAATTCAACTTCTTCTCCTATATCCCCGAGATGTTGGGAGAACTCTTCCTCAAGCTCTTGATTGAAGGTCTCTATGGTGTACTTTGCATTGAGGGATTCAATGTCCTCTTTAGAAGATTGTGACTTCTCTTCATTAGTTGCTACCTTTTCCACACTCAAGCCCATTCTACCCTCGGGGTGCTCGAAATAATCATCCTTAAAGGGGTCTTCCGATTCTTCCATTATTCCCTTGGTAGCTTCTCTCTTTCATTTCTCCATCTCTTCTGATATTTGCATAGTTGCCTCCATCTTTGGTGGCTCTGTGGGTGGTGGAGGAATAGGTAGGCCAACAACATTTTGGGACATCACCACTTGGACAACAGGGTTTAATATCCCCCTAGAGAGCTCGACTGGTATTCCTAGCATGTACTTGGCAAATGCTTTGGGCGAGGTGAGAGGAGGCATAATAGTTGTGGTGATTGAAGATAACACGGTAGAGAGAGTAGGCAATGGAGGGGGTAGTGAGGCAGATGAAAATGGGGATGTCGTGGCCAAGGAGGAGTCTAACACCATGATCAGGGTTGTTAGTGAGGTGGAAGTAGGGTGGACAGAAATTTCCACAACAAGTGGAGAAGAAACAAGCAGTGCTTGAGATGCAGGAGGTGGAGGAGTGGCAAAAATAGCAGTTATGGCGGGAGCAGAGGTAGTAGGTGGTGACTTCGGTTGCTCAGCCTCTTCTTCTCCCTCATGTTGAGGATCCTCCTTGATAGTGGGCATCTCATTGAATCCACCTGACTTCTTTGGCTTCTTCGAAGATTCTCCCTTCGACGCCTTTCGTGTATAAACTTTGTGTTTGGGCTGACACTCAGACACATCATTCCTCTTACTCGATCTGGTCGCTAGAGGATATTTAGGACCTTCTTCTCCTGGGGTAGTAGCTGCTCCACTATCTATTTCACTTTCAAGCTCATCTTTGAGCTCGCCATATGTTAACAAAGCTCCCTATAGCTTGAGCTGACTAATTTGGGCATCAACCCATTGCCTTGTTCTATTTTCAATTGGCTTTGTTACAATTTCAAGGTCATTGACCTCTTCTTCATTCCAGTCTATTAGGGGCAATGACAAGTTGGCCACGACATTGAATCTTACATCAAGGAGGGTGTCCTCCTCCTCTACAATCTGACCGGGCACTAGGAATAGCTTGATTGACTTTACGAACTGGGCGGTCATACACATGTAGTGCCTCATGTGCACCTCCTTATCAACAACACAGTTGGCCCAAAATTCTTCGATATGGAGCTGATGAGAAAATTGCTTTATGACCATCTTCTTCAATTTTCCATATGGGTCCAGTCCTGGCTGAGTCGTGTAGAGATCCAAATTGTACTCTACTATCTTTTTCTCTGAGTACTCCGTGCACTGGGTCGCGGGGATAGCATACATTCCTTGTCCAAATGTGAGAGGGTATGGAATCCCTACCTGGTGTTTATTTCTTAGTAAAGCATGACCATTCTATAGCTGCCAAGAGAGTTTTAGTATAATCATCCGGTCATTAGGGTACCAGGGCAGCTTATAGGGTCTTTTAGAGAAGCCCTCCATTCTGAAGTACGTGAACTTCAAGAACTAAATGAATAGGAACCCGAACCTCTGAATGAAGGCCAAAGCATTGTGTGAGACCCTTCTCTGAAAAACCCCTCCAAGGAGTTTGATAATGTGCCCGATGAAGGAATCATTGACCCTCTGATACTCTCTCTTGAAGTTCCTATTTTTCAATTGAGGGTAGCGGTCATATACCTTGAGCTCCCTATTTCTTGTATTTGGATTTCGAGCAACAAAGAGGCCTTTGTATGGGAATGCCTCTGCTAAATAGTATACCAGGTAGGAGGTCATGTAGAATTGTGATGTCTTCTTCATGGCCATGAACTGTGCATGGAGGTTTTCACTGATGATCTTGGCCTAGTGGAATTTTTCTTTTCCATGAATGATCTCCTCAATAAAATAAAACATCCATTCCTAGAAAAATGCAGCACTAGGGAGGCCCATTATTCTGCTCAATAGAGTGACCAAATCATGATACTCTTCATGGAAGTCACTTCTGAAAAGCTCTTGTGGTACCTTAGCAACACTACCCTTCTTCTCTTTCAACCAATGTTGGGTGATTAGCTTCTTGCATGCTAGGGGGTCTTCCTTCCACATATTCTTGGTGTATCCCTTTTCTGTTTCTTCCATGGGGTCGAATGTAGGGATATTGAAAGTATCACCTATGGACCGAGAAGATAGGTCTGCCAATACTCTGCCCTCATGATCTATGATTTTCTGGTTGCCACTATGGTAGCACTCTCTACACACCATTACAAGCTCTGGAGCTACAAGCACAAGTGGAAAGCCCGCTACCTTAGCTAGACCACTCTTTCGAATCTTCCATGCATTCTCAGTGAGGGGATTGCTTGTGATTCTTCTTCTGAATTCATCTATGTCCACATGTCCCAAGTTGGTATTTGATATTGAATCCCACATTGAGGTAACCTTGGAGGTGATTTCTACCCCGTGGAATTGATATTTCATCTAGTCTTTCTCCTGTTTTCCCCTCGGTGCTTTTGCGGTTTTCTTTCCCTTTTCCTTATCCGTAGATTGCCCCGATGTGCTTGAAGTAGATTCCATAAATCCTGCAAACAAAGGTGGAGAAAGCATATTCATATAAAAAATTAGGGAAATGTTAGTGAAATCCTACAAAACGAAGGTTAGATTCAGCGATTCATCTCTGGAAGATCATCAAATCCATTAACGCTCATCGTTTCGCACTCATTTGGGTCAATTATAGTAATGTGGTCCCAAAGATGCGGGTTTCCTTGGGTCGACAACCATCTGGAGGAGGTAGAAGGGAATGGCACTGGGAGCACAGTGGAAAACTAAGATGATACTCCATATGCTCAAATGCTAACTATGAATATGCTAATCTAAAATGAAACTATGATTTAAAGGATGACATAAAATGCAACTATGAAGCAAAGTATTACTCTTAAGATCTAACTATGATGCAAAACATGGTATAAAATGTAACTATAAGACTTCATAATGCTCCCAAGCTCAAACGATATTCCTGCATGATAACTCTATTCAAAAGTGGATGCAAAATACAATGCCAAAGGGTTGTATTTATATCCTTTTCCAAGCATCTTGTGAGGTGGCAATGATTGACGGTCTAGATTCAAACAAGAAGGATGAATGGTGGAGATGAAGAGAATCAAGAAGTTGTCCCCTTGACCAAAGACAACATGCCAAATGGATGGAAGAATCTCTTGACCAATGGGCAACATGCCAAATGGATGGAAGACTCAAGTGTGGGAAGAAAAGACCATGTGTTTGAAAATTGGTGGAAGTGCGTGAGGAATAAGCCATGTGCTTTAAAAATTGGTTGAAGATCATTCTAATTAAAAATTAGAATTATTTAATTTCATGTGACCCTGGGGAGGTGGCACAAAAAGTTGTAGACATGTTCTTGAATTCCTAATTGAGATTAGTGAAGATTAATTAAATAAAAAAAGATTATGGAAATTTGTTTATTTAATTGATTTAGAAGAATATGATTTTAGATTTGGAGAATTTACAATATGAGCAATATAAATAAATTGAGAATTTATTCATACGTAGTCGAAATATTAATTAAATAACTAGTACTTAATTAATTAAATGCCATGACCGGTTTTAGGTGTATACATTTTTCCCCTCTTTGAAGTAATGTGTTTACATGTTGCTTCAAAGAAAAAATTGATACCGATGCCAAGAATTTTTTTGATGCCCTAGACGTTGATATTTAGGTACTAACAAATATATGCCCCCTTGACAAATAAATTGGTGAATTTTGGAATTGTTGGAAATTTTGATGATTTGATGATTTTGCAATGATGTGATGATGATTCAACATTAAACCAATGGTACTTTGATAACATACACAATTTATCTCTCAAAATTTGATTCCAAGCTCGCTCCTTTAATAGTTTTGATTAGTTAAAGCCCATTTTTGGTTATAAAAAAAAGAAATAAATCCCACCATAATTCGCTCCATTAACCTTTAAAAAGGTAAAAAGGGGGAAAAGTGAATTCATTTGCACATTGTGATTTTGGAGAAGTTGGAGAGTGGAGAGCTAGAGGAAAATGGTGATCCCATATCATAGGCATCATTTTGAGCGCGTTCGTCGCCATGGTCGCCCTACTACAGCTAGACCTCTAGTACGCATTATGAGAAACCTCCTTTAGTCATTTTCCAGCCTGTTTTGGTGTTTTGAAGTTGGTAGATAGGTGTTGTAGGCCATTTAAGGTCATTTTTGCACTTTTAGGGGGTATTTTTGTTGTTTTTGAGTCATTTTTGGGTGTTCCTAAGAGTTTCAACACATTTTGTACTTGAAATGGCGCATCTTGCACCTGGAATGGCACATCTTGCACCTAGAATGGTGCATTTGGGGTCCCAAATGGCACATCTTGTAGGTCTTTTGGCGCATTTTTCAACCCTAATTTCATTATTTGCCTTGTTTCAGTGCATTTTTCCCCTGAAATGGCGCATATTGCACCTGAAATGGTGCATTTGGGGTCCCAAATGGCGCATTTTTCCTATTTGATTTCATGTTTTGACTTGTTTCAGTGCATTTTGCCCCTGAAATGGCACATATTGCACCTGAAATTTTGCATATTGCACCTAAAATGGTGCATTTTGTTGCTTTTGTGGCACATCTTGTTGTCCTAAGGGTGTTTGCAAGGTGCTTTCAGGGTTTTTCCTTGATGATTCCTGATGATTTTCCCTGTTGTTTTTCCTGACTAATGATGTTTGATTGATTAAAGTCCTCTTGATTTTGGAAATGTGCAATGATTATGTCAAATGTTGCATTGTTGATGTTCGTTGATGCTTGTTTAATGTTCATGAATCATGTTAGTCATTGTGTTGTGATGTTCAATGATGCTTTGATTGAGTTCAGTTTGATTATGTGATGTTTGTTGCTTGATTGATGTTCGATAAGATAGTTGATGATTTGATCTCATGATAGGTGAGATTCAAATGATAGGATAACTTGATGATGTATCGACGTCTTGATAGGTGAGAATCGATGGTAGGATTGATGATGTATCAACCTCATGATAGGTGAGGATCAATGATAGGATTGATGCTTGATTGACCTCATGATAGGTGAGGATTGATAATAGGACCTGATGATTGATCGACCTCATGATAGGTGAGGTTTGATGATAGGATTGATGATTGTTCTGATTGATTGACTTGATGATTGATTTGATATTTTGACTGATGATCTTGATTGAACATGATTTGATTGACTGATGATCTTGATTTAACATTGTGTTAGGGCTAAATTTGATAGATTGATTAATGTAATGCTGATTTTTTTGTCATAATATGATTAGGAGGACCTTGATGTTCTTCAGTCTCGGGAGCGTTTACCAAAGACGTGTGATATGATTCTTCAGTTGAAGCTGACTGATTTAGATATTAGCACACGTTGTGGTTTGAAATCATTGTTAGATATACCCCAGTATAGGATTAACGAGGATTTGATGACTGCTTTGGTAGAGAGGTGGTATAGTGACCACAACACCTTTCATCTAGCTACTGGGGAGATGACAATTAATCCTAAGGATGTGTATCATATCTTGTGGATTCTAGTGGTTGACGAGATAGTTGTGTATGCTAAAGTAGAGTAGGGTGGGACCGATGCCTTGTGTAGGATCTTCTGAGATGATGAGGTTTCAAGAAATGCGGTCCCCTGGCAAGAGATGATCGAGAGATATGATCCACTACCGTGTGTTTTGTCTGAGTTTGTTGGCGGATTCCTTTGTCCTGATTGTAGGTCAAAGGGATTATCGATCAGCTAGGGTCGGGTATTGGAGGATATGATGTGTTAGACACTACGAACATTGAGAGGGGGGGTGAATAAGTGTTCCACAATATTTGATTTTCAAATAAGAGAAACTATCAACAACAATAATTAAACCCTTAATAGCATTCACAAAAAAAAAATGTAAACACATTAAAGAACACCATAACACAAGAATTTTTACATGGAAACCTTGTTAGGGGAAAAACCACAGTGGAGATTAATCCACAAAGTATACTTTGTTAAAAGTATGATAAAAGGGAATGCACTTGCATTTAGGCACACTGCCTAGAGCTCACTGCTCAAAAGAGAAGGCTCACTGCCTTACAAAATATATTTGATATTACAAAAAAATGTTGAACTGAGAGTATAGCATCTACAAATGCTTGGATTCAGTTCCAATTAAGCACACAATCAGATTCTGGATCTTTTATCCAGTTCACACTTCTGCTTTGCTCTGCTTTACTCTCCTACAAAAACCCTTTTGTAGCATAAACAAAATTCGCTCAACAAATCTTCTGAAATTATCCCATATAGTTGTTCTACACTTTTTCACCCACACACACACCTTCTTACAACTTCATCTTACTTCTATCGTCATTTCAAAATGATTTTCCGATCTCCTTTATATATCCATTAACAAGAAATTTATTTTATGTTGGCTTCAAAACAAAATATAAAATTCTTGCCCATGTCGGCTCAAATCACTAATTGTAATTGATGCATACCCTCACAAGTCGGCTAGATTATAGTAGGGACCCAAAACAAAATTCCAAACATAATAAATAGTTTAACACACACTCCTTATACATTTGCGACACATCATACACAACAGGTCAACCAAAATGAGAAAATAAACAATAAATCATTCTTTCAAAACTGTTAACTCATACTCCGACTAATGCGACACCACAAAAATTTCCAATAGAATAGAATACATGCTAAACAAGCTTCCCTAAGGATTCAAACCACAAAATAGTGATCCAGTGAAGTATTCAGATCAACTTATCAACCAGATACCCTATACTTTATACTTTTTGTCGGTAGATTATAATCTCTTACTTCTGTTGCCGGTAGGAGCAACTTCAACACTATAGACCATACTGCTGACTCTAGTTGCCATCAATGACAACACTAGAAGCCAA
The DNA here is from genome assembly GCA_007258455.2 of Sequoia sempervirens. NCBI lineage: Eukaryota > Viridiplantae > Streptophyta > Pinopsida > Cupressales > Cupressaceae > Sequoia > Sequoia sempervirens. Next base: position 465,333,588 of record VDFB02281492.1, read on the forward strand.
AAAAAATCTCTCAAAGCCATATGCCAACAATCTCCCCCTTTGGCATTGATGGCAACAATAGTGAAAAATGACTAAGTTTCAAAACTCAAGAACACATCAAAATGAAAATTACTACTCCCCCTTAGGATGTCAAGGCATTTTTCACTGCATTCTCTCCCCCTTTGACATCAATGACAAAGCTTCCACTATACTTCTCTTCTTTAAACAAATTTTTACTATACTCTCTGTTTTGCAAAATAGAGAATTTGATCAAAATTTGGAAAAGACTGTTGCACAAATCAAAAGATTATTTTATACTTAACTTTCATTTCTAGAAGAAATTTCTTCCAAGAGTTCACCACAATACCAATTGCTATAATCAAGTTGTTATTCTGTGATGTCCTATTGATAATCTAGAAAGGGGATTCAGGAATGGTGATGGCATCATCTAGCTTTTCTCCTTTCTTTAGAATTTCAATCATTTGCTCCAGCTTGCATTCACTATGATCTTTTACTTTCCAGAAAGCATCCATAAGAGTATTTTTGGCAGAGTAAACCTTTGCATGCTCAACCTGCAGAACATGAATCTTCTTCTTAACTTCTCCATCCTGATCCAAAAACATACTATAGTCTTGTTTGATTCTGACAAGCTCATTCTCAATTTCCTGCAACTTGTCCTTGTATTTACCAACCACATGAGGCCACCTAAGACAATAATTGAAGATCTTATTGGCTGAATCAATGCACTATTTTAGCACATTCATTTTCTTCTTCAATTTAGCAAGAGATAGTCTAAACTACATTTTCATATGAGAAATTATTTCCTCCTCTTTTCTATCTAGAGGCATAGAGTCCATAGCCTCCTTGATACACTGAATCGACTCTTCTAGAAGTACATTCTGAAAACTCTCCAATTCAATGTTATTATCAACAACGTATCTTCCTAGGGTGTCCTCATTAAGATCCTGCTCATAAGATGGTCCATTCAACCATATATCAGTTATCTTTTGCATTCCATCTTCATCCTGAGTAATCTTCAATATCTTTGCTTTAAACAGAGCACCTTCTTCATCACTATCTTCTGCTATTATTATTTCTGGTTCACCTGGTTTTGGTTCATCTCTTGGTGTATATTCCTCAGAGTCTTCATCCACTATATCCACAACCATTTTTCCTTTTTCCTCAACTTTTGTTGACTTGGATGCTGAAGGAGTGACACCAGCCAATTCTCTTCCTCTCTTCTGCCTTTTTGGAGGATGATCCAACTTCAGCCATTTTTACCGGAAGAGGAATAACACTTGCACCAAACCTTTCTAACAACTTCCTAAAGAAGTTTTCATAAACTTGATCACCATTTTCAAAAGAGTTTAAATGCTCAAAGATTTTCTTGCAAATTGACATATTTTGCTTCCATACCACATTATCATTCAGAGGCAAGCAATTCAGGAAATACCCCATAATGCATGTAGCCAGGGTACCAAACCTGAAAGAGTATCCTATATCCTTCGTTAGTTGTACATTCTCCAACAATTGATCCTTCATCAAACCACATAGGTGAAAGTCTTCATCTTCAATTATCATCTTGTGAGTGATATGCACTACACCTACCGAGGTTGATCCTTCTCTATTTCTGAAGAAGACTTTATATGAAATTCCATGTGTAATATACCTTGTTAAAGGATCTTTGATCGTTGTAATCATCAGAGCTCTCTGATCTCCCGTTATTAGAGTTAGGACTTTGACTTCGACATTTCAAATCGATTTCTTTTTTGAAACATTGCCAGCTTTGCACAAACCTATTAGATTTTTTATTACATCCCTCGAAATTTGATAAGGTTTATCCAGAGTGAGGATATCACCATCCAATATGATCAAAATAAACTGAACTACCTTTGCATTGACGAAATGAGGGAATTCATTCAAGATATGCATATTTTTATGTTTCATTTCTCCAAGCTTTTTCAATTTGACAATAGATAACAAATTTCTTATATCATTGATTTTCTGACTGCTATATTCATCCAAAGTTACCGATCCTTGGATTTGCTTCATTTTTCGTATCGAATAGGGTTCTATTGATCACCAAATAAGTATGAAATTGACAAGCAACATAAATACCTAGAGGATTCACAACTAAATTGATTTTCACTCCTTCAAAATTTTGCTAAAAAGGTTCTCTAACTATTCTTCTTTGACACACGGTGACAAATTAGGGTTCCAAATTCCCTTTTATAACTTCACATACTTTACTTCCAGCCGCATTAAATGTGTTGCCCTAGAAGTTCCGATTACTTTGCAAACTCAGATAGCAAGCGAAGAATCCGATTTCGGACCTTCAACATTTCATCCAACTCAACAAAATGATTGCTAATACTCTTGACAATGAAAATCACAATGGATGATGGCATCCTATGATTCAATGCCAACTATACATAGGGGGACAAAGGATTTTCATGAAAAACTCCCCCTAGGCCACTAGCCTGAAGTCAATTGCCAAAAGAATTATAGGAGGGAGCTTCTGGTACAGCCTTATTTCCTTCATCAGATTCAATTTTCTTTACCCACATTTTCTTCATTTGATCTCTTATCTCTTCCACAGATGCTTTTTGTTTTTCTTTGTTTTCTTTCTGTGAATTTCTCCTTTCATAAACCAGACCTCTTTTATTCATGTTTCTATTCCTGGAGAACCTTGCAATGTGACCAAATTTGTTACAATTGTAGCATAACATATTTTTCTGTGTATACCATTCATTCCACTGATTTCCTTATGATCTGCATTGATTAGCAACATGTCCAAATCTTCCACAGGTATATCATTTGATGTTACTTGCACTAACTGATATACTTCTGCATTCTAATGACTTATGGCCAAACTTGTTGCATTTAAAACACTGACCATAAAATCATGGGGTGCTAAAGTTTATCTTTCTTCTACACTAAGAAGTCATATGCCCAAATTTATTATAGACAAAGCAATATCCATTAAATTGTTGAGCATTGGGTTGCCTTATCAAATTTCTTCTGCCTTTGTTCTTCTTTTCAGGTTTCTTCTATTCATATCCTAAACTCTCACCCTTCTCATAGCGAAGACCTCGCTTATCATTTTTCTCCTTTTGTCCTTTAGTTATCTCATAAAGCCTATTAGAACTTATCTTGAACTTCTCCTTGAATTCATTTGTAGTAGTAAGCTCATTTATGAAAATAACTACCTGTCTCTCAAGCTCTTGTTCACTATTTCTAGATTGTTGCATTTCAATCTCTAGCTGAATGAATCCACTATTAATTCTGCTGCATTCTTCAGATTTTTCTTTCAAGGACTGGGCTAGATTATCCTCTTTATTCTTTCTTTCTTCAATCTCTTTGGTTAACTTTATTGCCACAGATTCCATTTCAAGCTTTAGAGTTGCATTGTCCTTAGCAAGATTTTCACATTATTCTGTTATTTCTCTTAGGGTTTGATTTAGATGGACATCATTTAGACCTTTGCTTTCTTTTTGCTTTTGTTAATCACATAGTTCCTTTCTCTTTTCCCTTAACTCATTTATTTTATCCTTCAATGATTGAATGAATTTTTCTGTAGCCACAAGATTTGATTTTAGTTCCATGACCTCTGCTTTAGACTGATCAAGATCAGTGGGTGCCACCATAAGCTATTGTTGAAGACCACCAGCATCCATTATAATTAAAGATCCACCTCAAGTTGTTAAACTCTAGAAGAGGAACCTGCTCTGATACCAATTGTTGGACACTACGAACACTGAGAGGAGGGGTGAATCAATGTTCCACAATATTTGATTTTCAAATCAGATAAACTGTCAACAACAATAATTAAACCCTCAATAGCATTCACAAAAGAAAACATGTAAACACATTAAAGAACACCATAACACCAGGATTTTGACTTGGAAACCCTATTAAGGGAAAAACCATGGTGGAGATTAATCCACAAAGTATACTCTGTTAAAATTATGATAAAAGGGAATGCACTTGCATTTAGGCACACTGCCTAGAGCTCACTACTCAAAAGAGAAGGCTCACTGCCTTACAAAATATATTTGATATTACAAAAAAATGTTGAACTGAGAGTATAGCATCTACAAATGCTTGAATTCAATTCCAATTAAGCAAACAATTAGATTCCAGATCTTTTATCCAGTTCACACTTCTTCTTTGCTCTGCTCTGCTCTCCTACAGAAACCCTTCTATAGCATAAACAAAATTCGCTCAACAAATCTTCTAAAATTAGCCAATATAGTTGTTGTCCACTTTTTCGCACGCACACACACCTTCTTACAACTTCATCTCACTTCTATCATCATTTCAAAATGATTTTCTGATCTCCTTTATATATCCACTAACAAGAAATTTATTATATGTCGGCTTGAAAACAAAATATAAAATTCTTGCCCATGTCGGCTCAAATCACTAATTGTAATTGATGTGTACCCTCACAAGTCAGATAGATTATAGTAGGGAACCAAAAAAAATTTCCAAACATAAGAAATAGTTAAACACATACTCCTTATACATCCACGACACATCATACGCAACAGGTTAGGGAGAATGAGAAAATAAACATTAAATCATTCTTTCGAAACTCTTGACACGTACTCCGACTAATGCAACACCAAAAAAATTTCTAATAGAATAGAATACATGCTAAAGAAGCTTCCCTGGGGATCCACACCACAAAATAGTGATCCGGTGAAGTATTTAGATCAACTTATCAATCTGATACCCTATACTTTATACTTTCTACTGGTAGATTACAGTCTCTTACTTCTCTTGCTGGAAGGAGTAACTTCAACACTACAGACCATAATGTTGACTCCAGTTGCCATCAATGACAACACTAGAAGCCAAAAAAAATCTCTCAAATCCATATTCCAACATGATGTTGGAGGGGACCAGATATTCATGGGGTTCTTGTATGTTAGCCCATTTGTATCATGATTTGTACCAGGTTGTTTATTGTCGGGCGGCAAGCCTCTCTTCTAGAGTTACGTTGTTGCAAATATGGGCGTGGGAGCATATAGTGATCACTCGGCCAATGGGAGATAGACATCGACCAGCGGGTAGACCTTATGTTTTCAGCTACATAGGTCCATTTGTTTAGCATAAGCTGGGAAAATTAGAGTATTGGAGACGTGCCTTAGATGATCTGGAGACCATGACATGGTGCCCTTACTTGGATTGTGACGTGTGGCCAGAGGATCAGATGGAGATTCCATTCATGATGCTATCACGATACTTGATGGGACAGGCACGTTCTATAATTGAGAGATATTTGTATATGCGGGTTTATCATTAGTTTGGATGAGTTTAGGCGATGCCTCAGGGGTTTTCCCATTATGCATGGTAGTGACAGGATGCGATAGAGTGGGGGTCATGCTTATCTTATGGTGCTGCTCGTACCAAATATTATACATTGGTGCCAAGTTTGTGGGATTATGCTCCACAGGTTGTAGATGCAAGGATGACAGAGGATTATTTTGAGTATTTCTACACACATTCGTTTATGAGGTTATCGAGTCCTGATGAGCCCTGTTGGAGCTGTAAATTTCTGTAATATTTTCACATATTTTGCTTGACCCTAAGTTTCCATATGGTCCTCATCCTAAAACACTAGGGTTTGTTTTCCTATCATTTTGCTCATTTTTCGTCCATTGTATTCATTGGGTCTTGCATGATTCACATCGTGGTCTTTGTCTCCCTGATCCATTTTGCATGTTTCAGCTTGCATGAGTCTATATTGCCTATCGGCAAGACTCATCTGGTGTCTCAGCGAATAGATTTTATCTGCAGGTGGTTGTCGGCATAGCTTTCATAGGGTTTTGGCGATAGGAAGATGCAAATTTTGAAAAGAGTTTGGGCGTCGTTGTAATGTCATGCCGAAGTTGTGTTGTCTTACCGACTGGTCAAAGTGGGTTTTTATCGGTGTAAGACTTTTTTCTACATAACGTCTTGGCAAGCTCTCGTGGTTTCACCGACAATTACATTGAATTTTCTTTTTGGCCGGACTAAGGGTATTCGGTATAAGGTCATAACGATTTCTATTTGTTTCACCGACCGGCGCTTAAGGGATACATTTCAGTGTGAGTTGGGGCTTTTGATATATCGTCTTGGCGAATGACCTTGGTCTCGCTGATAATGCATATGGAGACTCCATCGGTATGAAAATATTTTGGTCTTGGCGAACACGAGTGACTTCAAGGTATTTCAGAATGACATGGTGTTGTCTCCGAGATGTCTCGCCGATACTGTATTGTCTTGGCGATAGTGAGTGGGGAATGGTTTTCGGCATAGGAGGTGCTTTGTCTCGGTGACTTGGAGTTGGGTGAGAAGCCTTCGGTGAAACATTGTATAATCTACATAAGGTTTCCCCGATAGTTACAAGTTATAGCGACAAACATGAGACGAAGGGTTTCTATTGGTATAAGAACATTGATGTCTTGGTGATATATTGTGGCTCGAGGCTTTCAGCAGAACGAAGTTAACTCGCTATGGAGTCTCACCAATGTTGTGTGGTCACAGCGAGACTTAAAGAATCAAAGGAATATCCTTTGACCTCGGTGTAACAAGCAAGGTGCTATGGTGACCCAGGGTAAATGATGAATTTCAGGGAAACAGGATGAAGTCTACATGAGGTCTCCCCGAGAATGATAAGCTACGACGATAGTGAACAAAATGAAAGGATTACATTGGTGAGAGATATGCATGGTCATGGCGAATTTGGAACATGGGAACACTGGCAGGGAGCGATAAGCATTAATTTTCCTTCGACATACCTTCTGGCCTGTCTTGGCAGTTGGTTGGCGATTAAAACAGAATTTCAAAGTGTTGGGCTGACATGACTGGGCCCGATTGTAATGGTTGATCGATATGGATTTTGGCTGACATGTGATCTCAACATATTTTGTTTTTTGATTGCTGGTGTATAAATATACACCCCAATTGTAATAGAAAAAGAAGATTTTAGATTAGAAAAATACAGTAGAATAAAGTTCTCATTCTGGAGACCATGGTGCATGTTTTTAATGGTGGTTTCAATGAAATTCAGCTGGTGTGACAGGTTATTTTTGGTATCAATTGTCTGTTAAGCTTATTGGAAAGTATTGCTGAAGCTGTCTCCAATTTGATTTTTTCTGGTTGTTTAAATTGGAATAACAAGTTTACTTTCAATTTATCTGTGCACATTTGCTGTATTTGTGTGATTAATTAACTGGTTCTCTCAAGTAGGGATTAAATCCTTTTCATTGATCACAGTAATCAGGAAGATTCATTTGGATTATTAAAGAAGAGCTTAGTAGTCATAATCTTGCTTTGTTTATACAAGTTATGAACATATCATATGCCTGCAATTTGATTTTCTGCTAGAATAAGTTGCCCACTTCTGTTTCGTTTGACTCTGCATACCCAACAAGGCACTGGTCTCTGCAATTTCATTATTTGAATTCATTCAATCTCTTTTATCAGTTAATTAAGCATTTTAGGATTTAAATCAGAAGATAGTTATCAAATTTGATTTCATTTTGTTCACTGTCATCTGCCATTATGGACAAAGCATTTTAGAGGGATAATCATAAGATAAGCCTGCTCAATTCAAAAGGTACACCCGCCTGGGTTTAGCAGCACCTAAAGAGTAGAAGGTTGAGTTCTCTTGACCTTGTTTTGTTACCCTAAAATGTATCAAGAGATTGGTAGCCTCTTGAGGTATCCTTGCCTGCGTTTTTGAGAGCTAACAAGCCCATTCCTCCATTTGATGATGATGATAAGGCACCGCCTCAGGCACCGCGACAGAGGGGGGATGGAGAGGAGGAGGAGAGTAATAGTGGGTATGGAGGGGATGACGATGGTGTTGATGGTGGTGGTGGTGGTGATGGCTCAGGTGCAGGGACATCAGGTGTAGTTGGGAGTCACATTCTAAATTTTGTAGTACCTCACCTGGTGATTCCTAGGATTCAGATTGGATTCCCCTCTCATCAGCACCGGGCGCAGATAGATGCATTACAGGCACAGATTCAGACTCTTTAGGGTCAATTAGTGCAAGCTCATGCACAAGTTGGCCATGCTCAAATACTGATGGTGGATAGAGATGGAACTAGGCAATAGGTACAACTCGTATAGGCACAGGTTCAGACTCTTCAGGGTCAGTTAGTCTAGGCCCAGGAATAGGTTGTCATACTTACTGTGGAGAGGGATGCCTTGAGATATCTGGTAGAGCAAGTCGAGGCCATTACCAAGAGATTATAGCAGGCTGCAATGGCTACGGGTACAAAAAATTTCCTTTGAGAGATTTGACACACTGCTCAGGAGGCTCAGTTTTACAGGGGTAAATATCATGAGGTGGTTCCTCTTGAGTGGCGAGAGATCTTTGCATAGTCTCAATCTGGCAGGTCCCGGTCTCAGACTATTAGCATGGGTGTTACACATCCATTGCCTGGAGATAGGAGAGATCTTGGTGTAGGTCCATCAGGTGGAGGAGGTACTGGTTCTATGATATCAGCACAGTCTAGGGGGAGCACGACATAGCTCTGGTTAGGATAGAATATTTGGATGTACTTTGGACATGATGTATACACAGTTGTGACATTGATGATGTACTTCTTATTTTCAGAATTTTCGATATAGTGCCATTTTTTATATTGATGTATCTCGTCATACTTTTAGATATCCTTGTACACTCTGACATTATTATTTTTGAGGTTATATGATATGCGGTGATGATTATGATCTATGTGTTGATATGATGATAGATGTCTATGATGCCTTTAATTTCCTTGTTATGATGATGATTATGATATGCATTTAATTCCTATGTTATGATGATGATATGCTATGGATGCATTTAATTTCTATGTTTATGATGATGATAATATGATGTGCATTTAATTTCTATGTTATGATGATGATGATGTGATGGATTTTATATTTTTGTAATTTTTTGATGCAAATAAATGATGTAATGAATGAATGAATGTGTATATGAAATGATTGTGTGATGGTACCTAATTCGATGATGATATGATATGATAATGCAATGATGGCTGATTCTATATGTTTTATGGATTTATGCAAATGATTTTTTATGCTATGTGAAATGGATTTGATTATGCAATAATGATATGTGATGAAATGTGATGTTTTGATTGATTATGTATGGATGTAATGATAATGAGATATAATGATTATGTAAATGATGCGTGATGTTTTGTTATGATGAATTATGTAAATGATTATGCAGATGACTATGTTCTAGGGTCTTAAGTTTAAATGAGTGAATCTATCCAACTTCCAAGACTTGTGGGAAGGTCGTCGTCAGTTGATTCTTTGTTAAATTAAGCTTCACAAAACCTGACATATTTCCCAATTCTTTTGGAAATTTGAAGAGACTCACTAATTTAAGCTTAGTGAACCACTTTCCTAATGCCACTATATGAAATGATTTTGATTATGTAAATGAAATGTGATGCACATCTTTTTGTGTATTCTGATGCAAATATTATGATGTGATGTATGGATGAATGAATGATGTCATAATGTTTTCTATTGTATGCAAATGATGATGCAACTAACATGCAACTAAATGAGAATGATGTGTTTTTGGCAATGTCAAGTGTACTCAATCCATTAATGCAAGTGATAACATCATTGTTGTAGCTTTGGAAACCCCATAAATACAAATGCAAGCTAACATGGATGCAATCTACTCTAACCATGTAGATCTCATATGCAAAAGTTGTCATTCGTAACAGCCAATTTTTCGTGCTTTTTATCATCATTGGGCCTTTAAAATGTTGAAAGTGAGTACAAGCATCAATAGTATATTTAGACCATGATGACCTGAGTACTACTTCCATGATTTTTGATAGTGCAAGTTAACACAAGCATCTAAGTAGAATTAAACCGAGATGACCTGAGTATTGCTTGCGTAAACAGACAAGAGTCAACCGTTTTCCTATGCAAGTTCAGAATGTCATTAGTGATACTTTGTAGAGCACGTCTCATGACAATTTGCAGAGTAATAATGATCAACTCACAAACAACAGACAAATAAAAATCATACTCCTTCCTAGCTCCTCTACTTCGATACATCATCGAGATGCTCCAAAGATATGATGGCAAAAATCAAAGTACAAAAATTGAACATTTTTGTTTAACGTGATAAACCCATGATTTAGAAGAACATCATCCATTTGAAGTTTGCTTTTGATTTGATTGATTTGGCTGTTTGATTTGGATGGTTGATGTGTTCCTATTTGTGTAATTGATGTTCAATGTTGAATTGCACTATGATCATTGTGTTGGGTTGTGTTGTACTTTTGTTGTTTGTCTATTGGTTCAAGCTCAAAGTTTATTTTCCCCCAATGAGTTCAGGATTTTTCCCCCAGTCTAGGGTGAGACACAACCGCGATGCCATGATATGCACATGGTGCTTTCAGAGGATAGGCAGATGGATGGCGAAAGCGAATGGCGAAAGTGAATGGTTGGCATGCTCAAATAGATGGAAAAACTAATCTATCACAAATAGCGCCTGTTTCCAAGTTTTCACTAGTTTTTATTGCACTTTTTTTTTAGATTTTTAGATTTTTTAGATTTTTTTAAGTTTTTTTTTTGAAATTTTAATCTTTTTTGATTTTTTTTGATTTTTGATTTTTTTTGATTTTTGAAGGACATTTAAGATAGAATGAGATGAAATTTTTTTCCCTAATCTCGTCAAGAACAAAGGAAGAAGATGAGACATGAATTTTTATAAGCTAGGAGATATGGAATGGAAGAAGGCTAGGGTAATGATAATGACCAAGATGATCAAGATATGGTATGATTTAGAAAGAATGATGGAATATGGATAAAGTGAAGGATATGATATGGAAGATATGGATAAAGCGAAGGATATGATATATGATGTTCAAGAAGATCATTAACCTTGTCAAGATCAAAGGTGGAAATGTGGAAGATAATATATGCATGATAGGAAGATGGAAGAAGAACGTAAGCATCAAGTTTCACAACCAAATATTCCTCTGATAAACCATGGCCATGGGAATTAGACCTTTAAATGCTGGCAGATTTAGGGTATGATGCGATAATGGATAGGAGGTTGAAAGGTTTGTTGATGGATAGATGGAAAGGATGGCAAGATCAACATTGGCACACACCTTGAAGGGTGGTGGAGTGATGGAGGAAAAATGGATTTGGAAGGTGATAGGTTTTTAGATGAAAGATTGGAGGAAGCTTTTCGATTAGCAAATTTGGATGCCAAATTAGATTTTATTGCTTCTATGAGACTTTTAGGAATCCACATGACTTTTGACTTTGATTTTTACTTTGTGGGCCTTTGTGGCCTTTGAGATTTTTCTTTTTGCTTTATGGGCCTTTGTGGCCTTGGAAATTTGTCTTTTTGCTTTGATGGGCCTTTGTGGCCTTTTGAAATTTTCTTTTGATTTATGGACCTTTGTGGTCTTTGAAAATTTCCTTTTTGCTTTGATGGGCCTTTGTGGCCTTTTTTATTTTTCCTTTGATTTTGGATCAAAATTTCTTTTATTTTTGCATGTCTCTTCGAGGAGACATGTGGATTTTGATATAGAAGCTTTTGCAATTTGGCACCAAAATTGCTTCCAAGAGAAATGGGAGGGGTAGATTGAGATGAATGGTATGGAGGTATTATGGATGAGTGAGTGTAGGTAGAATTTTGAAAGGGCATCAAGGATGAGTGCCTTTGTTGTTCTTGAGGAATAGGATATGGACCTAGGATAGATGGAAGGTTTGATGGACTAGGATGAAGACCTAGGATAGATGGAAGGTTTGGTGGATTAGGGTGAGGACCTAAGATAGATGGTAGGTTTGATGGGATGGGAAACTTAGTTGTATAACCAAGGCCATGGTAATATGGGTTTTCTTGAGCAAGAAGGGGTTCTGGGATACCTTGTTCATGAAGTCCTAATCATTTTCCTTTGTAGTTCATACTTTGACACATTCGTTTACCGATAGGATATGTATTGTTTGTGAAACAAGATGCAAGTCCATTTTGGGGAGGATATGATATGGATGAAAGGATAGGTGTTGGAAATAAACCAGAGGGGATAAAGGTGGAGGATCCCAATTTGTAGGTGTGGGGTTCATGGATAGCTTGTATAGGTGTGAAAGGATCTTGACATGGGGATGATGGGGTACTTTGATCTTGACTTGGAAGAGGACCAAAAGGTCTAGAAGATGAAGAAGCTTGCTCTTTATTAGGTGTGGAATCATCATGTAGTGGTGTGAAAGGCATATCTTGATCTTGAGGAGGATGAACATCCTCATGGAATGGAGGGATATCCTCGGATGGAAGCCTATCTTGATCTTGATGAGGAAGGGAATCATGAGATTTTGTAGAAAGAATATCTTGATCATTGGGTGATAGGACATCATTAGATAGGATGGAAGAATTATCATTCTCCTGGGATGCAATGGAATCGTGAGATGGTATGAATTTATTAGATGGGGTGGAAGAAGAACTTGTAAGAATACTTTTCTCTTGACATGGAAGGGAATTCTTGTGGATGAAAAGTGAAAGGATGGGATCATCATAGAATTCTTGAGAGATTCGGTCTTGGTCAAAGATTGGAAGAACTTGTGGAATTTTGGTATCATTGGATGAAGTGGAAAGAATGTTTTGATCTTGAGGTGTAGAGGAGTCTATCACATCATGGTTTAGACTGAGAGATTGACATGAATCATTGGATATAGAATATATGATAGAAGAAGGTGGTTGGATGGAATTGTTAACTTGAGTGAAGAATCCTGAGATTTATTTTGACTTATGGGAGGTGAAGATAGATGCATGACATGGTAAGATTGTTCAATATCCTTTGTGTTTGAAGACTTTGATTTGGGTTTCTCATTTAACTTTTTCAAGAATTCAAAGAAATTGAACTTGGATGATGTAGTTGTTGGTGGGGAAGGTGTCATGTCCGTATTTCTGTCAAATGGATAAGATTAGATTTCTGACAAAAAATATCTTTCTGTGGTTGTTTCCCTTTACATATCCCAGATTTTTTGTTGAAAGTTTTTCATTTGATGAGCTAAAGCATTCAATTGATCCTCATCTATTTCAGCCATGGTGGTTTGAGTTTCAATTTCCTATTCTTTGAGTTTATGCTTTTTGGGGTCTTGTTTGAATGGGCATGCAAGTGTTATACTTTAACTAAAATTTGATCTTGGTTTGGAAGAGTGCTAAGAGTAAAAACTAAGTCAAATAGAATGACAAATTCTAAAGAGACTAAGTTTGATTTGACTATATAGCTTCATTTCATGATGAGATGATGATAAATCCTGATGACGAAAGTAGGCTTAATAATCAAAGGTGTGATAGGTTTGATGATTTAGGAACTTTGAGATGTTAGATCTTGGTTTAGTTTGGAGAATTCCCATTGTAGAGGTCAGTTTTAACAAGTTTAGACTCTGTGGTATCTGAGGAATGTTTTGGATTGAAAAGGATTCCCGAAATGAGACTGACTGTCAAATAGGAGATGAACTTAGGTCACTAGTTTTTTGGTCTACAAAATGTTCCAAAAAAAGTGCAATATGTGCCAGAACAGGTACAATATGTGCTAGAACAAGTGCAAAATGCACCAAAATAGGTGCAAAGTGCGCTAGAATAGGTGCAAGATAGGCCATAATAGGTGCGATATGCGTTGGACTAGATGCAAGATGCACTGAAAAAGGTGCAAGATGTGCCAGAAAAATTTACAAGGCTTTGTAAGCAAGTTTTTACTCTAGTAACTTGGACAGTATGGGTGAATACAGGTGCAAGATGCGCCAGAAGGCAGCCAAGATGTGCTAGAAGGTTTACAAGATGCGCCAAATTGGGAGAACAACACCATTTCTTGAAATTTTGTTTGATTCTTTGGATTTTTCAGTTAAAGACTTGGTTGTTTCAATGAATTTTTTTTGAATCAAGGTTTTCAATTTCGACATGTGATGTTTTGTTTGAAATTTGTTTTGAAAACACTTTGATAAAGACACATCAAGCAATGTACAATCCTAAGGCTGTGAAAGACTATATTCTTTTAGATTCCACACAGGTTTTATGCCAACTACACTTATTCCTAGCGGATGATTAGATGCTTGACCCCACTAGCTCCCCTCCACGACACTCTCTTCTATGGGGTAGCCAAGCATCAATACCCATGAATCTCTCATGGAATATTTCTCATCTCTACTAAAAACTGTGAGAATGTGAATGCCTTTGCAATGACGATTGTTGCACCAAAGAATAGATAAAGGTTTTTGGCCAAACTATAGCAAGGGTTCTAGTACAAAATTTGTTTTCATGGGGGATAATCCATGCAGTGAGAGACCATTATTTCCCTTCTCATCAGAACTATCCTCGTGATACTTGCCTTTGTTCAAGTACCCACATTTATATATTGGCTAGAAGTCGCTTGGCTTTAGCGTGTTACCGGTTGGGTCATTCCCTTGGGTGATTACTTTTTCCCACAAGGCACGCCCTCTAAGATAAATAAAAGCAAGCAATTATACTCGTAGTTCGATCAAACTTTATTCCACATGAATAAAGAGAGAACACACACTGTATGTATATTCCACTCACACTTGCAGATAAACATGAATGGGTCTGGCTTTTTGGTCACCCAGTTAAGGGGAGAGCATATGCCTACCATCCATCAAGCATGAAAGACATGGTTTTCATTAACCTTTTAATTAAGCTATGTTCCTAACTTAACCAAAAGGAAACAATTAAATCACTTCCAGCCCCTGTAATATGTTAGTAGTTTATGTTTGAGTCTTTGATAGTGAATCTGGGAAACCTGCAAAACAAAAACATAGAGTATTAGTCTTTGGATTTAGTGAAAATAGGGAAACTACAAAATGCACCAAAGCAAAGACAAAATGCACCAATATGGAAGAAAAATGTGCCAAAACACATGCATTATGCGCCAAAATAGATGCAATATGTGCCAAAACTCATGCAATATGCTCTAAAACTCAAAAAACATGTTTTGGAACCGTGGTGAACTTTTCTAAAATTTTGCAATATGCACCATTTTTGATGCAAGATGTGCCAAAACTCATGCAAGATGTGCCAAAACAGAGACAATATGTGCCAGAAGACATGCAATATACACCAAAATACATGCAAGATGCACCAAAAGTCTTACGTCTGAAGCTGCGAACATAAATTTTCCAGAATGTTAAAAAAAATGGGGCAGGGCCCCACGGTGGGCACCATTTTGTGTATGTGTGAAATGTGGAAAGTTAGTAAATCAACAAAAACCTTAATGAAATGAATTATATCAAAGATTCAAATCAAATAAGCTACTCTAAATTATCACAAAACAAAGTCTTTTAAGAACATCTCATTGTTCTCTATTCTTAAAGATTCCTTTATCCCTTTGGCCCTCAGATTTCCATGTGTACAAAAGCTATTAGAATGAAACTTAAGAAACGAGATCAACATTCAACATGCAAGCCAACTAAGTTCCTACATGAAACTATATGATGGAAAGGATAATGGATACTATGATGAATGGATGATGGTGTTAGATGATTCAAGGTAGATACTATGGTATTGAGATGGGATGATTCTACATATGCTCAAATGCAAACTATAGAAAACTAAGATGATAGTCCATATGCTCAAATGCTAACTATGAATATGCTAATATAAAATGCAACTATGAAGCAAAGTATTACTCTAATGTCTAACTATGATGCAAAACATGGTATAAAATGTAACTATAAGACTCCATAATGCTCCCAAGCTCAAATGATATTCCTGCATGATAACTCTATTCAAAAGTGGATGCAAAATACAATGCCAAAGGGTTGTATTTATAACATTTTCCAAGCATCTTGTGAGGTGGCAATGATCGACGGTCCAGATTCAAACAAGAAGGATGAATGGTCGAGATGAAGAGAATCAAGAAGTTGTCCCCTTGACCAAAGGCAACATGCCAAATGGATGGAAGAATCTCGACCAATGGGCAACATTCCAAATGGATGGAGGACTCAAGTGTGGGAAGAAAATGCCATTTGTTTGAAAATTGGTGGAAGTGTGTGAGGAATAAGCCATGTGCTTTAAAAATTGGTTGAAGATAATTCTAATTAAAAATTAGAATTATTTAATTTCATGTGACCTTGGTGAGGTGGCACAAAAAGTTGTAGACATGAGCTTGAATTCTTAATCGAGATTAGTGAAGATTAATTAAATAAAACAAGATTATGGAAAATTATTTATCTAATTAATTTAGAAGAATATGATTTTAGATTTGGATAATTTAGAATATGAAAAATGTAAATAAATTAAGAATTTATTCATACATAGTCAAAATATTAATTAAATAACTAGTATTTAATAAATTAAATGCCAAGACCGATTTTAGGTGTATACACTAGATGTTTTCCTTAAAGTTTTTAGTTAAATTGAGAAACTCAATTTAAAGGAAGATTTAGTTGGGTGGTGACAGACATACTTGAGAAACCCAAAGAATTCAATGAGCGCAACACTAGAGACCAGCTAGAAGGTTGTGTAGGCATGGAGGAGAGGGTGGTTGTTTGAGCTTTGACAATTCTCTGACTTATGTTGGTGAAAATGAAAGATAGGCCTTCCTATTTATAGGAAATTTTGCATTAATGACCCACATTAATTGCTCATACGACAGCTAGCAGGGTAGATGGGCTAGGGTTTCGAAGGAGCGGTGGCGGGAAAGTCAGGACCTGGAAGGTGGGTGCCACCCCAGGCATCGACGTTTGGACAGGTGGAAAAAAAGACGGCCATGACGGAAACGGGATCCACGATGTGGGCGGATGCCCCGAGTTAGCCGCCGATGGAACAACAAAAACAAGGTGGCGATAGGCAAGGGGAAATCCGCAAGGGTGGACCCATAGGGGTCGAAGGATGCTAGTTTGAAAGCTTAAGGGAAACCTACCAAGGAAATCCCGCAAAGGCCAAGGACTTAAAAATTTCTTGGGTGGTGAACTTTGGTTAACTAAAAATGATGACTTTAAGACTTCTTGACCACTTGGAACTCAAAATTAGGGGCACAAAATGAGGCAAAGGAAAAAAGTGACCTGAAAAAGGCGACAAGAGAGGGTCCCCGTTCTGAATGGGGCATGTGTGCTATAGGAACAATAGTTTTTATGGCTATTATGAAATATGTGACCTTAGAAGGTAGGCATAGGGAATTTTACTATTACCATCTACCTCTTCTCAATCATCTACATCTTAAAATGTTGTTAAGTTTTCCTTTTTTCTCGCTAACTGATTTGGAGAATTCTATTAAGAAGTGTTTGGACACTGCTGCCCAAAACCTTGATGAAACACTCCCCCTACCACTCCACTAGGGCCTCATCCTAATGATTTATCACTTCCATCTGGCTCTTTGTCCACCCAAACCTATATCTGTTGTTCATATTAAGGAGCTTAAACCCCTTAACCAGGCCACTGCAAATCCCTCCCTGACCAAGTCTAAGGGCCCTAAAAGGAAAATCCCTCTGGTGAACACCGAAACTCTTAATACCCCTAAGCCTAAACCTCTTGCCAAGAAAAAGAAGGGTGGAGCTAGGATTGCTTAGTTGAAAGTGGCGGTTGGGCTTTGCAAGCTCAAAATTTCTCCCCGTAAGATGGAAAGCAAACCTGCAGCAAGGAAAAAAGTTAAGGAAGAGGGTAAATGCTAGGTTGAGCTATCGACCATGGTTAACAAAGAGAAGATCAATGTGGGTAAATATTCTAAGGGGGACACCATTGTGGTTTCTACTATGGATGCAAGGATAAAGAATACTAGCATTAGGAGATCCTATAGACTAGTGAAAAACAATAAGAAAGTGACTGTGAATGATATTTCGAGTGATGAGGAGCAAACTAGCTGCAAAGGAAAGGGAAAAGATGAAGAGGCGGAGTAGGAGGAATTTGTGGAAGGACCTAGTCATTTTTTTGACCTCAACAAGATGCTTAAGGAAGATTCGACAACCAATTCCTTGGACCCTAGGGCTATGGAGTAGGATAATGCTAAGACAATGGACAAGGAGGATGATTATAGCAAGTTGTTGGAGTGTGTGGATAAAATTTAAAGGAAATTCACTGGGTTGACTCGGTTTATCATTAAAATGATACACCATTTTGTTGGTACCCTTTCTACTTTGCTCAAGGAAGAAGCAGACAAGAAGACTATGGAGGAGGGCCCCATAGAGGTTGGGGAGGATATTATAAACCTCCTGGTATAGAAATGGGAGGGTCTAGCAAATTAGTTTTCTATCTCTATGTTATATTTTTTTGTTGGGTCTTAGTGTGTCGATTGTTGTTTTGCTATCCCTGTTTCTATTTTTTTGGTGGTTTCTATTTTAATGCTCTGGACTTGATCTTTTTTGGCCCTTTGGGCTTGTGGTGTAAAGGGTTCTACACCCTATAAATTCAACTTAATATATCAAAAAAATCACATCAAATTAAAGCATATATGTCTATTTCAACATCACATCAAATTATATATGTCTATTTCAACATCACATGAAATTTAAGCATACATTTCTATTTCAACATCACATCAAATTGTTCCAAGTTAAAACATCATAAATTTTCAATCCAAAATTTTCCAAGAAAAAATATTAAAGTCACTTTCTCAAGAAGGAAAAAGTGGAAAGGAGTGTTCTATTTCTTTTGCATCCTCCTAAGTAGCACTGCCTTCTGAGTATTGGTCCTTTTGGACCTTAAACTGAGCAATTTCTCTGCTCCGCAACTGAGTGTTGTGTCTATCTAGGATTCTAATGGGCTCCACTAGCACCACTCCTGGATCCTGTACTTGCAAGGATTTCCAATAAAGTACATGAGTCACATCAAGATGATATGGCTTAAGTAAGGAAACATGAAACACATTATAAAGTCAAGCCAGAGTAGGTGGTAGAGCTAGTCTATAAGAAACTGGGTTAATCACTTCCAAGACTTCAAATGGTCCCACATATCTTAGGGCCAACTTGGAATACTTTCTAAAATCAATAGAAATTTTATGAGGTTTAACTCTTAAGAAAACTTTATCACCAATTGCAAATTCTCTAAGAGTTCAGTTCTTGTAGGCATAACTCTTCTATCAGTCTGTCGCCTCCTTCATTCTACTCTTAATGAACCTCATTTGTTCTTCCATTTCCTTAAGAATTTCAGTTACTACTATGATTCTATCCTCCAATTTATCCCAAATGATGGGGATGAGACACTTCTACCCATACAGAGCTTCAAACGGTTCCATGGCTAGGGATGTATGGTAAGAGTTGTAAGAAAAATATACCAAAGGAAAATATTCTTCCCACCTGTACTATTGATCGATACAATACATTCGAAGGAGGTCTTCGACTACCTAATTCACCCTCTTTGTCTACTTGTCAGTCTGAGGATGATAAGCTGAGCTGAAATTTAGTTTGGTCCCCAATGTAGCATTTAGGGTCGTCCAAAACCTTGAGTTCATTTTGTGTGTCCCTATCATAAATGATAGTCTTTGGCACTCCATGCAAGCGGAAGATCTCCTAGAAAAAATTCTTATCCAGGGTCAATGATCCATCCTTAAGCTTTCCTGGAATGAAGTGCACAACCATAGTCAACTTATCAATCATGACCAAGATAACAACATGCTTTTTCTTGCTCAACAACAACCCCTCTACAAAATCCATACTGATCACCTGCAATTTATACTTAGGCATGTCATGAGGATATAGTAACCTAGTTGGATGTGCATTTTCAACCTTGAATTGATGGCACTCTAAGCATGTGGTTATGTACTCCACTACATCCTTCTTGAGTTTAGGCCAAAAATACAAATTCTTCAACTTTGCAATCATCTTGGATACTCTAGGGTGTCCTGAATAAGGTGCATTGTGAACCTCTTCTAAAACTAACTTCCTTAGCTCTCTAGAGTCAGGAATATACATCCTTCTCTGATATCTCAAAATACCATCCAATTTGATCTCATACTCATTGAACTGATGATCTGAAGGATTTACTACTAGGGCGCTCTTCACTCTCTCATAGTGCTCATCCCTTGGTAGATACTTAATCACTTGCCATCTCAAGTTAGACCTTTATGAGATCATGGTTTTCAGATGTCTTTTTCTACTAAGAACATCAACCACTTTGTTCTCTTTTCCCTTTATATACTCAATTCCAAAGTCATACTCGCTAAGGAATTCCAACCAAGTTCTTTGTCGCACATTAAGGTTTGGTTGAGTAAATATATATCTCAATCCCAAGTGGTCCTCCTTGAGTTCAAATGGCTTTCCCAAAAGGTAATGCCTCCACATCTGTAAGGCATGAACTATCATGAACAATTCTAAATCATGAGGCGCATAGTTCACTTCATGCTACTTGAGCTTCCTTGACTCATATGCTACTACTTTTCTGTCTTGCATTAATACTACTCCCAATTTCTCTCCTAAAGAATTTGTGATTACTATGAATCTCCCATTAGGATCAGGGATGGTCAGCACTGGTGTTGTCATGAGCCTCTCCTCTAGGAGTTGGAATGCTTGCTCGCATTTCTCGGTCCATTCAAATCATGTTCCCTTTCTTTGGAGTGAGATAATGGAGATGCAATCTAGGAGAACCCTTGCACAAAATTCCTATAGTATCCCACGAGGCCCATGAAGCTACGAAATTATGGCACATTCTAAGGAAACAACTATTCCATGATCGTCTTGATCTTCTCGGGGTCTACAAAGACTCCTTTAGCTGAAATGATGTGGCCTAGATAGTGCACCTTGTCCTGATTAAATGAATACTTGGACAACTTCCCAAAGAGTTTCCTTTCTCTCAGCCGCTAAAAAAACATCCTCAGGTTCCATTCATTCTCTTCGATAGTCTTTGAGTAGACTAGGATGTCGTCAATGAAGATAAAAACAAAGCCATCCAAGTAGTCTCTGAATACATTATTCATGAGGTTCATAAAGTTTTTTGGTGCATTAGTCAAACCAAAAGGTACCACTATGAACTCATAATGTCCATACCGAGTTCTAAATGTAGTCTTCAGAATATATTCTTCCTTAATTCTTAGCTGATGGTGCCTTGATCTGAGGTCAATTTTGGAGAACATCGTTGCTCCCTTCATTTGGTCAAACAAATCATCAATCCTCAAGAGTGGATATCGATTCTTGATGGCCACCTTGTTCAACATCAGATAATCTATACATAGATGCAAGGTTCCATCCTTATTTTTCACAAAGATAACCTGTGCTCCCCAAGGAGACACACTAGGTCTTATAAGCCCTTTTTCCAACAATTCCATTAACTAGTCCTTCAACTCATAGAGTTTTGTGGTGGTCATCCGAGAGGGTTCCTTGGATTGAGGCTCAACTCCTGGAACAAGGTCAATAGAAAAGTCAAATTCCCACTTTGGAGGCAACTTTGTAAGTTCATCAAGGAATACATCTTGGAACTCCTTGAGAATAGGATAGTCATCTAAATATGGTTCCTTGCACATCCCTTTCGATGAGCCTTCTTGAGCTGCATTGCAAGAATCTGTCTAAGCTCTAAGGGTCTCTGCATTCCATAAACCTCAAGTTGGTTTCCATAATCATCCTGATAGTTGAATACCTTATCCTCACAATTTACTATAGCCTTATTCTTAGTTAACTAATTTATTCTGAAGATTACATCGTATGAACCTAAAGGTTCCACATACAAGTTGACCTGAGTTTGAAAGGTTGGAAGCTCTAATTCACTGCAAAAGAGATAGGTATCTACCCTCCGCTCTGGTCAATTACCATATTGGACTGTCCATGAATTTTCCATGTATCGAGGTCTAATGGGTATCTTGAAGATTATTCTACGATCTATAAAACATTTAGTAGCTATAGTATCAATTAAGATAGAGATAGATTGTCCATAGAGCTTATCTGTCAGCCGAATTGGCGAAGCTTGATACTCTACCTATCTATTATCCACTGCAACGTGGATCTGGTGATGCTAAGTCTGCTAATAGCTTCCTTCCTTTTGGGACTTCGATCGTTGAGGAAATTTTGAGGTATAATGATCACCTCCACAAGTATATCATCCATCATGAGGCCCTTTGTGACCTCCTGGCTTGTCCTCTCTAAAGCCCTTCTGCTTATGGTCGTCTTTACCCTTGATTTTGTTTTCCTTCTTGTTCTTTCCACCATTACCATCTTCACCTCTCTCATGTGACTTGCTTCCCCTCTTGAGATTGTGGATTTGATGGCTCTTGTCTCCTTTATGAAATTTCTTTTTCTCGTATCGTGACTTAGGATTCGATTCATTACTGAGATTGGATAACTCCAGTGGTTTCTATTCTTGTTTAGTGGCTTTTTAGAAGACTTCATTCATGGTAAGAGGTTCATACATATCCACTTTAGCTCCTATGTGGGGTCTCAGTCCCATTATGAATTTCCAAATATGGAACCATTCATTTCCCTAATACTGTGGCACATATTTCAACATGTTGGTGAACTTTTCTCAATACTAGATCACAGTCATGTTTCCCTGAGTTAGATTCTAAAATTCTGTCACTTTATTGTCATAGAAAAGTTTTGGTAACCATCTCTTCCTATTAGATTGGAGGAAGAGTTCCCAAGTGATCTTAGCATGGTGAATATTCCTTTCTAACTTCTCGTTATCTCACCAAGTAGATGCATCACTTGAGAGCTGATACTAGCCAATGCTTCCTTGGTCTGTTCAAAAAGGTTACGAAGCCGAAATAATTTTTCCATCTCTATAATCCAAGCCTCAGCTCCTACTCCAATAGTCTTACCATCAAACTTTGGTGGTGCTACCTGTTTGAGATCCTTTCCAAGCTCTTTCTCAATTCATCTCCGTGGCCTTTCCCTTTGGACCACCATCTCCTTGATTTCCTTTTGCATTCCTACGGTCTCAATCCTCGCTTTCCTCTCAGACTTCTTTCTCTATGTGATCCATGTGAGACTCTTGTCATTTCAGAAGCTCTAGAATTTACTCTAGCCTCTTGTTATGTCTGTTATCAGAACCATTACCACCCATCTCTTGCTTGGTGGTCACCATGTTGACTCACACTCAGTCCTGCAACACATTCACGTTTATCGTATCTCAACACTGGGTTCTACGAATAAACATTCTTATTCTACTTCACATAATTTACAAATGCATATATCCCTTACTCATAGAAGACATACACATTCATGCATAATAAACACAAATTGGATTCCTTCAATTGAACAAACCAAAAATATTATCTAATTTTATTTATATCAAAGGTGAGTAAATAGACCCTTATTTACAAAAGGATTCTTGTTACATCATTCCATTTTCTTGACATGAGAAAGAGGACATTCCTCTGGGTCCTCATCTGAATTTACATCAAACTTTATAGAAGAGGATGGTTGAGCATCCAGGCTCTCCTTTTCCTCTTTAGTCAACAAGGGTGCATTGGGTCCACACCCTAGAGGCTAGTCCTGGATTGCGAAAAGTTTTTTCTTCTTAGGTGTTTGCTTCTTTTCAATCTTCAAGTGTCTCTCTAGCTTGAGTCATGTAAGGGCTTGAGCTAGAGTTTTTTCATCGGGGATTTCTTATTGAACCTCCGTCTTGGAATTTTCTTCCTTTACGTCATTCTTATATGAGGTTCTAATAGTTTTCCCTTTCCTTCATCTTGCTTTTGACCTTCCCATACCTACATTCAATCCAAGTTCGATCAATTCTCAAGACAACTAAATTTTGGTCAAGGGTCAACTATCCCTAGTCAAACAATAGTAGACTTAAAAGGCCTAGAGTTTAACCCTATGCTCTAATACCAAATATAATAACCCATCCTAAATTATTACTTAATTATTATTATTGTAAATGACACATGAATATAGTCAAATTGAAAAGACATAACTAAGTAGCTATAGTCAATCATAGCAACACATGTCCATTTAAAATGAGTCAAATATTCATATATTCAATTCAAAATTCAAGTTACAATATCAGGTTTGACTTGGATCCTAAGGCCACAAAGTCATTACATTGTACAAGTTTACATCAATTACATGAAGTATTACATCAAGCTACATCTTAGACTAAAATAGTCATGTGTACAACTAAGGTTCCTCTTGAGGGTTGCCTCCACTAGTGGATGAGAACATGGTTGAAGCACTTTATTGTGCAACAACGAGGCTTACGTTTCCCCAAAATTCTTCCAACTTGAAGAATATCCGACCCTGGACAAAAATTTAAGCAAGAGAACAATTTGCAAGGTGGAATCTGGTGCATGCCCATACATCAACATGCAATTTCTATCTACAAGTTAGAAAAGAAAATGTAAGATCTGTGCTAGGAATGGCAAAGAGTGATATCACAAAGTTCATACATACAAAATGAACTATATTGCTTGGACAAGCATATAAATCTGTTACAAAAAAAATAAAAAATAGGTTCTGGTAAAGCAAACCTATGCTCTCTGAACTCCATTTCGACACCATCCCATAAGGTAACTTTCTACAATACAATATCACATAACAACTATCTACCCTCTAGCAACATCTACCCTGAGGTGCTCTAGTCTACTTAGGTATCACTATTCTATTCAAGTAAAAGAATATTCTTCTCACATAAACTACGATAAATAAGAATCCAATTACTAATTTACTCTCTAAATAGCCCCAAAACCTTGTTTGTCCGCCCTACGGACTCTGGCCTTGTCATCTCCCTTTGAGCTAATTAAGCATAAAATGACTAAGTAAAGGTGCATTGCAGGCATTCCTTTGCATGTCGCCGCCTCCGACCCACCACCATCCAATCGCCGCTTGCAAACGGCTGCGACCTTCCTTCCATCCGCCTTGTGGGGCCCAATCACTATGCCATTGTTCGAGTTCTTGCTAATGAAGTAGCTAATTCCTAGGCCTTCTGCGGACCTGATGGCATGGACTTCCTTCTGCGGGTCATCGTGTCTTCACCATTGTCCTTGAATGACCATATCCTAGCAACCTTCGATCAACCCCTACCCACAAACTTCAAGTGAATGAAATCAAAAGAGATAATGCCCGGTCGTCCAAGCCACCTATGGACCTTGCCATGCAGGATTCCCATTGTGGGTCTCCATCATGTGACCATTGTTTTTCAACGACTGAGCTCCAAATGTCTGAGACGTCCTCTGCCTATGGATGACTCACACCCGCATGAGCGAAGCAACCATTTTAATGCCTCCAGGGACATTATTGATGATTACCAATCGTGCCTAAATACCTTGAAGCTTTGATCGGCCTCTGAACCCCAAATGTAGAATTTTGAGTGTAGGTGGCCATTTGCGGGTCATTGTGCTCCCAGTGCCATTTCAAACTATAGTACATAGTAGTCATTCGAAAATCATATTTTCTATAAATTGGATTTACCTTCATCATTATTACTGCTCCCAAAATCTTATGAGTTTTGGAAGCAACTTTCTTAATCTTCAATGTTTTTCTATTAACACTATCATTAGGCCATACTTGCATACTTAAGAGAAATCCGGGGGAATTTATATTACAACAAAATGGAGAAGTGAAATCAAGGTTATTCATGGAATTACATAGATTTTTGGTGAAATCGTTCTTCTCTTTTATGTTTTATGTTCCATTGTTCTTTATTGTTAGCGTAGGTTTAGTTTGAGTTTATGCTTGTACTGCTAATCTTGTGAATTTTCCCTGTGTTACATATAAAACTTGTGCCATTACCATAGTTGCTTTAAGTGTCAATTGTGGGATCACAAGTTGACTTGTCCAACATCTAACCCCTCCAAAAGATACAATTAAGGGATATTTTCCATGCTACCACAAAAGAAGAGTTATTGAGTGAGCCCTTTATAGAATGTGGAGCAACTGGAAGATGTAGTACAAACACTCCAAAACTTCATCCCTCATCTACTGTGAGACACTTCACTCCCATTTCCTCAACAACTAAAAAAATTGGTAGGCAATATACTTGAGTGGATTTCACCTCTACCAAAGCCAACATCACAAAGGAGGCCCAAGAAGATCTCACCAAGAAGAAATAGAGGAGCACAAAAAAAGATGCATCATCACATACTCTCAATTGGAAGCACAAAACAAACAATTGGGAGATAGCATCCAAGAGGTTAGAGTACTATACCAATTTTGTCTACAATGGTCCAACACAATAAAAGGTCTTTGCACCCACATACTTCAAATTGAAGATCAAATAGAACAAGTGGTGTATGAACCACCACAAGACCCATCCAAAGTAGTAAGAGATCAAGTTGAGAATCTACACAACCAACTAGAACTGTAACTCTATACTTAATGAGAACAAGTAAAGGAACAAATCAAATAGTTGAGGGAGATAATCAATAGTCTTTTGAGACTTCTCCAAATAATTTTGAAGTTCATCAAATAAGATAGCACAAAATATTTCTATTCCGATTGATCTATGAGAGGTAGAACTAACATTAGCTCAAATCCAAGGATATAGGTGTACATTGTTATAGGAACAAGCACATTGGGCTTCAACCATGATGAGACTGAAGGAACAATAATAACATCTCCTTCCCAATTAAGCCTCATGTCTTGAGGAAAAGACATCATTTTAAAAGGGGGGATGATGTTAGTAAGTCGAGGATAAGGTTAGAACGTATTGCAGGCTACCAGAAAAAGTCCACATTAGATATCTCTAAGAGTCATGTACCTTCATGGGAATGCATGTATATATGCAATGTAAATAATATGTGAAATATATAGTAGAGATAAAGATGTATAGAGAGATACAATATAAGCAGAGATTGAGGCCTACTCTTATATGTGATGATGATATAATACAAAGGATTCATAAGGATTATATATGTGTGTAATGAATGTATGAATGTTTCTTTTGTTGTTAATATGATATGCATTAAGAATTCCTTCCACAATCCTATCACAAATGCTTGTTTCTCTTACTATATCCTTTGGGGTATAAACAAACTACATAAGAAGTATTGGGGTATAGATCTTCAAACTTCCCCATCCTTCTTGCCAACACCTTCTCTCTTCCTCTATCTATTTATTTGTCTTTCTCTCTACTTTCCCTCTCCCTCTCTATCTTTATCTCTCTTAGTTTTTTTATTTATCTCTATCTTTCTATCCCTCTCTCTATCTCCTTCCATCTCTCTCTAACTCTATTTCCCTTTTGTCTATGCTTGTCTTTATCTCTTTCTCCATAGTCCTTTATTTCTATATACATTCTCTATGGGTATGTGCAGGATCATGATGGGCCAAAAAGTGGCGATATGAAAAATGTAGCATTTTGCATTGACCAAAAAATGTGAAAATCTCGAGTTGAATTTTTTTTGGGTTGGGTGTCAGTACATTGCTCCAAAGCAATGCCCAAGCCAAAGTAGCACAAATTGGATATCCGATTTTTGTCAAGTATATATATATATTTTAAAATCCGATATTTGATTTGAATTTTTTTTTAAAATGTATTGTAACAACAAGATTTTGGTGTTATAAATCGGATATCCAATTTTTGCACACATAGACCCAAGATTAATTAGGAGGTGGAGAGAGAGAGAGAGAGAGAGAGAGAGAGAGAGAGAGAGAGAGAGAGAGAGAGAGAGAGAGAGAGAGAGATTAAGAGAGACTGAGAGAGAGAGAGGGAAAGGGAGAGAAAGAGATATAGAGAGAATCAGGAGGGGGATGGGATAGAGAGAGAGAGGGTTGAGGATAGAGGGCTGATAGTTTAAGGTTGATGATAGAGGGTTGACGATATAGGCTTGAGGGATTAGGGTTGAGGGATTAAGGGTTTAGGGTTTAAGGGTTAAGGGTTTAAGGTTTAATGGTTTGGTTTAAGGGTTAAGGGTTTAGGGTAGAGGGGGAGATATAGAGGGAGTGAGTGAGTGAGAGGGAGACTTGAGAGAGAGAGAGGGAGGGGGAGAGAGATAAAGGGAAGGAGGGTTAAGGGTAGAGGGTTTAAGGAGGGTTAAGGGGTTTAGGGTTAAAGGGGTGGGGGGGAGAGAGATGGAGGGAGTGACTAAGAGAGAATGCAGGAGAGGGGTGGGAGGGAGAGACTTTGAGAGAGAGAGAGGGGAGTGGGATATCGATGAAGTTATAGGGTTAATGGTGAGAGAATTGCCAGAGGGGTTTAAGGGTTTAGGGTTAAGGTGGGGGGAGAGAGATAGAGGGGTAAGGGTTAAAATTGGGGAGTAGAGGGTTTAAAGGTTAATGGTAGAGGGGAGAGAGATAAAGGGAGTGACTGGGATAAAGAGACTTGAGAGAGGGAGAGGGGGTAGGAGGGAGAGACTTGAGAGAGAGGGAGGGAGTGGGAGAGTGATAGAGAGTATAGGGTAGAGGGTTTAAGGGTTAAGGGTTTAAAAGGTTTAGGGTAAAGGGTAGAGGGGAGAGATAGGGGTGGGTGGTGGGAGAGGGCGAGGGAGAGGAGGGGGTAGGAGAGAGGGGGGTAGGAGGGAAGAGACTTGAGAGAGGGAGTAGGAGAGAGAGATAAGGGTATAGGGTTATTGTGGTGCAGAGAGGGTAGAGGGTTTAAGGGTTAGGGGTTTAGGGTTAAAGAAGGGGTAGAGGAGATATAGAGGGAGTGAGAGGTGAGAGAGAGGTGGGAGGGAGAGACTTGAGAGAGAGAGAAAGTGATGGGGTAGAGGGGAGAGATAGAGGAGGATAAAGGGTTAAAGAGATGCCCAGATATATTAAACTATAAACTATATTGTATATTCTAAACTAGATATATTAAAATAAACTATAAACTATTTATTGCATTTTAAAATCATATATTATAAACTATATATTACATTTTTTTAAATCATATATAAAATATATTTGATATTCGATTCAAATTAGATATCCGATATTTTTGACACAAACCTTACTGCCTAGAGGTTAGCCTTGGGCTTGCTTTGGAATTTGGCTAGGACATGCCAATCCTAAGATGTCAACACAAAAAATGTGTTTAACAACTTACCTTGCTTTTCTAGACTTCACCCATGTAGTGATGACTTTTTTTACCCAAAATTGATGAAGCGAAAGGGTTTCTAAAGGAGATTCTCAACTTTCCACCAATATAAATTATGCTTTACTTTGAATTTAATAAATAATTTTTTATTCATTTTCTATTAAATTATGACTAAAGTCTGATTGATAAGAAATTGAAAAACATCTATAGCTTTCAAAGCGTATCACATTTTTTGAATCAAAACATGCATCACATTCTGTACTTCACATACTATAGGATTAAAAAATGAATTTCATATGAAGTTTTGACCAAGTTAAGATAATTAGGACATACAAGGTTTTATATTTTTTTAAAAGTAATAAGAATTCATAATTAATAATTACCTACTTGGAAAAAATTGCAAAAAACAGCCATCACACATGGGGACATAGGTCCTCTACTTATATCTAAAATATTATAAGAAAATATTATCATTTTATTGTGGTTAGGGTGGAATTGAGACACCTGCACTCCACTGAAATTTAAGTACCTCTTTGTGTGAAATTTCAAATTTTTCTGAAAATAGATTTAAAAAAAAAACCTAGTAGTTTAGAAACTACATTCAATTTTCCACAGATTCTATTGTTACATATTTTTGAAATAATATAGATAACTTACTCAAATTTTTACATCAAGTTGCCTAACTCTGATTTTTTTGAACTTTCATCTCCACTTAAGGGCCTATTTTTTCCATGATCATCCTGCACATACCCCTATCTCTCTCTATCTCTCTTTACATTTTGATCTCTTATCTATATTTCTTTCTTTTCTATCTCTCTCTATCAATATCCTTCTCTATTTTTCTATATATATATAAATTATTTTTTATTTCCCCTCTCTTTTAGTAACCTCCTTCTAGGTGTGTGTGTGTGGTCTTTTGATTTTTGGCATTAAATAGTTGATTGAAATTTAGTCTCTATTTCCTCTCTCTTTCCCTTTATATCTCTTATATTTGGCTCTTTACTACTCCATCTCTCTTTTTCTAGTCCTCTCTCTCTCTCTCTCTCCTCCCCCCTCCCCCTCTACATCTCTTTCTCTTAATCTTTCTCTTTCCTATTCACTCTCTCTCTTCCTCTTCTTCCCCCTCTCTATATCCCTCTCCCTTCTCTCTTCATGTCTCTTTAGTTCTATTTTTCTCTTTCTCTCTCTTTCTCTATTTTCCCTATCTCTCTCATTCTCTCTCTTAGACCTCTCTCTCTTTCTCTATTCCTCTCTCTCTCCCCCTTCTCTCTTTGTCTCCCTCATTTCCTCCCTCCCCCTCCCTAAATCTCTCCCTCCCTCTCTTACTCTATCATCTCTCTTTGTTAATCTTTATCTCTTCCTCTTTCACTCTCTCTTCCTCCCTTTGTCTTTATCATTGTTGTAGACACCGCAATCACATATACTTTAATTTATATAATATAATCTCATGTTAGCATCTAACACACTTACCACCTCTTCATCATTTAAAACAATCAATCTTACCCTACTTCCATTACTTTATCATAATTAAATTTATTAAATAAAATTTAATATTTAATTAATTTAATTTAGATATAAATCTAAAATTCATAATTAAATTAATTGAAATCCTGAATTACACCCCATGAACTAAGTTTCCAATAAAAAAAACTAAATGATCAATTTAGTTAATTCACCAATCAAATCCATTAACAAGCCAATCAATTTGACTAACTCAAGATAAAATAATAATTAATAAATCAAATAATTATCAACTCACCAATCAAATGAGTTGATTGCCTCATCACCCCCACTCATTTTGTAGATTGATTGTCACCTCCCTATCACATTGACCAATTGTGGATTCAACTCATGATCTAGGATTAAATCTCCACCATTCATAGTTTCTCTCATTTTTTTTTTTGTAAATTAGAGTTTAATCCTTGAGAAACAAACATCACAAATCATTCAAGCATATCCACTCCACTGACAATGACAATTTGCACAAGTTATGTATATGTGATTTTATTCATTTTATGTTGATGCAAAGTGTTGTTGAGCTCAACTAGAAGGTGAGTCTTTATATCATTAAGAGTATGCTTTGATTGTTTTATTCTCCTTTTTTCTTGTTTGATTTCACCTCTCATAGTTGTCTCTCCTCTTTGTCTCTCTTATTATACCAACACTATTTACATTCCTTTGCCACTTATTTTATTTCCACATCACCAAAATTATTTCTTATTGTAGTGGGAGTGCCAGATCTTTCCTTTTTCCATGTTTGCAGATCATGTGTCAATTATTAAAAAGTAGTTGTCATGGTGATAGCCTCCATTGGTAGAAATATGTCAAGCCAAATCCAACAATGTTTATCTAACATACTGGATAAATACACGTCATAGATGGGTATATGCACATCTCATATTTCTATAGGGATTATAATGTCATATTTGAGTACTCTCTTATCAAACTATCAAATTGCAACCTCTAATGTTTAAACTTGGACATATATTTTAGACCAATTTTTGAAAGATATTTTTTTTGGAGAATTTTATATAATCCATGAGTTTGTATTGCTGTCTGATACAGGGGCATGAGCCTATGCTAATACCTTCATTTTGTCAAAGTCACCTAGGGCATGATCCAATCTCATCCCCTTGTATCATACCTCTAGGAATTTTGAACCTTGGTGGATGGTGTAATCAAGGAGCTACCACCACCTTCATTGATTGTGCTCAACCAATTTAACTACATCTTTTTGCATTTTTGAAAAAATTTAAGCTGACTTTATAATAAATCTTAATTTCCAAAAGAAATTCATTTTTGTACTTATTGTGCAAAATATTCATTCAAGATTAAAATCTGATAGTCAATCTTATTTATCAAACACTTTTTTTATTCGACAATTATTCACTAGAAAGTGTCTTCAAAATATTAAGATATAACTTAATATAAATAAAATTATATATAAATTTGAAATTTCAGCATCGGTACCAACACAAATTATACAATTTGTCGAAGGTGAAATCACATGTTTCTTAGTTGCTAAAAAGACAGCTGGCTGAAGTGGTCTATAATGATAGTTTATTCACTTTTAATTCATCATCGTCTTGTTTTTGTTTTTTATAATGATAGCGAAGGTTAAATTATTAACTTAATTTGTACGTCAAATGAAATAAATGTTTTTCTTTTACGTTGGTCTTGCTTACCACCAATAATATCACGACAACTCTGTTCCCGCGAAATCCAATATGGACGTCCTTTTCAATAGAGATTTCAAGGAGAATCTACCGGACTTATTGACACACCACTCTTTGTAGTGCTCGGAAGATGGAAAACATTACAAATCTCTAAATAGCCATCTTAAATAATTATATTCAAGTTATTTAAATATAATGTTAAATTTAGTAATACATAATCAGCATATGTTTGGATAGAGAGATATTGGCGTTTGTTATATCTTTTGATTGTCGAAGATGAGAGTTTGTAGTCAGATCAAATGTATAAATCTTATGTAAATTCTTTCCCAACATCCTCACATCATTAATGAGAATGATCATGCTTATAATTTATTTTTTACAATCTTTATAGTAAACAATCCTCTAACTTGTGGATAAAATCCTCCATAATTAAGGTCCTCATCTTCACCATTTTCGATTATGCCAATTTATTTTCACCTAAAATATCCTCTACAAGATGCAATGTTTTTCATATAGATTAAAAAAAAGGGATTCAAGGCCCCCTACCCTACTTAACAAAACAATCAAGAAGATAGTTGTAATGAGTCTCATGAAGTGTAAGATAAAGTTTCACAAAATTTAAAACAACATAAATAGTCTTAAGCCAAAATCAGTAAAAAAAGAGAGATACATAGTCTAGAAAACAACAAAGCATAATAAATAAAAAAATGTTAGGGGTTCGGTACAATCTCCATAGACCAATAGTTGTTTGTCATTTTGTGTTGAGGAATTCTAATTTCTCCATTAAGGAAACTTCCTTAGGAGCCTTTCCCTTCTCATCAACTTTCTCCTTCTATTCATTGGCATTTCATTCCATGATCATTGCCTTGATTCTCTTGGTCATACCTTCTTGAACATGACCTTTTTATTTTTGGAGTTTAAATTAGAGAACATAAATGTTGGTGGTAGAGTTTTTAATAGCCTCTCTGTTGAAGGCCACCACCTCATTGGGATTCTTCCTTATATCTTCTTGTCTTTTTTTCTTAAATTTTCCATTCTCTACTCCAAATTCTCCCATCTATTGAATTTTTTGTTAAATTTTCCACCTCTTTTTAGATTTTGACCTCCACCTCTTCAAGTTTTTCCAATCTTTGTTGTGTTTATAAACTTGTATTTATAGGTTTTGGATTTTCATCTTCATTGTATGTTGTTGTGAGAGCATCCATTTCATTATGTTATTGTGCAATTTGTTCCTTCAAAATGGTACATTTTTGGAATTTCTCAATTAAAATTTCATCTTTTTGATTGGGGGATTTAGGAGTAGACAAAGTAGAGGGCTTGGGGTCCAAGACAAGAGGTATCAAAATCTAAATGGTTCCCATAAGGGGAAATGACATGAACATGTTCCATTTTATCAATGGTGCTTGAGGTTACCCAATCCTTTTTGGGTTTAAATTTGGTGTGAGTAGAGCAAGGTTCTTGGTGGCTACTAGCAAGGCTAGTAGTGTGGCTATAGTTAACATGATCAACCAAATCAATTTTTTGCCTTTACCCAAGAATTTCTCAAGGCATTATCATGGGCTAGTAGTTTAAGTGACTTTTGAATGAGGAGAAGGCACTTTTATTATCACCATAGGGGTGGTGGGCTAATTCTTAGCAAAGGCCTTGAATTTTCCTTTTTTGGGCCCAAAATGAAATTGTGAGGGGGGATAAGAGAAGCATCATAAATTATATAGATGAAAAGGGTGGCTAGGGTTCTAGAAAATTATAACCTAGAGAGACAACATATAAGCCCCTGATGAAGGAGTAGTTCACTTTTTTCCATTAAAAATTTAGCAACTAAGTCTTCCTATGAGCTATCTAGATTTAGAAAGAAGAGTTCATGTTTATGTCTTGTCTTAAATGATTCAATATAATAAAAATTAATGAATAGAACTTTTTGAATCTACCTTCAAGAGTGAAATAGTGCATAAGGATTTTTGCCACCTCCTTCCAACACCCAACTAGATCATCCCTCCTAAATTCATTTTGAAATATGTCAACCTTCTCTCTCATCCTTAGGAATTTGTTCATGGCATCATAGTCATGATTTTTTTATCACCTTTTGAATTTTTGTGCCCTCTATTTTAAGACCAATGGCCATAGCTATTGGGTTATCTAAGACCAAGAATAAAATTCCCTTGATATAGACTACTCTAGCTTTCCAAGAGGTGGAAAATTCCCTACAAATGACCAAATCATCACTATTAAGGGCCTTCAAATAACAAGAAATATTTCCCCTACATAATATGTCCAAAACTTCTGCATTTTTTTTAACTTTCTAGCAGTTTGAAGCTTCTAATTTGTTAAGGTATCCTCCTATGGTTGAATTTCTAAGACTTTGTTTATGCTTAGTGGTAAGGTTCTAAAAATTGAAAGGTGAATTCTTATTAGTTTTTCTTATTCCTTGTCTGAAATCATTGGACTTTATCATCTTTCTCTTACATAAATAATAAGCATAAATCCTTGCAACAATTTCATTAACTTCACTCATGTCAGCGTTCCTTCTTTTATAAGGTAGAACTCATGTATCAATCATTTCCATTTGCTACTTCATTGAGAATCAATTTAATCATTTGAGGGAGGGTTCCCTTATTGTGGCATTATTTTAAACATTTAATATTTCTACCTATAATGGCTAGGAGGTCAATAGAAGTATTGCCCTCTCTATAGATATTTTGAATTTTTATATTAGCAAAAGACACAAGGATTTCCTTAGTCTCCTTAATAATGTTCTTATATGAATAGTGAGGAACAACCTTAAAATTAAGCATACCAATGATGTTTTTGGAGTCCCCTTCCATAACCATGTATTGATACCCTTGTTCCTAGCAAGGATAGTGCATCTTAGAGTAGCCATGCCTTATGAATAATTATTGATTCAGATCCTTATGTTCTTTGCAAAAGAAAAAGTTAGATGACCTTTTCCATTCCTAATTGAACCACCCTTGCTTGACCTGAGTTACCTTGCAATGACCCATAAATTTTTTAGCTAACATAGAATACAAAATAAGATGTAATGTTAACACAAAACATAAAATAACATGCAATATTAACACATAGAATAGAAAATGTTTTCCTGATGCAATGATATAAAAATACTCTACCACGACAAAAAAATATGATTTAAAAAACTCCACTTCATCCTTAGAAGGGCTTTAACACACCAAATTAGAAGAGAAAGCCACACAAGACAAATGTATATGTGGCTAGGGATTGCACATAAACATGTAATGTATTACTCTTTGTACGAGCTTCCAACAATAATGTATGTCTCAAAGAATAACCAAAGAAAGGGATTTCAAGCCACACACATGTGATATACCATAAAATTTATGCCAGGGGTTCTAAAGTTAGAAACAATACTATCTTTACAAAAGAAAAAACCTTAACAAACAACAACTGGCCTATGTTGCAAGTATGAAAGAGTATGGTGGCGTTGTCATTGATGTCAACACAATATAGGTTGTTGCAGAGAAAGGAAACAAATGGTTGTAGTTGGTGCATGTATAGTTGAGATATTGTAGAGATGTTGTGAGTACATGGAGCTATCTTTATGGTGTTGTAGGTGTGCTAATATGATGAGTTACCAAGTGCTTTTAAGAAAATTAATAAATAGTGAAGACAAAATTGTGTGTGCTCAGAATGTACTTCGGTATGTGCTCTATATTTCTTCTATGTTGATCCTATGCTTATGCGGATCTGAAGTGTTGTTTAAGGGCATCCTTGGGTGATATATCCTAGAATATAGCTTCTAGTTTGATGAAGAGTGAAAGTTGAGTTCACCGGTTTGTGAACTGGTCTGGTAGAGTTGTTTGTTTGTGGACTGGGAGAAATATATCTGCTCTGCAGTCCTCTGCTAGTTTGTTTTAGGTCTTGCAGATCTAGAGGAAGCCTTCTAATTGTGTTATTTGTGCTCTATCAAAGGAATTCATGGTTTGGTGC
This sequence comes from Sequoia sempervirens, assembly GCA_007258455.2. Classification (NCBI taxonomy): domain Eukaryota; kingdom Viridiplantae; phylum Streptophyta; class Pinopsida; order Cupressales; family Cupressaceae; genus Sequoia; species Sequoia sempervirens. The sequence continues at coordinate 465,369,585 of VDFB02281492.1, forward strand.
TCCAAAAGAATAGTTTCAGAGTTTCTATGTGTGTCTATACAATCTGGATGGACTGATGAAAAGTGCTTTGTGTTTGAAGATTGTTGCAGTACCTATGGATGAATCTGAAGGCATCTAAGATGTGTTATAGTGTATGGTGAAGCATGTTATGTGGTATGCATGTTATCTTCTCATTACAGAAGCGTGTACTTCAAATTTCATTAGTGTTTTCATTAGGTTTGGCCAACCTGGTGTTTACACATCATGTGAACGATAAGTATCAATTAAGGAAGCATGTGATTGATCCAAGATGTTGTTTTGGGTCCTAGTTAAGTGTTGGTTTGGTTTGGTCTCATTCTTATCCACCACGGGAATGTTGAGTTGCTGACCTAATTTGAATTTGTAAAATGAAGCGTGTGTAGCCAACCTTGGAGAAAGTTTCTAAGGTTGAAGATGGTATAAATACAAGAAAATATGTTAAGGATTGAATGCCACAAGTGTGAGAAGCAAGGTAGATGTGAAGATAGTGTGAAAGTAAGTTGAGGCAATGAGAACTTCAATGTGTTAGACTCCTAAAAGCAGTGAGTTGATGGTGTTTGCAATTCTCTTGTCAAGGCTGCGGATGTGTGCAAGTTGTTGTGGTGGATCCTTTGTTATCTTTCTTTATTTGTAGGTAGCGAGCCTCCCATTTGGACAGTGAGTCCCATCTAGCTAGTGAGTCCTATTTGGACAATGAGTCCTATTTGGATAGTGAGTCCTACCTTGGGCAATAAGCCTCTTTGTAAACAATTTTGCAATTACTCTTGTGCATGTGTCAAATGTGGAGAGATACTATAATGTCAACACAAACCTTAATGAGACGGTTTACATTCAAAGTTTGAAGCAAGTAAAACTACTCTATTCGTAATACAATCAAATCTTTCAAATACGTATCATTGTCATCTATTTCTAGGGATTTATTAAACCATTTGGCCCTTAGATTTCTATGGGCACAAAGGTTGTTAAAATGACTACCTAGAAAATGAGATTTGATGCTTAATATGAAAGCTAAGATGATTTCTATGTGCAAATGTGTGCTGGAATGATTAGTGGTATGCTTCTAAATGAAACAAAATGATGGAAAGGATAATGGATGCAAAGATAAATGAAGGATGATGTTGATGATGAATGAACAAGTGGAGATGAGTGAGATGATATGAAACTATAGTGAACTATCCATGATTGTGCATATGCTCAAATGCAAACATAAAACAAACTAACCTAAAATGTAACTATGATGCAATGGGGATGATAAAATGTAACTATGAAGCAATTAATTAATCTAAGATGAGAATGCAAAGTAACACATGATATGAAAACTAAGTATAAGACTCCATGAAAGCTCCAAGCTCCTACGAAAAACCTGCATGGTAACAATACTCAAAGTGTGGATGAAAAATGGCATTATAACACTATTCCAATTTGTATCTCAAAATAGCATTATAACATTACTCAAAAGGTGGATGATAAATGCTAAGGAAAGAGGTTGTATTTATAGGGTTTCTCAAGTATTTTGTGAGGTAGCACCCATCAACAGTCTATATTCGAAGGAGAAATAATAGACGATGAAGATGAAAGGAATCAAGATGTTGTCCCCTTGACCAAGGACAATATGCCATGTGTGTGGAGAGAATCCATTGACCAATTGGAAACATGCCAAATGTATGGGATTCCCAAGTGTGTGAAACAAAGACCCATGTGCTCCAAATTTATTGGAAGTGTGGGGGAATAAAGTCATGTGCCTTTTCTCATTGGTGGAAGTGTGTGTGAGGATAATTCTAATTAATAATTAGGCTTATTTATTTTCATGTGACCTTTATGAGGTGGCACACAAAAATTTGTAGAAATGTGCTCTAATTCTTAATCAGGATTAAGGAAGGTTAATTAAATAAAAACGTTTAGGGTATTTTGTTTATTTAATTATTTAGAAGAATGTGAATTAGGAGAATTAAAACGGAAGTGAATCAATATAAATAAAGTAAGACCTTATTTATATGTAGTTGAAGCATTAATAAAATAGGTTGTATTTAATTAACTGAATGCGATGACTATTTTTAGGTGTATACAACTCTTATATTGTGAGTTAATCCTTACTGTGGTTTTTCCCTTATTGTGTCTTCCACGTAAATCTGGTGTTTCTTGTGTTGATATTGCTTTCTATTATTTTCACTTCATGCTCATACTTAATAATAGATTAAAGTGGATGTGGAGCTAATAATTGTTTGAGATTTGTGATGAACCTGATTGGTAGCAACTGATTCACCCCCCTCTTAGTTGTCTTGTGCATTTCAACGCCCTAAACCCAATCATCTAGAAGTTACCCATTTTAGTAAAGAAGGGAAGTTGATTCACTATAACATTAGTGATTCAATCCATACTATATTACATTCCCACAAACAATGTATAAATTTCAAATTTTCAAAAAAAATTCTTAAAAGAAAAGCCTCTTTTGTAACACTATTAAATTTCTAATCTTTCAACTTGTTACGATGTGCAAGTTTTTAATCACCACTAATGAATCCCCTTTAACCTCCAATGTTTAAAAAAGACATGAAACAAATAATTTGATAATTTCCATGATAACCAAAGATTTATCTTTATTATTATTTTTATTACTTAGATAGAATGAAGTGTCTTTTATAAAGCAACCATCCACCAACATGAAAAGAACACTGGCTCTAGCAACTTTCAAATTACCTCCAACTACACTAGAAAAAATCAACTTAGCAAACTCAATCATTGGAGGAATCCAATGCTCACTATTACATCTAAATGTTTTGTAGATTAGCCCATTAACAAGATGCTTTTACACCCTTTCTTTATTACAATATGGTTATGGTCTAATTGAAAAATTTATTAGGAGTAATTAGTTATGATGCTTTTTTAAATTCTCGTGAAAGTAAAGAGATATAATCCTTTAAATAGATAGAGTGATTTATTTATTTTTAATCCATAGATAACTTTTGATTGGAAAATTAAAGTTGTTTTTGTATCATTTATCAATTATAAATAAATAAATATTTTTTGAGAAAATGATTTACCTAGATATATTTAATATATATTTTTAGATTGCAAGAATCAGGTAGCCCCCCTATAAATTGCAGTGCGTGTGGTAAAATTTTTTCATGTGATTGATGATGTTGGTGCGACATGCCCTCTGGTACCATAGGGATGGAGGGGAGACTAGATCTTATGACCTCTTTCCTGCAATAGGATGCTTTAGCCAATCAAGCTAGGTCCCCCACCCCTAGATATATATTTAATATTATTCTTCTCACTCGTTGCAATTTACTTGAAGGAAGCTTTCAAAATAGGTATATGTTTATTTATTGTAGTATAATCTATTTACTTATTGTAGCATAATTTTATTACCTAATAACAACTCTAATATAATTTGTTATATCTATCAATTTTTTTTTACATAATCATGTAAATCATTTTGAAACCCTACACTTTTCTACTATATTAATGGAAATAATAATAAAAATGAGATTATATTTATCTTTACACATCTTTGAATATATTGACATATTTGTAAATAGACTTACCAAAATTAAATATACATAAATTATACATTATTTATTTTACACATCATTTAATTTAAATTCTCATATTTACATATAGATTTTCCAAATTGTTTTTAAAATGAGCTTGACCTTTATTTAATAAGTAATAAAATTTGAACAACAAATCTTTTATATGTATTTCTATTTTAATATCTAATAATATGAAACAAAAACATGAGTTATAAACTCATGTCCATAATATATGCTCACCATTCTCACATTCTCACCACTTTTCAAGTTGTATAAAAGACTAAGTATCTATCTTAATCCTCTAAGTAGAGGACTAACAAGTATAAATAGTTTTAATATGTATACATATCTAAAAAGTATCTGCAGATAATAGTCTTTAAGTTATTTTATTTTACAAGTTGGAATCATTTAATATTATTTTTATATTATTTATTTTTTATTTTCGTAAGAGTTATTTTATAGCTTTTTACATAAGGGTTGTTATATATATATATACATATAGTTTATTATTTTATAATTTTAAGTTTGGATGTTGGAGATGAATTCTTAATCCTATAGTTTCTAGAAGTCACCTAAAGTCACTTGCAATCAAACAAATATCACAAAAGAGAGAAAAAAATAATGAAATTATTGTAATATCTTGAAAACTATTGATGCAAATAAATGAATATATAAAAATGAATTAACCTTGATAAAAGATAAATAAACCCTATATAAACCCCTAGGTGACTAAATTAAAGCATGACACATGTCCTAATCATATGAATTGAGAGAAAAAGGGTATATGACCTAAGTAAGCTTAAGTATACTAGTGTAAAAGGGGACCTAATAATTAATTAATTATCTTTTTACTTTAATACTCCCCTTAAGGGAAACTTAAGGAGAAACTAAAACCTCTAATAATGAATTCACAAAAATTAAAATAAAAAGTGGGTCCCAACAACTAGGCATATTCAAATACCCATGTACAAATAAAATAATTTCTCACAACCACAAAAAAGAAAAAAATATCATGGAAAAAACCCCTCTCCAAAAGAGATAAAGACATGAAAAAGTGAAGGAAAGAAGAAATTAAGATGACCCCCCAAGGACTACTTCCATCACATATATATAATAAGCCTACCATATAATGTCCTAAAGATAGTGGAATTAATTCCCTCAAGGAATTAAGATGACCCCCCTAAATAGGAGAAATTATATAGACTAAGAAGCCTACCAAATAATGTCCTAAAGATGAACATGAATAACACCACAAAGGAATGAAGAAGATACAAACGACTATAAATAATGACTTCTATAATGATGAAATTGAAGAAGCTCCTCTAAAATTAGATTGGAGATTAGGATCAAGGAGAAAAATCTACATGAGTGAACCTAATGAAACTACTTGCATAATTATTAGATAGCTAACTAAGGAAAAAATCTAACAATTAAAGGCACATCACTCTGCATGAGCGACCCTAACGGAACTAATTGACAAATGGAAAGTATACTACAAGTCAAAAATATAGGTTCCAATAGTCTCAATAATATTAATCAAATGAGGATGGAAGGTCACATCCACACAATAGGATTACAAGAGTGTCTATATAGTATGTGTTCCATCTCACTTAAATGCATGGGTAACCAATCGCTACATTCACCTAATATATGAGAACAAAAAATAGATACATAGCTCACTCCAAATTGAAACCAAAAATTCATTAGAAAAAAATAGTATGATACCCCTTCATAATGTTGAAAAAGGAAAGGGATGACAAGTCCACTAAAATTGTGTGTCACAATGTAGTACGGACGGAAGAAAAAACAACATTAGAATGTGCCAAAGATAGTAACTGCAACTAAAATAGGTGTGAAAAATAAGGTGAACACATTTGAATGTAGAGAAAGTCATGCTTGAAATAACAAAGCACACACAATGAGCCCCCCAAAGAAATGCAAGTATAAAAATGGGACAACATGATGTACAAGATCCCCAAAATACATGTACAATACATGACACTTTATCTTAGTATATTTATAAATGAAAATATACATTTAATAGATGATTACGATGCCCACAAAGGACCACTTTCTAAAAATACATATAGATCAACTAAAATGAAGTCATCACATGCAATCATAAATTTTCAATTGCCAACATTTCTAAGTAATCAAATAGAATGTGAAATAACAAAAAAAAGTACCTAGGGTAGATTCTAAAAAAGAGTAAGTGCAAGAAGTTGGGTCTACTTCTAGGGGAATTTTTGGGTTTGGAAAAAATATCAACAAAAAGGGGTACTCATTTCGTAAACAATGGGTACTCATTTAGGATCAAGCTCTCAAACCTAAAATTTTAAAATGGGTACCTATTTTATTTTTCAAAACATATTCCTATTTTATTTTTCAAAACATATGCCTATTTTATTTTTTAAAATGGGTGCCCATTTCAAAGTGAGTACCCATTTATAAATACATAATGTTGCTGCTCCTTTTTAGAATGGGTACATATTTTATAGTAGGTACACATTTCATAAAAAAAATGAAATTTGAATTCAACCAGAAAAGTAATACCATTATATGGCAGAATGATAATGGCGCAAGATGGCACAGGTTTGTAGGGTGTTGATGGAACGAAGTTGGGAGAGTCAACAAAGATTAGTGAGCCTCATAAGAGTGAGAAGTTTAGCCAGAGGAGCAACGAAGACTCAAGGAAATGCTAAGGGGATGAGGCGGCTGTAAATAATTTGAAGGTAACATGGTTTGAAGTTCTGCCTCAATGGGCCTTCGAAGATAGTCGATGGGTAGATAGATGCCACCCGTTTTACCGACAAGATGGGAAACATGACAGAGCGCTAGTCCGTAGAAGGAACGATACCCCAGAATCTCGAGCCTCTGCAGATGACATGTCAAGGATGCAAAAAGGTGAATAGGCACGAAACTCGTCATGGAGGGAGTGGAAAATTGACAATCAAAGGAGATTCCTTCCAAACGGGAGGACAAATGGTAATAGAAGAAGAAATCCCAGGCCAGGTGGCCATGAACAAGAAACACAAAATTGGTAGAACAATAGCCGTGCATGCAATTGGCATGGGTGGTCAGGGAAAAAGCAAAAGGGAGTCCCTCCACCATGGTCAAAGCAAGGTAAAGGCAGATGAGCAACTCAGAAAAACCCACGATTCCAAAATGGTGGCAGAACAAAAAGAAATGTTGGATGATTTAGTGGTTGAATGGCTTGGGTCCCGAAGGCAAAGGGCCAACCTAAGAAACCTCCTACTTCGAAAGCAATTCAAAGCAAGACACTACTGATTGTTGACAATTTCATTCAGCCCCGATTGAACTATTTGAAACACTATGGGTTGTATGTAAAATGGACAGGCAAAGGTGTATCTCCTGAGGAAATTGGTGCTTGTTTTGTCAGTCGATTTGAAAATTGGGTAAGAGCAAAAAACCTAGCCAAAATTTTTCTTTTGATAGAATGCATAGATGAAAAAATAAAGATGAAATTTTTTCATAGAGAACCGATTTTCTTTAAAGGTCATTGCTTCTATAGGATAGGTTGGAGCCAAAATTTTGACCCTTTACTACATATTCCAAAACACTACCCCCAATGGATAACCCTACATCGACTACCCCCAGAATATTGGTGTGAGGAAATCCTAGAGAAGATCAAAAATTCCCTAGGAACCTTTGTTGGCATAGAGGAAGAATTTTTGAAAGGGAAGTCAGGGGTAGCCAAAATTTTAGTGGAAGTAAATGTGAAGTCCAAACCCTTGGTTAACTTGGAAATTTACACAATGCATGGGAGCTAGCACCAACACATTTCTGTTGACTCAATTGGGGGTAGTTGTGTCCTAAGTAAAAGCTACATTGTAGGCTACTCAAGTAGTTGTGGGAAAGCGCTTGACTTGGACATGGATGAGGGTTGGTTTGGGAGATGCTTTCCTTGACACACAAAAGTGACAGATTCATTGGATGGTGAAACAGAGAAATCACAAAACCCTCATATCTCATCGGTTCATAGACACTCTATGGAACTCAAAAAGCTAAGGATGGATAGAAAATTCAATGCAGTCCCTAGGAAAGTATGTTTGGAATAGTTGGAGTCTTTGAGAAAAGATATGAAAGATTTGGGGAGAGAAATTTTTGAAAACATCCTAGCTTTGTAAGGGGTGGAAGATGCTGAGACTGCGAGGAAAAATGATGAACTCTTGGAGCCTACCAATCAGATGGCGGATGAGGATGCTTGGACGAGAGCTACTTAAGATTGTGAAGTAAGAAATTTGAGCATGGCGCTTGTTTCAGATGCAGAACATAACAATTTTTCTGGCCAAGACCTCAAAATTCCCATCGATGATACAGATGAAGCAATGGACGAGCCTATCACGGGTTCCTTACTTTCGCCTTCACAACTTCAGCTGTTAGAAGCTATGGTAGACTCAGAAAATGAAATAGAGGACATCTCCCCCCTTGGCCATTTTGGAATCAAACAAAATCCCTCATCCAAACTAAAACCAGATTGTGGAAAAAGGAAAACAAGGGGAAGGAAATCTGCCCAGGAACTTATCTTGATGGCGGGTGATGCAGAAGGATAGAAGAAGCTTATTGATATGATGAATATGGGGAAGAGCACCCCATTCCCTGGGTCTCCATGAGAATCATTTCATTGAATTTTAGGGGTCTTAATTCCCCTAACAAACAACGCCTAGCCAGAAGATGTGTAGCTCTGGCTAAGGCAGACATTATGCTTCTACAAGAGACAAAGCTCTATAAAGAAGATTTAGAGAAGGTCAAGAGAAAATACAATGGTTGGGAAGGTTGTGGAGTTTAGGCCAGTGGCACATTTGGGGGACTGGACGTTTTCTAGAATCCAAGACAAGTCCAGGCAAAGATCATGATAGAGAGACCCGGGTGGCAATGTTGCAGAATTTGTGGCTTACACTCCAACCTTAAACTCGTCCTAATAAACATATATGGCCCAAACTCATGCATTAAAAAATGATGTCTATGGTAGGAAATTGAAGATTTTTTGAAGGATAAACTAAGTGAAAACTTCATTTTAGGTGGGGACTTCAATGCGGTATTGGAAGACAAGGACAAAAAAGGAGGCATCCCTAGAGGTAATCAATCTCACATGGATTTTCGGGATTGGATTCTTAGAAACCAGCTACTTAATATCGATTTCAGAAATGGTATATACACATGAACAAACAAAAGAACAAGACCAAGTCTGATAGCAGAGAAACTTGGCCACTTCCTCCTCTGGGGTGGGCTGGACAAATTTCACTGCACATTGGAAGCTACCATTTTTCAGTGTGCTGGATTTGATCAACTTCCCATCCAACTTGTGATACAAGAAGATAGAAGCCCACTTCGATCACCCTTCAAGTTTGAAAACATGTGGTACAAAGACCCTTCATTCTTAGACTTAATTAAAAAATGGTGGTCAAAAATTCAGATCCATGGCTCGAAGATGTTCTGTTTGGTCTAAAAACTTAAGTGGTTAAAGTAGAGAATCAAGGAATGGAACCAGGACTGCTTTAAAGACATCTTTGAGACAAAAGCTTGCATAGAGGAGGAACTTCAAGTGATTGAAGAAGATATTATGAAAAATGGAATGAATGATCAAAGTTATCACAAGGAGAGGGGGACCTGCTCGGGAAGTATGAAGATATACTAGCCAAGGAAGAGACCTTCTGGAGGTAGAAAGCAAGGGAAATTTGGCTTCGGGAAGGTGATAGAAATAAAAAATTCTTCCACAATAGCACAAGACAACGCAAATGCATGAACAAAATTTCTAGCCTGAAAAGACAAGATGGTCGTCTCCTTGATACACTTCGCGAAATTGTCAAGGAGGTGATTGGTTTCTTCAACAATATTTTGAACAATGTTGAAGGATCCAATTTGAACCAACAAAGGTTTATGTTGAGAAACATCCCCAGGATGGTTATGAAGGATCAGAATAGAATGCTCACTGCTGATCTCTCAAAGGAAGAAATTAGGAAAGCTTTATTCCAACTCCACTTGGATAAATCTCCAAGTCCAGATGGTCTCCCAACTAGTTTTTTTTTAGAAGTTATGGGATGTGATTAGTAATGAGGTATTAGATGCAATCGTGACTACTTGGACCTCAGGCCGCTTTCTCAAGGAAATAAATCACACCTTCTTATCCCTAATCCCTAAAAAAGAGGTTGTAAACTCTTTGGAAGATTATAGGCCGATCTCTCTTTGCAACACAATATATAAAATCATGACAAAGGCCATGGCTAATAGACTTAAGCTAATCTTGCCATATATAATTTTTGAAGAGTAGATCGGATTTGTCCCTGGTAGAGCTATAACGAATGGTATAATCATTGTCCAAGAAGCAATTAATTTGTTACAACAAAACAAACAAGCAGGGATGATCATCAAGTTGGATATCAGAAAGGCATATGACATAGTGGATTGGAGATTTCTGATGAAAGTCCTGGAAGCATTTGGTTTTTTGAGAAGATGGATTAATTGGGCCTTTTACTGCATCTCAACCCCTAGATTTTTGGTGTTGGTCAATGGAACGCTTGAAGGCTCCTTTGAGGTATCCAGGGGGCTAAGAAAAGGAGATCCCATCTCCCCATTTCTCTACATCTTGATGGCAGAAGCATTAGATAGAAAAATCTCTTAGGAGATTGTTTCCTCCTAGTTAGAGGGAGTACATGTGACGAATGGAATACATGAAGTGTCAACCCAAAAATTTGCAGATGATACTTCTCTCTTGGGGGCTGCCAAAAGAAAGGAAGCATTGTTTCTACACTCAATTCTCAGCCAATATGCACTAGCCTCGAGCCAAATGGTTAATAAAAGGAAATCAAAAGTCTTCTTCATGAATATTACAATTCAGAAAGAACAAAAAATTCTATGGATATTGGATTGCAAAAAAGGATAATTTCCATTTACTTGCCTAGGAATCCCCATTTCCAAAGGTGTGAGAACAATGGGTTTTTGGGATCCCCTCAATCTCAAGACGAATGCAAAGGTGCATTCCTAGAAGGCCAAATAGCTTTCCTGGGCAAGTCAAATCACACTAATAAAATTGATTCTCTTGGACCTCCCAATCTATATCATGTCGATCCTTTGCATACCAAGTGGAAGCGTAGACAATATTAAACATATTTTGAGACACTTCTTCTGGCAAGGGAATGAGGAGAAAAAGAAGATTGCTTTGATCTCCTGGGAAAAACTTTGTAGAACAAAGGAAGATGGAGGTTTGGGCTTTAAGGACTTAGAAATGAAAAATGTGGCTTTGGGGGCCAAATTGGTATGGAGAATGCACATTGAGGCCCAAAGAAAATGGGTGCAAATACTACACAAAAAATACATTGAGGATGGGAATAATGGAGACATCATCTTCAAATTGCAAATCGTTTGTCTGGGTCCAAAATCTAGAACTTCATGAAATTTTTTTGTCACCTCATATGCAATTATCTCTCATGGGACATTGCAGATGGAAGCAAAGCATTATTTTGGGAGCATTCTTGGGCTGGCTACCCTTGCTTGGATAACATCTTTGATGGAGGGCAGCTGAGGCATGAACTAAAGGTGTGTTGGGGTGATAAGGTCAAAGACTACATCTAGTATGATCAAAGCAGCCCAATCTCAAATTAGAAATGGAAATATTTTTCCAACCTAAACCTTCCCCCAAGAGAAGTCCAGTTGCTCTTAGATGTGCCGAGGAATAGAACTTTGACATTGCACTCGGGCAGGGGTACTATAGTCTGGGTATGAGCTAAAATGGGAAGATACAATACAAAGGATGGTTATAGGAAGCTATACAAAGAGGAGAGGACAATGTGTACCTTACCTTTGCATTTGTGCTGGAGAAATGTGTGTATACCCAAAGCAGGCACCTTTGCATGGGCGGCTATGCAAAAAAAAATCTTAACAATAGAAAAATTTTGGCATTTAGGCTTCTAGGGTCTTCCAGATGTGCCCTTTGCAAGGAAGAAGAGGAAACAATGAACCATATATTACTTGGATGTGACTTCACCCAAGCATGTTGGAGATGGTTGTGTGCAAGGCTAGGTTAAGCCATTGCATTACACACAGATTTTCTCACCTGGTTTCTCTCTTGGCCTTCTCTCAAGAGGAATTTGGTTTATGGAGACATATGGACTCTTGGCCCATCAATAGTAATATGGGAGATATGGAAGGAGAGGAATAGAAGAATTTTCCAGGAAAAGAAAATGGGGGTGTCCTCTCTGATTAATAAAATTGAGGTGTGCTAATCCTGTCCCTTTAGGCGCCGAATGCATAGTCAGAGATGATCAAGGAAATATTGTATCTTCCTTAGCAAAAGCTCTTCTGGTTGGCACAAATAACGAAGCTGAATTTCAGGCATTGATCCAGGGCTTGAAACTATGCAAAGAGGTTGGAATTGCAAGGTTAAAGATAAAAGGTGAATCTTCCCTATTCATCAATGCTTTAAGAAGTAATGACACTCCAAATTGGAAACTCAACGCCTTCCTTACAAAGGCACTGGAGCTTATGCAATCATTTGAAGATGCCATGATAAACCACACATATAGAGAAGGAAATAGAGAAGTTGATGCCTTGACCAATGAAGGAGTTGGAGCAGAGTAATTGACTGGCCCATGCACCAGGGAGCATGCATTGTCTATGCCAGAGGGCTAGATTGGGTGTATGGGCCTAGACACTTGGCAAGAGGAAAGAACCTTATTAAAAATTCTACGTTTGGCAAGCAGGATATTAATTCGGATGGGATTGATACACTCCCTGACAAAGGATAGTGGAGCTGGAGGCAATTTTAACTTATGAAATGGAGGATGGTTGGGATCGTTTTAAGATATGACATGACTAGAAAGGACGTGTAAAGGACATTCCTACGTTGTAGGAGTAGTTTAATCTTAACACCTTGAGCTTAAAAATATGAAATACTGGGAATGAATGTGTGAAGTAATAGCAAGTATGCCATACATGTGCTGGAGGATGTTTGAAAGGAAATAAATGAGGTATACTGGTAGTTGAAGTTTAATGCAATGCCCATTTCACCTTCTATTTATGGCACAATTGAAGGATTTGATTGGCACCGAAATGGATACCCTAGTTAAGCTATCAAGCTCCAAGAAGGACTTTGCATTTTGTGGCGAAATCTCAAACAAACGATTGAAATATATCTATCAGAACACAAATATCCTTTGTATAGAAGCTATGAATATGGTGCTTTGTAGGAAGTGTTGTGAGTCAAAAAATTGAATGCGGGCCAATTTGGATATCTCCTCTAGGTTCTTGGCGTCATTACTAGATTTGGACTTTCCAAAAGAATTTTGTCTGCTCCTACTCCACTTGGTGTTCAAAGGGTCGATTCTGGTGGGTGACATTGACATGGTTGTCATTGAATTGGTTGGTGTTGGACTTCCCTGGTCGGACGACATGGAACAAATGCTCAATCTGGGTGTGGCAGTCGAATGGCATCCATTCATTCTGGACACACAAGGCGAAGCTCTTCAACGCCATAGATTTTGGGTGTTAGTGGGACATAAATCTCTATGCTAGAGGTTGGGGATAGATGCAGTTGTTGGGCTAGACTGCTGTCATGCATTTGCTGACTTAGTTGGTTCCAGGTGTTTCTATGAAGACTAGTGAGGGATGGAAAGAATGGAAAGGATGGTTTTTTGTCTGATAAACAAAATGTTTAAAGGTGCTTTCTCTCTTTTTTCTGCCAAAGGAAGGCTAATGCCATTTTGTATGAATGTAACTCTGTTGGGGATGCTCTGTAATTACGTTTTTCTATAATTAATATATCGCAACTTTGCTACCTTTTCTTATCAAAAAAAATAAATAAATTTGAAATCTATGCATTTTCTTTTGTTTTAGGCTTGGAAACCCACCTCTTAGTCTTGAACCTACAAATACAATGCCATTAAAACAACAAGAGAAAATTTGACTTTAGCAATATGGATAATGACCTTTTTTTTCATAATTTTTTGACAAATTAAATCCCATTATAGATGACAATGTCTAGTTTTCTAATTTCTTTTCTAGGGATGGGTTTCTAGGGGGTCTCTTTCTAAGAGATTACATTAAAAATCATCAGGGTTTTGAAGAATTATTTGAGTCAGTTAGACTTGCATTGTAATTTAGGAACGATAGTGTCTTGTTAAAAGTATTGAGTAGAAACTACAAGAGAATGTGTGCTACCATGGCATTTGATGTCAAAGAAAATTATTATTCAATCTCCTTTTTGCATGAGAATGCTCCTCACCATCCAAGAAACCCTTTTGTAGTGGAATTGGCTGATAGAAATGCATCATTTGAGCTAGTTGTAAGAAGAATGGAATTGGAGGTAGGACAAGCCTCTACCATTGGCGACTGCCAAGCATTTTGTGCCAGGGCTCAACTAGTGCACGAAGAGCAGAAAGACAAGGAACCGCTGGTGGATGATGATTTCTTTAAGAATGCTATAAGTTGGCAAGAAGTTCCCAAGGGTCAAGGTGAAAACTCAATATAGGGCGGCGAGCAAATGGAAGAATAGTGTCAGTTTCCTTAGTGCCTCTTTTTGATGTTTTGATCAGTTTCATGTTGGTTTTTGAATCAGGTTCTAAAAATTTCTGTTGTTGTTGATTTTTTTTGTAAGGGTACAATCCATTATTAATATATTTTTCTATATGGGACTTGTAAATATTTAGGGTTTGTAATTATTAAAGCATGGGTCAAGAAATCTAGTAAGGGTAGTATGGAATGCATCCTAGTGTTCTAGTTTTGAAGGGTAGCAGTTGATTAGTTTAGGTTGTCAATTTTGAAAACTCATGATATAGATATTTTTGTAATCACATGATCGAGATAGTTTTGTAAGATCTGCATCTTTTCGAGCTATAACCAGAGGTTTTCTTCTTGGTTCTTTCTTGTTGGTATGCTCACCTAAACCGGGATTTTGTATTATCATATATATATATATAATATTATAGTGGCTTGCCACTTTTGCTTAAAAAAAAGTCTAGTTTTCAAATATGTAATTTTTTTAATAATTGGACTTATTTTTTGTTGAATGCACAAGAAAACTGAGAGGGGGTGAATCAGTTGTACATTAGAACATCAAAACCCTCATTAGAATTCAGATCCACATCAACTTGAATAACCTTTAATTTGTTAGAATGATTTAGCTTGAAAGAAAATAGAAAAAACTAAAACACATCAACACCATGCATGATAAAACACTAGATTTACATGGAAAATCCAAGAAGGGAAAAACCATGGTGAGGATTAGCTCACAATATAAAGTAATTACAACACCAAATACAATAGGCTCATTGTCAGAGGGCTCACTACCCAAAAGAAAGTAGGGCTCACTGCCAATGGCTCACTATCAAATTACAAAAAAGAATCTAAAGAATAAAATTACAGTGAGAAATCCATCTCAATGCAACAAAAAATTCCACCATAGCATCACCAACACATTCACAACATTTATGGAGATTGTAGACACCTTTTGCTCACTACTTCTAGTAGTCTAACTTAGTAATGCTCACACTACACTTCACAAATTCACACTTCACACCTCTGAAATTTGCATCTCACTACACACAAATCCTCCATCAACACAACACTTATTTATACCTTCTTCAACCTTGAAAAAATTCTCCAAGGTTGGCTAGACACCTCAACTATGCAAACTCAAATGAGGCTAGCACAAAAACATTCACGTGGTGGAAAGGAATGAAGGTGGGCCAAATCACACCTTAACTTGGACCTAAATCCACTCATACATGCCATGCCACACTTCCACTTATCACTGAAGCAAATATGCAATTAGTGTAAACACCCAAGATTGGTCAAACCCGTGTAAACACTATTAAAAAATTAAGTACATGCTTCTTTTATTCTTGAGACAAATCACGAATGAAAAACATCAGTTGAACACAAATTTGGAATATTCAACAAACACTCTAAAATCCAACAAATTCCTTCACACCAACTTTCACCTGAGGAATGTACACACCTAGTACACTCAGATAATCTTCCACACACTGTAACTCAAGAAACTATCTTGCAGAGATCCAAGCTTCAAACCACTTCAACTAAAGATATATACAAGTAATATGAACACACTTCCAGAACCACAATACCAAAAACCAAATAGGGGAGAAATGCGGAGAAAAACCATTTGTCTCGGACACCACTACAATACACAACTCACACACTAGTGAACACAACTTTCTCTGTATAACGATCCAAACCAATAAAATATGGATATAACACCAATAAAGACCTTTGAAAAAAATATTCAAACTACACAAGAAAATATCCAACACAGAAGAAATGCAGAGCAAAACCAAAAACCACTCTGTCATACAGAACATCTCTCCAACACACTGTTTTCTTCTTTTATTCAAATTTTCTCAAAAACACTTGGAAACCAAGCACTAGTAACAAATTCTCATCATCTAGAACACCTCCTTATTACAACTAAACCAACAACAACATAACAACTCAACCATAAACATAGCAACTCAACCATACACATGCTTATCAAAGAAACACTAGAGGTTGACACTAGTAACACTTACTAATGACAACATAATGAAAGTAATCAAAGAAACATTACAACTTTTCAAACATCAATAGACTTACAACAATCACCAAAATAACTAGTTTACATCAATGACAATACAAACATAAGCCTATTGACATCAATGATAACAACTATTCATACTTACAACATTTTTTGTAATTAATTAATATATGAGGAAACTAGTGCATAAACTTGAAATTTCAAGTTTTAGTATTTTTTGAATAACTTTTATTTTTTTAAGTTTCTTTAAAAAAATTATGTCATCAATCTATACACAGTTATTTACACATTGAAATAATAATAATAAAATGATTAGTTCAGCTCAAATTATGTTATCTATACACAAGGGGTTTTTAAAAACAATAATTAGGGAGAGTAAAATATTATAAAATATTATCCTCATTAAAGTACACTATAATACACATTTTTCCCCAAAAATAGTTAAAAAAATAAGATTAAATGTTGGTTAGATTATGTTGGTCATACACATCCATGTTATGGACCTAAAAAGTGACTTTTAAAAAGTGGTTTTTGTACATTTTTATTAAAAAATAACTTGTATAATCTGGGTAGAATAAATTAAGTATTTGAAAACTAGAGTCAAAATACTAAATTTCATATTACTAGAATTTCTTAAGATTGTATGTGTAAGTGTTTTAATTTTTTCTCCAATTATGAAAAACTTTGATTTTTCAAGAAAAATACTTCCACTTCTTGGCCAAAAGTGGACCCAACTGCTTACACTGAACCAAAAATACATGGATAATTTTGAAGAGCTTTGAAGTACCTTTCTAGTGCTATAAGAATCATGAAAATTTGAGACCTAAGAAATAAAATGTGCTATTGGAAAAATATAAGAAAAATAATGGCACCACTAGAAAGGGCTATAAGCCATCTTTTTTATGATCTCATTTGCCAAATTTTGACATGTTGAATGCACAAGACAACTGAGAGGGAGGGGGGTGAATTAGTTATACCTTAAAACTTCAAAAACCCTCACAACACATTTAGATCCACATCAAATCAATTAGCCTTAATCTATTAGAATGATTTAGCATGAAAGAAAATAGCATAAATTGAAACACATCAACACCATGCACCAGCTGTAGCCTATCATGGCCTTGTTTTGGCTAAAAATCAAGGAGTTTCTAAAATTTGGTTGGAGGGGGACTCTCTTAATGTTATAAATTGCCTCTTGAAATATTTTCCTCCCTCATGGTCTATTGTTCATTTTATTAATGATTCAATTTCTATTTTAAATTCTTTTGACGAAATTAAAGTCTCCCATGTTTTTTGTGAAGCTAATAGGTTGGTTGATGGTGTTGCCAATGTGGGAGTGGTGGAAAGAGTTGATTGGGGTTCCTTTGAATCTCTTCCTCTTAATCTCAAATGTATATGTAATGATGACCAACTGGCTTGTTTTTAAGATTGATTTTTTTGGGAAAAGGTTCTTCATAATGATTCATAGTCGAGACTTGCACGATGAACCTTTGGATTGTTTGATTCATTATTATCACCTTGGTTTCCGTAGTATGAAGGCTTGGCAGCTCTGGCAAGGATGCTCCTTGATTGATAAGCCCACATGTATTGTGGGTGTTATTTGTGTTGTATTGTTGAGAGTTTGGTTTATTTCTCATTTTCTCAACTCTTAGGTGTCGTTGGGTTCTGTAACTTTGCATGCTGCCATGGGTGGTGACCATTGTAGAATCAAACCTAGTTTTTGTGAGGAATTTTAGAAAAATCATGTTGTTTGGGAACATTTGGAGCTAGGAGGGGTATCGCAGTCCATGCAGAGAATTCAAGGTCTGGACCCTGATGCCATTGATTTCTTTGTGAAAGGTTGGAATGGGAGGACGTTACGTTACAAGGGTGTGGAATTCAAAATTGATGAGGAGTTTATAGCAAAGGCCACTGGTCTGGTAGTCTTTGGGAGGAAATTTTACAGGGACAAGGGAGTTGATAAGAAGGCCTTTGCAAATTTTTTCACTTACGATGAAAAGAAGAAGCCCTAAGAAATTGGGAGTGGTGGCTACGCTTGTAAGTATTTGAAGTTGCTATGGAGGGACCTCGTGTTGGCCATAATGCACTATATTACTCTTGAAGGTAAATTCTATGTTGTTTACAACTACCATTTTATGATTTGGAATCATTTTAGACACAAGGTGTTGCTCTCTTTTCCTTACTACCTATTAATGTCTATGGAAAAGAGTATTGAAGATCATAGAAAAACCCTAAGAAGGTGGTTTTACATGAGGGTCTTATGAATCTCTTGTTTTCCCACATTAAGCTTAAGTTAATTGCAGTTTCTCCTAAAACCCTAAATAAGAAGGCTATTAAAAACTCTGTTTATGATACTGGGGACTCTACCGCAGAATGGACAGGGAGTTTTGAGGATGAAGAATCAGAGTTTGAGGAAATGTCTGTGGATGATGATGGCTCTAAGGATGAGGAAGATGACTCAAATGATTGGAGTAAGGGCTATGAAACGGATGTGGAGTTT
The DNA here is from genome assembly GCA_007258455.2 of Sequoia sempervirens. Classification (NCBI taxonomy): domain Eukaryota; kingdom Viridiplantae; phylum Streptophyta; class Pinopsida; order Cupressales; family Cupressaceae; genus Sequoia; species Sequoia sempervirens. Next base: position 465,388,186 of record VDFB02281492.1, read on the forward strand.
TGGGAAATCATGGAAAAGTTTGTGAGAAAGACTTCAAAAGGGAAGTCTAAAGGCTCCAAGAAATGAAATCACTTAGCTAAGAGGAAGATGGAGGTGGTGCCTAGTTCTTTTGAGAAACCCTCATTTTTTCATGGTGAAGGTGGTGTGAAGGACAACCCTCTTGGGAAAGGTGGGGAAATTCATTCTCGTAATGTTGAAGTTGAGAATGTATCTGTTGGGGACCCTTTGCCTGGGAAGGAGGAAATTTCTTCTGTGACTGGTCTCAAGGTTCCTGATGTTGAGGGTTTGGGTTTGAATGTTCCTGGTGTTGATGCCAATGCGGGTTCTGTTGAGTTTTTGAATGGGCCTGGGCTTATGGAGATGCAGGGGATGGAGACGATCAAGCATTCTCAGCGGTTTTCTTCGGTTGATAGGGCAGTTAAAATGGAATGGTTGGAAGTGTTAGCTAATTTAGATAACTTGCATGAAAATGAGTAGATTAAAGTGGATGTGGTTGAGGTCCAGGACTCCCTTGTCGAAGAGGATGAAGGGCATAAATTTGACCAGTCTGATGCTCCTGGTAACATTGAGCTAAATGTTCAACCTCCCATTAATTGGGATGATGTGAATATGAATATGTTTTGCAAGATGGCCGAGGATGGGATGCAAAATTGGCTATCTCCAGTGAAATGGTTTTTTTTTGAGGTTAAGGAGCTCAATATTCAGATGAAAAACTGGCAGGAGGTTTGTGTTGCTATTCTCCATGGTAATTAGAAGGAATGGGTTATTAAAGGAAAATTCAAAACCATGAACGTCATGCTGGATAAGCTAGGTTATTGATGCAAATCATCTAGGGGTGTCTCATGAAGAGAGGATTTCCTCTTTGGAAATGCTGGTGAATAAAAGTCTAGAGGATTGTGTTGCTAGTCTTGAGGAGAGAGTAAGGAAATTTTTGGATGACTTAAAAACTGTGGTGAACATCAACACTAATTCTTTGAAGATTATAGCTAGGGGCTCTTTGTTTTAAATGAGAAAGCCCTTAATTGGACAGGTAAACCTCTTGACTTGGGTGAGTTATAGAAAGTGATTGAGGAGATCAATTGCTCGAACTAGGTGGAAAAAGTTGAGGAGTATGCTCCAGTGATGGAGAAAGATGTGCAGGCTGGGCCGTGTCTTAGGACTAGAAGCAAGACCAAAAAGAGAGTTGTTGTTTATGTGGATGAGCTTAAAGAGGTTGTGGATATGTAGGAGGTCATCAAGGAGAATATGGCCTCGATGAATGTCTTGGATAAGTTGTTGTAGTTGATGCTTTCTTTTTTGTTGGATCAATAGGGTTGCTGGTGTTTTTGTTGTTTGGTCTGCTAACAGGTTCCTTAGGTTTTATCTTTTTTTAGCATTTTGGTGTTTTGGGCTGGTGGTTGTTATTGCTAAGGTTCTTTTGCAGTTTTTAGTTCTTGTAAAGGGTTTAGGGGTCCCTTCAAAACCTATTTTTCCTTATTAAAAACACCATGCATAAAGGAATGCCAGATTTATGTGGAAAACCCAAGATGGGAAAAACCATAGTGAGGATTAACTCACAATATAAAGTAATATCAACACCGAATACAATAGGGCTCACTTCCAAAGGGCTTCCTGCCTAGAAGAAAGAAAGGCTCATTGCTAGAATAGAAGAGAAGATAGAGAAGAATGTTACAATGAGAAATCCATACAAAAGCAATAGAAAAATATACCATAGCATCACCAACATCTTCACGGTCTTTCTAAAGAATTGTAGACACTTTCTGCTCACTGCATTCAGTAATCTAACACATGAAAAGTCACACTGAACTTCACAAATTCATACCCTACAACTTTTCAATTCACATCAATCGCATCATACTCATCTATCTTATCTTCCCTCAATAACTCAACTCATATTTATATCATTTTTAACCTTGAAAACATCCTCCAAGGTTGGCTATGCACCTAAACTGTGCATATATTCAAATTAGGTTGACACCAAAACATTCCCACAATGTAAAGGAATAAAAGTGGACCACAACACACATTAGCTAGGACCTAATTGCACTCATACATGTCATGCCATACTTCCACAATCATCAAAGCAACTTAACAAGTAGTGTAAACATCCAAAGTCGGTCAAACCTGGGTTAACACCATTAACACTTAAGTACACACTTCCTCAAATGCAAAGATAACTCATGGACACCACATAAAATTTGAATACAATCTAGAATATTTCACAAACTCTTTGAAATTAAAAAAGTTCCTTTGCAACATTTTCACTTGAAGAATGTACACACCCAGTACACTCAAATAAATCTATCATACACTATAACTCAATAAATGGACTTTCAAAGCACCAAAACATGAACAACTTTATCTGAAGAAAGGTACACACACTTTCAACACTCTTCCAAATCTGCAAGTCCTAAAACCACTTTGTAGAGAAATGTGGAGCAATAACATTTCTCCTAGACACCTTCACAATAGATAGTTCACACACTAGTGAACAAACCTTCCTCCACACAATGATCCAACACCAAATTATGAATGCAACACATGTGAATACCTCAAATCAACATATCCAAACTACACAAGAAGATCTTCAACCCAAAAGAAATGTGGAGCCAAACCAGAACACTACTCTACAACAAAAAACACACTGCAACAAACTGTTTCCTCTTTTTATTCAATATTCCTAAAAGCACTTGGAAACCAAGCACCATAAACATCTCATCAACATATTTAGTACTTCCTCATCACCATCAATCCAACTGTAACATAGCAAACCAGCCATACATTTATAGAAAGAAGCTTATGAAAGCAACACTAGAGGTTGACACCAGTAGCTTACTAATGACAACATAATGTAACTAATAAAAGCATCATCAAGGATAATACCAAATCAACACCAACTGCAAATCCTTGCAACAAACTCCTTCTCATACAGTTGACACCAAGGACAACACCAAAGCTTGTTGACATCAATGAAATCACCAACTACACATACTTGCAACATGACATAGTAAGTCAAGTTATTTCAAAAATAATTAAAAATATCTCCTTTAGCAAAACCAATGGTTAGGGTTGGGATTAGCCAAGTGGTATACTTGATGTCATAGTGACATCACCAAACCAAGTCACCAAAATATTCTATTACCAAATAGAATATTTCCTCAAATTGTGAAACCACCCACTATTTTTCTAAAAACACTTTTAAATGTTTGAAACTATTATGCACAACTACAAACCACCTTTTGGGTAGCGAAATGTGGTTTTGAGGCCTATAGGTAATTTTTAAGGGTCAAAATACTAGTAGGTTTTTTTTTTACTAGTGATGACATCAATTGCAAGTTATTAAGAGTCAATAATGTGTAGGGTATTTTCTAGTGATCTTACCACAAATGAATTACCATAGGACAATAGCTAGTATGGGTTCGATAGGGTCTGCATAAGCAATACCTTGTGGGAAACCCAAATTGTTTTTTCTCCCTTTTTAATTTAAAATAAATAGAAAAAATAAAATTTGCAATCTATACCCCTCTAACATAGGCATGCCTTTTTGATAGGCTTAATGACAAAAAAATGTATGATCATACATATTTTTGTACATGATTCTTCAAGACCCATTTTTTCCCTTGATTATGTCCTACTCAAATTTGTGTGCTTAGAAGGAAATCTTAGGGTTTTAGACATTCTAGACAGAATGACGAGGTCAATTTTTCTCCAAGATGCACCATTTGAAAATTCAAATCTATATCTCCTATAAAAAGGATATAAAATCATAGATTTTAAGGTTTGATACCATGTTGGAGTTGATTTTTCAACCCTACAACTCTTCGAAGTCCCCTACAATCAAACACCTATCATAGAAAGAGAGAAAAGTAATGAAATTGATGTAATAGCTTGAGTTCTATTGGTGTAAAATATAAATGAATAATGATATGATGATAATGAATTTTCCCTAATAAAGGATAAAAAAACCTAGATGAAACCCTAGGCGAGGATTAAATTAGATCACGAGATCTATCCTAATCATATGAATTGAGAAAATAAAAGCACACGACCTAAGTAAGCTTGAGTATGCTAGTGTAAAAAGGGACCTAATAATTAATTAGGTAATTACCTTTTTACCCTAACATTTAAACATATGTTTTTTTTTGGTTCTTACATGTATATTAACATGAGACTCCTTAATATCACTATATAATTTTATATTTGCATTGGTAATTATACAATTTCCATGTTGCCAAACACCCTTATGTGGATGACCACCTATAAAAGATATTTTTTTCAAAAGGATATATTAATGAAATCATCATAATATATCTATATATTTATTTTTTGAATAATAATTTACAAATGTACATCATTACCTTATGCTTAATGATAGATAGACAAATAAATAAATTATCAATAGTTTATTGTTGTTTAAAAACTTATAAAATATAGAATGTAAGATTTTTGATTAAATTGTGTATGTTTTTCTTTTGAAATTTTGGATCACACTTAGTGATCAATCATCAAGAAGGGGAATATATTGAATAGGAGTGTAAATAACTTGCCTAATAAAGGGTGGGGAGATGAGTTGAGAGAGAAGAATTAAAAAAATCTAAGAAATTGAAAATAAAAAGAAGAAAAATAGAAGAAAAGAACCAATTAAATCAAACAAATAAAAGGCCAAGAAAGGGTTAGAGGTGGTGAGAAAAAAATAATAGGGATGGAGATAAGGATAACAATTTGACAAATAAATGGGAAATAAATTTAAAAAGATGAGAATATGGGTAATTTTTCTCATCTTTTTTTTCTTTTTAAATTTATTACCCATTCATTTGCCAAATTTTTTATCCTTATCTCCATCCCCTCATAAAATTTTATTCTCATCACCTCTAACCCTTTTGTGGCCTTTTATTTGTTTTATTTATTGGTTTTTTTTCATTTATTTTGTTTCTTTCTATTTTTCTTCTCTCTCAACTCATACTCCCCACCCTTTATCAGGTTTTATTTGCACTCTTATTCCATATATTCCTCTTCTTAATGATGGATCATTCAGTGTGATCCAAAAATTTGAAAGAAAAATATACACAGTTTAATCCAAAAGATTACATTCTATATCTTCATAGATTGTGGAAAACCCATACCGACTATAACTTATAAAATATTTAAAGAAAAATATTTAACAAATTTATCTTTTACTAGTTCAAACTAATTAAACCTGTTAATCTTTATGACTGTTTTGCATATGATAGATACAATTAATATATAAATATTAAGGTATATGCTAACTTATTTATATTAATAAAGTTGTATTTGTTGGCAGTTGTTGTCATTGATGTCAACACTGATTGTTGGTTGTCATTGATGCCAACACTTGAGAATTAAGTTGTTAGTCCTTGCTATTGGTTGTCACCATTATACTCATTTTGGGCTAACATTGGTGACGAAATTCATGGTTGGTTGTCATTTCTTATCAAATAAGAGTTGTTGAAGTTCATTTAATGCATTATTACTATTAGTAGAGTTGATTTCATAATGATATATTCAGATGAGGATTAGAGGCATGAATACTTGAGGATAGATGTTGCTAAAGGTCTATAGTAGGTATTATGTTCTTTCCTATTGTTCCTGATGAAGTATGTGTTACTGGAAGGAAGTTATGGCCTTTACAAGTTGCTTAAGTGTTTCTGGCTTAGGAAGTTGCATTGAAGTCTATCTGGGAGAATTATTTGCATTCCTCTGCTATTGATTCTTTAGTCTTACAATTTTTTATTCAATGTTAGTGTTCTATGGATGTTGCACTCCTATCTTTTCAGATCACCTGTGTTGCCAAGGAGATCTCTATGAATTGCATATGGTTGGTAGTCTTATTGGTTGTCCAGACTAGTCTAAAAAATTATCCACATTTCTTTGCATATATGTCTTTGCTCATGTAGCTTGGTGAATGTACTCTCAACATCTATGGAGTTTCTTAGTTCCAATCTCATGTGCTGAAGTGGTTCACAAGATAATATGTTAATTTTATATCTCATGATTAAGCATTTTGTGTTTCTAGAATATAATTTCTTGTTCCTGTTTGATATGTGATGGTTGTTGGCTACATGACAATGTGAAATACGTGTATGGAAGTGTTGTATTTTTAAGGAAAATCCCCATGTGATATGCACGTTGTTAATTGGTTGCCTTGGTGCCACATTGTGTCTTGAGTTGGCTTTCTAGGTTATTTGTGGATATTTGGCCGACAGGGCTTATTCCTTTTTTACTTCATGTGCTTGGGGGATTGTGCCAATAATGGAAGATGTGTTATGATAGATTTGAGTCTTGGCCTATCCTTCTTAGGACCACATCAAGTTAATTCAATAAGAAGTATGTGTTTGGGCTGACTGATTATGTGCTTCAACATTTCATCCACAGGTTTCCTTGATGCTGACTTAGGTTGATGTGCACCTGCATGTAAATGGTTTTGGATCACATTGAAAGAAGTGCTAAGATTTTTTGGTCATCTTTATCTTTTGGAAGGAGTGCATTATGTTTTGGTGTTCGACTAGTTAATTTTGTTGTAACTTATCCTTTTCTTGGTTGATCTAATTGAAGTTTTGAATTTTTATGGTGGATATAAATAAAAGATCATTTCAGATGCAACAGTGAGGAGAAGTGTACAAGTGTGAAGAAGTGTGTGTGAATTGTATTGAATATACAATAGTGATAGTGTTAAAGTGTGTGAAAGGAAAGATCAATTGTGTTATAATGCCTCAGTCAACAGAGTGTTGTGTTGGCAGCCATTGTAATCCTCTCTAAATCATATTGTATCCTTCTTTGAGATAGTGAATCTCATCAAGTCCTTGTATTTATCTCTTGAAGTCATGTTGTCTTCAATTCAACAAGTCCTCTGTATCTTGTTCTAAGGCAGTGATCCTTCTTGCGAGTCTTTTTGACAATGAGCCTTATATTGCGAGGTAACTCTCACCATGGTTTTTCCCTCGTTGGTTTTTCCATGTAAATCTAGTGTTCTACTTGTACATGTGTGTGTTCTCTATTTATCATTGTTGTTGATCTGGTTAGAAGTAGAATTGCTATATATTTCATTATTAAAAAGTGTTGAAGTTGCTAAGGATTCAAATTTCTATATAATTATTTGTTACTATTCTATTTAAAGGTTTCTTGATCTAGTAAAGAAGGTTATCTTGTGTTGAAAGAGTTCCAAAAGGGAATAATTTTTGATAAGACCGATTCACTCCCCATCTCAGTCTTCGAAAGTGTTCAACAATATTAATATTTTAAATATTTATTATATTTATTATATTTATATTTTTCATAATGATAATTATATTTAGAATCTAATAAAATTTTATTTTCATGTTATTAAGTATATGAAAACCTAAATAATTATTGTAAAAGTGGGAATAACCTCTATTGATATGTTTGAAATATATATAAAAAATTTAAATGATTAATTTTATGTTAAAAATCATTATAAATGTAAATAAAATATTATAGATGTCTACTAGATTGTATCAATAATATCTTGTAATAATTTCTTGAATGAACTCCTTTCATGGATATAATCTTATTAAATATCTACTCATACTCATATGTGTTATCTCCTCATATTCTTAATCTCTACTCCTATGAAAGTATAATGGATGAATAAATTATTGATAGAATTCTAAGTCAATCTTAAAAATAATAGTATTGGTCCTATGACATCATATTGGATATGATTAGTCAAAATAAAAGACAATCATGATTGACTATCTTGCACAACCACTTTGGATTTTATATTTTTCTAATTATATAAAACAAGGAAATAATTAATATTTGTTTTAGGACAACCCAACCACCTAAGTAAATCTATGCAAATGGTGAGTACATGATCATATCAATATCCCCCTTAAGTGCAACTTAAGTATTGTTATTCATAAAAGGAGTCTTATTTTTTAATAAATAGGTTCTATTAAAAAGGTCTAATAAGGTATCCAAATATAAAGGAAATAAATATAAAAGAAAGGAGAACTTAGGATGCCCCATGGACTTTATTCACCCATAGAAATGGTATAAAAATAAATCTATCAATGGTTTAATAAAGATGTCAAAAATAAGTGTTATGGTTCTCTAGAGGTCTAGAAATGTGAAGTTATGAACCATATAGCAAAAAAATTATGAATATGGACATATAATAGATTCTAAACATTTTCACATGCATCAAACCAAACCCCTTCCATTTAGAAGCGATATGGAAAGAGATACATGTTTAAATTGTTTCCACTCCATAAAAGGATATGAAGGAAGCAACAATAAATAATGTAGTATTGGTTCAATTTATCTTTATTATGATGAAAACAAGATGTAGAAAACAAGTGGAAAATTTTACATAAAAAATTAACTAGTAAATGGAGATGGATTATCCAAAGAAAGAAGTCTCACCACACTAGGATGGTGTACAATAGGCACCCTTAGTATATCCAAAATTGAAGGTGGCTCAAAAATAGGATATTTGGGTACCCTCAATGCATCTACTAAAAGAGGACCTACACAAAAAGGTAGATCACAAAAGTAAAAGATGAGATTCAATAACAAGAACCCTTGTTACATCTACTAAAAAATTATCCACAATATAAGGTGGATCATGAAGTTAATAAACCATTCAAGGAGTTTCAAAAGAACCCATGTGTAAACTCTCATCAAACATACAAAAAATGTACTCCAAGAAGTGAGAATAATCTTAAATATGGGATTACAAAAAAAAAATTCTTGATGTCACAAGTTAAGAATAAAAAAAGTAATAAATAAGTCACAAGAACATCCATGTGATAATTATCATTAAAAATAATTAAAAAAACCTAAAAGTAATAAGTATAATCATTTATATCAAATTTAGCTAAGAGACAAAATGTCACACAAACAATAATCTAAAAACAATATTTTTCTAATAAGTGAAAATATTGCAAAATAGTGTCAAAAGATACATCAAAAACATAATATATATAATGAATTTATCTATGATTTCTCATGCTTTGCATTGTATTAATTATATTCTAATAATATATACTTATAACTAGTCCAAATTTAGACAACTAATTTGAAATAAGCCAAAATTATTTAAAATATCAAAATATTAATCTAATTTTTATATAAGAACATTATTCCTAGTTTAGGTTATGAGGAATACATTCAAATTATTTTAAATATTTATGCTCATACTCTAGTTTTCATGGAAAAAATTCTCTCTAGCCCACTTTTGTGCTATAAGTATAAAATATTTAAAATAGTTAATTTGTCATTATTAAAATCATTAGTATTATCAAATAAAAGTGTTTCATCCATGAAAAAACTATATAATGACATGATGTCACCAAAATACTACAAAAGGGTTAATTAGGTAGTACATATGCACTTAACATCCTTAATGTTATAGACAAAACCTATAAAAAGTGATAAATAGATGTGACTATAAACAGTAACATGATTATTGAACCAATTAATGTGCTTATCCAAAATATTTATCTATGAAATTTATCCCATAATTTAGACCTTATTGACTAAAGAAGGTCTCAATATAGGCTCTTCATGAGAAATAATACTTTTTTTCTAGTATTATTATAGAAAATAATTGTGTCATTTCACTCATAATTATGTATGCATACTAAAAAGCAACAAGCATGTGCCTCATCTTGTGTACAAAAAAATAAGGGCCCTACATAAATGATTTCATAGAGATTCATCCCCCGACAACCCAAAATAAATAATTAAAAAAATTCCCCCTTAAAAATTCCATAGAAATGTAACATTACAATAGTTTTTCACTAGTATATAATATTTATTAAAAATGGGAAACACAAAAATTAAATTTTTAGTACATAATATGATTATGATGTGATATCAAATCTATTTTCCTTACACAAAATATACACTAAAAAATAAATGAATCTATAAAAGGAGCACTAAGTCAAAAGTTATGAGCTATGGGAGTTTAGAGTCATTGTGTGGCAAATATTTAAAATATGGTGAAAAAAAAAAATCAATTTTAGGCTTTCAAAAAAGTTAGGGTCAAATGACCTAGATTTGCTAGGATAGTAGGGTTGTTGTCAATACTTTGTGCCAGTACCAATATTGAATTCTAATCAATGTTGACATAAAAAATATTTTAATAACAATTTTTATTGCAATTTTTTTATAACAAAAATATTTATTGTAAATATCCACATGTTAAGGACATTGAATTTCGATCTTATTTCTTTGCATCTAGCCATATCAATAGTACATGTACAATTAAGGTTTCTTATGTTTTTTATTTTCTATAGGTAAAACAACCATAAGGACATCATTTTAATGTGTAATTGAAAGATTATGTAAATTGTTTCAATATTTTCTTGAAGTCAAATAAAGTTTTAAATTTTTATGACAATAATATCAAAAAATCATAATTGTAAATAGTCTTAAAAATGAACTATTTTGTTGATGACTTAATTTTTAATGTATGAAGATTAAATCACAACCCTCACAATACAAAATCCTTTTTTAATTCAAATTAAACATGAAAATTTTATTCACACACACTGCTGCAAAATATCACAACAACCAAATCTCTACTTGCAACCAAATTGCAAACTTCATTACAAAATATTGCTCAATATTTGCATCAGACCTCAAGGGACTCAAGGGTAGCAAAATGGCCCATTTAAATGCACAAACTACAGAAAATTAACATCAACAACAGAAAAAAAATCTTCCCATACAATCTTCAAACCCTTCTCCTGTAATAACACAAAACATTCCATTGCCAACCTGCAATCAATAACTTTCAACGAATGCTCACTACTGTAGCTTCATTTCCATGTCTTAAACCTGCAATAAACTCTTTTGAAAACCCTTCCTAGAGAAATCACACCCCGAACTGAGTCTCTCCTCCAAAAATGAATAAGGAAAAACTAAAATAAAAAATGAAAACCCACTCTTTTGTTTGCATGCCCATGAAATGAAATGAAACACACTTTCATTTTAATTTCATTTCTTAGCATTTCATGAAGACCTCAAAATGGTACGCCCATTCTTGGGAGAGTTACAATGCAACAAAACTAAATAAATGATATGGTAAATAAAACCAATTAAAGTTATGGCATGATACACAAAGAAAGTGGAATGCTTATCTCTTTCTCGCTTTTTGATTTTTTAAAGAAATTTTCAATCCCTATCCATTTGGGAATCTACGTCCACATTCCCTATTTATAGGGATCTTAAAAATGTGAAATAAAACTGATTTTCATGCTAATCCTAATGCCTCCATTGTTCTTTTTCAGGCATTGTTCTTTTAAAGCACCTTTTCCACAACTACTCTTATCTCGATTGCACTTAAATCAAGTCCAAAATGTAAATTCAAATTCACCACATACCTTCACATTCAAATGCTCATGGAAATGAAATTTACAAGACAAAAATATGAAATACCTTCACTCCAAAATTGCCACTCCAAAATTAAGCAAAATAGATTGAAACAAAATTACCACTAGGCCATGAATGCTCCTGCATCAGAAACCCATGGTAGAAAAGAAATGTTTCATGAGTGCCTCATAAACATTTGTAGATATGATGCTCATTTTGCACCCACCTTGTTGCCTTATTCTCCTGAACCTTATTCCTCACATGTCCTACGACTTGATGTATCTTCCCTCTTCCATTCTTCCTCTCTTTCTCCATTTTTTGACATGATTCATCTCCCACCAACTAACACTATAAAAATATTAAAATTCTTGAACATCTAATACTTCTCCTTCAGAAAAATAACAAAACTCATTCATTACCTCTTTCTCTTTTATTGCTGCAACCACTTGTTCATCATCACCCTTGGTTACAACACTATGCTCTTCCTCCTTCATGCCTTCTAAAAGACAATTTTCAGCTACAATCACTTCATCCTTTACATTCTCATCAATGTTAGTGACATAATCAAAAGATTTATCCTCTCCAACCTGCAACAAACTATCATTCTTACCAATCTCTTTATCAAATAAATCAACAAATGATGCAAAGGGAAGTTCTCCAAACAAATCAAAATTCTCTTTCTTGTAACCTTCCTTACTTTCAACCATTGTGCCTTCTTTTACTAATACATTCTTTGCTGCAATATCATCTTCTAGAACACTTTTACCATGCTCAAATAAATCAAATTTAACATTATTCTGACAAAAATCAGATTTTACCTCCTTTTTCCCCACTGAAATCTGCACTTTACCTTTCTTGTGTGCAATCCACACTACTGCAACTTGTATCAACAAATCAAAATCTGCATTCTCATCTTGTTCTATTAACTATTTAACTCCATTAACCAAAAAAATTCCACCTTTATTACATACCTTTCCTTCCTCAAGGGTTTCAACTTGTGTTTGATTCCATCCTTCATCAAGGAGTATGTATTGGCATACCCATCATGTATCGCTCACCTGTCAAATTGTCAAGGCCTTCCCAATAACAAGTGAAAAAAATTCATAGAAATTATATCACATAAAACTTCATCATGATAATCACCTATCTTGAATTTCACAAAACATTATTCGCTAACCAAAACCTTCTTTTCATCTTGCAACCAAGCAATCCTATATGGATGCGGGTGCCTTTGTCTTTCCAGCTTTAATTTATTTACCATTTCTTTAGAAACTAAATTATCCATACTTCCACCATCAATAATAACATTACAAAGTTTACCTTCACACTTAAATATGGTTTTGAACAAGCTCTTCCTTTGATCTAGTTCTTTTCCTTCATTCATCAAGACTATTCTTGAAACAAGTACCTCTCCATCCTCTGCCTCTTAAGAGTGTGAAGACTTGGAATCTTCTCCATTTGTGTTTACTGATCTATTTTAATTTTCAGTCCTTCTTCTTTGCCTTTCCTCTTCATGAGGACAATCATAGGCCCTATGACCTTCTTCCCCACATCTAAAACAAGTTATTTTTTAATTTCCTCTTCCAAACCTGCTACCCGATCTTCCTCTTCCTCTAAAATTTTGATCATGAGACTTGTTTGAGCTTTCAAATATTTCATCCTTGCTGTCCTTAATGTCTTGAATCTGCTGTTCATCCTCCCTTTTTTGCACATAGGCTTTATCCTTTCCCTCATGTTTATTCTCAAACCTCTTGTTCATCCTTTCTTCTATCTTCAATGCTATTTGATAAGCATCTTCCATTGGCACAACTTTGATTAGTGTCACCTCTTCTTGAATGCTTTGTCTCAACCCATTTATGTATCTTGCGACCTTTTCCTTAGTCGCCTCTGAATTTCTAGTCCTTATGAGAATTCTATGGAATTATTTTGTGTATTCTTTAACAGTCTTTCTTCCTTGCTTCAAACCTTGCATTCTCTTGAGCAAGTCCAATTCATAGTCTACAAGAATAAATTGTCTTTTCAATCTCTCCACCATTTTATCCCATTTGGTAATTTTATCTTTGCTTCTTCTTCCCTTTTCTAATTGGACCTCTCTCCACCATATTGAGGCATGTCCTTTCAACCTTGTCCCGCAAAATATCACTTTATTAGGATCCTCTATCTCTTCAAATTCAAAATACTCTTCCATTTCATTGAGTCAATCTATCAATTCTTCTAGGTTCAAACTACCATTGAATGTAGGCACCTCAATTTTCTGTCTCTTTCCCATTTTTGTTAAAGCTTTTAGCAGTCGGTCATTTGCAACTGCTCCAATTTCTTCTCTTTGATCAGTATCTAAACTAGCATTCTCAGTACTTTCATCTTCATCTTCATCATCTTCACTTCTTGGGTCTCTCATTCTTGCAAATCCTCTCCTTATCTTGTTTTGAAAAGTTTCAACCTACCTTCTCAAGGCTCTAAAATCATCATCTCTTACATAATTATCTCCTCTTCCTCTACCTCTACCTCTACCTCTACCACAATGGGATCCTCTCCAATCCATTTTTTAACACCCACAACATAATCCTGGTGCAAATGCCTCTCTTTGGTGGTCTGTTACACACTTAAGATCTTGCTGCTATGATATCACTAATGTATTAAGATTAAATCACAACCCTCACAATACAAAATCCTTCTTGAATTCAAATTAAAAATGAAAATTTTATTCACACACACTATTGTAAAATATCACAACAACCAAATTTCTACTTGCAACCAAATGATAAACTTCATTACAAAATATTGCTTAATGTTTACATTAGTCCTCAAGGGACTCAAGGACAGCAACATGGCCCTTTTAAATGCACAAACTACAAAAAATTAACATCAACAAAAACAAATAAATCTTTCCATACAATCTTCAAACCCTTCTCCTGTAATAACACATAAAGCATTGCATTGCCAACCTGCAATCAATAAATTTCAATGGATGTTCATTGTTGTAGCTTCATTTCCATGTCTTCAACCTACAATAAACTCTTTTGAAAACCATTCCTCGAGAAATAACACACCAACCTGAGTCTCTCCTCCAAAAATGAAAAAAAGAAAACCCACTCTTTTGTTTGCTTGCCCACGAAATGAAATAAAACACACTTTCATTTCAATTTCATTTCTTAGCATTTCATGAAGACCCCAAAATGGTATGCCCATTATTGGGAGAGTTACAATGCAACAAAAATCAATAAATTATATGCTAAATAAAACCAATGAAAGTTATGGCATAATACTTAAAGAAAGTGGAATGCTTATCTCCTTCCCGCATTTTGATTTTTTAAAGCAATTTTCAATCCTTATCCATTTGGGCGTCGAATCCCACATTCCCTATTTTTAATGGATCTTAAAAATGTGAAATAAAACTAATTTTCATGCTAATCCCAATGCCTCCATTGTACTTTTTCAGGTATTGTGCTTTTAAAGCACCTTTTCCACCACTACTCTTATCTTGGTTGCACTTAAATCAAGTCCAAAATGTAAATTCAAATTTACCACATACCTTGACATTCAAATGCTCATGGAAATGAAATTTACAAGCCAAAAATATGAAATAGCTTCACTCCAAAATTACCACTTCAAAATTAAGCAAAATAGATTGAAACAGGATTACCACTAGGCCATGGATGCTCCTGCATCAATTTTTATTACAACATATTGATATTCTAAAATCATGTATGGTTTTGTTGTACAAAATTTTAGTTTTTTCCTCACATACCACTATTTATTTTAGGAGCTTGTAAACATGTATAGATACTTGAAATTTTTTATTGTAACATACCATTATCAACTCTATTTTTTGTTAAATATGAATTAATAGTTTGGAGTGATGATCTATGGAAAATTTAAATTTGACTAATTTGAAAGAAAAAATATTCTAACAAACTTATAATTTTGATCTATAAAATTAAGAGAGCCAATTGATAAGAGATATAAAGGTGTTAGGAAATTCCCATGGGGTCATTACACCTTAAAAATTAAAGACAACAAGTCTATTTATCTTAATAATGATGCATCCTCATTTATATTTGATAGTTTCAAGAACTTTTCTCCATAAATTGCATCTCAACTCTTATTATATTTTATTTAGGATGTTAGAAATTTCATGTCCCACCTTCATGTATCATCTGGAAGAATACTTTATACACCAAATTCATAAAACTTTACACTACACATTTTAACACTACACAAATTTATTGTAGTTAAAAAGGGAAAGTAGCAAAATATTAGGAAAAATCCAAAAAATAGTATAACAAAAAGTATCCAAAAGGTAATCAACATTATTTATTTATATTTATACTATCCAAACTAATTTTTCAAACCATAAATTCATCTTCTTATCACCATTTTAGACCAATTTTTTTTAAATAAATCAAGTAATTGAAGATCTCAAAGCTTATAAAATTAGAAATATATTTGAAGGAGATATCATTGTAATGTACAAAATTACTTTAGAAAAAATAATTAAAAAATGAGAGGTTCTTCATGTAGACTTGATAGATGAGAAAATTAAGATGATAATCATGATCAACTTAACTTGTGAATAATATTTTTATAATATATGAAACCAAACAAGCTCTCCTAGAAAGGTAATAATACTTAAATGGCGAACAAAGGAGCGAGGAGCAGGAATGGGCATGAGAGAGTTGATTTGAATTCTGAGAGCGCTGAGGAGGAGGATGTTGTAAATTCAGATGATGATGATGGTGTTTTGGAGGTTGTTGGATCTTTATTCCTCCCTCTTGTGTTTTCTACACAAAGGTGGGGATTGTTTTTTATTGGTGGGTGGCTTCTTCTTCCTTTGGTGTTTCCTAGAGATTGCACATATGCTAGGTTTCCCTTCGAGCAAAAGGTGTTCAAGGCCCCCTGTGTGGGTTGGACGGGGTTGTTTTTTGTGGCCTTCTCTATGGACAATTGGCTTGTATAAAGATTGTGAGGTTCGTTAGGTTTTTGTGAAGACTCTTTGTTGGAGACTTTTGTGTCAAGTAGAGGTTTGTCTTTCAAGTTTGGTGTGTAGGATTATTTTTGCTGGGGTCTTCTTTTTTCCTGCTTGATCTTTTTGAGCAACCCTATCCTTTGGGAGGGTGTGGATGTCTTCTTGGCTAACCTACATTTGGTGAGGTTGAGTGGGAAGTTCCTTGGAGTTGGGTGTTTTATTTTTGTTTGGAACCCTATCTTGGGTTTGTTTCTATTGTTCTAATTTGAGGGGTTGTTTCCTCCTCTTTTGGTCTATTACCCCTTTTGGCTTGTGTTGATTATCTTAATCAAGGGGTTTTCCTTCTTGTTGGATTTGGTTTTTTTTGTTTGGAGTGGATGCTTGGTTGGATTATGCATCCAATATTGGTGCTTTATTGTGAACCCCTTCTAGGTAAATTGAAGATTTTGTTATGTACGAGGTTCATCTTTCAGGTAAGGACAAGGTGTTGTTTCTCTTATCATATTTATTTGGGGTCTTGTTATTGGTTACATATTTTTATTTACTTGATTTACCTTTTTTCCCCCTTGTGGTGGTGTGAGGAGGGTTTCTTCTTTATGAAGAAGTCCTATTTTCTTTTGGTTTAGTGTTGTTGGAACCTATCTAGGTTGGTGCTTGTTTGCTGTTGGCTGGGATATGTTTATTTTTTTTCCTTGGACCTAGTTGTGTGAGCTCGTTGAGGAGGTTTCTGTTGTTTCCTTCAAGTATTGGATGTTGTTCAAGTCTCTTTTCATGCTCCACCTTTTATTCCTATTGTAGGTTATGCCAAAGGATGGTTCAGTTGTTGGTTTTGTTGTTGTGTTGGCTTTCTCCTCATATCATATGGAGGTGGATTCATCTCCTATTGAGGTGGAGTTGGGAGGTGAAGGTTTTTAGTTTCCTCAGTGGTTGGTCCTTTTGAGGTGGATGCTTCTCCTATGGAGGTGCAGGTTGAGGGTGCTAGAGTTTTCAAGCGGTAGTGGAATAGTTGGTTGTGAAATCCTCTCCAATAGAGGGGAGCTCTCTCCTATTGAGGTGGAGATTGAGTTGGTACCCTGGTTTGAAATGTGGTCTATGTAATATTTCTGGCATTATTACTCCTTTATTGAGGTACGAAGTAGGGTGGGTATGGTGGTTTTGTATGGGAGCTCTTGCTGCCCTTTCTATTTTGGCTCATATTTTTCTCATTGAGTGGATGTTTTGTTGCAGTCTGGTTGGTTCAGGCTGATGGTTGCTTGGCTAATTTAGGTGGTTCTCATTTTTTGTTAGGGTTTTAAGTCCCTCTCTTCTCTTGGGTTAAAGGTCCTAGTCAAAACCTTGTTGTAAAGGGTTCAAGGTCCCTTCAAAACCTTTGTGCAACTTGTGGTGTCTTGTTTTTTCTTTTTGTTGTTGTTGGGTTGTTGATGATCTGCGATTTATCTTTTAGCAGTATGCTTTTCTCATATAGGGTTTTATGTCCCTTCAAAACTTATTTGTAATGGTTTCAGGGCCCCATCAAAACCTATTTTTCCCATAATAAAAAACTTAACTTATGAACTTGTGCATTAACATGGAGAGAAAATAGTTTTGGGATCAACTATTTATATTTTATACTTTCAAATTACTCTTGGAGCTAATTATAACCATGGTGATTGTGATCGCATACACATAGGTGGGTGAAATAATTTGAGTCCACTTTTAGTGGAAGTTTTATGGGAAAAAAGCTCCTTATAGGAACAAGTACACGTTTTGTAAAAATGCGTACCTATTTAAGAATATGTTCTTGAACCTAAAATCCTACCCATATGTAACATGTAATCATTCTAGTTGGGATCCCATTTCTAAATGGGTATGCCTTTCTAAATGGTTGTGATAAAATATGCAATAAAAATGGGTACCTATTTATAAATAAGTATCCATTTATTTTAAGCATGGGTACATGATGCAACCAAACTAAAGAATGAAATCAACCATTAACATCTATAGAATTAGATACTAAGAATTGAGAAATAAAATTAATTATTTCTTCATTATATACCTCCATTCTACTTCTACAACTAAAAGAAAAGACCATATATCTACAAAAAATAAAAATTACCTTTTTGGTATCTTTTGATAGCTTTGTTAATTTTCCATTTTAGTTAATTTTACACACATATCCATTTAACCACAAAAATTACTAATTACCTTCCTACCACTATGGTGACCCTATTTTTCAACTTAGAAATCAAATTAGAAATACAAGTTTGAAAATATTAAGAAAAACAATTTTAGAAAATCTTGAATAAATAACTAAAAGCTAATTTTGAGACCCTAGATGAAAGAATTTGGTCTTGAAAAATCCATGAAATGAGCTCCAAATGAACTAGGTTTGTTTGAAATTCCAATAAGCTTCTCAAGATGTATCTCCATGTAAAATTTAAGCCCAAATTAACTTCTAAGTCAAAAGTTATGACCTCTGGAAGTTCATGCATCATTCTCCTCTAGTTAAAATGAACACAACTCCTATAAGTTGTCCTCAAATTGCTTTCACTTGTCTTGATCCAACTTCTTAAATTCCTATTCTATAATCCATGTGTTATCTATTGTTGCTAATCCTTCCCACTATATCACATACCTGTTGTATTGACCTTGTCAAGTGTAAATTGTCTTTTTTTATTTAGAACCTGTGCAATCTTTTCTCTTGGCCTATTTGAAATTTTCTACTCCCAGTTCACTTCTCCTTCACTTCCTTCATTATGATATTCACCATGGAAATCATATAAATTAGAAACATTGAACATAGAATAAATATCCAAATTCTCTAGCAAACCCACCTCATAGGCATTGCCATTTATTTGTATGATCTTACATGGAGAAATTTTTTTGTACTTTAAATTGTTGTAAGTTCGTATGGGAAATAATTATTTTCTTAGATAGACCATTACTAAATGACCTTCATTGAATATATCATGTCTTCTACCAACATCTATTGTATTTTTGTATTTATCATTACTCTCTTGTAGTTTCTGCCTCATCTCTTTCTATAATTGTTAAGGGTGTTTTGCATATGTTTATCCAGAATCACTAATCTTGTCTCTAATTGGTACCTATACTAACTCTAAAACTCCTTAGGATTTCCACCATAAACAATATGAAATTGTGATTCACCTATGGATATATTCATTGAATTATTGTAGGAAAATTCAGCTTGAGGTATGCCAAGTCCCACTATCTAGGCTTGTCTCCAATGGTGCACCTTAACAAGTTTCCCAAAATCTAATTTTTTAGAGTTGATAGTGAACCCCACAACTCCCAAAAATCACCTGCAACTAAAACACCTAACACAAATGAGAGATCAAATCAATTGATTTGCTATGCAACCAAGAGAGAAATGATTGAATCCAAATAAGTATCACACAAGCATCTGATATTGAGATTAATCTGTAATTGTAATTTAATTGAATGGAATGAATTATTACAATGAAGGTGAATGCATATAAAAGCATAAAAAAAAAACCCTAGATGGGGATTTGATTCGATTGTGGCAAGTTTCTTAATCTCATCCAATGAGAAAATTTGACCTATATTTAGTCTAATATAATAAATAAAAAATAACTCCTAAGTTTAGATTAAGTGAATTAAGTAATAAGGGACTTAATAATTAATTAATTATCAAGTGATGTCCTAATTACTCCAACACCCCCCTTAAGATCAACTTAGGGAGAAGCTATAAAACCTTGATAAAGAATGTAATGATATATGCATGATGAGGTACCCATGTACAAAAAAAAAATCTCTTATAACCAGAAAAAATGAGAAAACCACATGGGAAAACTCCTCTCTAAAAGAGAAAATAAAATAACTACATTGGTGAAACAAGGATAGAAGGACTCAATATGACCCCCCAAGGATTGATTTGTCACACAAGTACAATACATTTCCCCTCAAAAGGAGAAATAAAATAAGGATACAAATCCACCCATAAAGAAGTAACTCATGTGCCAATGATGAATGCCTAAAGACAAAATATGATCCATTGCCCACAAACTAAATTTGTCCCCTTAGGAAGAAACATATCCATTGGTCATTTGAGAAGACAATCCAAAAGGATGGGTGAATCAAGAATCCAAATACAAATGATGTGTGCCTCTGAAAAGTGCTCAAGTGTCTACATGTCAGAAAAAGAGATGATGTCAATCTAAGATCTTGTGAAGATTGATGGAGAACAAGTTGCAAAGGTGTTGAAGATGGTGGATGGTGGGACAATAACTATGTTGTTGATATCAACAAAGAGGAGATGAATTTACTTAAAGTAATACTCCATATTTTCAATATAGGACTCTACAAATAAGGATGATATGTATACAAGATATGAATCCCAATAAGATATGTCTGGAAGAAGATCAATGTCTTGTTGTAATAAACCAATAGGGGCCAAATATTGGTAATTCCAAGATAATCAAGAACTACAAGAGATGGTGATGAATTCTCGATTTGAAGAGTGGGAACATGAAGACAAGTCTATGAATCATCAGAACATGCAAGACCTATGGAATACTCAAGATCCTCTAAAGTATCATCATCAAAGGGTATGGAATTTGCATCTACAAGAGAGATGAGACTATCCATAGCAAGATAGTTTGGGTATGGAGAGATATGAGGGTCTCCATGGATCTCCCAAAGTTGAGTCCAAAGTGTGTGGGGACAATCAATGTTCAATGTAACACACATAGTGTTAAGATTAACACTAGAACATATAACCCTGCAACATGATCATTGATAATACCCCATGCTGAATAACTCCCTGGTTTGGCAAGTGTAGGTATGAGTCCATAAAGATAATAAAAAAGTTCAAGGCACCAAATATGTGTTAGGATGCCATTTTTCCAAGAATCATAGATATCCTTTACCAAGATGACCATAGAAGGATGAATAGAAAAACTCATGATACTTCCTCAAATAATAAAATTAGAGGCTAATAACTTGAATATATATAAAAAAGAACAAATATAGTTATCTCATGTAAAAAACCCTTTCCAAGTTCCAAGAGATTCAAGTAATTGAAAGAAATGTAAAAACTCAAAAAACTAAATAAAATGTATGTAGGGTAGATTCTAGAAAATGTGCATAAATGAGTCTAAAAATCTCTGAAATACCTTTCCAGAGCCACTAGAATCATAAAAATTAGAGATACACTAAAATTTATGAGCTCAAAAGTGAATAATGAAGATCCGACTTTGACTGACCATAAAATAAACCATAAGCAAAATATAATGAAGAGACTTGTATTATTGGAAAGTTTTTGGAACCAAATTTTTGATGAAGTCTTGTTTTCCTAACTTTGGCACCATATCCCAAAGTTATGAAAATTTGAAAAATGTGGTAAATTTAGCTAGGCAATAGTCAATAGAAATGACCCTTATGATTTTATTTCTAAAAAATTACTCATTGCATGCAAAAAGTAATAGATACCTAGAAAATGTTTTGTTGCTGCCAACAAAACCTAGAAAGCACTTTTAATTCATAAAAGAAAAATATGTTTTAGTAAAAAAAATTATCACCTATAAGAAAAATAGCCACGTTGTGTCATTTTGACAACATTTTTTGTACGTTCTTCTTATTAGCTATAAAATCAAATGGATACCCAGATGTGGCGTAGCCACAGTAGGAGGGTCCTCAAAGAGAACAGTCTAGACCGTGCATCAAGAGCAACACAATGAAATCAACACAAAATATGGAGACAAATGAAGATGCGAATATTCTCATTAACAAAAACCTCAGTTACATTTGGCCGGAAACATCCAGGCTTACAGATTTAGCTCACAGGCCTAATGCAACATGCTCAAGAATACAATATTCTAACATGCTCCTATATGCGAGCTGAATATTACAATAGAATCAATCTCAATCTACTCAATCAACTAATACTTGACTAATCCCTTCTAATGCTCGTTTACAAGTTTTATATCATATTCGCGATTCTGGAAACACTCGCATTGGCCAAAGATCATCACATTATCCAAGGAAAGAAAATACAACCTGTGCAAGAATAGGTCAGCCTCAAATTTGAATTACTCTTCAATAGGTGCATAAAATGAAGTGTGGACCTATAATGAAGGTCGGGGACACTCCGCGGAATAAATAAAATCACACCGTTAATATCCGCAAGTCACGGGGATGATTCACAACGATCGAACTAGCTAAAAAGTTTGAAAATTATTCTAGTGTTGGTTCAAGAAACTGCCATGAAATTTTGGTAGCGATAACTTGCTGGAAAAAGATCCAATCATGCTCAAATCTTGGAACAAGAAAAATGAACATGTTGACAATGTACGCAAATATCCATAGGGTCTGGTGAGCAATGATGACGAATCCACCAACATGAACTGAGAAAGAACAAAAAAAGAACTAAAAGAAAATATTTATGGTTGATGCAAGATTTCCAAGAACCAAGGATGCTCCTGCATCAAGATGGGTTTTCATGATTATGAGCAAAACACAATTTTTTTTTCTCAAAAATACACTGAGAAAAAGATATTGGCCAAAATTTCTTGGATCTCTTAGAATTTGGACATGAATTCATAGATTTGATGCTTTGATACCATGTTGGAGTTGATTGTGAACCCTACGGCTCCCAAAAATCACTTACAACTAAAACACTTATCAGAAATGAGAGATCAAAGAAATTGATTTGCTATGTAACCAAGAGAGAAATGATTGAATCAACATAAGTATCATACAATCATCTGATATTGAGTTTAACCTACAATTGTAATTGAATTAAATGGAATGAATGATTACAATGAATTTGATTGCTTATAAAAGCATAAAAAAACCCCTAGATGAGGATTTGATTAGATTATGACAAGTGTCTTAATCCCATGTAATGACACAACTTGACCTATAGTTATTCCAATCTAATAAATAAAAAGCACTCCTAAGTTTAGCTTAAGTGAATAAACTAATAAGGGAATTAATAATTAATGATTAATTAATTATCAAGTGATGTTCTAATTACTTTAATATGATTAAAAACTTATATCTTCCCATTTGTTTGAGGATAGACACTATTGAGTTGTAGCTTAGTCCCCATATTTTTTCATAGAGTCCTCCAAAAATGACCCAAAAATTTGGTACCTTTATTAAATGTGATAATACTTGGGAAACCATGTAGTCTAACAAAATTTTAGAAAAATAATTTTTCCACTGTAGTTGCATCACTATTTTTCTTGCAAGAAATAAAATGAGCTATCTGAGAGAATCGATCAATAACTACAAAAATGGAATCATTACCTTATTTCATTCTTGGAAGCACCAACATGAAATACATACTTAAATCCATCCATGGTCTTGTAGGTAGTAGAAATGGCATATACAACCCTACATTATGTGACTATCCTTTAACCACCTAAAACTTCCTACACCTTGTCACATATCTAGTTACATCCCTCTTCATCTTTTGACAATAGTATTTATCTTCTACCAACACTATCATCTTATCCTTGACCAAGTGTCCAACTAACCCACTACTATGAAGCTCTCTAATAATGTTTTCTCTCATAGATCTAGCTAGGATACATAGTTTTTTTCCTTTGAAAAGGTAGCCTTCCTACATAAGATATTCACCTTTGATGCAATCCATGTTGTCAGCTATTGGATCTTTCAATTGTTCCACAATCTCCCAAAAGTCATTGTCAGACTCATACAGATCCTTGATGGTATCAAAGCCAATTATCTTATTTTTTATTGTTGTTAAAAACACAATACGCCTACTTAAAGCATCTAAAACCTAGTTTTGTTTTCTTTCCTTCTGCTTCAGAACAAATATATAGCCTTGTAAGAAAGAGACCTTTTCGCATGCTTTCTATTCAATTTATTTTTAAGTGTTAAGATATTTTAATGTAATATGATTTGTAAACAACACAAACTCCTTGGGACCAAGTAATTCTTCCAATTCCTCAAAGCTTACAAAATTGTATAAACTTCTACATCATATGTAGAATAGTTCTTCCTTACACCATTTAGATTTTTACTAAAAAAGGCTATGGGTTTATCTGCTTCACTAAGGACGGCTCTAATGCCTACATGTAAGGCATAACAATTCACTTCAAACACCTTATCAAAATTTGGTAATGCTAATATGAGAGCTTTAGTCACCTTATTCTTGAAAAAATTAAAACTCTCCTTGGCTTCATTAGTCCACACAAACTCTCTTCCTTTTGTGCAATATATTTTGGGTGCTACAATATTGCTAAAATTTCAAATGATTTTTTGGTAAAATGTGGCTAGTGTATGAAAACTTCTTACCTCTATTATGTTCCTTGAACTAGGCCACCCAAATATTACCTTGAAATTTTTTGCATCCATCTTGGCACCGTCTATAGAGATTACAAAAGCCAAAAATATAAGAATTTATCATATAAACTTGCACTTCTTCAAGTTTGCATAAAGTTTCTCTTTTCTCAATACATTCATTATGATCCTCAAGTGTTGTAAGTGTTCCTCTTTTCTCTTACTAAAAAATAAAATATCATCAAAATAAACTACAACAAAATTACCAATGTAAGTTCATAGCACAATATTCATTAGCCTCATGAAGGTACTAGGTTCATTTGACAACCTCAATGGCATAACCATCAACTCATATAACCTATCTCTTGTCTTGAAGGTTGTCTTCCATTTATCCCTTTCCTGAATCTAGATCTGATGGTAACCACTTCACAAATCAATTTTTCTAAAATATGTAGCCCTTGTAAGCACATCCATCATGTCATCCAAACGAGGTATATGAAATTAATACTTGATGGTAATTTTATTGATTTCTCTACTATCTCTACACATCCTCACATGACATAATTTTTTGGAGTTAACAATGTTGAAACAACACATGGGGTTATGCTTTCCCTTACCACACCTTTCTTTATAAGATCTAACACCTTTTGATTGAGCTCTACATGTTTTCTAGGACTCATTCTATAAGTTGCATGATTAGGTAAATGTGCACCTGGAATTAGATCAATACAATGTTAAATATTTGTTTTTGTGGCAAACCATAAGGTAACTCATCTAGTATAATATCAGCATACTCTTCTAGCAACTCTATTGCTTCAATGGGAATTGGAAATTCTTCATCCTATCCTCTTTGTAACATTAGTGCATAAAAAAACCCTATCACCTTCATTTCTTTAACAATATTTTTCAAGAAACATACTCTCAGTGTTATTGTCATCCTTAAGGGGCAACAAAATTAATTTTGAGTAATCCTTCCAAAAAATATGTATTTTTCTCTCCATCATGCATAACTTTCCTGTCATATTGTCATGGCCTTCCCAATAATATATGGAAGGAATCAATTGGAATTACATCACACCATATTTAATCCTTATAAGTCTTCCCTATAGAAATATTTATTAAAAATATATTCTCTATGGTGACCTCATTCTTCTTTCTAAACCATGCAATACGATAAGGATGGTGAAGTTTTTTACAATGTAAGTTCAATTTATCTACCATTTCTCTAGAAACTTGTAATGTTGAAAATTACATCTTATGCAATTTTGCATTCCATAACCTCCCCTTTCGAATAATTAAAACTGATAATGCAATTCACCTTTTACCTAACCAAATGTTGTCGCTAACCCTTCATTTTTTATCATTTAAGACAATTTTTTTTGTGGACACTAGTGCGATACATAGATGTCTACATGTCACATAAACGTCCTAAAAAGATTCCTAGCTGCATAGCCATTAGGATGTTACATTTCCCACATGCCCGCAAATTGTAACACCTCTGTGACTTGAAAACATGTTGAAAACATCCATTTTCATGCCTTTTATCCATTCTAATCTCTCATTCATTCATTCGTTCATTTAATATATCACTCACTCTATTCACTTTCTCTCAATCTTTCTTCTTCATCTCAAGCATTCTACACCATTTTCTATTATTCTCTTGTACTTGGCTCTCTACACCAACACTTTGGTTCTCTTGGAATGTATTGGGTGTGGCATTTCTCTTCCTTTTGGCATCAAAATCTTGCTAAAGGGAGAGTAACTAAATTATTTTCTTATTGCATTATCATATTCACATCGGATAGCATATTTTTATTCTAAATTTTCTATTATCGTTATCTTATCTATCTATTTTCTCACTCATTATCATTTCTATCTATCTATCTGGTTGTTTGAGGAAGTGGGAACACCTATGTGGAGTTTATATTGAGGAAATTCCCTAAAACAACCCTGACCATTTTCCCATTTTTTTGTGTGTGCATATTTTTGAGTTGAAGAATTGTGGGAGCCTTGACTCGTAGGACCTATTGCGAGTTCATCATCTTGATTTTAATATTATTTCTTTCATTTAATTTCATTCAATCTATGCTTGTTATTTCCATTACTTTATCAGTTTTTTTATTCTATTAGTTTAGCATACCTTTGAGATTTTAGTCTTTGAATAGCTAGTGAGTTCATTTTTGTCCTTGTTAGAAAACTCTATCTTTGGTTCATACAAGACTATAGTGTATTATAGGAACATCCACATGTCGTACTATCATCCTTGGTCAAGAGCCTACCAGTTTTCTCATGAGACCTCTACAACTTGCTCTTTCAGTCTCTAAAACTCTTACCCTCTAATTCCACATAAAACAAACTCCCCTTTTTTTTCTTCCATCTCGTTCACTTGATCTTTGACTCTTGAGGCAGTCAATGAACATTCACCCTTAGAGGAGGGGGTGTCAAATTTCTCCCTCTACATTTTGGTAAACCCAATGTGAATTATCCTCACCTTAATCTATTGTTGAAAATTTCTTCTCGCTATTTGGGATGTCTGATAGACCAAGTGTTGTGATCCTTTTATGAGTTTCATGACCTAGTCTATAACCTCCAGACACATAGGTAGAAGACATATTTTACATCTAGATATCCAGGAGACAGTTTAGTCCTCACTAGTGTCCTAATTTTGATTAGTTCACCATAGGAATCTCATTTGGTTTTGAACCTCCTTTTGATTCTTCTCATCCATCAAAATAATTTCAAGAAAATCCTCAACCAAACACTCCTTTTGAATCATCTTCTTCCATAGATCATGAGTCTACTCTTAGGGTCCCCTTTGAGCAGGCCTAGTCTTTGGATGAGATGCTTAAGGATCTTCAATTTTTTTTAAACAAAGATGATACATATGTTGGAATCAAGGAACACTAAGAGGGGGGGGGTGAATCAGTGTTCTACAATTTTTAACTTTATTAATTTGATCCTTGAGGTACTCATAACATTAAACTAAAAGAAATAAGCATGGACATAAAACAAACGACCACAACACCATAACACAAGGATTTTTTTACGTGGAAACCCTATTAGGGGAAAAACCACAGTGGAGGTAAATCCACAATATTATTTGAGTATACTCAATTTTTTTTTACAAAAATGGGAATGCACTTGCATTCAGGCACACTGCCTAGAGCTCACTGCTCAAAAATAGAAAGGCTTACTTCCTTACAATCAATGTCAAAGGACAACTAGAGTGGTGAACTATGAAATAACATCTACAAATTCCTGAGAATAGTTCTAGTTAAGTTCGTCAATTGAATTCTTTGACCTTCTATCTGATTCTACTCTTTTGCTTTGTTTGCTTCAACTTGCATCACAAAATCCTTTTATGCACAAGTGAAACTATGCATAATCACTCTGACTTTCATAACACACAACAAAACACTTCGTACATATATCAAAATGATATGATAGATTGCTTATATATATCTGCAACTAAAGATTTAATTGCTACATGTCGACCCCAACAAAATATGAAATATTTACCAACTATCGGCTCAATCCATAATTAATTCTCAATGCGCACCAACAAAAGTCAGCCACAACATAGTGAGGACCCAAATCAACATGATCGAACACAAAAACACTTAAACAATTACTCCTTGAATATCCATAATGGCTATATTCACTTAGTCAGCCTCCATGCATTGTTAAACAAAAAATTAATCAACCAGGCACATGGATCGATACGAGGCTCTAAGATTCAAGAATAATAGAGATAATATACCAAACAACCTTCCTTGAGATCCACAACTCAAAATGATAATATAAAATTGCATGTGAATTGATGAACACAATTTTGTCAGATGCTTTGTTCTTGCTTGAAATTTAATCACTGATCTTCGATATGACTTCTGGTATGATCAAATGATGACATGTGGATCAAATAACTAACTAGGGTTGCCATAAATGACAACACTAGATGACATGTGCAATGTCTCTTTCCAATAATCTCCCCCTTTGGCATTGATGGAAACACTTAGTGAAAAATGACTAAGTGTCAAATCAGTACCAACATGAATACACTGCCAACCTTCAAAACTTCAAAAAGAAAACCACCCCTTAGATGATTAAATAATTTTTCACTGTCCCATTCTCCCCCTTTGTCATCAATGGCAAAGGTAGGAATATGCATACCAAAAATCAAACAAAAATTGCTATGAACAAACTGCATATGTACAAACAGGCTTCTACAACTTACATAAACTTGAATAGATCTGAAAAATTGTTCTTCAACAGGTTCAAACTCATGTCCCAAATCTTCTTGCGACTCTCCAAGATAGTCATGTGACCACATAATAAGTAGGATTGCATTTCTTCCGATTCAAGGTTCACCGGATCACCGACCGTCATAGCATCTTGTGCTTCCTTCAATGCGTTCAACATTGTTTCCATCTTAGGACTAATTAGTCCTCTAAGCTCACAAACCCTTTCAACCATTTTACGTTCTTCATGATTCAAAATTTTGATCTTCTCAAGCAGGGATATGACTTGACCTTCTTGCTTTCTAACATATACGGTTAGAGGATCAAATGCTTGAGTGATATCAGCTAGCTGTTTCTCACATTCTTTCATTTTATTTTCAATGTCCTCAGTGAACTTAGATAAAGATAGACATGACTTATAAATGTTACCACCTTCAGAAAAAGAACTTTGAATATTCTTTACACAAGTAGCTGATAGAGATTTATCATTAGCTATCATCCCTTTCAACCTACTAAACCTTTTAGCATCAAACTCCTTCTGAACCTTATCCATAGGTGATTTCTCAAGTGACTCAAAATGAGTACTTACAGAATTAACAAGCTTCTTCAGCTGACTGGATGGAGAATTGGATGAATCCTTGACATATGAAGGCATGCTCTTCTCCAGAATATCGAATGAAAGATTCAACAACTCACTATCTTCAATATGTGATTTTAGAATTTCTTCCCTTGCCTTGGCCTATGCAAATGATGCAACTTTTAGTTTCTCAATGGGAGAAAAAGTAGCCAAATTGATAGGACCTCTAATCAATTCAATATCAAAATATTCCTCTTGCTCTTCCAAAAACTCCATTTCCTTAGCAGTGTCTCTTGCTTCCTCAGGAATCTCCTTCACTTCATCCTTCTTCTCTTCAGGTACTGATTCTTCCATGGCTTCAGGAATCTCTTTTTATTCAACCGACACTACTTTAGGAGCTTTAGTCTCTATAGGAATTTCAACATCATGTATATCAAGAGGATTTAGAGTGTCTTCAAATGTATCTTCTTTTCCCTCTTCTACTATCGGACCAGATGGGACATCTCCATCATGCACTTCTTCGAAAACAACATTGTATATGTTCTTTAATAGAATTTCCTTGAGGATTTTCTTAGTATCCTTTGCAACTTCTTTAGTCTATCCAATCATCAGCTTGTTCACACTTGTTTTTCTCTTGAAATCCCTTTTTGCTTCATTTAGTATATTCTTCATTTCTTCTAATGACATCACTGGACATAGATCAACAAGTATCTATTTTTCATTTTCTCTTCTTCTGTCCTTGCACTCACTCTTCTCATTTCTAAAACTTCATATAGACTTTTGGGTAATACAAAAAATATTTCAATAAGAGTCATGTTGAAATTATTCAAGTACTTTATTGAAGCTTCCTCAAGAACTCTTTGACCGAAATTGTCAAAGGTGTCATACCATTCACAAAGAGGCCTAAGATTACCATCCTTAATCAATGCCTTCTCCATTTCTTCTATAGACATATCTAATTTGTCTGTTTTCATCTTTTTCTTTCCTTTTTCTTCAATAGACGTCTTGTCCTTAGAGAATTTTATTTCCTTTGTGCCCTTTTGCTTGATTTCTCTTAGCTCTTCATTAGATTTAGTCTCTTCATCTTCAGAAACAACAACATACACTCTTGTTCTCTTGTCCTTCTTCCTTTTTCCTTCTCTGCCAGATGACTTGGTCTAAGCTTTCACAAGACTTGACTTCTTTGTAGAACTAGATGAGAGAGTAGAGCTTCTTGTAGATCTAGTTCAGGCAAAGGATGTTGTTGGACTAGCAGATTCAGTTCTAGCTAACTCTCTTTCTTCAACTTCTTCTCTCTTTCTTGTAGCTTCTCTCACAACTTCTGCAAATATACCCATGCTCTCTGCAAAGGCTTCCACTTCCTTCCTTACTCTCCAGACTATCATTGGCTTCTTTAATTGCTCATGTACTTGCATATCCTTTTCTTCATAGGTTCCAAACCTCTCTTCTACTAGATCCCAAGGTTTACTCAACAAATGTTGTTCATATAGTTCCAAGATGTGTTCCTCAACCTCATAGCCCATTGGCATAATCCACACTATTCTAGGATCAACAACTTCCATCAAGCATTGATCAATGTCAACCATGAAATAAATTGCATCTTTATACTTCTCAGCAATAGAAGTAGGAATTCTTTCTCTTGCTTTCATCTCATTTTGAAAACTATTGAAATAACCCCAGATTGTAGTTTTCCTAGCTTTACTATCACCAACTCTATGCAATATATCTCTAATTTGAATAGCTACAGGTTTGTTACCTTGCCATTGAACTTTTCCAAAACCTGGAATTCATTCATGAAATCAAAGAAAAAACATAACAAAAAATTACCATATTTGAAGGAATTATTCTTATCTTTCTTGATCTTACCAAGATTCTCCATTAACTGACTTTTGAGTAACTCACATAGATCATACTTTGCATTCTCCTTCACCATCTGATATGTTGTATAAATAGTTGTACCAAATACAGAATTACCCCAGCTGGAATGACAGATCTTGTAACCAATGGCCATAGATGCAAATTTGACATCCACTTCAATGATATCATCAATTGTCATAGCTCTTTTATCAAACACCAAACCAATTGCATTAGTAATTGTCTGATTCTTCATGGACTTCAAGATTGGCAACTCACTAGAGGAACTTAAACTAGTAACACCGCTTATGGCCTCTTTTGTAATCTCAAAAGGTTGACTCAACCACATAAATTCAACATGAACTCGACTCAAGATATACTAGACCCACTCGTTTTCTTCAAACACGGAAAATTTTACAATCTGCGTGAATTCTTCTCCTCTAGGGTTTTGAATTTAGGCTTTACCTTGAAATATTCTCCAACTATATGGTTTAAGTACAAATTCAACAATTGCAAGCTTCCTAATTCCTCAATATTTGCATGAATGTATGCCTTAATGTCTTCAAT
This sequence comes from Sequoia sempervirens, assembly GCA_007258455.2. Lineage (NCBI taxonomy): Eukaryota > Viridiplantae > Streptophyta > Pinopsida > Cupressales > Cupressaceae > Sequoia > Sequoia sempervirens. The sequence continues at coordinate 465,420,017 of VDFB02281492.1, forward strand.
ATGCAAGACGCCACATGGAATGGATGAAAATGCACCTAAGGGGTCGGTCTCAATAGATTTGAAAGGATGCCACTTGAATTTCAAATGGGGTCTATCCTTGATGTCAACTACCAACAGAGCGACCATTTTCACAAATTCACAAGTTCACAAGTTTTCTTGATAAATACCTTTTTTTTGGATTAGGGTTTGATTGCTGAATCACCTTCACACTTGAACCTTTGCCAAATTTCACCGAAGTTTGCTTTAGAGCTCTCTAAAATTATTCTTCTCAAAATGAAAAGTAACAAATGAAGAATACAAATGACCTTTTTGTAAGGAAATCTTAGGTGTGGAACAAACTGTCCTAACGCCAAAACCTCAGGGAAGAATGCAAAGGTGACTTTAAATTTTCAATTGCTGTCCAATTAAGATACACATGAAAGAAATAATAGAAAAGAGAAATAAAGACATACACAATTTGACACCAGATTTATGTGGAAAAACCCTTACAGGAGAAAAACCCACCATACGAAGAAAAGCCTCTTTGTATTATAGTAAACAAAATTACATACAAAGTACAAACTTCACTTTCTGATGTCAATTTACAGCAACAACATTTACTGATCAATCTTGTACAAAATAGATCTCAGAAAACATATAATGAATTCACTTAGATCAATTCGTGTTCAAAACGAGCAACACTTCGTTATCTCACACTGTTCCTCGTCATCCACCATTATCGGAAAGTAATCCATTCTCTCACAGTCTGTTCATCTCCCTCACAGGAATGGTCACAATAGTCCAACTACTAACGGTTCACATTCCACTTCTCTGATTGGTCGAAAACAGACCACGTAGGATAGACATTCAGTCAAGGTGTTCAAACTATATCGCATGTCGGTGAGACACTAGGCCATGTCTCCCCGATGCCACAATGCCCAACCACAGAACCATTGGTATGATCATCGCTATTGACAACACCCTGAGAAATCATATCGAATTCACCAGCCTATCGATGAGACCACATCCGTCAGCAAGAGAAACACCATCGGGAAGAGGTTACACCAAATTTCATCACGTGGAGATCCATTGGTAGTTCATAAAAAATCCATTGGCAAGACTAGCACTCTCAGCAAGAGTTCATACCAAATACAAACCTGTCAGCCAAGAGCCTCCCCAATGATCACCAGGAGCCAACCCATCGGTGAGACTAGCGCTATCGGAATGAGTCACTTTGAAGGTTCATACCGTCTCCCTGATGACATCCATTGCCAATGTGTAAAACCTCGGCGAGACATACTCTGTACGAATGAGTCATCCTGAATGTTCATGCCTCTCCCCAATGACTTCTGTCGCCAAGAGTCTCCTCGATAACCACTAGGAAACAACCTGTCAGCAAGAGGTTTGCTCGGGCAGAATGAGATGGAAAACTCACAGCGATAGAAATGTCTTGCCAATGACTCCCATCGGAAAGACAAAACCAAAGTATCAGCGACTTTAAACTTTTGAACACAACTGATAGTCGGTAAGACTTCTAGAGGGTCTCACCGATTTTTCTCTTTCAGGAGTTTCATGTCAGTAAGCTTGAGGCACATTTTCCAACAATTTTATCATTCACACACCTAACTTTTTGTCCCAATAATTTTTTTTTCCCTAACTCATCTGGATACCTTGTTTCCATACACAGTGAAAGATAACTCTTCTCCAGACCTTCAATTCTACATAAATACTCTCTCCAACTGTTCAACAAAATCTAGAGATCATCAATGCAATCACTACACTCATCCACATCCCTGTACCAACAACCGGAAGGGGGTTTGAAATTTTTTCTTGAGAACTCGCCCTAGGCTAGAAGCCTTAATCTAATTCCCGGAGGAATTACTAGAAGAATTTCTAGACCCTGATTCTGGTGCTGACTCATTTCCTACAATAGAGGGACTCTTCTTCACCCATATCTTCTTCATTTGCTTCCTAATCTCATTTGCAGTAACTTTTCCTTTCCCCTTTTCATCCTTCTGCATGTTTCTCCTTTGATTTACTGGACCTCTTTTGAAAATTCTAGCAATGTGACGGGATTTATTGCAATTATAGCACACCACATTCCTTTGTCCAGACCAGTGTTTCCATTGATTTTATCTTGATCTGCACTAGTTAGCAATATGGCCAAATCTATTGCATGTATAACATTTGACATCTCTATAAAAGTTGTTCACCATATTTCTGCATTCATTTGACTTATGACCATACTTATTGCAATTGAAACACTGACCAAAAAATGATGGACCACTTTAATTCATTCTACTTCTACATTGAGTAGCCATAAGACCAAATTTATTGCAAAAAAATAACAACCATTGAACCTTTGAGCATTAGGTTGTCTTACCGGATACCTTCCAACTTTGTTCATCTGATTTCCTTGCCTAAAACTCCTTTGTCTAGATCCAGAACTTTCTCCTTCCTCATATCCAAGACCTCGCTTGTCACCTTCAGTCCTCTGACTTTTAATCAATTCATCAAGCTTGGCTGAGCTAATCTTGAACTTCTCCTTGAATTCATTTGTAGTAGAAAGTTCATCTCTAAGACCAACAATCTTCTTTTCAATCTCTTCTTCATTATTTCTAGATTGTTCCAATTCAAGCTCCAACTGATTGAATCCATCAGTAATTCGGCTACATTCTTTAGATTTTTCTTTCAAGGACTGAGCAAGCTTCTCTTCATTCTTCTTTTTGTCTTCAATCTCCTTTGTCATCCTCATCATAATGGATTCCATCTCATTCTTCAGGATAGCATTATCTTTGGTAAGCTTTTCACATTCCTTTTTCTTTTCCTTTAGGGCTTGAGTCAGTTGTTCATCTTCAATGCTTTTACTCTCTTTCTGCTTAAGCTGATCACATAGTTCCTTTCTCTTTTCCCTTGACTCATTGATTTTATCTTTCAATGATTGAATGAACTTCTTAGCATTCTTGAGACTTGCGTGTCAATCCCAGACTTCAGATTTGGACCGATCAAGATCATCTAAGGCCCACCAAAAGTTGTTGAAGACTACTTGAATCCATTGAATCACTTTCCAAGATCTTCCCAAAGCTTTTAAACTTCTTCCAAGGAACTAGGCTCTGATACCAATTGCTGGAATCAAGGAACACTAAGAAGGGGGTGAATCAGTGTTCTACAATTTTTAACTTTATTAATCTGATCCTTAAGGTACTCATAACATTCAACCAAAAGAAATAAGCATGAACATAAAGAAAACAACCACAACACCATAACATAAGGATTTTTTACGTGGAAACCCTGTTAGGGGAAAAACCATGATGGAGGTCAATCCACAATATTATTTGAGTATACTCAAAACATGTTTACAAAAATAGGAATGCACTTGCATTCAGGCACACTACCTAGAGCTCACTGCTCAAAAATAGAAAGGATTACTGCTTTACAATCAATTTCAAAGGACAACTAGAGTGGTGAACTATGAAATAGCATCTACAAATGATTGAGAATAGTTCCGGTTAAGCTCATCAATCTAATTCTTTGACCTTCTGTCTGATTTTTCTCTTCTGCTCTATCTACTTCAACTCGCATCACAAAATCCTTTTATACACAAGTGAAACTGTGCATAATCATTTTGACTTTTGCAACACACAACAAAACACTTCGTACATATATCACAATGATATGATCGATCAATTATATAATTTTCAACTAAAGATTTAATCGCTACATGTTGGCCCCAACAAAATATGAAATATTTGCCAATTGTTGGCTGAATCCGTAACTAATTCTCAATGCGCACCAACCAAAGTTAGCCACAACATAGTGAAGACCCAAATCAATATGCTCAAACAAAAAAACAATTAATGAATTACTCCTCAAATATCCACAACAACTATATTCACTTAGTCGGCCTTCATGCACTATTAAACACAAAATTAATCAAATGAATCTCCTAACTTTTACACGGATCGATATGAGGCTCTAAGATTCAAGAATAACAGGGATAATATACCAAACAACCTTCCCTAAAATCCACAACTCAAAATGATAATATAAAATTTCATGTGAATCAATGAACACAATTCTATCGGATGCTCTATTCTTGCTTGACAGTTAATCACTGATATTCAATCTGACTTCCTTTATGATGAAATGATGACGTTTGGATCAAATAACTGACTAGAGTTTTCATCAATGACAACACCAGATGACATGTGCAATGTCTCTTGCCAACAACATACACTCATGGTGCTCCTCCTTTTTATGGTCTAAGGGATCTCCTTATCTTAGACCACGAAAGGCCTTGAGTTACTTTGAGGGATGGCTAAGTTAGTTGAGGCCAATGTCCCATCATACACTTCCATATTGGGAAATCCTCAAGACGTCCATTTAGGGATCACTGGTAACCAACTATGTCTCCTGATACTGAGAGTGTTCATGTACATGGTAGAAATTGGTCATTCTCTTCCCTCTTTCACCACTACTGATAATACAAACAACATGCCCTAAGATGGTCCTGGAGTCAGAGTGAATCATGTCCCTTTTGGATACAAAGTCCCTATATCTAGAACTCAAACCTTCATGGTGCAGCCACGGTAGGATGGTCCTCAATGAGAACAATTTGGACCATGCAACAAGAGTCACAAAACTGAAGCAACACAAAATATGGAGGAAAATGAAGATTCAAACATTCTTATTATCAGAAATCTCAGTTACAATTGGCCAGCAACATCCGGGCTTACAGATTCGACTCACAAGCCTAATACAGCATGCTCAAAATACAATATTCATATATGCTCCTTAATGCAAGCTAAAATATTAACTATCAAAACCTATCTTTCTCAAATCTAGCTTCCTAATGATCTATTACAATGATTTATATCACACCTTGAGATCTAGAACCATCCGCGTTGGCCATAGATCATTACAATCTCCAATGAAAGAAAATGTAACGTGTGCATGAACAAGTCAGCCTCAAATTTGAATTACACCTCGGTGAATGCATAAGATGAAGTGTGGACCTATAATTAAGGTTGGGAACACTCCATAGAACAATTTGAATCATACCATCAAGATCCACAAGTTATGGGAAAGATCCACAAGCGATCAAACTAGCCATTAGGCTTGAAAATTATTTCAGTGCCAGCTCAAGAAACTGTCATTAAATTCGGAAGTGATAACTTTTCATAAAAAGATCCAATCATGCTCAAATCTTGGAATAAGGAAAATGAACATGTCCATGATGAAAACATAGATCCACGAGGTCTAGTGAGCAAATATGATGAAACACTGACTACCAACTTGAACTGAACAAAAATTGAAACAAGAAAAAATTGAAATGAAAATGTTTTTGGTTTTTGCAAGATTGCCAAGAACCAAGGATGCTCCTGCATCAGACATCTGGGGTTATTTGAAAAGTGAGTCCCTCACTTTGTTGGGGCTAAAGGAAAACCAAAACGGTCTACCTCAGTTTAAGAAATCCAAGAGGAATCCTCCACTGGTTTGCCTTTCCACTTCACAAGATATTCTTTGTATTGTCTTCCACAAGTCTTCCTCCCATCTCTGATATCCAAAATCTCTTCAATCAACACTTCTTTGAAAAAAAAAGTATGCTACATGTACTACATTTTTTGCCTTCTTACAAGGTATGAAATGTGCCATTTTAGAAAATCTATCCACCACCACAAATATAGAATCATTACCTCTCTGTGTCGTTGGAAAGCCAAGTATGGAATCCATACTGATATCCTCCCAAGGTCTCTCTATAATTGTCAAAGGCTTATACAATCCAACATTCTAACTATTCCCTCTTGTAACTTGAAAAACTCTAGAACTCTGTCCAAATTTCCTAACATCCTTATGAATCTGTGGCAAACAGTAATTCTCACTCACCAATGCTATTGTCTTATCAATCCCAAAGTGTCCTAACAATCCTCCACTATGTTTTTCTTTCACCAAGTTATCCCTCATTGAACTTTGAGGTATACACAACTAATTCCCTCTAAACAACATATCATCCTGAATGAAATAATCCAACCACTGACTCCTATCCTCCAAGACTAGTTCTTTACAAGCTCTCCAAGGTTCTACAGAATCCGGGTCTTCCTCACACAATTTCTTCAATTCATCAAAGCCTAGTACCTCCACTCTCATCTCTGTCAGTAAATTCCTTCTCCTACTCAAGGCATCAACAACTCTATTTGACTTTCCACTCCTATGTTTCAAAACAAAAGTATAACTCTGCAATAATTCCACCCATCTCATGTGTCTCTGATTCAACTTAACTTGACTATTCAAATATTGCAAGGCCTGATGATCCATATACAACACAAACTCCTTAGGCAACAAGTAATGTCTCCACTTCTTCAAGGCTTGAACTATGGCATAAAACTCCTGATCATACACTGAATATATTCTCCTAGCATCATTCAATTTCTCATTGAAATAAGCTACTAGTCTTCCTTCTTGACTTAATACTACTCCAATTGCATTTCCACTTGCATCACGATCTACCTGAAACACCTTATTAAAGGCTGGTAAAGCCAACATAGGCTGCTCAGTCACCTTCTATTTCAACAACTCAAAACTCTGATCTACCACATATGTCCACCTAAAATCCTTCTTATCTCCTCTCATTGTTTCTATCATAGGATTGCAAATAGAATTGAAATTCCTAATGAACTTTCTGTAGAAACTAGCCAATCCATGAAATGATCTTACCTCTCCAATATTTTCTGATGTAGGCCATTCAATAATTTATCTTACCTTCTTAGGATCCATCTTCAATCCATCCACAGATATCACAAATCCCATATATACCAATTCTTCCTTCATGAAACTACACTTCTTAATGTTTATCAGCAGCTGCTCTTCTCTCAACCTTTAGAAAAATTGTCTTATATGCAACAAATGTTCTTCTCTAGTCTTACTAAAAATCAAGATGTCATCCAAATAAACAATCACAAACTTACCCAAGAATTTATTTGATACCTCATTCATCCACCTCATGAAAGTACTCAGTGCATTTGTTAGTACAAAAGGAATCACCAACCACTCATACAATCCTTCATTTATCTTGAATGTTGTCTTCCACTCGTCCCATTCTCTGATTATGATCTGATGGTATCCACTCTTCAAATCTATCTTTGTAAAGTATTTAGCTCTAGTCAAACATTCCATATTGTCATCCATCTGGGGCAAAGGAAATCTATACTTCACCATGATTTTGTTTATGGCTCTAGAGTTTGTACACATCCTCCATTCTCCATCCTTCTTAGGTGCTAGCACAACAGGTACTACACAAGGACTTAAGCTTTCTCTAATCAAACCCTTCTTCAACAACTCTTGCACTTGTCTATTCATGTGTCATCCGGTGTGCTGCTTTATTAAGCAAACTAGCTCCAAGAATTAGATCCATGCAATGACTAATACTTCTCACAGGTGCTAATCCATCAGGTATATTATTTGAAATGATCTCTTCATATTCTATCAACATCTCTTTTATCTCCTCAGGTTGTTCTACATGCTTCAAGTCTTTATCCTTCTTAGGAATGAAGGCATAGCACATGTTCTCATGTCTCAATCCATCTAGAAATATCCTTCCGCCAACCAAAAAAATTGTGACACTCGTACAAACCTCAACTTTAAGAACATTCTCCAATGGAAACAAAGTATACTTCATCCCATTAGAAACAATGGTATGTGTGTTCCTCTTTCCATCATGAATAGCCTGTCTATCATACTGCCAAGGTCTTCCCAACAAAACATGGCATACATCCATAGGCATGATATCACACAAAACTTCATCATGATAATTTCCTATCTTCAATTTCACCAAACATTGTTCACTTACCAGTATCTTATGCTCATCTTGAATCCAAGCTATCTGATAGGGTTTCAGGTGTTTCAATCTTTCCAGCTTCAATTTAGTCGCCATTTCTTCAAAAACTAGGTTCTTTGAGCTTCTGCTGTCAAAAATTAATTTGCAACATTTACCAACTACCTTGCATCTGGTCCAAAACAAATTCTTTCTCTGCAATGGTTCTTGCTCCATCTCACTTTGACACAACACTCTTCTATTCACCAATACTTCTCCATCTTCTGGTTTATTAGATGATCCGACATGATCTTCCTCAGTAAAAGTTGTTCTTCTATTTTTTTCTATCTTTCTACTTGTCTCTCTTTGATTGCATTCAAATTCTCTATGTCGGATACCAATCCGGGGCAGCCACAGTAGGAGGGTCTTCAATGAGAACAATTCAAACCATATAGCAAGAGTCATAAAATAGAAGTAACACAAAATATGAAGGAAAATGTAGATTCAAACATTCTTATTATCAAAAAACTCAATTACAATCTACTGACAACATCCGAGCTTATAGATTCAGCTCACATGCCTGATACAACATGCTCAAAATACAATATTCCTATATGCTCCTTAATGTGAGCCAAAATATTACATATCAAAACCTATCTTTCTCAAATATACCTTCCTAATGATCTATTACAAAAATTTATATCACATCTTGAGATCTAGAATCATCTGTGTCGGCCAAAGATCATTACAATCTCTAATGAAAGAAAATGTACAATGTGCAGGAATAGGTCAGCCTTAAATTTGAATTACTCCTTGGTGAATGCATAGGATGAAGTGTGGACCTATAATTAAGGTCGAGAATACTCCATGGAACAATTCGAATCACACCGTCAAGATCCCCAAGTTACAGGAAAGATCCACAAGCGATCAAGCTAGCTGTTAGGCTTGAAAATTATTCTAGTGCTAGTTCAAGAAACTATCATTAAATCCGGAAGCGATAAGTTTCCAGAAAAAGATCCAATCATGCTCAAGTCTTGGAAAAAGGAAAATGAACATGTCCACGATGAAAACATAGATTTGCGAGGTCTAGTGAGCAAATATGATGAAACACTAATTGCGAACTTGAACTAAACAAAAAAGAAAAACAAGAACAAATTGAAATAAAAATATTTTTGGTTGATGCAAGATTTCCAAGAACCAAGGATGCTCCTGCATCACTTCAACACCTCATCCAATCAAACCCCACCATTTGATCCATCCTAAATGCTTTTTTACAAAACATGAGACATATATAATCATAGTTGGCTAACCTTATCATCTCTGCCTCTCAATCTACATTACAACCATACTACCACCACAATCCTTTAGCCTTCACCATTCTAAATGTTCTCATATCCCAAGGGGTAGAAATCTCAAAGTTTGATAAGTATAGTGGTAGGGGTGACCCACAGACTCATGTCTCATCATTCACCACCATGTGCACTTATTTATTTTATCATGATGCTTTATTAGAAAAGAAATTCCCATGATCCCTCAAGGATGTTGCATTGGAATGGCTCTATTCACTTCCTAATAACTCCAAATTTTCCTTCAATCAACTGGTTAATCAGTTCTTACAATAGTTTTAGTCGAACATCAATCTAAGCATCACTTTTATTGATCTCATCTATTCTAAGTAGGGAAATCATGAAAAGGTAATTGATTTAATTGCTCTATACCAATCCTTTTCCTTCAATATCTCCCACACTCTACTGGATTCTAATGTTCAGTGCATGTTCATTGGAAATCTATTACTGACATTGAGAGAGAAAGTCATCTTGATGAAATACCCTTCCTTCACCCATCTATGTGTTGCATTGAGAGAATAACAACAAATAGTGATGTAGTACGAGGGTACCTCCTCATCATCTCACCCCAATAATTGATTAGTTGTATCTATCCCTAGGTATTTGAAAAATAATAAAGTGGTAGTGAATGTAGTTTATGTTCCTATTGAGAAAATCACCATAAGACGCAATAGAGTATTTACAAAACTATCTAAATCCCATGATAATGTACTTAAAAAGTTATCAAAATATGGTTTAATTTCTCTCCTAGAGATTAGACTATTGCTTGATTATAAGCCCTATCCCAACTAGTATGATCCATCAAAATTTTGTCAAAACCATTGAGTTCCTCATCATGATACTAAATGTTGTGTGCATCTTAGGAACATAGTCCAAGACCACATAGATAGTGGTACCGTCTAAATCAATGGTAAGAAAAAAAAATCATCTATAGAAAAGCCTAACAACCAATTGCAAATTTACATAGATCCCTTTCCTTCCCACTCTGCCAATCTAATAATATTTACTTCTTCAGCTTTTGATCCTAGACTATTTGAGTATGTGAACATGGTATCATTCACTCATATTCCTCCTACAGTTCATGTGTATAAGATATCTGACATAAAATTCACACCACATGACTTTCCTCTTAATAGGAAACCTTCTCCATTGTACATCCGAACTCAAGTCAATGGTAACATCGCAACTGGTGTTATGGTTGAACCCTCTAGTAAGGTCAATGTCATCACAAAGGAGACCCTCTTTATCAAAAATTTACATAAGGATAAGTATGAGGAGTGAAAGACCACACTACATACTCATGATGGTCTCTTTGTCCCACCTATCAGTTCCATTTATTTGTTGATCCTTGTTGGGCCTAAATCTCTTGACATTTCGTTTGTCTTGATTCCTAAATTAGACCTATTCAAGGATATAATAGGTATTCCATGGCTAGTATCCATAAATACGGTCACTTTAGTTTTCCACAAATGTTTAAAATTTCCTCATGATAGCATGGTGCATACTATTTAGGATACTAGATATTAAACACTCATGTCATGTGGGGACTTTTCTCTTGATCATTTTTAGCCCGCTCCAATTGGACCCTTACTGACTCAAGGGGAATTGTTCTACAAGGCCTACTTTAGGTACAAGAATAGAGGTTCATCCCCTAATTCTATTTTTCCACCTTCTTCTCATGTAATTTCCATGAATGCCTCCATGTGCATGCAACAACATGATTTGTCTTTTGTTCCTTCTTATTTAGATGTTGTAGAAAAAAATGCTCTCACACATGGACCTTCTTCTTCTTCTAGGATTTCAAAGCTTTTGGTGATGTCCTCCATTCCTTGTATTTTTCTTAGCATAGGAAAGGGAAAGGAACCCTTGTTGAAGAAATCTAAACCCCAAGTCCTCTAACTCCTCATCTTACCCACAATTCCCTGACCCACCTTGTATGGAAAAGGGAAGCACATGCATGGATTTGTTCCTAAATCTCAGCCTCTAAGGCATCCTTCCATTCCTCCACCTATTTATAAAGAAGAAAAAAGAAAGGGGCATGTGACCAAGACCCCCTTATCTATATCTATGCCTCCTCCTATTCCTCCTCAAGAGTTTTCTTTTTTTCTAGTAGTGGCTATGAAGAGTACTCATTCGATGGAGTTGGATCCCTTGACATCTTATCAAGATACTATTCTTGGTTCCCATAGCCATCACAATCAACTTGCATGTGAGAGTAAATATCACTGATGGGAATTAGCTTAGGAACATGAGGGCTTGTAGAAGGCCGAAGATGAAATTTATGTCTCTACTTCTACTTCTGTCTTTGCTCCTATTTCTACTTCCACTTTTGTATCTACTTTTGTTCCCATTTCCTTTCTCTTGCTTTTAAATTCCTTTATAGATCCTAATGAACATCACCCTAAGTGGGTTCAAGTGTTCATCGCTCCCTCTTCGGAGCCTCCCTTGATCACATCTTTAATATATCTTCATCCTTTTTATGATCCTATGGATATGCCTCATATAAAGTTTGTATCTACTATGGCTCCTTCTTCTTCCACTTCTAATGTGAGGATCTCACATCTTCCTCTTATGTGTAAATTTGAGCATGTCCTCTCTCTAAAGGATAATCATAAGAAATCTTCCTCTTCTTCATCTTCATCTAAATCTCCTTTGGTTTTTTCATTCTCATGACGGTAGGATCTCTTAGTTCCCTAGAGCTTGTCACTGCCCCTATTCTGGAGGCTGGAAATGGCTCTTTGTTTTTTCATCCTCCTCCTTTTTAGTCACTAAACTTCACTCTGAAGAAGTGTATTTTTGACTCATTGGAGGATATTGAGGGGGCTTCCTAGATCGATGACGTTAACCTCACAAGAGATTTTTGATTGAGACATTGAGGGGGCTTCCTCCTTAGCCCTTGCTATAGGTAAGTCGGTTGGTACTAACCTTTCTATCCTCCCTCTGTGAGCTCATCCTCCTTCCCATTATGATAATCTAGATTGGGAACAAGATGACTTGTTAGAGGTGTTGTACTAGAGTGGTACCTCTTCTGATCTTTGGATTAGATTTTTGTGTTTTTTTTGTTCTGTCATGCTTGTTTATTTATGTTTTTTCTCTCACTTAGGGGACCCTTGATAGCCTTATAGGTACTTGGATACAAGAGAAAAAATATGTCGTAAACTTCTATTTTTCTCATCATTCTTATATTCGTCATAAGAATTTCCTTTCATGTTGGGAATGATGCAAATCATTGGGGCATTTAGGCCTCTTCCATGTTGACCTAAATTTTTTATTTGTCTTCATGTGTTCTTCTTGTTCCAATCTATTTTGGGGGCGATGAAAGTTGATATACATTACACTATCTATATATGAATACATCTATGATCAAATCTGACCTCACATAATTGGATCCCCCTGTGCTCTTGATTTCTTAATCTTTGGTTTTCTTGATGTTATGGATTATATGTCTATCCCTCATGCGATAACATTCCATGAATACATCTCTTTATGTATTTCATGACACAACATCTCTCTATCATTCTTCTCCTTAGAATGAGTTGTGCTTCTTTGCATAACACACATTATTCTAAGGGGGGCTATAATATTTGCTTTTTCTTTTTTTTCTTTTTTTAAATCTTAGAAAAATATCTTGATGTATTATGATCTCGTTATCTAGCTTGGGGGTAACTTGACTAGACTTGTCTTATGATCTTGTCTTTTTATGATAGGGGTTCTCCTCCTTGTGGGTTTTGTTTCTATCACCCGCCTTTTTGTGATAGGGGATCTCCTCCTTGCAAGGTTTGTTTCTATCACATGTATTTATATTTTATTTTCATATGGTTTTGACCTTGCTAGCCATACCTATTAGCATTGTCATTTATCTTATCTGATTTTATCATGTCTATTTTTTTCTTTTTCACCTAACATGTTTGTTTGAAACTAACATGTTTATGGTGAGATTACAGTAAGCTTTGCAGGATAGAAGACCAATGTGCTATTCATGTCTTGGGTCAAACTTTCACTCACATATACTAGATCAAATGCCTGCATCCTCTTTCTCTTGGGTATATTCTCTTCAACCTCTTTCTCTACTTTAGATCACATATGTTAGAATACATATGCTTGCTAAAGTGAGGGAAAAATGTTATTCCAAAAATTGCATCTTATGTAATTTCACGTTCCATAACCCCCCCTTTAGAATAATTCAAATGAATAATGCAATTCCCCTTGTACATAACCTTACTTTTGTTTCTAACCCCTTCATTTTTGGTCATTTAAGTGAACTTCTATCGTAGACACTAGAGCAATGTGCAGATGTTTGTGCATCATGAAAATGTTATGAAGAGATTCTTGACTGTATAGCCATTGGGACATTACATTTCCTGCCTACTCATGAAGTGTAATACCTCTATAGCTTGTAGACACACTGATAACATCCATTTGCATTCCTTTTCTCCATTATAATCTCTTCATTCATTCATTCAATCTATCACTCGCTCTATTTACTTTCTCTCAATATTTATTCTTCATCTCAAGCATTGTACACTATTTTCTATAACTCTTGTACTTGGCTCTCTACACTAGCACTTTAGTTATCTTGGCACATCTTGGGTGTGGCATTTCTCTTCCTTTTCAAATCACCATCTTGCTAAAGGGAGGGTAACTACAATATTTTCTTATTGCATTATCATATTCATGTTAGATATCATATTGCTATTCTAACTTATCTATTATCTTCATCTTTTCTATCTACTTTCTCATTTATTATCTTTTCTATCTATTTATCTCTTGTCTATGGAGGTGGAAACACCTACATGCGGGTTTCATTGAGGAAAGCCTCTAAAATAGCCCCAACCATTTTAATGTTTCCATGTGTTCAGGTTTTGGAGTTAGAGCATTGTGGGAGGCTCCATTTGTAGGACCTCTTTTGAGTGTGTCATCTTCCATTTCATCTCATTGATTTCTTTTTACTTCATTCAATCTACACTTGTTCTTCCCATTATTTTATCATTTTTGTTATTGCATAGGAGTGAATTTGCAACCCCTACACAAATTCCCCTTTTACACAACCTCACCTTAGAAAATCAAATTTGAAGGTGAAATTCCACATCATCCAATTGCCTCCCTTCCACTTGGCATCTTTTTATTGTGTTGGTGAGATATTTTTTGTCGGGGATGCATGCGCGGTGCGCAGATGTTCGAACAGTGTGCTGTCGTCCCTGACAGATTCCCACATATGAAGTTGGCAGAGGTGTTACACTTTTGATTGGGAAAAATTTGTAATGTCCCTCTTTGACCAATTGACCTTGAAAATGGTAGATTCTTCTCTCTTCTCCTTCAAATTCATCTATCTTTATCTCATTTCATCCTCTCACAAGCTCTTGTACTTTTTCAAGCATTCTCTTAGCACTTTTAGTAGTCACTTCACTCTCAAGTAGCACTTCAACACTCCATTACAACAAAAAAACTCCATCAACTCCACATAGCAAGTGTGAAGCAAGCCATAGTAGTGTGGGCTTGGGGTCTTGTGAGACTTCCTTTCATCACAGTTGCAGTTGTGGTGACCTTTCCAAGTTTCTATTCTCCTCTATTGGCTAGTGATATTTTAGGTGGACATGGTAATGTTTCACTCCTCTCCTTTTTGATTTGATTGAGTAGCATTATACTATTTTGTAGTGTCTACTACAATCTCTACTTTCTTTACTTCTTTATCGCATATTTCTAGTTCATTTCTTTTTGGATTTTTGTGGAGGTGGAAACACCAAAATGGGGGTCTGACTGAGGTAGACCCCTATATAGCCCCAAAAATTTTCCCCTTCTTTCTTGTGTGCAAGTGAAACTACATGTGGAGCTAGCTAGCGAATATGCACTTTTGTGAGATCATCTTTGTCACCCTCGTTCTCATTTACTTGTTTTATCACTTTAGTTTCTATTTTGTGTATCTACTTATTCTATTTTTACCATCTAGACTAGTCAGCTAGGCTGTCAGTTTTTTTTTTGGTAGTTTGTATTGTGTTCATTGTTTTATGACCATATGGATGCTAGCACGCCCGAGAGATGCTAGTGTGTTGCGATGACATCCAAGAACTGCATTGTCATCCTCATACAGAGAGTTGTCTGAGGCACAGTATCGACTCCGAAAACTAGCTTGCCTAGCCCAAACCTAAGTTCAAGATTTGTAGAGTGATTGAATTACATTATAGTCCTCATAATTCTCAATCCTTGTCTAAAAAAATCCCCTTAGAGTGAGGTAAGTTAGGGCAGCCCTCCGCTCTCGGCTCTCCATGACCTGGAGCTTTGACGTGGTTGGTCCCCCTCTCTTACATTTTTGGTGAACACAATGTGAACCATTTTTGTTTTGTTTAGCAGTACTGAAGGGTCCTTTCCTTGCATTCTAGGAGTGTTATAGGTGTGAGTGTTGTGAGGAATTATGCTTTATAGCCCAACCTACGACCCCTAGTAGGTGTAGTTGGAAGGTTCTATAGGTATTGTGGAGCGAATCCTTGACTGGGTCACCGTCCTATTCCAAACCTTTGGGGGGATTTGTGAGAGTATCGTTTAGTGTGTATGATGGCCTCTTTTCTACATCTTCCTATCTCCTCTGCGCAACCTGTGAGCAGTAGTACAAGTATAGCCTTCACCTCGTAGGACCTACCGATGAGCTTTAATAGAGAACCATCTCCTCTTTATATCCATGTGCGAATCAATGAGAATATTGTAGTAGGTGTTCTTGTTGACCAGACATCTCAAGTGAACATTATAACTGAGGAGATCATGTTAATTAACTTCCTACATAAATATGGGTATGATGCACACGTGAGCACCATCTATACACATAACGGACTTTTCGTGCCTCCTCTTGGTAGCATCATTTTGTCAGTCCTTGTCGAACCTAAATCCATGAAATTGTTGTTTGACATAATCCTAGGGTCCGAACTCTTTAGAGTGAAGCTAGGTATCCCTTGGCTAGTAGCTATGAACATAGATCCCTTGGTTGTGCAAAAATGTTTAAAATTTATCCATGAGGGTTCCATGCATGTAATCCATGACACCGATTATTGACCACTGGTTGTGCATTGCAGTTATTCTTTAGATCACTTTTTTCCTACACCCATAGGTCCTCTTCCACCTAGAAAGGATCTCTTGTACTAGAAATATTAGAATTACAAGAAAGGGCACTTAATTCCTAGAGTGAGGTACCCTCCATTGCCTTATGTTGTTTCTAATAGGGCCTATTTAAAAGTTGACAATGATGCTGGCAAGGCCTATAGAAGAGAAGAAGAAAGGCCCTCTCAAGGTCTCTCTTCTTCATTTTCCACTACTCATCTTGATGCTTCCTCTCACCTTGATGTGGTGCCATCAAATTTTTTCCCACATTTGTGAGAGAATCCTATGGTGCTCACTTGGAAAAAGCACAAGCCTCTTGCATTTGAGCTTCCTATTCTACCCATTGAGCCTAGGCCCATTTGATATGGTAGAAGAAAGGGTCCTCATGGGGAATCATCTATATCTTAGCCTTTGCAGCCTCCCACCACTTCTACTCCCAAAATAGTAAATGGGAAGAGGCCCGCTGTCAAGGCATTAGAGTTGAATCCCCTTGCTATTTCTCAATCTATTCCTCCTGCTCCCATTTAGGAGCCTGTCCCTCCACTGGAAATGGTTATAGTGGACACTCCCATGGCTGAGCAAGAGTCTTATATCCCTTTGCAACCTTCTGTCTCTAGCTTGAAGAGTCACAAAAACTACCTTGTGTGTGAGGGCAAGTGTTAGCAGAAGGATCTTGCGACTGAGAAGGCCGCTTTGTAGAAGAAGGAAGAGGAGACATCCACCCCTACTTCAGGGCCTCTTGATGCATCCTCCTCTCTCTTTCCCTATGCTTTCATTCAATCTAGTTTAGTCTCACTTTCAACTCCCACTGTGAGTACGAGTGTGTGTAATCCTAAAAAGGTGTAGGTGTTTATCACTCCTTCGGTGGATCCACCCTTAGTGATGTCCCTTCCAAACATCCCAACATTCCCTAAACCCGTGGATATGCCAAATACTTTGGTGGTATCTGCCATGGTTTTCTCCTCCTCCTCCATGCCTCTTGCCTTGTTTGTGGGGAGTTCACATCCCCTGATGAAGCAGAAGGTAGAGGATGGTCCTTCCCAGAATGGAGAATGTAACAGGAGCCCACCTTCTCTAAAGGGTGGTCCCGCGCTAGCTTGTTCTCTCTTAGTGATGGAACTAGTTCTAGCTTCCCCTGAGTTTTTCACCACTTCCAATTCATTTAGTGAGCCAAGTGGTGAACCTCAGGCACAACCTTCCCCATCTGTTGAGGTACAACATGCCACTCTAGTAAAGTGCATGTTTAACTCTTTAGATGAAGTTTTGGTCTTGTCAGTGATCTTTGCAAATTTGTTGACCATAGCTCCACAAGAGCCTAGTGGAGAAGAACTTGTGGGGTCTTCTTCCTTATCCCTTGTTGTGGGAGGGTCAGAAGCTCCTCCCCTTAATATTCCACTATTGTAGGCTCATCCTCCTTCCCCTTACAATGATCTAGATTGGGAAGTGGATGACCTCTTGGTCGATGAATGTTAGGGGGAGGCCTCTTCTTTATCTTTAGATTAGATGTGTGTGTTGTGATGTGTTCCCCCATGATTGTGTTGTGTTCCTAGATGACCCTTGTCACCCTTTTTGGTGCTTGGATATGGGAGTTATTTTTGTGTCGTAAATCTCCTTCTATTTGTATCACCATTCTTCCATGTTTGTGCTTGATTTTTGATAAATTGGGGATGATGCAAAGTGTTGGGGGAATTTAGGCTTCCCTTTCATGTTGACCCAATTTTTTAATTTTTACTTTGTCTTCTTGTGCATTCTTCACATGGTCTAAATATAGTAGGGGGTTGATGACAGTTCATTTATGTACTACTATTATACTTATATATATATATATATTTATGAGCAGCTCTAACCCTGAAATATCATATCACCCCTATGCCCTTTGTTTGTGATGTCTTTGTCTCTTTTAAATTTTATTTTATCTTCTTTTCTTCTTTGCTTGAGTTGTCCCATTCATGTGTGACAATGCCATTTCTATGGTACTTTGATTTTTGGAAAACACGTTCGATTTCCAACAAATCTTATCTCGAGAATCTTTGCAAAAAATTTCAAAAAATATTTTAATTCTCAACTTAGACCCCTAATGGAATGTGTTTCCTTCATCATGGGTTCGCAAAGAAAGAACTTGAGAACTTTCCTTCAAGGTGTGAATAGCCTTTACCCTCCCCTCGCAAGGGGGCATTTTCTTCCTTTCCGTTGATGTGTTTTTTATGCACTTTTCAACACAGGCAGTGCGTAGGTGCACTACCTCTCTTGAAAGACAATCTTCCACAATCGGATTGCAAAACACTATCCCAAGGTCTCTAATGTTAGGTCTTGACAGTGCTTGGAATATCTCAGTTGTTTTATGTGATTTGCTGGAATCACAAGGCGGTCTTACAAATGAGTTACAAAGCATGGGAGGTTGAATCTTGAAATGGAGTTCTTGGGATGGAAGAGTTGTTATGCATTGGCTGTAGGTTCAAACAACAGTTTTGGACTCCATTTTATCATTGGATTTGGCTTTACAATGTGCAATGAACCTTAGCATAGGCCAGTCATTAAAAAAAAAAAGGAGGCAAGGAAGAGAGAAAGTTCCTAAATCTGCAACTAACGGTGAATAGTGATAATGGAGTTCCTGCAATGGACAGGTTCTTAAAACAATATCCCACTTAACCAGAGATCTCACAGTATCGTGGAACTTGTGCTATCTTCTAAGGTCTGCAAATGATTTGTCCTTCATTCACCATGTACATGCATGAATCAAAGATAAGATGTTTTGGAGTAGCTTCAAATTCAAGCCCAGACTAACTTTACACAGCTATCTACCATCAGCAAACAACAAAAAGTATGTGCTGAGAAGTTATCAACATAGCAGGAGTTTTCATGATCATGAGACAACATTCCTAAAATCTATTGAAGCAAGAAATAGCTAACTAGAACATCAATAAAGTCTAAGTCAAACATCTAACAATGGAGATTGAATCAAGCAACATGTGAGAAACTCAGAAAATGCACCAATTCAATGTCTTTTCTTTATAAATTTCTACAGCATGTCTTTACAACAACTCAACTCTCTTTCAAATGAGAGGAGAGCCCTATTTATAGTGCCCAAAAGATTCAATGAATGGCCAAGATCAATTCTCATTGTGTGGCCAAGATTCATTACAAAATAGGGTTTTACCTACCCCCCAATATATCATAATTTAAAATTACATTTTGTCTTTTCCCTATTTCGTCCTCTTGCTGACGGCACTATAGCACTTTTGTCCTTTAGCCAATTGTTGTTTTCACTGTAACTACTCTTCAGGGAGTTCTTCATCCTTGACGGGGCTGTCCTCCTGCCTTTTAGAAGCGGTGTATTCAATGAACTTGAGGATGACCGCCTGGAGCTTGTCTATTTCGATGATTTCATATCGTAGCACCTGGTAGCTCCATTCTTTTGTGTTATCCTCCAGCCTTTTCCAATCTTCATCATATTTTGAGCCTTGGTCCTTGAATAGCTGTGATTGATCAAGGAATGGGCGGAGAAACTCATGAACTCCACCGTGATTTCACTAGACATCCCGTCCTCCATCCTCTTCTGGAAGTAGGGCTTGATCTTCTCTGAATCCATTTGTACTGGGGGCATGTTGTACTCCATCATCAGCTTGAGATAACGAGTGCACTCTACCCTGATCTCCTTGATCCACTCAATGTCCGGATCCACCTTGCTCATGATTTGTTCCAGTCTTTCCTTTCGGTTGTCAAAGTCTCATCGCCACACATCCATTAGCCAGTGATCGTCTTTCTTAAATGCAAGCTCCTTCTCCCATGTGGCTTCTGGAAACTGAAGGATAGCCTCGATCCTCAGAAAGGTGGAGTCGTAGGTCGCAGGGAAGTCGGTGCAGAGCTTCCTTGTGCCCTCCAGGGATTGCAATAGATCTAAGAACTTGTTGGTTGTTCGCATAGCCCAGCTAATTCCCATGTTTCTGACGTACAAGACTCGTCGGAACCAATCCTCTATGGTCTTCTCCAAGTTCTTTCTCCTTTCCATCTTATCAATCTGCTCCTTGGATAGCAGCTGAGGTGCGACCGTGGATGTGGTAGGCAGGTCGTCCACTGAAGACCATTGTTGTATGTAATCTATTAAGGCCGCGACCTGTGCCTTGAGCTCATCCTTCAAGATCTTATCCTATTTTATCAAATGTACCACCGTAGCCACTGACTCCTCAAGATGCCTGACTTTCTACTCCCTGGTGGCAGTCCCCATGTCTATGGTGGAGATATTGTAACTCACCCTAGCTTGGCCAATCGTAGGCGTTGCTATTTGCGCCACTCAAGACCCGGAAGCATCCATTGTTACCCTGGATCGGACTTTGGGCTTCTTCTCCTTCTTCGTCGTGATTTGGGCTCGAGTCAAGATGGCCTGTAACCTCTCCCTTGGGTCCTTCAGCACAGGGGTTTTTCTTTCAAGCTGCCTCTCTAACCACTTAGGCACAGCGGATTTTCCCTTGGGTGAATCATGGTCGCCTTCGCCCCTCTTGGTCAAGGCCAAGATTTATGCTCCTTTTTCTTCTAGGGATTTTCCTTTCTTCTTGGCAACATCTCCCTCCTCCTCATCGGTGTCCTGGATGAACACGAGGCATTTGATAGGAAGTACGGTGGACAGTTGCCGAATGGGACTTTCTTTCTCTGCCGTCTCTTCTTCTTTCTTTTGCTCAGTATACTCAACCTCGAGGGTCCTGACAACTTGGGTTCCACCCTCAAGTAAATCCTCTTGCTGCTATTTTTTTGGTGGCTTCCCTTCTTCATCATGGGGTGACCTTTCTACCTCTGCCTCAGTGTCTTTCAACTCTTGTGCCATCTCCTCCTTAAGGTCATCGTCAAAGGTTTGCATGATTACCTTAGCACCGGAGCTATCTTCCTCGTCCCCACTCTCGAAAGAGCCCGTTCCCTCCTCCTCATAATCCACCTTGTCGATGGTTCGGTGTTCATACTCCGGGTGCTCATGGTATTCATCGGCTTCCTCCTCAACAGGCTTTGAGGCTTCCCGCTCCCATTCCTCCCATTCCTCAGAGATCAGCATGGTGGCTTCCATAGTTGGTGGCCCTGTTGGTGGTTGTGAAGGCTAAGCAGTAGCGAGGACTTGCACAAGGGCTGCTTGAAGAGTCAGATCCATTAGGATCTGGGAGAGCTCAGGGGGAAGGTTATGCATGTGTCTTGAGAGAGCCTCGGGCATGGTGGTAGTGGGAATAGGTGCTGTTATTGTTGCTAGAGGGAGCGATGTGATTGGTGACATGGCAACGGAGGAAGAGGGAGTAGTCATGGTGGAAGAGGAGTCAATAATTATTACAGACTCGGCTGGAGGCGAAGGGGCAAGACGGAAAGAAATGTCCATTGCCGGCGGGGATGTAGCGATCATAGCCAGGGAGGTAGGTGGTGCAACAGGAGGGGCAGGGAGAGCCAAGAGAGGTTCCAATTGATCCATACCCTTTGCTTCCTCCTCTTGGGTTGAGGGTTGTTCCACGGTGCTCCCTGCCTGTTTGAGCCTTTTGGGAGGTGAGCCTCCCATTTCTTTCCTTGCATAGACCTTGGGGTCTAGAGACTGTTCTGTTTCCGTCCCTTTTCTTTTCTTGGACCTGGTGACCAGAGGAGACTTGGAGGTCCCACCAGTTGAAGTGGTGGCAGCAACATTCTCTGTGGCACTTGGCTCACTTTTGAGCCCTTCATAAGTCAAAATTATTCCTTGTCGCTTTAATTGAGCTACCTACCCATCGATCCACTCCTTGGTATAGACTAAGATTGGCTGGGTTATGGTATCTAGGTCATTGACCTCCTGTTCGTCCCAGTCTATTATTGGTATTGGAAGATTGGCGACTGCAGGGTACCTGGGGTGCATTATGGTGGCCTCATCTTCCTCAACTTGGTCCAGTATGGGGAATGGCTACACCCTCCTCACAAACTGCATAGTCATTCGCATATAGTTCCTTGCACGTACCTCTTTATCATCCTGGCAGTCGGCCCATAAATCCTCGATGTGGTGAAGATGGGCATATCCCGACCCTAGCACTTTTCTGACATGACCATACGGGTCCATCTACAGGTGAGCAGTGTGTAGGTAGAAGTGGTAATCCTTTAGCTCTTTCTCGGAGTTACCAGCACATTGGGAAGTTTGTAGTCGGTACATGCCCTGGCCAAGGGTCATGGGATAAGAAATCCCCACTATATGTTTGCTGCTGAAGATTGCCTATAGGTGTTGGAGTTGTCGAGAGAGCTCCAGAAGGATAATTCAGTCATTGGGGTATCGAGGCAACCTATTTGGCCTTTCAGTGAAGCCCTGGGCACGGATGTACGTGAACTTTGGATATTGGATGAAAAGAAAGGCATACTACTTCAACAATGCCCTGACACTGTGGGAGACCCTCCTCTTGAAGTCACCGGCAATCATCCTGATAATATGGCCAATGAAGGCATTGTTTACTCTGCAATACTCCCTTTTGAAGTTCTGGTATTGGAGCTGCGGATACCTATCATAGGCCTTGAGTCTTCGCCCCTACTCTTGATCGGGTGCCATAAACAACCTGTTGTACTGCCTCCGATCTTCCAAGGAATAGACGAGATAGGAAGTCATATAGAACTTGGAGCTCTTCTTTACATTGACAAACTGCTCATGGAAGCAGTTGCTTATGATTCCTCCCCAGTAAAATGAAGTCTTTGTGGTGACGTCCTCGTTTCCACACAGAATCTGCTCAATGAAGTACACCATCCATTCTTGGAAGAAGGCCGCTGTGGGAAGATCCATAACTCTGCTTAGCATCGTGACCAAGTCATGGTAATCTTCGTGGAAATCGCTGCAGAAGAGTTTTTGAGGAACCTTCGCAGCGCTGTCCCTCCTTTCCTTGAGCCAATGTAGATTTATTGACTTCTTACAGCCCACCGGATTATCATCCCACGCCGCCTGGCATTCTTCTATGGTGGAGACTTCCATCTCCTTAAAAGTGGGGATATGGAAAGTCTTTGTAATTCCCTCAGGCGACATGTCGGTGAGAATGTTGCCCTCTTTATCAATGATTGTCCTTGTGTCTGGTTGATATGCCTCCTGACAAGCCATGACCAACTCAGGGGCCACAAGGGATGGAGGGAATCCAACATCCTTCGCTATTCCACTCTATCTTATCAATCTTGCATTCTTTGTCGTTGGATTGACCCTGACCCTCTACGTGAATTCATCAATATCAACTTGGCCTATGTTGGTGTCAGTGATATCCTTCCAATCAGTGGTGACTTTTGAGTGAGAGGCTCGCCCTGGAATTGGTATTTCATCTGGTCCTTGTCCTCTTTCCCCCAAGGGGTCCTTCCTAACTTCTTCCCTTTGTCCCTCTTAGTGGATGCCCCTGAAGGTCCTGCGCTTGGTTCCATATATTCTGCAAGCAAGGGCATAGTCAGCACAATGGATCACAAAAGCATTCATGTTAGCCGACACCCTGAAAAAAACATCTATTTTAAACAATCAATTAAGCATAACATGACCTTTTATCCCCTCGATGTTGCTGATCTTTTGATTAAGGGAATTTGGATAGTTCGGGCCTGGAGGGCTGGACTTCCTTGGCAAGAATGTTGTCTAGAAGGGAAAACATGGCGGAGGGCTCTCAGAGATTCTCTTTGGTCAAATTTTAGTATTTCAAGAGGTTTGCAATGAAGAGGACCGAAATTAAGCACGTGGGTCGAAGTTAGATTCTAGATTTGGGCTCATTTGGATCAGTTCAGGAGGATCCAGAAGTGTCGGGCCGGAGAGCTGTTTGGAGATGGCAGTTTGGAATGGCAGACTGAAAATGGAAATCTAGAGATGGAACTCCGGGGTCCGAGGTCCGGTGGGTCAAAAGGACAGCCAGCAGTTTATAATTTTACTTCGGGCCGGCAGTACCGGGAAGGCGTTCGTCTTTCGCCGCTTGGGACGGCTATTGTTGGACGAAAGTCTGGAAGGGGCAGCCCGGTAGTTAGGGCCCAGCTGATTACAAATCGGTGTAACCTCCGTGGGGTAAGGTCCCAGCGAGGCGATAGGTCTCCAATGGCCAGGAGAGAGATTGGACCCAGCACAAAATCTGCCATCATTTGATTTCGCTTTGAGTTCGGGGGCGATCGGTAGGGTGGAGCCCGGAGGGCGGGGGTCGGCGAGAGTTTCCCTTGGGATGGCAGATAAGGACGGGACTCCTGGGCGGCAGAGTCCGGCGGGAACAAGGCCATTTCCAGCTCAAGTGACATTCTAATGGCGAACGGGAGGTCGGGGACCGGAAGGGGGACGCCGCCAAAGGTTCGTCGTGAAGGACGGTGAAGCACTCGCGGAACCCCGGAAGTAGAATTCCGTGGTCCCAGGCCCGAGAGACCCAAAGGGAGCTTGCTTTGCATTGAAATGCCCACAGTGAGGAGAGGGGCGGGCCCCGGCGGATGGGATGTTAAGGTCAGTTTTCCGTTTTGACGCAGGGTATTTCAGTGAATCTCCGAACAAGGAAGTCCAATGGGTCGGGCCCGAAGGGAGAAATCGTCGTCGGAAGGAATGTTTATCGTTTGAGTTTGGATGGCCAAGACAGGCCCTGGGGCCGAAGGAGATGATTTCCCTACGAGAAGAACAACCGTGGCGAGGTGGAGCTCTGGATCGATCATGAGGGCACCCTAGAAGGTTTGTTAAGTTTTCAAATCATGGGTTTCGTGCGCGATGTCGTATTTTATCACTTTCATGCCTTCTTAATGATTGTTATTTATTTGAATCCTTAGAAATCATGAAAACAATGCTCGGGAGGGCGAACGGAAAACCAACCTCGAACACACGATGCAGGGAGATGTGGGATCCACCTACGGTCGATGAAGTGATGTTGAGGGCGATGAACGTGAAGGTGTTGAAGACGGTGGGCTCCTCTAGCAAGTTCTCCAATCGCTCTGCAACTCTGTCAAGTGATAATGACGGGTCGGAGTGGGTGTTTTATACCCCTAATTGCAATTAATGACCCTATTAAATGCAGGTACGACGAGACAAAAGGTTGGTGAATTTGAAAATCGGCAACGGCGGTGGGAGACCCAGGGTTCGACGGTCGGGGGGGCGCAGGATGGTGGCCACTTGAAGTTTTCCACTTGGGTCAATCGGAACGGCGGCGGCGGAGAGCGAGTCGGGGGAGGCCAAAGGGGGATGACGGAATCATCACCGAATTCCAGACTTAGAATTTTGGATGATCGGGCCTGAGCACTCAAAGGTAGTCAGGATTCCCCACAAAATTCGGACAACAAAAAAGGTGGCGGGACCCGGAAGGCGGGGCCGCAAGAGGTTCGGGGTAGAGGACGGCGAAGCACTCATGGAACCCCGGAAGGAACTCCGGGGTTTGGGCCGACCATTTGAATTTCATTGATTTCTAACAGACGGAAAATGGGGGATCAGACCCCGAAGTCTGGGGGGACGCGAAGCGAACGCCGTTGGGAACGACAGGTTCAGCGGGGAAACCCGGCAAGGGAATCCCGAACAGTCGGGGCCGGCAGGGCCCGAGGCTGTTGGCATGGTCAAATTGCTAGAGGGACTCTGCGAGGCACTAGAATGCGACAACATAAAAATGGGAAGGCATGGTCAACTTACGGTGGGACTTTAAAGCAACGTTGACCATCTGGGACACCAAAAAAAAGGGGGGCATGCAAAACGAGGCGGCGACAAAAATGACCCGACAAGGTGAAAGAAAAGAGGGTCCCCGTTCCGAACGGGGTGTGTGTGCTAAGGGCACAACACTTTCGAATTCCTTGATGAAGTGAACATCTTTCAAAAGGATTCCTTGATGATGAATTGATTTGTGAAAAACATTCTCTCACTTTCAAACAACGTGTCCCTTGAGTGAACCTCTCTTCACGTTGGGTTCCTGAGGGACTCATTTGAAATCCTTTTGACTTATTGATAGTCTACACGATTGTTTTCTTATTTGCTTGTGTCGTCACTTATTTTTTGACATGTTTTATCTATGAGTAAACATGTCGCTTTGCAGGTGCGCCTGTGAAGCCGCTTTCCAACTCTACGGAGTCTCCTCCTCTAGACTTCCTCCATGTGAGATATCTTGGAGGTCACTCCCTTGTAGGTCCATGGGCCTGTAAGGTGCTTGTTTTATCAGGTTTCCTTCATGTGAGAGATCTTGGAGGGTAACTCCTTGTAGGTCCATGGGCCTGTGAGGCACTTGCTTCTCAGGGCTTCCTTCATGTGAGAGATCTTGGGGGTCACCTCTTTGCAGGTCTATGGGCTTGTAAGATGATTTCATCTTGTGGGATTTTTCCATCGGTGGTCCGAGGACCTTCGGTGTACTTTGTGTAGCTTCATAGTTCTACAGAGCTATGGAGTCTTTTTGTTTGAAACTCCTTGGTGAGAGTACCTATGGAGTTCTTTATATGCCTTGTGCTTTCAAGTTCACTAGAATGCGGTCTGCTTCCTTGAAGGTTCAAGTATAAATTTCTAAACCTATTAACTCTTTGATTTTCTTTACTGAAGCACTCATTAGCACTTGTGCTCACTAAAGTGGGGGAAAAATTTATAGGAGTGAATTTTCACCCCCTACGCAAATTCCCCTTTTACACAACCTCACCTTAGATAATCAAATCTAAAGGAAAAATTCCACATCACCCAACTACCTTCCTTCCACTTGGCATCTGTCTATTGTGTTGGTGAGAGAATTTCTATCGAGGACGCATGCGCGGTGCACATACATCTACGTGGCATGTTTTCGTCCCTAATGGATTCCCGCATTTGAAGTTGGTAGAGGCATTACACTTTCAATTGGGAATGCTTTGGAATGTCCCTCTTCAACCAATTGACCCCGAAAATGGTAGATTCTTCTCTCTTCTCCTTCAAATTCATATATCTTCATCTCATTTCATCCTCTCACAAGCTCTTGCACTTTCTTAAGCATTCTATTATCACTTTGAGTAGTCACTTCAGTCTCAAGCAACACTTCAACACTCCATCAACTCCACATAGCAAGTGTGAAGCAAGCCATAACAACGTGGGATTGGGGTCTTGCGAGACTTCCCTTCATCACAGTTGCAGCTGTGGTAACCTTTCCAAGTCCGTATTCTCCTGCATTGGCTAGTGAGATTTTGGGTGGAGGCGGTAATGTTTCACTCCTCTCCTTTGTGATTTGATTGAGTAGCATTATACTATTTTTTAGTGTTTATTGCAATCTCTACTTTCTTTACTTCTTTATCGCATATTTCTACTTCGTTGTTTTCTGGCTGTCTATGGAGGTGAAAACACCAAAACGGGGGTCTGACTAAGGTAGGCCCCTATACAACCCCAACAATTTTCCCCTTCTTTCTTGTGTGTAGGTGAAATTACATGTGGATCTAGCTGGAAAACAAGCACTTTTGTGCTCGATCATCTTTGTCACCCTAGTTCTCATTTACTTCTTTTATCACTTTAGTTTCTATTTCCTATATCTACTCTTTTTTTTACCATCTAGACTAGTCAGCTAGGCTATCAATTTTTGTTTTCGCAGTTTGTATTGTGTTCATTATTTTTTGGCCGTACAGATGCTAGTGTGCCCAAAACACATCAGTGTAGTGGAACCGCGTTTCCGTCCTCAGACAGAGAGTTGTTTGAGGCACAGTACCAACTCCGAAAACCATCTCACCTAGCCCAAACTTAAGGTCAGTATCTGTAGAGTGAATGAAGTACATTATAGTCCTCATCATTCTTGATCCTTGTCTCAAAACATCCCCTTCGAGTGAGGTAAGTTAGGACAACCCTTCGCTCTCGACTCTCTGTGACCTAGAGCTTTGACATGGTTGGTCCCCCTCTCTTACAATTATTTTGTTAGTTTAGCACACCTTGAAGATTTTCATCTCAAATAGCTAGTGAGTTCATTGTTGTCCCTATCAACAAATTCTATTTTCATATTGTACAATACTACAACATGCCACAGGGATGTTTGCATGTCATTTTGTCATCCTTGGCTGGGAGCCTATCATTTTTCTCATGAGACCTCTACAACTTGCTCTTTCATTCTCTAAAACTCTTACCCTCTAATTACATATTAAAAAAACTCATTTTTTTCTTCCATCTCATTCACCTGAGCTTTGATCCTTGAGGTAGTCAAGGAACAATCACCCTTAGAGGAGGGGGTGTCAAATTTCATCCTCTACAAGACCATATTTTGGTAACTTCCACCATCAAAAATAACTTGACATAACTTTCCTCTTGATGTGCATTTGGTTCAAAAAAATGTTGTCACTTGGATTTGTACTCTTTCCAAGTTCTTGACTCAACATTAATCCAATGAAACATGGAAACACTCCAAGGCCTATGGGTTGCCCATAGTTTTGAGTGAATCTTTAGATGGGGTTGGTTCCCATTGGGACTTCACCTAATTTAATCTATGTTACTACTACTTACAAAGAAAAGAGATAGGAAGAATGATGAAAAATGAAATCTAAATCTTAATAAGGTGATGCACAAATATTCTTTGACACTTGAATAGTTTCCTTTGTATACACAATTGATCAATGATAAGGAAAAGGTTTTATATGCCCACGCTTCAATATTTTGTAAGATTATGACATTCACAATATTAGAAGGAAAATGTAGTATATCTTCACAACTTTCGATTGTTTGCATCAATTTTATAACCTATAACTTGCAATAATACATACATTCTCTACCTAAAGGTGATGATAATGCGACACACTATCAAGTATTATCACATATATCACAATAAATTACATCAATCATTTGATTATACACAATAAAAAAAATAATGAGAAGGGAAAAATACTTAAATTTATTGTTTGAAAAGGTGCTTACAAACTATATACAAGTCTGAAAATGAATTACAATATTATTTGAACTTGAAAGAACCTTGAAAAAGTTACAATGTAATAGCCAAGAATAGCTAGAATTGAGTGAAAATCTACCCTTAGGCCTCTCTTTATACTATAAAACCTCTTTCTAAACATTAGGAACATAGTTTGAGAGAGATAAATGACAAGTTTTTACAATAGTTTTTTTGGGTCAAACATTCTTGGGCATACAACTAAGTTGTCCCCATTTTCTATCCCTTTAAAATGATCGATGATGATGATTAAATGAAGAAAACTTATTATTTTGACCTTATCTATCAGCCAAGGCTCCTTGAAGAAGTCCTAGATACCCTCAATAGGTTCAAACTAAGTCAAATAACTAACCTATATTGTCTCCATCTATTTTCTCACTCACCCAACTACTCTAGACGCTCTCCAACTGCTCATAACTCCTCAACAACTGTTATACATATAGTTGCATGTTTTTTTGGCACATGTGCAAAAGATGAAAAATATTAAAAACCTCCTAAGGGCATGGGAAATTTTCAAGGCCATGTATTTGACATATTTCAAAACTACTATTAGGACCTCCTTTATCCTTGTATTCCAATTATTTATTCATTATCTTTGTCAAAATAGGATTTTTCCTTGTTGTTTTCACTTATCCTCTATATAAACCTCTACAAGTGACCTCTACCCTTATGCATTTTTGAAAATTTTGAACTATAACAATACTTCACATATATTTCTACTCTTTGATTGTCTACTATCCTTGCATAAGAACATTGCCTACCCTTGAATTTGATTGAGTCCTCTACATTTTTTCTATTGAGCATCATAGCTCTGTCATTGTATTCATTCTCCTTTTGTTTCCCTTGATCTACCCAAGGTTGTCCTCATTCATGAATTCTATCAACTTTCTTCTCCATGGCTATCCATGCATTCAATGTCTAAAATTGTCAAGAATATTTTTCCTTGGTGCCTTATGCCTTACTGTTCACTCCTTAAGAAATTTATCATTCACCATTCAAGTAAACCTTATATTGTCACAATCAACATGAATACCTCTATTTGTGAAGCATAGCTAGTATTATTCTTGAGATTTTTATTTGACTTTATATTTATATAGGTTGGTGTTTTGGACATGATTTTAGATATAGATGTTTTATATGAATGCTTAGATATTTATTTACTTAATAATGAAATAATATGTCCATCTAATAGAATAACTTGATTATGAAGTATTATGGTTATATGTTTAATTTCTGTAAAAAAATTATTTCTAATTATTATGATAGATTTCTATTTATTGTTAGAAATTTTAATGTTTATATTGATTCAGTTATAATTTCAAAAATGTACTAGTGTTTCTAATGAGATGTTTTAGGTGGGTAGTCCAGGTTCCATAATAATTGGAGACAAATTCCAAATGCTAAATGTTTATTATTGGTTTTAATTTTTGTCAAGGGAGTTTAATGTTTGAGTGTATTTTGATTTTCTTGACTGTTTATTATGGATAGATGATTTTATCAAATTATCTTTTTATTTGGGAGTATCTTGAGGGAAACTGAAGAGTTGGGAGTTATCTTATTTTAAAAAGGGAATTAGAATGGTTGGGAGGTGAAGAGGAAATGTGGGTGTTGTGGATTGTATTCTTTCTTCATTTTCTATTTATTAACTTCATCTTTACAGGAAGGGGGGAAGATGGCTGGAATGAATTGGTTGTAGGATGGTGTTGGTTGGGAAAAGACTTTGTAAATTTGGGAAAGTTGTTTGGGTTGATCCTAACTTGGACAACCGACGTATGCTTTGTATTTTGATTTGGAAATTTTGATGTAGTTATTGAATGTTTGATAGATTTTATTTTTGGCTTTGAATTCTATCTTGAATGTGAATTTGTATCGAAAAATTTGTTGTGAATGTTTTGGTTCAATGTGGAGTCTTTTTTGGGTAATGGGGGTTTGGGTGTGAATAAGGAGTGGATCTCACTTGAGGGTTGAGAGCCTCCTTCGTTTGGGGTTGAGAAGGGAGTGGAACCTCTCTTGGTTATTTTTAATAAAATGTGTATATATGTGAAGTGAATAGGTGGTGTGCTAGTAGGAGTTTACAGTGGTTGGTTGTGGATGCGTTGTGAATGGAAGAATTTAGTTGTGGAGTGATTGGTATGGAGGTGTTGTGAATGGAAGAACTATGTGTTAATTATGGAGTTGGATGCTTAAATTGAATTATGTTGTGCCCCAAGAGGGAAGGAAATTCCCCTTCTCCCCCTTTACAAGGATTTCGTGATTAGATTCTTTATGTGTGAGTCAGTGTTTATGCTTTTTTGAATTTAATCTATGATGAGAATTTGGATTATGTTTTCCGATCGAGGGTGGACTTATCAGTCCTATGGCTATGAGGAGAGAAGGACTGGGTTGCTCTATGTACTGTTTGTAGGTTTATAAATCGACATTTGGGTTTGTTGAAGAAGATTTGATAAATGAGTTCCTTATTGTATTGTTGATACATTCAGTATTGTGGTTTGAAAATAGTCTTTGTTGAATATTAGTAAATTCTTGATACTAACAAATATTATTCATTATATCACATGTATTAATTTTTGTACAAATATTGCACTAATTCATGTGACATGATGGATTGTAAAATTAATGTATTTTATTGGCTAACGAATAAGTTTTAGCAGATTATAAGTGTTGAGATTTTGTATTATATAAAATGATGAGTTCCTTACTAATATTTGTATTTTTTTTGTATCATATGCATAATCTTGGTTAACATTATTATTATTTCTTCATTCTCTCTTGTAAGTTCAAATAATGAATTAAGTATTGCAAATATCTATTTTGAAATTTTTAATCCTTGGTTTAGTTGTAGTAGCAAAGACTAAGCAATTTATATTATTATTTCCACCTAAAAATAAAAGAATTTTAAAATTAAGTGTAAATAGTTTATCTTTGATTATTTAATATAATTAATTATTTCTTAAATTAGTTGTATTTATTTAGCTTAATATTCGGAGGGCATTCCACTATTTCCGTTAGCTTCTTTAATTTCCTAATCTCTAGCCCTTTCTCTTTATCTTCTCATTACACTATTGATTCTTGTTATCCACAAGATTTCCCTTTGTTCATTGAACCTTAATTCAATACACCTTACTCATATTGGAATATTGTGAAGGACATACAATGTACCCCTATGTATAGTAATGTTTGAACTAAATCTCTAAACATTTCATGATAAAGAGAGGGATGAGATCTTTCATTTTAACTCCACATAACCTTTACTCATTAGGAACCCCTTAACATTATTTTGACACTATCATACCTTATTGTCATAAGCCTTCCATTCATACCATAATGAAAAATCCATGTCTTTTCATGATGTTGTGTCACATCTTCATAGTATTTATTCTCTATGCAAATCACTATTTGACTACATCTTTGGGATCAGAAAAACTCTATGACTTGTCATAGTAGTGTAGAATTTCATAGATCTATTTTCTAAATAGACTTAACACTATTGTCAGATCATAGATTAAATTGGCCTAATTTCCCCATATCTCATGAGGTGTACACATTATGATAGATAAACCCACCATCCAAACAAAATAACACGCATGTGACAATGTTGGGTACTAGTGTGTCTAATGTAAAAAAATATATTATGTGAAACACTATCATCCTTGGATATATGTGGGATTTTATAATTTTGACATGGGCAACACCCTTTGTGGAAATACCCTATGCTTGCAATCAATCCTCTAAATATTCCCTCTAATGAGCCATTTAGGCCTGCCATAACACTATAGGCTATGCTACAAAAATACATCAATCATTATAAGCATACATGACATCATATATATCTTTCAAAATTTAAATTTGTTCATTATCAAGTTTATGCAGTCCTTGTGTCTTTTAGTAACTATGTAATTTATCACAACCCTTTCCTTGACACAAATATCTTATGCTCTTTTTATATTTTCCCTTAATAATTTGAAATATTAATCCTCATGTATGCTAACACTATCATACCATAGTCTTCACCGTAATATCTCTTATTTCCCTTATAGTGCTCAAAATAATTTTATTGATTGTTACCTATGGTTTGATATTACTTCATTTGACACATTCCTTCATGCTCTTATTTTTGGAAATTTCCCCTTTTTTCCCTTCTAACAATCTTTATGGCTATCTTGGACTTGATGAGCCTCTATAAGACCTTTTATAGGAATTTCTTCAGAGAAAAGTATATTATGCCTATTTGGAGACTTTCTCATCATAATATGGTGTGATTTTTCTAGGACAGTTATTCTAAAGGAAACAATATGATCAAACACAACTATTTCAGGTCCTCTAATAAAATCCTCCTACAAGTCATTGGGGCATATCTCAAGGTGGAGCTCCCTTGCCCCTACAATGATGTGTTCCCCTAATTTTTCAATAGTGAATATTGTTGCCGTTACTTTATCTCAAGGAACTTAGCCCTTTAAAATCCTCATTATGATTGTTTATATATCATGTGGGATTTTTTCTTGTAGCCTTTATGACTATCATGCCTTCTATTTCTCTACATTGTCACCTTGTTATAGATAACTTACAGTATCATTGAAAGTGTCCACTATTATTTTGTTGACATGTCATTGCCCTATTTTATTATTGTACACTTATCTCTATCATCCTTTAACATCATATTTCTCTACTATAGATTGTTCTATTATTTTTCATCTACTTTATCTTTTTCAATCTACTATATCATCTTCCTCAAAGCATGTCAGGTTTTGAGTGACTATTGACTAATGATCTTTATTACATACCATATCACTATAAATCTCCATTGTATGCAATTCTCTTAGATACTATGGTAATCTTCTATACAACCTTTTTCTCTTGTTGAGGGTTTCATCATTTGAACAAAAACTCAGGTGAGAGCTTTTATGACTATCACATAGAACATTTATTACATTTTTAATTTATAAAAATACCCCCATTATGAATCGATGTGAATGATTTTACATGGGAATGGTATGGTGATATTCTGGATCCCAACAAACATTTTCACATTCATTTATTCCATTATACATGCATTTCCATTTTCATTCCTTGTAACATAGAGTATAACTTCTAGAACTGAAAATTATTAGGGATAAATACATTGTATTCATTATTATGTTGTTGAAACCAAACTTGAGGCAGTTGGATCCAAAATAAACCCTCCTATAACTCTTTATGAAGGCTTGATGTTCCCCAATCACCATGAAGTCTACATGCTTGGGTGAAGAATAATTAATAACAAGAAATCTTAAAGCTCAACCTCTCCTAACATGTCTCAAAATCCTTCCAAAAACACAACTCCCTCAAAACATATGTACATGGAGTTGAAAAGGTCAAGGTATCTTAAAACCTTAAGAAGTGGTAATACTTCTTCAAAGATTTTGTACATAGCTCTTGGAAAAAAGTCTCTTAAGGGTGATCCCACAATAGTGGTTTACACTTTTTGGGAGATCATGTTTTTTGCTGAAATCACATATTTCTAGAAAATATAATGATTTAAGCCTTGAAAAGTTCCATTTAAAGGATTGCAATTCAAGAGGGTTTGAGCAAACCACCTTAGATCAAACTCCATTGGATAGAATCTCTCTAGTTTTAAATCATACCTATAACGGAGTCTCCTTTACACCTATCAAAATGCTGATAAAAAAAAACTTTTGATTCAACTTGTGGGGGATCAAATGAATTCATTTAAAATTTATTTTTGTAAGTATGTAGTCCTTATTATGAGCTTCCAAAAAAATATAATTTTAAATAAATTTAATTTGATTATTATATTTATTTTTAATTTCTTGTGAATGTAGGTATTTAACCAAAAATCAAGCTCTCTGTTCTACACATGTGGAAAAATAGCAGATTATTAAAAAAATTTGAAAAATATCAGTGCACTAGATATTG
Organism: Sequoia sempervirens; assembly: GCA_007258455.2. NCBI lineage: Eukaryota > Viridiplantae > Streptophyta > Pinopsida > Cupressales > Cupressaceae > Sequoia > Sequoia sempervirens. The sequence goes on from VDFB02281492.1 coordinate 465,454,951, forward strand.
ATGTCCCTGATCCAACAAAAAAAAAATTTGAATTTTGATACATACAAAAAAAGTTATGTTTTAGATAGTAAATCATGTTTGAATTGTAATTGGTTTGAATTTAAAACTTAATTAAGAAAAAAATATTCAATCAAATGCTATGAAACAATTCCATACACTAGATATCATAGTTACAAATCTAAATTTGAAAAAAATAGAATTTTATCCTTGATAGAAAAAAAGTTATGTTTTAGCTAGTAACGCCACTCTTTAAAAATGGTGTTTATTGTTAAAAACTAGTTTTCGAAGGAGATGGAAAAAGAAGTGCAATATGATTCCAAAATTTTTGAAAAAAATATATTTAGAATCTATAGACAAAATTTCACAAATCACTAGTTTGCATCATCTTCAAATTCCTCATGGTTTAGCCACTATAGGGGCATGAAAGTGAAGATTTAGTTAAAAAAATTCAATTCAATGTCCAATTTGGCCAAAAATTGTAAACCGGTATTGTGGGATTACCCTTAAAATTTTTTTAAGTTAATAAACATGGCTCAAAGCTCATGCTACATGACTAAATATTTAACAAGGTTTTAAGCCTTGGAGACTTATGCAAATTGAATTAAAAGTATGATCAAACCGATTTGGACAATCATGAGAAACCTAGGGAAGGCCATTTTAAGCCAAAGGGAAAAAATAGGCTAACACTTTTGGTGACCTCTACAAAATTCTTGCTTTCTAAGCATTTAGGACCAATAGCCTTGCATATATATTAGACATAGGAGTCATGAAGACTTCAAAAAAAAAAAAACACCCAACAAATAGCTATTAACATCATAGAGAAACTAACCTAACACCTAAACTCAAAGCAACTAACTATGCTTCAACACTTGAAGAAAATAACACCTAAAATATTGTGCATCAACACTTATTGTCTTGAAAGAAAACCTACCCTAATCAACAATGAAATTAATAAAAAAAAACCATTGACTGGTTCCTTGAAATAGATTTTTTTTCTCATCATTTTCAATGCTTCACATACTTATGAGCAGCCAAGAGGAGGTAGATAAATGACAAATGTTTAACTAGTTGTTGTAATACCTATTGAAGAATGAAAGAAAATCCACTTACCTCTTTATGTTGACTACACATGCTATTGTTTTGAAGTGTATAGGTAAGATGAATGCATGCCCCTTCATCTATAACTTCATACTTGGGTGCAAGTGTGACTTGTGATGTTTTGTTGGCCTCCATCCTAGCTAGATGTCTAATGGGAATCCTTATGAAAGGATAAAATATAGAACTCTAGTATTGGTCTCCTACTTGTGGTCCGCTATCTCATCATCTTGCTAACTTGTGAAGACTATTTCTTGTGACTAATTTGATAGAAATATAAACAGTTTTGCACTATGCTTATGTTGCTTATGATTTCCCTCTTCAAGAGATGATGGCTTGATATCTAAGTTTGAGAAAAATGCCTCTAAATCATCCCAGGATAGGTATTTTTTAGAATCTTTGTTTCCTTTATGCATGAGAGGATTGATTTTGACTTCATAGCAACTCTCTTGAGGAATCATCAAAACATCAAAGTCCTTTTCTTGAAGAAAAGGTTCTAATTTGATATCACATTCATTTTAACTAGTATTTTTGTGTGTGTAAACTTCTCTATTTTTCAAAACAAGGGTATCCTCATTTTCCTCCTCATAGAATAACATATTTTCATGCTCATTTTTATCTTCTATATTCTTTAAAACTTGTCATGATATTAAAATTTGTATGCTCCCTTCATCTTCATCAACAAAACAGGTAATTTCATCAAATAAGAATATCAAATCTTCATTTTCATTACCTCTTTCTTTCTTGTTATCTTGTTGTCCTTGTTGACCATGGTCATCCACCTCTTGTAGAAAGTATTATTTTTCCTTTTCCACATCATGTGCAAGTGTTTCAAAAACAAAAGACTCTTCTCGTTTCTCCCCAAACAACTCCTTATTTTGTTCACTAAATAAACTATCTTGATAAACAATGGGTCCACTTTTGTAAAGGTAAATAGTACTAGGGAAAGTAGGTTGGTTTGGTAAAGAATATTGGGGATTTTGATGGCTCCTTGTAAGATTAATAGGTTCTTGAGGAGGATGATTTAGAGGAACAATGAGTTGAACTTGCATAGTCACAATTTATTGAAAAGGGTGATGACTCCTACAACATGGAATTTTAAACTCAAGAGGCTGATTTGAAGACTTAAGAGGATTTCCTTGCTTGAGGCTTGGAATTTTGTAAACTAGTCTAGTGTTGTGAATGGTGCTTGCTTGAAGTTAAGAATACAAGGAGTTGATTGGGTTTCTAGAATTTGTGCTTGGGAAAGTAATAGCTTCTTTTGTTTTTATTTAGTAGCAATTTATTTTGCAAGAGACTCCTCATATTTCACCTTTTTCATTTCCATCTCCTACTAGTATTGGTAAGTTGGGTAAGCCAACTCTTCATGTTGAAAGTTTTTCTCTTGGTCTCCTTCAATCTCATTCAACTTCTTTTAAAAGTCCAACATTATATCCCTAATGCTCATGTTATCCATATTTTGAGGATGGCTATGAGAATAGTTATGCAGGTTTAAAACAAAATGGTCTTCTTGGGGTTGATTTTGACCACATACAGGCTACCAAGAAGATTGAGTAGGAGTGGGTGGGTGGCAAACATATTGAGCATGCTGGCAACTTCTTGTGGTAAAGTTATTTGGGGTAAAACTGGATACATGTATAGAATGATATGTGATGAAAGAGCATCCAGATCCACGTGCAATTGACATCAACCAAAAAAACTTCCAGTTCAATTTTGTTGTTTTGCTTTTGCTTTACATTTTTGTGGGTGATTCCATTTGATTTGGTGGTCAAATTTGGAAAAATTTGAATGATGTTTTTCACAAACGTCATAACTTTGAATGCTTGCTATATGTATGTTTATGAGCTCGTATGTGTATATTCAACACATTAATTGGTTTCCCATGTGATCAAGTGATAAATTGATTTGTATACAGTTATGAAAATCATTATTCAAATATTATGAGGATGTGAAAATTAGAAAGGATATGGTTAAAGAGCTTGGAAGATTAAAAAAAAAAGAGAAGTTGAAGCAATTGCAAAAAGAATGCAAAGAGGCATCACTAGACATAATAAAATGAAAATTAGTGAGTGAAGGAGGCACACTTGGGTGAGCAGATAATTGCATAAATAAATCATGAAGAGTGACATAGGCGTGGATGAAGAAAAAAGAAGAAAAATCAATGCAAGAATGTGAAGGAGTTGCAAAATTATGTTGAAGACATGTAAACAAGAAAATGGGTGCAAATTACAAAGGATAGGGGGTGAATTAGTTTATGGAATAGGTGTAGACATAAGAGAGGACATGGAAAATAAAAAAAAGGCACAATTACAATGTAGATTCGTATGTGGAGGCGTCGCACTATTCAGTTTAGAAGAAATCTTTAAACAAAACATAATGCAGATTCATTACCAGGTCGTCGGCTACATATTGAGAAGAGTAAATAGAGGAGGTGGTGATTGGAATGGGCATAATAAACTTGTGAAGAAGATGGGTGACATAATAAAGAAAAGTAGAAGCTGAAAAGGAGGCACACATGTGGAGGAAGGTATGTGATAGAGAGCATAGGAATTTTTGTGCTATGTACCTTTGGTACATTTAAATTTGTTAACATCCTTAAAAGAAAGATAAGGGAGGATCATGGAATAGTGTTGGAGAAATTGCACAAACTTTGAGGGAGAAGAAAATGAAGGGGAATGTAAAGGAAAAATGAATTGAAAGTAAAAGTGTGGATACATGAGAAAAGGAAGAGATACTAGAGGAGGAGAACCAGAGAATGTGGTGGTGTGGAAAAGCAAAGGAAGATGAAGAGTTGGAAGATCAAAGAGACAATGGAATTGTTTGAGATGTGTAATGTAATTTTCATGAAATTTAATCAAAGAAGATATTTGATTTTTTTTTAATTTTCAATGTAAACGAAGCAAATTATAAATTGATTGTTAATTTATCACATGTAATTGTCAAATTTGGGTCTATGAAGTCACTGTAATCTGAATTTTGTGGAATTTGGGAGAGTGTAGTTTTTTCTCCATCAATATGGCTGGTAGGAAGAGATAGGAGTAGCATTTTCATGAAATGTAGGGTGATAAAACATATCTTCATGAAATGAAGGCATGATGTAATATTTAAACAGTTTAGAAATTCATTGAAATATTCCTAAAACAATGATAATAAGGTCTTTAAAAAAAAAATTAAGCATGTATACCAGCACTTTGTCCACTTGAAACCAATAGATTGAACTTGGAGTCACCAAGTGTGTGAAGATATTGCCTCCAAATGTAGAATTTTGTACATACACACTTAATATCAGTAACAAAAGGATAAGTTTTGAACTATGATAATTAAACAGTCCCACTGAGCATACCAAAAACTATTGTCAATTGGATTTGCACCCTTGCCAAGTGCTTGACTCATCAATCTAGTGAAACATGAAAACACTCCAAGGCTTGTGGGTTTAACCAATTTTGGAGTGAATCTCTAGAGAGGGTTGGTTCCACTTGGGATTTCACCTAATTTAACCTATGCTACTACTACTTGCAAAAAAAAAGAGATAGGAAGAATGATGTAAAATGAAATCTAAATCTTAATAAGGTGATACACCAATGTTCTTTGAGACCTCCAAAACTACCTTTGCACACACAATTGATCAATGATAACCTTGGTTCATGCACAACTCATAGGTTTTATATACCCATGTATCAATATTTTCAAAAAAGGTTATGATATTCACAATCTTAGAAGGGAAATGTAGTATCTCTTCACAAATTTGGACTATTTTCATCGTTTACACAACCTACAACCTACAATAATACATATGTTCTCTACCTAAAGGTGCTAATAATGAGACATAATATCAAGTATTATCATAATATTACAAGAAATTTCATCAATCATTTGATTACACACAATTAAAAAAAAAATTTAGAAGGACAAAATACTTAAATTTATTGATTGAAAAGCTTATTACAAACTATATACAAGTTTGAATATGAGCTACAATATTTTCCCAGCTTGAAAGAACCCTGGAAAATTTATAATATAATGGCTAAGAATAGCTAGAGCTAAATTAAAATCTACCCTTAGGCCACTCGTTATACTAGATCCAGCCTCTTTCTAAATATTAGGAACATACTTTGAGAAATAAATGACAAGTGTTTACATTTTTTTTCAGGTCAAACCTTCCAGGGCATGCATATGAGTTTTCCCCCTTTTTCTAGTCCTTTAAAATACTCCATGATGATGATTTAATGAAGAAAAATTATTGTTTTGACCTTATATATCAACTAAGGCTCCTTGAACAAATCCTAGATGTCTATAATAAGTTCAAACCAAGTAAAATAACCACTCTATATTCTCTCCATCTATTTCTAGCTTTCCCAATTTCCATAGATGCTCTCCAACTGCTCACAACTCCTTAAAAACTATTATAAACATAGTTGTATGTTTTTAGGCACATGGGAAAAAGATGAAAAAGATTAAAAACCTCCTAGGGTATGGGATATTTTCAAGGCCAGGTACATGACATGTCATAATGATTAGGACCTCCTTTATCCTTGTATTCACATTATTTATTCATTTTATTCATCAAAATAGGCTTGTGACTTGTTGTTGGTCCTTTCACTTATCCTCTATATAACCCTCTACAAGTGACATCTACCCTTCTGCCCTTTTGAGCTTGTTGAGCTATTTTAAGAATTCACATACATTTCTACTCCTTGAATGTCTAGTATCCTTGCATAAGAACATTGGCTACCCTTGATTTTCATTAAGTCCTCTACATATTTTCTATTAAGCATCATAACTCTACCATTGTATTCATTATTTTTTTGTTTCCCTTGATCTTCCCAAGGTTTTCCTCATTCATGGATTCTATCAACTATCTTCTCCATGCATGTCCATACATTCATTGTCTAAACTTTTCAAGAAGATTTATCCTTGGTGCTTTATGCCTTTCTATGAAATCCTTAATAAATTTATCATTCAATATTCAAGTAAACCTTTTATTGTCACAATCAACTTGAATACCTATGTTTCCATTTGCTTCTTCAATGTATTGATCTCTAGCCCTTTCTCTATATCTACTCATTGCACTCCTAATTCTTGTTATTCACAAGATTTACCTCTATTCACTGAACCTTAATTCAATACACCTTAGTCATACTATTATAATGTGAATTTATAGAATGTACTCTTATGTATAATAATGTTTGAACCAAATCTCTAAATATTTCATTTCAAAGAGAGGGATGATATCTTTCATTATGACTCCACATAACCTTTACTCATTATGAACCCTTAACACTATATTATGACACTATGATACTTTACAATCATAAGCCTATCATTCATACCATCATTCAAAATCCATTTCTTTTCTTGATATTTATCCAAAGTTATTTTGAGAGTTATTGATATTTTCAAGGTGTTTCACATATTCATAGTATTTATTCTCTTAGAAAATCACTATTTGACTACATCCTTGGGGTTAAATAAAATCTTACTTGCCACAATAGTGTAGGGTTTCATAGCTCTATGTTTTAAATATACTTAAAACTATTGTCACATCATAGATTAAATTGGTCTACTTTCCTCATATCTCATGAGGTGTACACATTTTCATAGATGAACCTGCCATCCAAACAAAATAACAAGCACTTGACAAGGTTGGGTATTTTTGTGCTTCATGTAACCAAAAAATATATTTCATTCTATGAAACACTATCATCCTCAGATATATATGGGAAATTTTTTTATTTTGATATGGGTAACACCCTATGTGGAAATACCGTGTATTTACAAGAAATCCTTAAAAAATTCCCTCTAATGAGTCATTCAAGCCTGCCATAATATATAAACAAGTCCAACTCTTTACATAATGCATCTCTTAGAATCAACCCAAGGTTGAATCTTCTATAGGCTATGCTAAAAAAATCCATCCATCGTTATAAGGATTAGTGGCATCATATATATTGTTCCAAATTTCAATTTGTTCATTATCAAGAATTTTATGTAGTCCTTGCATCTTTTAATAACTATGTAATTTATCAAAACCTTTTCCTTGACACAACTATCTTTTTCTCTTTGTATATTATCCATTAATGATATGGAATAATAATCCTCATGTATGATAACACTACCATACCAAAATATTTACTATGATATATCTTATTTCCCTTATGGTGCTCAAAATAACTTTATTGACTATTACTTGTGGTTTGACATTACTTCATTTGGCACCTTCCTTCATGCTCTTATTGTAGGAAAGTTCCCTTTATTTCCTTTCTAATAGTCTTCATGACTATCTTTAACTTGATGAGCCTCTACAAGACCTTCTTCCATAGCCCTTGCTTCAAAAAAAGTTTTATTGTGCCTATTTGGAGACTTTCTCATCACAACATGGTGTGATTTATCTAGGATAGTTTCTCTAAAGGAAACAATAGGATTAGACACATTTATTTTAGCTCCCCCAATAAAATTCTCCTACAAGTCCTTGAGGCATATCTCAAGGTGGAACTTGTTGGATATTGTTGATATGTGGTTGTCATTGATGTCAACACTATTGGCATTAATGTCTTTAAGGTTGTATATGTCAAGGATATTGAAAAAATTGTAATAAAATAAGTTGCAATTTGTCAGTGATGCAGTGAAGTTCTATTGTTGGCTAGCTCAGTATATTGATGGTAAGAGGTTGTGGATTAAAGGGTTTGTTTTTTAGTATATCTAGTTTATCCACGTAAAGTTTCAGTGATCCACATGAAGATTTGATTGAGTTATGAGTATCTGTGCTTTGACAGTTGTTCTGTTGCTTTACTTGGTGTTCCTGAAAGAAGATAATGTGATTCTAGTAATTTGAATTGTTGTGGATGCTTCTGTAGTGATTCATGATGCTCATGGATGTTTCTAGATCATGATCTATCTTTGTTGTTGATTTGTATTGATCGTTGTGCTTGGGATTGGTGATTTTCTTTGAGTTTATGTTTTTCATGATCATGCCCGACAGGGTGATTGTAGCATGTTATGGATCTTTGAGGCATAATTTCTGGAGGTGTTTCATGTTTGAGGATGTTGTTTTGGATCCTCACTATGTCTTGGTTGACATTGGTTGGTGTGCATTGATAATTGTTTATTGATTTGGGCTAACAGTTTGTACTCATTTTATATTTTGTTGAAGCTGACATGTAGATGATGTTATCCTTAGTTACATATATATATGAGTGATTGTTTATATCATTTGAAGGCATGTCATGTAGCGGTGTGCGAGTAGTGTGTGAAGTGTGCAAGTTCTATGTTTGAATAATGTTCTAATCATTTGAAGGCAGAAGTAAAGTGTGAAGAAGAGTGAGCAGATGTTTATGTGCTTAATTGGAACTGTAATCAGGCATTAGCAGATGCTATTTTCTCAGTTCAAAATATTTTGGATGTAATCCAAATGTTTATGTAAGACAACATATCTTCCTTTGGGTAGTAAGCCTTTTTGTATTTGAGCAGTGAGCTCTAGGCAGTGTGCTTGAATGCATGTGCATTCCCCATTTATAATTCCTTTATAATTTTAACAGAGTATAATCTTGTGGACGAACCTCCATCATGGATTTTCCCCTAACAAGGATTCCACATAAAAAATCTTGCTATTATGTGTGTTTTTGATGTGGTGATGGTTTATGCTTTCATGTTTATTTATCAAATCTGAGAATAATTTTAATAAGTGTAATTTTTGGGACAACCAATTCACCCACCCTTCTCAGTTGCCTGCCCTTATGTTGCCAACAATTGGTATCATAGCAGGTTCCTTAGAAGAAGTTTAATAGATTGAGGTGATCCGGGATGGAGACATATAAGAAGGATAGTCCAAGATTTGATGGAACTAATTATTCTCTATGGAAGACTCGAATGGAGTGTCATTTGAGATGCATTGGTGAACCTTGCTAGAAAATTACAAAGAATAGGTATATCATTCCACGGAATGGTCCTTCTACTACAAATGAGATTAAGGAAGCATTGTTGAGTGCTCTGACTGATTCTAAAATGAAAAATTTAATAGAGCTAAAGACTGCTTATGAGATTTGGAAAAAGTTGGAAACTTTGTATGAAGGTGACGCCCATGTGAAGATTGCTAAGTTGCAAAGCCTGAAAGGGAAATATGAAATGTTGAGAATGGGTGAAGATGAGAACATCACTTCTTTTATGTAGAGAGTGAATGAACTTGTGTGTAGTATTAGATGTGTTGGTGGAACATTGGAAGAATCAAATATTGTTGCTAAAGTGCTTAGATCCTTGCCTGCTACATACAAAGCCAAAGCTATTGCTATTGAGGAGATCTGGAATATAAAAAATGTAACTAGAGACATGTTGATCAGTAAGCTTACTAATTTTAAGTTAAGTGAATTTGGTGATTCTCTTCCTAAGAAAAAATCTACATTCAAAGCTACTATCTCCAAAAAAGATAAGCAGAGATATGATCCGGGTGAAAGTTCTTCTAGAAAGGTGTTCAAGTATGAGGAGTAAATGAGAGAGATTGAAGAAGAAGAGAGAAAACTAGATGAGCTTGAAGCACTTATTTTCAAGAGGGAAGCCAGAGGAGAAGGTAAGTATAAAGGGAAACTACCTATTAAATGTTTTTCTTGCAATAAGATAGGTCATTTTTCCTCAAGGTGTCCGGAAAGAGTTCCTAAGCCAAGATCTAACAAGCGTAGATTCCAAAGAAAGCGTTATTTTGCTGCTGATGAAGGTGTGACAGATGATGAATCTGATAAAGGAAATGTAAGTGAGGACAAATGGGTATTTATTGTTATAAACAAAAATGATCTTGTACCTACTAAACCTGCTAAGTGCACAAATGTGGAGAAAGATCTAGCTACCAGAGTTGAAGAAAAAGATGAATGGGTGATTGACAGTGGATGCTCCCATCACATGACAGGTGATAAAAGTAAATTTGTGAGCTTGGAAAAGTATGATGGTGGTGTTGTAAGATTTGGTGATGACAAAGCTAGTGTAATTCATGGTAGAGGATCCATTTCTCTTGATGGTAAGCATAATATTGATGATGTCCTATATGTCGAAGGTTTGAAGCATAATCTCTTAAGTGTTGGACAAATGGTTGACAAGAGATATAATCTTCAATTCAAGAATGGAAAGTGTAGAATATTAGGAAGTTACAGAAATGTGATTGCATTAGGTACAAAAACAAAAGGTAATATCTTTCACCTGAGTGTTGCTAGTAAAAGTTGTTTGATTGCTCAAGTTGATGAAAGTTGGTTGTGGCATAGAAGAATGTGTCATGTGAACTTTGATAATATTATCAAGATAAGTTCTACTCAAGTTGTGAGAGATCTTCCTAAGTTGATAAAAGCTACTAATACTATATGCAAGGAGTGTCAGTTAGGGAAGAAAACTAGAGTTTCATTATGGGGAAAACAACATTGTTCAAATGAAGTGTTGGAGCTTGTGCATACTGACTTGTGTGGTCCTTCTAGAGTCAAAAGTTTACAAGGATATAGGTATTTCATGTTACTTATTGATGATTATTCTAGAATGATGTAGGTTAATTTCTTAAGGGAAAAATATGAAGCTCTAGATAACTTCAATATTTTTAAGGCTATGGTTGAGACAGAGAAAGGTCTAAAGATTAAATGTCTGAGATCAGATAGAGGTGGTGAATTGAGTTTAATTATTTTTGTGAAGAGCATGGAATAAAGAGACAATTATCTGCACTGTTGACCCTCAACAAAATGGAGTTGTGGAAAGGAAGAATAGGACAATTCAAGAAGCTACTAGGACTATGATGCTAGAAGGAAATGTTTTGCATATCTACTGGAGAGAAGCTATGAGTACTACTGTCTACACTCTCAATCAAGTACAAATCAAAGGTGATACCGGTAAGACTCCTTATGAGCTATGGTATGGTCATAAGCCTACTATTAGATACTTCAAAATCTTTGGGAGTAAATGCTATATTAAAAGAGATGAATATATGGGAAATTTTGATGCTAGAAGTGATGAAGGAATCTTTCTTGGTTATTCTATTAAAAGTAAAGCCTACTAGTGCTACAATAAGAGATTGAGGAAAGTAATTGAGAGTGCTAATGTCAAGGTTGATGAAGACATAGTTAGATCATATAGAACCTATGGATATGATTCAGACAATCAGAATGACAGTTTAGATAAATGAAAGAAAGTTCAGACTTCAAATCAAGTTCAGATCATTCTGGTGGATCAGGAAAATCAAGAGGAAGGAACTAGTGAAAATGCAGAAGTGAGATCACAAGAGCTTGAAGTTGAAGAACATCCTAAAACTCCAAGGTATGTAAGACTAAATCATTCAAAAGATCAGATTATTGGTGATAAGAACAAAGGAGTTCAAACTAGGAGAAGAATTGCAGAAGAATACTATTTGATCTCAAGAGTGAGCCTAATAGTGTTAATGAAGCATGCAAAGATGAACATTGGGTGGAAGCAATGAAAGAAGAACTACTGCAAATTGAGAAGAATGATACATGGATTCTTGTTCCTAGACCTAAAAAAATGTAATTGGAACTAAATGGGTCTTTTGGAACAAACTAAATGAGCAAGGTGAAGTTGTTAGAAACAAAGCAAGACTGGTGTGTAAAGGATATTCTCAGATGGAAGGAATTGACTTTGAAGAAATTTTTTCTTATGTTGCTAGGATTGAAGCTGTGAGACTATTTCTTGCTTATGCTACTTACAAAAACTTCAAGGTTTATCAGATGGATGTCAAGTCAGCATTTCTAAATGGCGAACTGGAAGAAGTGTATATTGAGCAACCTGATGGATTTCAATTGACTGATCAAGGAGATATGGTTTGTCGGTTGAAGAAAGCATTGTATGGACTTAAGAGAGCCCCAAGAGCATGGTATGCCAGACTGGACAAGTATTTGTTGAAGCTTGGATTTAATAAAGGTACTACTAATAGTAATTTGTATTTCAAGATTGATCATGATACAAATTTGATTGTTGAAGTCTTTATTGATGATATCATTTTTGGAAGAGATGATAGTTTGTGCATGAAGTTTGCTGATGAGATGCAAAATGAGTTTGAGATGTCTATTATTGGAGAAATGAAATTCTTTTTGGGATTGCAAATTACTCGGCTAGATAAAGGGATCTTTATATCTCAGTCCAATTATGTGAAAGAATTGCTAAAGAAGTTTGGTATGGAAGATTCAAAGCCAGTTGGTACACCCATGGTGACTGGATGTAAGTTGACACAAGATGATGATTCTCCTAAAAAATATCAAACTAGATACAGATCCATGATTGGTGGATTTCTTTATTTGACTCAAATTAGACCTGATATCATGAATGTCGTGTGCATTCTTGCAATATTTCAAGTTGATCCTTAGGAATCTCATGTGATAGTTGTAAAGGGGATTTTTCAGGTACTTGAATGGGCAGTTGATTTTGGCCTATGGTATCCTAAAGAATATAACCTTACCTTGAGTGCTTTTACTGATGTTGATTGTGTAGGAGATGCGAATGATAAAAAGAGTACTATTGGTGGTACATTTTTCTTGGGAAAGAAGCTGATTTCATGGTTAAGTAAGAAGCAGAATGCCATTTCTTTATCTACTGTAGAGGCATAATACATTGTTGTTGCTAACAATTGTACTCAAGTTTTGTGGATGAAGCAGATGTTGAAAGATATCAAATTTGTGTATGATGAACATATTGCTATATTCTATGATAATTCAAGTGCAATTAACATTTCGAAGAATCTAATGCTGCATTCAAAAACCAAGCATATATCTATCAAGTTTCACTTTTTGAGAGAGAAGGTGAATGAAAAGGAAGTTAGATTGGAGTATGTGCCCACTAAGGAATAGATTGCAGATATCTTTACCAAGCGCTTTCCTAAGGATACCTTTGAGTATCTCAGAGGGAAGCTAGGGGTGATTGCCCCTCCTAATCAAAATTAAGATGCATTGACTTGCATCAGTCCATACACTTCATAGTCATATCTTATGATCCAGATTGATGTTGTGGTGGCTGCTACTCAGGGGGAGTAGTTAGACGTTCAAAAATGTGGTTCGGAGCTTGTGTGGAGAAAGATAATGTGTATCTTTGTTATTGATGTCAAAGGGGGAGAAGAGTCAAGTGAAAAAATGTGAAAGAGTTAAGGAGAAAAGACTCAAAATCTAAGGGGGAGAAAGTGCTAAGAGAAAGTTGTGTTGATGGTGTTTTTCACATCATGTGTTGCCATCAATGCCAAAGGCGGAGATTATTGGATATTGCTGATATGTGGTTTTCATTAATGTCAATACTATTGGCATTAATGTCTTTAAGGTTGTATATGTCAAGGATATTGAGAAAATTGTAATAAAATAAGTTGTAGGTTGTCAGTGATGCAGTGAAGTTCTATTATTGGATAGGTCAGTATATTGATGATAAGAGGTTGTGGATTAAAGGGTTTTTGGTCGAGTATATATAGTTTATCCATGTAAAGTTTCAGTGATCCACATGAAGATTTGATCGAGTTATGAGTATCTATGTTCTAACAATTGTTTTGTTGCTTTAGTTGGTGTTCCTGAAAGAAGATAATGTGATTCTAGTAATTTGAATTTTTGTGGATGCTTCTGTAGTGATTCATAATGCTCGTGGATGTTTCTAGATCATTCTTTATCTGTGTTGTTGATTTGCATTGATCGTTGTGCTCGCGATTGGTGATTTTCTTCTCTGAGTTCATGTTTTTCATGATCATGGCCAATAGGGTGATTGTAGTGTGTTGTGGATCTTTGAGGCATAATTTTAGGAGGTGTTTCATGTTCGAGGATGTTGTTTTAGATCTTGACTATGTATTGGCCAACATTGGTTGGTGCACATTGATAATTGTTTATTGATTTGGGCTGATAGTTTGTACTCATTTTATATTTTTTTGAAGTCGACATGTAGATGATGTTATCCTTAGTTACAAATATATATGAGCAATTTTTTATATCATTTGAAGGCATGTGATGTAGTGGTGTGTCAGTGGTGTGTGAAGTGTGTACGTGCTATGTGAGAATAATGTTCTAATCATTTGAAGGTAGAAGTAAAGTGTGAAGAAGAGTGAGCAGATGTTTATGTGCTTAACCAAAACTGTAATCAGGCATTAGCAGATGCTATTTTCTCAGTTAAAAATCTTATGGATGTAATCTGAATGTTTCTGTAAGACAATGTGTCTTCCTTTGGGCAGTAAGACTTTTTGTATTTGATCAATGAGCTCTAGGAAGTGTGCTTGAATGCATGTGCATTCCCCATTTATAATTCCTCTATACTTTTAACAGAGTATAATCTTGTGGACTAACCTCCACCATGGTTTTTCCCCTAATAAGGTTTCCACGTAAAAAAGATTGGTTTTATGTGTGTTTCTGATGTTGTGATGGTTTATGCTTTCATGTTTATTTATCAGATCTGAGAATAATTTTAATAAGTGTAATTTTTGGGACAATTGATTCACCCCCCCTCTCAGTTGTCTTACCTTGTGTTTCCAATAGAGCTCCCATGACCCTACAATGATATGCTCCCCTAATTCTTCAATAGTGCATACTATTGCCATTACTTTATCTCAAGGAGAATACCCCCTTAAAAGTATCATTATGACTATTTATAGATCATTGGGATCTACCCTTTTAGCCTTTATGACTGTCATGCCTTTCATTCCTTTACAAGATTGTCACCTTGTCATACATAACTCATAGTATCATTGAATATATCCACTATCATTTGGTTGAAATTCAACTTCCCTCTTCTATTACTATAGACTTACCTTTGTCATCCTTTAGCATCATAGTCCTCTATGTTGAAATGCATAAGACAACTGAGAGGGGGGTTGTATTAGTTGTCACCAATCACACAAATCTCAAACAATTATTAGCTCCACATCCACTTTAATCTATTATTAAGTATGAGCATGAAGTGTAAATAATAGAAAGCAATATCAACACAAGAAACACCATATTTACATGGAAAACCCAATAAGGGAAAATCTAAAGTGAGGATTAACTCACAATATAAGAGTAATTGCAAAATCATTTACTAAGGCTCATGTTGTCCAGTTTTTTGCACACATGCCCCGCTGAAAGCATGGACCCTCTTTTGCTTTCGCTTTTATGCTTTTGGCCCTTTGATTTTGAGGAGTTGCATGTTGAAAATTGCCTTGGCATGTGCTTATTATGTTTATCTTGCTTTCCCAAGTGTTTTCCCCAAGTTGCATTTTGAAAATCTTATGTTTCTGGCCAAATTTGGGTTTTCACCTAGGTTCAGGATTTTCTTGTACGTCCGGATTTTCCCGGATTTCATTCTAACTCTAGTTTTCTGCTGTAGTTTAGATTTTTGAGTCAATTCGGGATTTTTTGGTCCCTATGGATTTTCCCGGACTGCGTTCAAAATCCGGCAAGTCGATTTCAACACTGTTGTTCAGGATTTTGGGGCCTTCGTAGAATTTTTCCTAGGCCAAATTTTTCTGGATTTCTATCTGGCCGTCGGGTTTCCGGGTTTGGTCGATCTTTTGAGCTTTATGCGATTTTTCTTTATCATTGGCATTCTCCTGAGTTTTGATGTTTGATCTTGTTGTGCTTTAAACATTATAATCTTGCTTGGAGTTCGAATTCATGTGTGTTTGGGCATTTCATGGCTTGCCTTGTGCGTTCATGGTTAAAATATAGGGTTTCATGCTTAGGGTGTTGCCATTTCGTCTTGATTTTCTTTCGATTGGACCTATTTTGTTCAAGGAAGATCTGTTGAAGGTTATGAGTTAACTGGTTTCATGCCTAGTTCATCAAATTTGTGACCTTCAGTCAATTTGAGTGCGAATTCGTGTTGGATTTTCGTTGTTCGGGTTTTCTCCCAACTTCGGGATTTTTTGGTCTGGCTGGATTTTCCTAGATTTTCTGGGAAGCCTGTTGAAACTTGAAAATTGGGTAAAATGAATTATCTTAATGATAAATTATTGTCTTTCCATGCTATTGATTATTAAATTATATGGTTATTTTCAGTTGTTCTGCATTCTAATGATTTAATGGTGGATTTGTGCCTTCTTCGCCGGAATCTGCCTAGGCTGGATTTTTTCCAGAATTTCCTTCCTGGCTCAGATTTCATGGCTGACTCGAAATCCTAGATCATGTTGTTCACGATTGCGTGGCATTTCTGGGTTGATTTCGATTTGTTTTGAGCTTATTTGGATTACAAATATATTACTGATGATATACTAATCTTGATCTTCATGTTTTAATCATGTTATAATGAATACTTATGTTGGTTTTTGCTGAGTGCAGGTTGAGTTTGGCGTGGTCGATTGGAATTCTAGAGATGAAATTTAATGAAGAAATTCAAATATTGTTACTCCACCCCTTGCCCAACTTGGAGAATGCAGTTAATTTGGGGCTACATTGAAACTTGTGCCTTGGTTCAAATTGTGTTGAGGATCCTAGGCCGACCTTGGATTGAGTTGATGTATTTAGTGTCAATTTATTTTTTGAATTCTCCTTGGGCTGACTTGTTTTGGCTATTTTATTATTTGTAAAACCCTTGTTGGACCGACATGCTTTGGGGTTCTCTATAAATTGGGCATTTTCCCTCATTTTTAATATATAGAAAAATAGAAGAAGATATAATAGAATACGTAGACAGATACCAGTGAATTTAGCAGTAGAGCAGAAGTAGAAGTTAGTCAATTTCTGAGCAAGTGTTGTAACAGAATATTGGAATTGTTGCTGAAATTTGGTGATTCAATGCAATTGAAGACATTGTGATTTTCTGGTGATCTCTTTTGTGTTGACTTATCTTGCAAGGTTCTTGTGATTCTATCTTTCAAATTGCTCAAGGTTATTAGATTTAGATTTAGATCTGATTCAATGGTGTTCATGATTTAATGTTTGAATTGTTGCAACAATCCCTGGTCCATACTTTTTGCAGCTAGTTGATTGTTAGTTGCTTTGCAAAGTTAGCCTCGACTTTATATTCATTTCAATTGCAATTGGGTTGTCTTGGATGAATGTTCACGATATGAAAATATTTAAAACCTTAGAAGATTGCACTGTTTCTGTAAGATTGTAGATTTATCTTGGTCAAGCACGAATTAGTCTATGAGGGATTGGTCCATTTCAAGTATTTTATCATTTGCATTGTTAATCTTAGGAGTAGTTAAATTTAGTAATCTCTCTGAAACCCTAATATTTTGTTATTTCTTTATTATTTGGATTAGAATTAGGATTGAAGTATCATTACATTGACAGATCTAATAAATTCAAGATTCAGTCTTTGCTTGTAGTAAAGTCCCTTTGTGATTACCAACATTTTCACATTTATCACTGAGTTGTTTATGCATTGTCAAGACCTGTCATTAGAGATCTTGGGGTTATCTCTTGAGGCTTGCTGATAGAGATTTTACCTTTCAAGAGAGATAGGATTTCATATTTTGTCTGAGTTGTTGCTGTGCAAAAAACATCATCAAAAAATTGATGCTAGAAGGAGGGCCTGAATAAGCTAAGTTGGATAAGTTTTTGTACGCTATCTCTCCCAAAAGATTCAGAAGAAGAACCAGATCTACTCTAGGAGAGAAGGAGTTTCAAGAGTTACCAGTCCCTACCAGGTCAAGAAGGACCAGTATAAAGGGAGAATCATCATCTAGCCAACCACTTCCATCACCTCCATCTTCTCCATCATTCTCACCTTCACCTGAGTCTGAGGAAATTCCCATCCAACAACCTCATCTAGTCATAAATCAACCATTACCACCCCCACCTCCACCAATGGCTTTCCTAGCTAATAATCCATCTCCATTGAGTTTCGCCAATTATAATGTCATACCCAAGAACGCTGAGCACTTTTGTTCAAAGTTCCATGTTAATGATCCTAATAGAACTGCTGAGGAACACATCAGGATCTTTCAGACTAGCCTTAAGGATAGGGGAATCAATCATGAGGATGTAGCATGTAGGCTCTTTCCTTATTCCTTAGGAGAAGATGCATTCTATTGGTATAATCACTTACGTGTTGGGTCTATCCAGCATTGGACTGAGCTTGAGACTGCATTCCTGCAAAATTTTAGGATTCTCATTAGTTCCAATAAGCTCTGTCGTTAGTTCACTAATGAGAGAAGTCAATGAGCCTATAGGGTCCTTTAACAATAGGTTTCATCGTGCATATACCCGACTGCAGGCCCCTTATGCTATTGATGATGCCACTGCTTTGGAAGTCTATTATGAAGGTCTTGATAGTCTGACAACTACCTTCATGAAATGGAGAAACAATCCTCCTAATACTTTTCTTGATGCATATGCAGAGGCTATAAAGGTTAGTACTTCCTTAAGACAACATTTGTCTGGACCTTTACCATTATTAGGACCCACTGCTCACCCTGGATAGGTCCAAGCTCTCACCCATCATACTCCAATCATGAATCCAGTACCTCAGTTGCCTATGGTCCCTCACCCAGGGCCTCCAGTGAATCAAATGCCACCCACAGTCAGCTATCCACAACAAAGTGTGAATCAGCCTCTTCATCCACAATCTCATGATAGCTATCCCCCATATCTGCAGAATTTTGAAGTTTTGAACTAGTCATTAAGTACCAACACTGTAGTAGGATATTCCCAAAATAATGTGAGCCAGCCTCCATATAGAATTCTGATAAGGAGAGAATGGATGAATTTTCTAAACAAGTGAAGAAGCTGAATATGGAGGTGACTTACTTGAGGAACTAGAACAGTCAGTTGCAAGCTACTCAAAGAAATATGTAGTCCAATCAGAGCAGAGAAAGTTGAGAAAATCAACAAGAAAAACACTTTGATAGAGGGAAATATCATGAAAGAGGATACAATAGTGAAAGAGGATACAACAATGATAGAGGATATAATCATGACAAAGGACAAAATTATGATAAGGGACAATCCTCAGGCCAAAACTTTGATAGAGGTCAAGGTGGCAGACAAGGTTTTAACAAGAGATAGCCACCCAAACAAAACAAGACTTGGAACACGAGGCTTAACAATGGAGGAGTCCCTACTCCATTGGATCAACCAGTCAATCAGCCAGTCAATCAAGAGAAGCCTCCTAGTGGTGTATTTTTAGCTGAAGTTGCTTTATTAGGATGGTGTAGACTTCACAAAACAAGTCAACATTCTGAGTTAGCTTGTAAAGAATTCCAGACAACAGCTTCAATCTTCCAATATGAAGTGGAGAACAATTCGAGTAGTCAGGAGATGGTGCCATCCTCTCCCTATGATTCACCAGTGTTGGTCCTAAATGCTCCTTTTCCAAAGAGCGAAGACAATGTTCTTGAAGAAGAATCGGACCAGTTGAAGGAAGAGGTAGACCAGGTATGTAATGGAGATGAAATTTCACAGTTGTTTGATGAAAATCCACTAAATTATAATGGGCCCCTAGATGAAGAAGAAGCTTATGTTGAGGAGGTATAGACTTTCCAGAGTCCTGTTAAGAAGTATGATTTGAGAGACATGCCACATAGACATCCATTGGCTGGAGGTCCCTTCACCACCTCCATTCCACTAAACAACTTCACCACACCTCTAGATCCCAATGCAAGTAATAATCCATCGTATCCTCATGTATCAAAGTAGTATCTATCAAAGGAAGGGTAGACAGAGGTGGATTATCCAAAAGAGGCTCTTGTTGATTTGAGTGACGAACAATTGGCTATATATGTTACAAAAGAACTCAAGAAGCTAAAGGTAAGTCTATCTGCGTTTGAGTTATTGAGAGTTTCAACCATTAGGAATGCAGTTCTAGGATCTTATAATGCAAATTCCATATCACAAGATAGATCAGTTAGTGAAGGTATCAATAAAGTATCTGGCTCTCAAATAGTAGGAAGGAAAAATCAAACTCAAAATCAAGTTCATTTGCCTCCTGGAGATAAGGGAAAAGAGAAAGATAGGACTCAAGTTGCTGAAGTAGATACTCCTTTAAGTTTGTTTCAAGGAAAAACAGAGACTCCTCCATTCCTGATTTCTATCTGCATATTTGGTAAGAACTTGCACAATTGCTTGTTAGATTTTGGTGCCTCTACCAATGTAATGCCCTTTGGTGTCTGTCGAGCTTTGGGTATTACTCCTGCTGATTCCCAAAAGAAAGTTACACAATTGGATAGAACTGAAGTTAATGTTGTAGGGGAATTAAATATGATTCATATGCAGGTTGCTTCTAACCCTAGGATTCAACAGGTCATTAATATACAAGTGGTCGATATACCTGATGCTTATGGCCTGATTCTAGGAAGAGACTTTACCGGGGCCTTGAATGGATATGTATCAATTGATAACTCTCATATGTGGCTTCCCTGGAAGGGAATTCCAAACCAGATTAGAATTGAAAGAGAACCTAAGATGAAGTACATGATTATAGAATATCAAAATACCTCCAATGAAATTCTGATAATAGAGGTGAGCATGGAAAATTATGTGCTTGCAGCCCCTTTTGAGGAGTCAGATGTAGAGGAAGTTCTTATGTTCCACACAGCGCAAAAGTTACCTATGGAGATCAAGGATGATGTTCTTATAGGGGTTAGTCAGAGTCCTAAAAATACAGTGGAGGATGACCTGCAAGAAGGAGTTACCATGCAAGTTTGTCTCATTCAGAAAAAGGATCCAATACATACTAGATATTAAGAGTTTGTTGCCAGGATTATGAGAGATTGGTCAAGCTTGAGTTATAGAATCGACCTAGAGGACTTGTTGTTACCAACTTGGTGCAGGATACATGAGGAAGAGCATTCAGAATTCACATGCTTTCAGTGTCAAGCAGCCATAAAGGAGGTGGGAGAACAAATGCAACTGCCACAACATGCGAGGGATACACAAAAAGCTCCAATGGGAGAATTTCAACAAGTTGCTGATGAATGTCTTGAAGAACATAAGGAAACACTTAATGGAGTGATCAACATTCCTGATGACTATGATCAATAGTCTGAGCCAATGCCAATAAAGAAAGAATTTAGGGAGTCTTTTCAGTTATCAAATTTTGTTTTTCCTCTATCTATTGATGAACCAAACACTGAAAATTCACAGATTTCATGCATTAAGGATGAGATAGCTGATGTGGCTCATATTGATATGTAGGAAGATTTGAATGATGCTGAAAATAGTAATATTATGGTCATAATTGATAGGCATGATCACACAGCTGCAAGTGAAAATGTGCCTAAAGGCGAAGGGTTCCATGTTGATAATTTTGGACTTGTTCGATCTAAATTTCACTTTGTACTACATAGTGATGCCTCCAATTCTGTTTTGCATGTTTCCAACATGAGAGGATTGTTGTACCATCAGTGGAGACCTCTTGATGACATAGATATCAGCCTTTCACAAGTGCAGGATGCTAAACACAACATTCAATTTACAACAGTACAAAATCAGGTTGTTTCTCTCCTTGCTATGAATTCTGAATCTTATCAATTTGATTATGGTAGTTTAGGAAAGATAGCTTGCATGCAGATTGATCATGGTTTCAATGAGTTGTCTCAATTGCTGATCATTCCTAATTATGAGGTTGAATTTGAATGCTGCATTTTTAAGGTTTTTTTTGTTGAGTATAAAGATAAATTTGCATTTTTGAGGACTGTTACTTTCACCTTATTGCTTGCTCATGCACTGAAAATTCAGGTAGGTGTAGGTCTCAGTTTATCATGTCTGATAATGAGTTTTTTTGAGTCTCTTTGTATATAGTTTGATTTGAATAAATGTAGATTGCTCTACTCTCTTTAAATTTTCTTTCTTCTCTTGCTTTCTTTAGATTAGGTTTTGGTTAGTTTAGGTTTGCTTTCGGTTTGGTCTGTTTTGCTCTGCTTTTGCTTTGGAGGTCTTCTTGTTTTCTTTGGAATGTGTTGCACCTGTATAGAAAATGTTCTTTTGTCTAGGATTGTTTTGAGTATTTCCTTCATGAACTTTAATCCCGTGTCTTGAATGGATGGTTGAGATCTTTGTTATCGTCATGCAGTCTCAATGTTTGATTTAAGGAGGATGGGTCACTGGTTTGATTTGAATTTGAAGTATTCTGAAATCTTATATCTCTTATACATCTTAAAAAATCATGAGGTTGTTGTAGGATCCTTGTGAGGTCTGGTCAAGTGAAAAATATTATTTCTACTTCAGTGCCACTGTGATTCTCAGCCCTAAGTGTGAACTTCATTGTTCACAGGTTGAAATAAAAAGAAAAAAAAGAAAGAATATCAAAAAAAGAAGAAAAGAGAAAATATTGAAAATAAAAAGAGTCGATTCAACTTATCAAGGGTGTCCGAATATCTCTACCGGGGCTATGGATGCCTGGCTGGCAGTAGAGCTATGTTCGGGAAAGTCACAGCAATGACCTCGTCAGGGCTATAGACGTTTGACTGGCAGTGAGGCTCTATCCAGGTTGCTTTTGAAGTTAGAATCTTTATGTAGCCTGTCCTGACTAAACTTGGTTTCTACAGTAGGTCAAGGAGGGAAATGAACTCATGTGCACACACTTGGATTTTCAGTCTATGGAAGGTTCAGTCCGCCTTTGGTTCTGATTCTTTGATCTTGCATTTTGATTTGTTTGTCTGTTAGTGTAGTCGAAACCAGAGATTTTGGGTTCATGATTCTTGTTCATCATCAAATTCTCTAGAGCATTTCCCCAGCAGAGTCGCCATTTTTTGTGCATTTTTTTGCACACACGCCCCGTTGAAAGCAGGGACTCTCTTTTGCTTTCACTTTTGTGCTTTTGGCCCTTTGATTTTGAGGAGTTGCATGTTGAAAATTGCCTTGGCATGTGCTTAATATGTTTATCTTGCTTTCCCAAGTGTTTTCCCCAAGTTGTATTTTGAAAATCTTTTGTTTCTGGCCAAATCTGGGTTTTCACCCAAGTTCGAGATTTTTCGGTCTGTTCGGATTTCCCAGATTTCATTCTAACTCTGGTTTTATGCTATAGTTTGGATTTTTGAGCCAGTTCAAGATTTTTCAGTCCCTCCAGATTTTCTCGAATTGCAATCAAAATCCAGCAAGTCAGTTTCAACATTGTTCTTCGAGATTTAGGGGCCTTCCACAAAATTCTGCCTGGGCTGGATTTTTCTGGATTTCTGTCTGGCCGTCGGGTTTCTGGGTTTGATCGATATTTTGAGCTTTATGCCATTTTGTTTTATCATTGCCATTCTCTTGAGTTTTGATGTTCGATATTCTTGTGCTTTAAACGTTATAATCTTGCTTGGAGTTTGAATTCCTATGTGTTTTGGCATTTCATGGCTTGCCTTGTGCGTTCATGGTTAAAATCTAGGGTTTCATGCTTAGGATGTTGCCATTTCGTCTTGATTTTCTTTCGATTGAACCTAGTTTGTTCAAGGAAGATCTGTTGAAGGTTATGAGTTAATTGGTTTCATGCCTAGTTCCTCAAATTTGTGACCTTTGGTCAATTTGAGTGCGAATTCATGTTGGATTGCCATTGTTCGGGTTTTCTCCCAGCTTTGGGATTTTCCAATCTGGCCGAATTTTCCCAGATTTTCTGGGAAGCCTGTTGAAACTTGAAAATTGGTAAAATGAATGATCTTAATGATAAATTCTTGTCTTTCCATGCTGTTGATTGATAAATTACATGGTTATTTTCAGTTTTTTTGCATTATGATGATTTAATGGTGGATTTTTTGCGTTCTTCACCAGAATTCGCCTGGGCCAAATTTTTCCAGAGTTTCCTTCCTGGCCCGGATTCCGCAGCTGGCTCAAAATCCCAGATCGTGTTGTTCACAATTGCGCGACGTTTCTGGGTTGATTTCAATTTGCATTTGAGCTTATTTGGATTACGAATATATTACTGATGATATACTAATCTTGATCTTCATGTTTTAATGATGTTATAATGAATACTTATGGTGGTTTTTGCTGAGTGTAGGCTGAGTCTGTCATGGTTGATTGGAATTCTAGAGATGAAATTTAATGAAGAAATTCAAATACTGTTACTCAACCCCTTGGCCGACTTGGAGAATGTAGTTAATTTGGGGCTACATTGAAACTTGTGCCTTGGTTCGAATTGTGTTGAGGATCCTAGGCCGACCTTGGATTGAGTTCATGTATTTAATGTCAATTTATTTTTTGAATTCTCCTTGGGCCGACTTGTTTTGGCTATTTTATTATTTGTAAAACCCTTGTTGGGCTGACATGCTTTGGGGTTCTCTATAAATTTGGCATTTTGCCTCATTTGTAATATATAGAAAAATAGAAGAAGATATAATAGAATACATAGACAGATACCAACAAATTTAGCAGTAGAGCAGAAGTAGAAGTTAGTCAATTTCTAAGCAAGTGTTGTAACAGAACATTGTAATTGTTGCTGAAATTTGGTGATTCAATACAATTGAAGATATTGTGATTTTCTGGTGATCTCTTTTGTGTTGACTTATCTTGCATGGTTCTTGTGATTCTATCTTTCAAATTGCTCAAGGTTATTAGATTTAGATTTAGATATGATTCAATGATGTTCATGATTTAATGTTTGAAGTGTTGCAACAATCCTTGGTCCATACTTTTTGTAGCTAGCTAATTGTTAGTTGCTTTGCAAAGTTAGCCTGGACTTTATATTCATTGTGCTTAGTTCAGTTGTGGAGATTTATTCATTTCAATTGCAATTGGTTTGTCTTGGATGAATGTTCATGATCTGAAAATATTTAAAACCTTAGAAGATTGCACTATTTCTATAAGATTGTAGATTTATCTTGGTCAAGCAGGAATTAGTCTATGAGGGATTGGTCCATTTCAAGTATTTTATCATTGGCATTGTTAATCTTAGGAGTAGTTAAATTTAGTAATCTCTCTGAAACCATAATATTTTGTTATTTATTTATTATTTGGATTAAAATTAGGATTGAAGTATCATTACATTGCCAGATCTGATAAATTCAAGATTCAGTCTTTGCTTGTAGTAAGGTCCCTTTGTGATTACCAACATTTTCACATTTATCACTGAGTTGATTATGCATTGTCAAGACCTGACATTAGAGACCTTGGGGTTATCTCTTGAGGTTTGCTGATAGAGATTTTACCTTTCAAGAGAGATAGGATTTCATATTATGTCTGAGTTGTTGTTGTGTAGGAAACACCATCAACAACTCACTACCAAAGGGCTCACTTCCCAAGATAGGACTCGATGTCCAGATAAGACTCACTGTCTGAATAAGAGGCTCACTACCTATATATATAGAAAAATAGAAATAAGAATGTTAGATAGAGTACACTATCTCAATACAATAGAAGATCCACCACAACAACTTGCACACATCCGTAGCCTTGATCAGAAAAGTGCAGACATCATCAGCTCACTGCTTTCAAGAGTCTAACACATTGAAGCTCTCACTACCTCAATTCACTTTCAAACAATCTATCATGACTACCTTGCTTCTGACACTTGTGGCTTACAATCCATAACACCTTTTTCTTGTATTTATACCTTCTTCAATCTTAAAATTTTTCTCAAAGGTTGGCTACACACACTTCATTTTACAAATTCAAATTAGGTCGTGAACTCAACATTCTCGTGGTGGATAAGAATGAGAGTGGACCAAACCAACACTTAACCAGGACCCAAAACAACATCTTGGATCAATCACACACTTCCTTAATTGATACTTATCCTTCACATGACGTGTAAACACCAGGTCAGCCAAACCTAATGAAAACACCAATGAACTTTGAAGTACACACTTCCACAACAAGAAGATAGCATGCTTCACCATACACCAGAACACATCTTAGATTCCTTTAGATTCATCCACAACTACTGTAACAACCTTTATACACATAACACTTTCCATCAGTCCATCCGGACTGTATAGACACACATAGTAACTCTGAAACTAGTCTTCTAGAGCACCAAACCATGAACACCTTTGATAGAACACATATAACAACATTACAAGCCTTCTTCCAGATCTGTGAGACTTGAAACAAACCAAGGGAGGACTATGGAGAAGATACATTTCTCCCAGTCTGCTGACAAAAAAATCTGCCAGACCAATTCACACATCGATGAACACAACTTTCACTCTTCATCAAACTAGAAGCTATAATCCAAGATATATCACCCAAGGATGCCCATAAAGAACACTTCATATCTGCACAAGCATAGGATCAACACATAAGAAATTTGGAACACATACCAGAGCACATTTTGAACACACACATAATTTTGACTTCACTATTTATTAATATTCTCAAAATCACTTGGTAACTCATCATATCAGCACACCTGCAATACTATAAAGATAGCTCTATGTACTCACAACATCTCAACATTATCTCAACTATACATGCACCACTTGAAATAACTTGTTTCCTTTCTTTGTAACAACCTATACTATGTTGACATCAATGAAAACATTAATTACAACACTACCATACTCATTCATACTTGCAACAATCTCTCCCTTTTTCATTGATGGCAACACATGACTCTCTCTACCACTTTGACATCAATGGCAAAGAACAAAAAGTTTTTACATAATTTTGATCACACCCCCTTAGGAGTGCACCCATGACAACACACATCTCATACTACAACAATGATACTTCCTACTCCCCTTGAGGAGTAGACCTCAGTCATCAGTCCAAAAAAATGATGAATTTGTAGATCCACTAGACTGATGCACCTCCATGTGCACCTAGTTCAAAGAAGGAGGGGTAGTAACCCCCAACTTCTCCCTGAGATACTCAAAAGTATCCTTAGAAAGAACCTTAGTAAATATATAAACAATTTGATCCTTTGTAGGCACATATTCCAACCCAACTTCATTCTCCAATACCTTCTCTCTCAAGAAATGATATCTGATAGATATATGCTTTGTCCTTGAATGCATTACCGTATTCTTTGAAATATTTATTGCACTTGTATTATAACAGAAGATAGGGATAGGCTCATCACATATCACTCCTATGTCCTTCAATGTTTGCTTCATCCATAGTACCTATGTGCAACAAGATTTCGCTGCTATATACTCAGCCTCTGCAGTGGATAAAGAAACTGAATCTTGTTTCTTGCTTAGCCATGAAACCAACCTGCATCCAAGAAAGAATGTACCACCACTTGTACTCTTTTGTTCATCTACACAGCTAGCCCAATCTGCATCAGTGTAAGCTTTCAAAGTAAAATCAGTATCCTTAGGATACCACAAGCCATAATCTAGAGTCCCTTTTAAATATCTAAATATCCTTTTCATAGCTGTAACATGTGTTTCTTTGGGTTCTGCTTGAAATCTTGCAACAAAACATACTGCACGCATGATATCTAGTCTAGTAGCAGTAAGATATAATAGTCCACCAATCATAGATCTATACATGCTTTGATCAACTTTAGGAGATTCATCATCCTTACTCAATTTGCATCCAATCACCATAGGGTTACTGACTTGTTTGGATTCACCCTCCAAAATTCTTTAACATACTTTGATTGTGAAATGAATATGCCCTTATTAGTTTGATTCACTTGAATTCCAAGAAAGAAATTCAGCTCACCAATCATAGACATTTCAAACTCTTTTTGCATCTCCTCAGCAAATTTCTTGCACATACCCTCATTTCCTCCAAAGATAATATCATCAACATACACAACCACTATCAACATTTTGTTTCCTTCAACCTTCAAATATAGATTACTATCTGTGAAGCCTTTGTTGAACATTTGTTGATTCAAGCACCTATCCAACTTACATACCATGCTCTGGGAGCCTATTTAAGTCCATACAATTCATTTTTCAACTTACAAACCATGTCTGGTTGATTTGATAACTAAAATCCCTCCGGTTGTTACATGTAGACCTCTTCTTCCAATTCTCCATTTACGAATGTAGACGTAACATCCATCTGGTATACCTTGAAATATTTGTGAGTAGAAAATGCCAGAAACATCTGAATAGCCTCCATTCTTTCCATGGGGGAAAATGTATCCTCAAATTCTATTCCTTCAACCTATGAATAACCTTTGCACGCAAGCCTTTCTTTGTTTCTTACTACTTCACCATTCTCATTTAGCTTATTCCTGAATACCCACTTTGTACCAATTACATTCTTGTTTACCGGTCTAGGAACCAGTTCCCATGTCTAATTTTTCTCTATCTATTGTAACTCTTCTTTCATTGCTCTAAGCTAATTTTCATCTTTGCATGATTCACATACTGTTTTAGGTTCTATCTTAGAAATTAAACACAAATTTACCTCAACTTCTACCACTTTGCTTCTTGTCTTTACACCTTCACTTTTGTCTCCTATTATCTATTCTTTCGGATGATTTTTTTATACATATTTTGGAGTCTTAGGAGAAGGTTCTTGAGCTTCTTCTTCTTCCTTATTATCTTCTTGTACTTGTCCACAGATAGGTTCATCTAGCTCAACTTCACTTATTTCAACTGATTTGTGCATATCTTCATCAACTTTTACATTTGCACTTTCAACAATCTTTCTCAGTTTTTTATTGAAGCATCTATAAGCTTTGATATTGGTTGAATATCCAAGGAAAATACCTTCATCACATCTAGCATCAAACTTTCCTAAGTTGTCATCATCTCTTTTAATATAAAATTTTCTTCCAAACACCTTAAAGTACTTAACAATAGGAATTTTTCCATGCCATAGTTCATAAGGGGTCTTTGTGTTGTTACCTTTGATCTGAACTTTGTTAAGAATATAAAAAGTAGTGTGAATTGCTTCTCTCCAATATACTTTAGGTACATTTTCCTCTTTCATCATAGTCCTTGCAACTTCTTGAACAGTCTGATTCTTCCTCTCAATAACTCCATTCTGCTAAGGAGTTCTAGGAGCGGAAAGATGCCTCTTTATACCATGCTCTTCACAAAACATATTAAACTCATCAAAGGTAATTTCTCCACCTCTTTCAAACCTTAAACATTTGATCTTCAAATTCAATTCATTCTCTACCATAGCTTTGAATACCTTGAATCTATCTAGAGCTTGAACTTTCTCCCTAAGAAAAGTAGCCAATGTCATTCTAGAATAATCATCAATTAGAAGCATAAAATACTTGTCACCATTAAGAATTCTTGTTCTTGTGGGACCACAAAGGTCTATATGAATCAATTCCAGCATTTCGGTAATTTATTTCTCTTTTACTTTAAAGTTGCATCTTGTTTTTTTTCACAACTGACAACTTCTACAAACAGTATTGGTAGGCTTTGTGATTTTAGGAAAATCCTTGATAGCTTCTCTTGAACTAATCCTGATCAGGTTTTCAAAGTTTACATGTCACATCCTCTAGTTCCATAGCCAACTTTCATTAACTTGAGACACAAAACACTAACCATCAACACCCTTAAGTTGATAAATGTTTCCATATGTTCTTCTACCTATAGCTACCACGGTTTCAAACCCTTTTCTGATCTCACTTATCCTAAAACACAAGCTTAAATCCTTTGCTACACATTTTTCCAACACTCAAGAGATTATGCCTTAATCCCTTAACATAATAGACATCATCAGTATTGTGTTTTCCATCAAAACTAATTGTTCCTTTTCCAACGATCTTTGCACTAGAATCATCTCCAAACATGACTAATCCTCCATCATAATTTTCAAGTTTAGTGAACTTACTTTTTTCTCCGGTCATATGATTTGAGCATCCACTGTCAATTACCCAATAATCTTCATCTTGTCTAGCATGAAATTCAGTAACCAGAGTACCTTCCATCTCTTCCTTCTTGTTTTCAGGACCAGATTCCCTTGCACATCTTCCATGGTTAGTAGACACTGATTTATTCTCTAAGGCTAGAAACAAGCATTCATCATTATCACCCTCAATATCAAATTCATCCCCAAAGATTCCAACATCTTCTCTAACATAATAAAATTTCTTTTACTTTTTGTCCTTTTTTTCGTTATTGTCTTTTCTCTTCTTATGTATAGCTCTATTTGGACATCTTGAAGCATAGTGACCAATATTTCCACAACTAAAACATTTAAAAGGAAACATACCTTTGTACTTTCCGGTACCTTTCTTCAACTTCCTTGTAAAATTTGCTTCCAACTCCTCTAAACTATCACCATCCATATCATCTTATGTCTTAGAGGCTTTGAAGGTTGTTTTTGTTTTCTCCTTTTCTTTTCCAAATTTCCTCATTTCAAATGCAGTCAAGGTGCTAAATAGTTGTTCTTTAGTGAATTTCTTTGGATCATACACTTCCTCAATGGTTGAGACCTTATTACTGTAACTCTCTGGTAGGGTCATTAGAATCTTCTCCATTACATCTTCATTTGTTAGAGTACCACCTTGATTTTTGACTTCATTTACTACAATGCCAACCCTCTAAAAATAACTTGTTCTTCCATTTTCAAGTTCTCATATTTGCGCTTAGTTGTTAACTTCTTTAATAATTTGACTCTATCATTTCCTTCATAGATATCTTTCAAATTTTCCCAAACTTCATAAGTAGTGACCAATGAAATAACTTTTTTCAGCTCAGTCTTAGATAAAGCACTATAGATCACATACCTTGATTTTTCATTTTCTTCATAAGTAGAAATCTCATATGTAGAAGAAGGACCACTTTTCGGCTCAACATATTTTGTCTCAACAACTTTCCAAGTCTTGTAACCAAGAGAGATTAGGTAAACTCTCATCTACACTTTCTAGAAACTGTAGTCGGATCCATCAAACACAGGGATTTTCAATTTGTGCACCATCGAATCTACCTCAAGAGGTTAAGCTCTTCTCTGAGGAACCAAAGCTCTGATACCAATTGTTGAAATGCATAAGACAACTAAGAGGGGGGTTGAATCAGTTGTGACCAATCACACAAATCTCAAAAAATTATTAGCTCCACATCCACTTTAATATGTTATTAAGTATGAGCATGAAGTGCAAATAAAAAAAAGCAATATCAACACAAGAAACACCAAATTTACATGGAAAATACAATAAGGGAAAAACCACGGTGAGGATTAACTCACAATATAAGAGTAGTTGCAAAACTGTTTACAAAGAGGCTCATTGCCAATGGGCTCACTTCCCAAGATAGGAATCATTTTCCAAATAGGACTCACTGTCAGAATAAGAGGCTCACTACCTAAAGATTCATAAAGATAGAAATAAGAATGTTACATAGAGAACACTATCTGAATGCAACAGAAGATCCACCACAACAACTTGCACACATCTATAGCCTTGATAAAAAAATTGTAGACATCATTGGCTCATTGCTTTCAGGAGTCTAACACATTGAATTTCTCGCTGCCTCAATTCACTTTTGCACAATCTCTCGCAACTACCTTGCTTCTCACACTTGTGGCTTACAATCCTTAACACCTTGTCTTGTATTTATACCTTCTTCAATCTTAGAAACTTTCTCCAAGGTCGGCTACACACGCTTCATTTTACAAATTCAAATTAGGTTAGAAACTCAACATTCCCACGGTGGATAAGAATGAGAGTGGACCAAACCAACACTTAACCAGGACCCAAAACAACATCTTGGATCAATCACACACTTCCTTAATTGATAATTATCCTTCACATGACGTGTAAAGACTAGGTCGACCAAACCTACTGAAAACACCAATGAACTTTGAAGTACACACTTTCACAACAAGAAGATAACATGCATACCACATAACATGCTTCACCATACACTAGAACACATTTTAGATGCCTTCAGATTCATTCACAACTACTGCAAGAACCTTTATACACATAGCACTTTCCATCAGTCCATCTGGACTGTACAAGCTCACATAGTAACTCTGAAACTAGTCTTCCAAAGCACCAAACCACAAACACCTTTGATAGAACATAGATAACACCATTAAAATCCTTCTTCTAGATCTACAAGACCTAAAACAAACCAACAAAGGATTTATAATCAAATACATTTCTCCCAATCCACAGATAAACAACTCTTCTAGACCAGTTCACACATTGGTGAACACAACTTTCACTCTTCATCAAACGAAAAGCTATAATCCAGGATATATCACCCAAGGATGCCCATAAAAATAATTCAAATCAGAAGAAGCATAAGATCAACACAAAAGAAATGCAAAGCACATACTAGAGCACATTCTAAACACACACACAATTCTTACTTCACTATTTATTAATTTTCTCAAAAGCACTTGGTAACTCATCATATCAGCACACCTGCAACACCATAAAGATAGCTCCATGTGCTCACAACATCTCAATAGTATCTCAACTATACATGCACCACCTACAATCACTTGTTTCCTTTCTTTGCAACAATTATACTATGTTGAAATCAATGACAACATTAATGACAACACTACCATACTCATTCATACTTGCAACACTCTACTATATATTTCTCTATCCTTTTTCATCTACTTTGTCCTTTTCAATCTACCCTATCATCTTCTTTGAAGTATTTCATGTCTTGACTGACTTTTGATTTATGCTATTTCTTTGTTCACAAGCCATACCACTGTAAATTTCCATTGCATGTAATGCTCATAAATTTTATGCTAATATTCTATACAACCCTCTTTTCTTGCTAAGTATTTCATGGTTTGAACACAAACTTGGGTGAGAGATTTTATGGCTGCCACATGGAACATCTATTGCATGTTCACTTTATAAAAATCCCCCCCTTTATGAACCGATGTGCATTCTTTTGCATGGGAAGTATTTTATCATATTTAGGTGCCCAACAAACATTTTCACATACATTTGTTCTATTATACATGCATTTCCACATCCATACCTTGTAACATAGCTTATAACTTCTAGAAATGAAAAAAGTGGAGGGTAAATACATTGTGTTCATTATTATGTTGTTGAAACCAAACTTGAGGGTTTTTGATTCTAAATAAACTCTCCTATAACTCTTAATGAGCGTTTTATGTATTCATAGTCACCATGAAGTCTACATGCTCAGGTGAAGACCAAGTAGTTATAGGAAACCTTAGAGCTCGAACTCTCCTAACATGACTCAAACTCCTTCCAAAGACACAACTCCCTCCAAAATCACAACTCCCTCCAAAATCACAACTCCATCCAAAAACATAATCCCCTCCAAACATGTGCATGTGGAGTTGACAAGGTCAAGGTTGTTGGACTAATTTCCAACTTTTTCCTTTGGATTCAAGATATGGAATAACCGCCTCCCTTGGATCTGTTTATCTCCCGCATTTGTATCAATTGTTAACAGATCAATATTTTGGCACAATGGTAAACGTGTTCCAAAAATGGTATCAGAGCCATGGTAATAGTTTTGAATCCCCTTGGGTGATGCTAAGGGGGGATTGTTGGACTAATCACTAGTGTCTCCCTTCAGGTTTGGGATATGGACTAACTGCCTCTTGTGGATCAGTTTATCTCTGGTGTTTGTATTAGGTGTTAACAAGTCAATCTTTTGGAGCAATAGAAAGCATGTTCCAACAAAGGTATCTTAGAACCTTAAGAAGTGGTAATACTTCTTCAAATATTTTGCACATAGCTTTTGGAAAAAAAATGGAAACATGGCTCAAAGCTCATGCTACATGACCAAATACTTAACAAGGTTTTAAACCTTGGAAACTTATGCAAACCAAATTGAAATTAGGACTAGATCGATTTGAAAAATCATGAGAAACTTCATGAATGCCATTTTAATCGAAAGGAAATAAATAGGCTAACAAAATATTTGTTCAAAGCCAAGAATCTTCACAACCTATAGTCTGCATTTTCTCCTTCTCTAGAATCAATTTTTTTCTTTTCATCATTATATTTCCCCCCACATCTGGTAGAACTTGGGATATGTCTCCTCCTTCATCTTCAACTTGAACGAAGTTCAATCTTGATTTTTATCCTTATTTCATTTCTTGCATGTGATTATCTGAGAATTCAAATGCCCTATGACCCTCTTCACCACACCTAAAACAAACAAAAGGTATTCATTGGTTTTCCTAACCTTTACCACCACAATAACCTTTACCTCTTTGAAACCATTTTCCTCTTTGTTGACTTGGAGGATTTTTCAGGTATCTTCTTGTTTCTCTAATCCTTGGGATGATTCTCCCCTGCTGTAATTCAAACCACCTCATTATGGAGATGATGTGCCCCTCCTTGCTCCCCCATTATTTTGAAAATATTTTCTACTTTATTTTTCTTCTATCTTTAAAGCTAATTAGTATGCCTCTTCCATAATACTAACCTAATACATGCTCAATTCATCTTGAATAAAAAAATTAAGACCGTTTACATACCTCACAACCATTTTTTCATTAATTTATCAATGCTCCACATGAATGGATATCTTATAAAATTTATTTGTGTAATCTTCAATAGTAGATAGATTTTATTTCAAATTTTGAAACCTATGAAAAAGAGTCTGTGCATAGTCCATAGGAAGAAATTTCTCTCACATCTTCTTCTCCATCTTGTTCTAGGTCCTAATTTTATCCTTATCTATTTCTCTCCTACAAATTATCTCATTACATCATTGTATTGCCCTTTAACTTGGTGCACACAAATTTTACCTTCTTTTCCTCCATCATAGACTTTCATTCTAAGAATTTTTCCATATCATTCAACCAATCTATTAGCCCCTTTGGTTTAATTCTACCCACATACTCAGTAACTTCACTTTTGACCCCTTCATTTTTCCTTCTAATTCCCTAAGCATCCTCTCTCTAAAATTCATATGGTCTAATTATTCTTGTTCTTCTAGTTCTATGTGATGATCTACACCTACTTGCCCTATTTGTTCATCAGAATCATCTCCTCTCTATCTCATTCTCTAATTGTCCACCATGCCTACGAGATCTACTACTTATCTTTATAGGATTTGCATATCTCTATACATCTAGACAAGACCTCCTCCTCCTCTTCCTCTCCCAACCATACTCTTGCTCTTATACCAAATGATTTAATCAAACTAAAGAATGAAATCAACCATGAACATCTAGAGAATTAGATACTAAGACTCAAGAAATAAATTAATGCTTTCTTCATTACTCTGCCTCCATTATGCTTCTACAACTGAAAGAAAAGGCCTTATATCTACAAAAACCAAAAATCAACTTTTTTATAGATTTTGATAGCTTTCTTAATTTTCCATTTTAGATAATTTTGCATACACATCCATTTGATCACAAAAAATACTAATTACCTTCCTACCACTATGGTGACACTAATTGTCAACCTAGAAATCAAATTAGAAACATAATTTCAAAAATATTAAGAAAAAACAATTTTAGAAAATCTTGAAAAATAACTAAAAGCTAATTTTGAGGCCCTAGACGAATGAATTTGGTCTTGAAAAAAGCCCTAAAATGAGCTCCAAACAAACTAGGTTCATTTAACATTCTAATAAACTCCTCAAGATGCATCTCCACATAAATTTTTAGCCTAGAAAAACTTCTAAGTCAAATATTATGACCTTTGAAAGTCCTTGCATTAGTACCCATTTCTATTTAGAATGGTTGTCTATTTTTAAATGGGTAGCCATTTTAAAACATGCACCTCTTTCTATTTAGAATTGTACCCATTCCATTTCAGATTATATATGCATTTAAAAGTGGTTAATTGTTCCATAATTCTTTTAAATTTGTAACATGTAGTTTTGCTTTGGTTTTAGGCTAAGAGGCTTGGAAACCCAACCCTCAACCTTGGACTTGCATGTACAATGCCATGTTAAAAAAAAACGTAAAAACTAACTTTAACAATTGTAGTGTTGAAAAAAGTACTTCTTTACATTTTCACACTATGTTTGAATCCCCTTGATTAATTGGACCTAGTTAAGCTTCTAAGTGCCTAAATTATACATTCCTAAGCCTTATTATTCCCATTTTATAAAAGGGAAAATTTTATTAAACAATTTCCATCATTAATTTAAACTTGGAAATTGTGTCTTCGATTTAGGTACCAGGACCCATTCGCCCAAGGGTGAATGGGTCCTCCTTAAATGCCAAAACCCCATTTTTAAAATGTTTTTGGTAGCATTTTAATGATTCAAATTCAAGTTTCAAATTTTGGCTTGTGGAATCTAATTTTTAGGAAATTAGATAAACACCTTAAATGAATAGTTATTTTATTAATTCAACTAGAACATGCATAATCAAGAGATCATATGAGAAAATATTATTGTGAAGAGCATTGAAGAGAAGATTTATTAGTCAGCTACAACAACAATCGAGATCATATCATCATGTCAAGATTCATGTGTGTTCATATTGTGTTTTGGAGCTAACATTGTGATGTAGGTTTCAAGCATTCAAGAATCAAATGAAGCAATCATTCAAACCAATTCAAGCAAGATCAATCTCCTTAGAGAAATGAGTTAGACTTTAGTCTTCTAAGGGAAGCCATTGAGGTTTTGGTGAGTTGTGACATAACATTGTTAATTCATCAAATTCTTTCCATTTTGTCATTATTTCATTATCAAGGTTTAATTACCAAATTAGGTTTTGACCAAGGCAAATCCCTATTCACCCAAAAAAAATGTTTTCCCTCTGTGTGTGTAGATTTGCAGGTGAAGACGGATTGAAATTGGATCAAAAGAGCAATTTTGCAAATTTGTCAAAGTTGTCATCAAATTTGTCAAGCCATGAAAACTCACCTACATAATTTATTTCTGTATTTTCAACAATCGAATCTAGAGAAATTAGGAGCTAAGATCCTGGATCAAAGGACTTTGAAATTAGATTTTAGATCCCTATATAGAGACCCATTCTCCCTATGGTGAATCTATCCTTCAGCAGTGTTCATAACACACTTTTGGAGCTAGGTACATATCATTCTTCCCTTCTCAGATTTTCCTAAAAGTTACTATTTCTATTTGTGTTATCCCAATACTTAGCATTTTAATTCTTACATCAAACAATTGAGTTCATTTAATATTTTATTTTTATCTCCCCAAAGTGCATTTCGGTCATCTTTGTCATAAGGAAACAACAAATCCCCATCCCCATAGAGTTGACTCACCTCAAGGTTGAAAGTCAATCCTATCCTTGGGATATCGCTTTTTCTAATGAAACTAGGAAAAGTGAGGGTGTCCTAGGTCATCATTTCATTTTGGTGAACCTCATCCCCCCACACACCTTTCACCCCTCCCGTCTTTTTTCATTGTTTCATTCTAGTGAACTTGAAGTTCTTACAATATAAGCCTTCTAATTTGGTAGTATTTCAAAACCTTGGATCGAGGATTTGCATTATTTTGCATTACATCTCATTTAGGGCTTTCAAAATTGTATTCATTTGTATTTCATATAGGGTTTTCAAATTACATTTGCATCCTTTAAAATCTCAAAAATATAAAAATTTGCATACATATTGCATTCATTTTACATAGTAGTCTGCATATTAGTGTTTTTCATTCATTTACATCAGAAAATTCAAACAAAATTGCATCTAAAAGTTTTCATTTTTCTTGTTGTTTTTCATCAAATTGCATTTACATCTAATCATAAAAATTTGGAAATTTGTGATTGAAAGAATCTATTTACAACCTAAAACAACCTTAAACATTAACTTTGAAACTTAGAACATAATTTTTCAAACCCTTGTGCAAGGACCCATTCACCCTAGGGTGAATTTTTCCTTATATAGGTCATTTTCCAAATTTTTGGGCATAAATCTATCTCAGTTTGCTTTATTTTTGGCTATTTGTAGATCTCAGTTTTAGTTTCTGGAATTGTAGTTTTTTGAAATGATTTGCATTCAAGTTAATTGATTAAAATAAGTACATGGTTCAAACATAAAATTTTCATTTAAAATTCATCCTTTTTAGTTTCCTACATTAAAAAATAAAAAAATTCTTGCATGTCATATCTAAAAATTGCTACATCTTTTACATTCTTGCATTGTGCTTCCTATTTGTGGATGTTTTCTATATTTTTTTAGTTCATTTTATCCATTTTGGATACACTTTTGGTTTGGTGAAACTTGTATGAGTACAACTTGGTGTCCTATTGCTAATACTTTAGTGAGGCATAGTTCAAGACTCATGGAATCCTATGTTGGTAAGTCCACTATGGATCTTGGGATTTCTAACTCTTTCACTCATAGTGTTGACACTAGTCAACCCATGTTGGAATACATACCTGAAATAACATGTCCTATGACCTCCAATCCTTGCTAAGATTGTTGTGAAATTTTCTAATTTTTAATGTTGATAGATCTTAGAATACGATGGAATCCCCTTTCATGTCATTGATTCTTTGGTATAGGTCATTTGGCTAAGAGTTGTGGCTACTTTATGCCCAAGTCTTCATTAGCTTCTTGGTGGTTGGGTGTTATGCCCAAGGACTTTATTCCTCCAATGAAATTGACACTAGTTTTTCCTTCTACTATGGACACTCAAGTTGTTCCTTTTGTACCTTTTAATCCTAGTGTTTCCATTATTATGGAATCTTAGGTAGAGTTGGCACCTATAATTTTTGTTCCTAATGTTCTTGTTGCTTTTGGCCATGCTCTTGTGGTGGTTGATATTACTTCCCTATTGATTCTCCATTGGGTTCTTTTGATGATTAGGCCTATCCTCTCCCTATTAAGCATAACCCCTTGTATTTTTTTATATAATTCCTAGATCATGGTCCCTAGGAGGAGATATGCCACCCCTCTTATTGGGTTTTTTCCTTGTAAATAAATAAAAAATAGATGATTTTATGTGGTTAATGTTGTTTGTGAATAAATATTATATTTATTATATGTGAAATAAGTTATTTATGTATAGTGTTATTTAATGTGAATAATTTCTTTGTGTCTTTTTGGCTCTTCTTCTCTTTGAACCAATTTTATGCACCCTTGTAGTGTTGTTGTTATGGGTTGGGGCCCTTCAACCACTTTTACCTAATAAAAACATACACTATAAAAAATCAATAATAAAAGGATCTTAGATCATTTATATAATTTACTCTAGTTGTCAACATTTGAGGCAAGCAAGGCTGAAGATGCTTACATCAACATCAAAGATGCATTGGATAGGGGAGTTTCTAAAGTTTGGGTGGAGGGTGACTCCCTCAACATTGTCAATTGTTTGAATAGCAATCAGAATCTGAGTTGGATGATCGAGGCTCTTATTAATGATTCTATCATGATGTTAAGGTCATTTGAAGAGTCTCGCGTATCTCATACTTATAGGGATGGAAATTCCCTAGTAGATTTCTTTGCTAATGAGGCTATCAATCTTATTAATTATAATGTGTGGGAAGAGTCCTCTTCCCTTCCCAAGAGGGCTAAACTATTATTACGAGATGAAATCAAATCTTGAGTTTTTGATAGGGGATGATTTGGTAATTATCTCCCCTTCGTAGGCCACATGCTTTATGGGTTATGTTTGGCCCAATTTTGAGACCATTTGAATTTTCCAAAGTGTTATTAGGCTCTAGTTTCTATTATTGCTTGGAATTGTTTCAATGGGAAAGGATAGGAGTAGGCTCGAACCCATATCCTACGATAAATGGAAGAACAAATGTAGAGTTTGGCAGATTCTAAAACATGGGAATTTCATGCCTTATTTGGAGAGACTTCATGGTTTTGCACATGAAGCTTTTGATAAATTTATTCGTTGCTAGCATAATAGGTGCTTGAAGGTGGATGAGATTGAGTTTAACATCACTGAAGACTTCATTGCCTCCATTACTAGCTTGTCAACAAAGGGGCGTAAATTCTGCAAAGAAAGGAAAAGTAATGAGGATGCAATGATCAATTCTTTAAGGGTAATGAGAAGGACGGCCTAGTGAAACTTCCCTCTTGGGGCTATGACCATATTTCTCTCAAGCGCATTTGGGCCGATGTTGAAGAAGTTATCATGAGGTATGTAACCCTTGATGGTTAGTTTTATGCTATCCTAGGGCATCATTTCACTTTGCTCAAGCATTTTAGACATGATTTGCATGTTTCATTGCTATTTTTTCTTCTCTCCTTGTTGGAGGCTTTGGTCTATGCCCAGGTCAAGAATCATAGGACCCTTGTGCTCCATGAAGATCTCATCTTTCTCATTATGGAGCTTATGAGAGCTAACAATCCAACTAAATCTGTCAAGGGAAAAGAGAAGACCATTAGTGATGATTCATTTTCTTCTTGTTCAAATATTGATGATGATGGGGATGAAGAGTGGAAGGTGGACAAAGAAAACACTGTTGCAATTTCCTCATCCCCTACTGACTCCCAATCTAAAAAGAGGAAGAAGGAGACTCTGAAAAAGAAGGTTCTCGCCAAGAAACTAGTCATTCATGGGATGGATTTTGATGGGTCCTTTTCTGGTGAGGGTGATTCTATGCAGAAAAAGGTTGGGCCTCAATGGCGAAAAACTAAGGAGGATATGTTGCATGGTTGAGATTCTGAAGATGTTGGGAAGGGTGAGGAAGAGCATTCAATTCATTTGGAGGATAATGTGGACTTGGGGCTTGGTTGAAGGGCTTCTAAGAGACTGGCTAAAATGCATAGGTTAGAGTCTAAGGGTTGCAGAATGGTTGAACAAAAGGAACCAAAACAGGTGAAGGACATAGTTGACAAAGTTGTTATTGTGGAAGATTCTCTTACTCGACAGAATCCTCCTCATGTTGTCAATGATGATGGTGATAAGGTTACTGAGGATTCTTTGGTGGAGAAGGATGTGAGGGAGGTTGTGGGTAAGAACCTAACCCTAGATAAGCCAAAAATTATAAATGTTAATCCTCTTTATGAGGATTTCTCCTATCTCGATGATGATAACACCTCTATGTTCGAGCTTATGGAAATGACTAGATTTTGTGCCACTTGTACCTTCAAACTTACCAAATGGGTGATGAAGGAGTTTAATAAGGTGAACATTAAAATCAGAGGCTTGAAGGAGAATTTGACTAATCAACCAAAAGGGTCATCCTTAGATTTTCTCATTGAGAGGATGGTGGATCTAGAATGTTCTTTTTTTTATTTCAAAGCTGAATGTGAAAGCCACCTGTGTAAATTGGAGGGAAAATTCAAGGAAACTAATGAGGACAACAAAAAGATCTTGCAAATTTTCCATATGTCTATCAAAAATAGTGTGGGTTCTCCTTGATAAAATCAACCAACTATGAGAGGATCAAATGCATTTTGTTGAGATGTATGAGAAGGATCAAGCTTCCAAGGGAAAGGGTAAGAAAAGTGCCAAAGAGGAGACTAAAGGCCTAAGTAATAGAACACGGGGTAATCTGAGGAAATATTTTGAAGAATAAAAAAGGGATTGATGGATATGGTTAACCTACACTTCAATCAAGAGATTGAGGTGGCCAATACTTTGAAAAATCTAAAGTAACTCTCTTGTTATTGGTTTGTGTTACCTTTTCTATTTTGTTGTTTGTCTGATGTTGGTTGGCTATGTTTTGGTTGTTGGTTGTTGCTAGTGCCTTATTTGATCTTTTCTTTACTTAGTAGCATTTTGATGTAACTTGATGTAAAGGGTTCCAGGTCCCTTCAAAACCTATTTTTCCCATATAGCCAAAACATTTGAGGTGAGTAACTTCAAACTATTAAATTTCTATAATTAAAATAATCCCAAATAAAATAATGCTTACTTCATCATATGTTGTAGGTTCATGAAACCTTAAAAATAGACAATCTATTTTTTATTTCATTTCATCTCTATTATCCTATATGTAACTACAAATTTGATACTTATGGAGCACTAGAAGATCAAATTGCTCATTTTATCAAATGTAATGAAAAAGTTACATACATCTACTCTCACTACCTCAAATCCATTTTAGCATCTAATAATAAGCAAACAATAACTTATTCTTTAGATAAATCTATCATTCAGTTCTTGCTCCCTTAGTTACAAAGCATTACCTATCAAGAATACATTGATGATAAATCGACAATTGTCATCATACTGCAATACTTACATGAAAAAGGATAATTAGTGCTCAATAAAAATAACCTTATTATAAATACAATTTGTATC
Source organism: Sequoia sempervirens (assembly GCA_007258455.2). NCBI lineage: Eukaryota > Viridiplantae > Streptophyta > Pinopsida > Cupressales > Cupressaceae > Sequoia > Sequoia sempervirens. The sequence goes on from VDFB02281492.1 coordinate 465,496,844, forward strand.
AAAGAACAATAAACATATTCTATGGCTAGGTATAACCATACTTGACTACCAAATGTGATATTAAAAAAACTATGAAAAATATATTGAGTTTTTCAAGAAAAATATACTCTTTCTTCCAAATAGAATTTTTATAGAATACAACTAATTTTTTTTACATATTATTTATTTCAACTCTTTATTTTTTATTGAATAATATCATGCAAACATATCAAAAATCTCTTTCGAAAGATAATCAATATTTTCTTTGTTTTCTTACACTACCTTCTATCATTTTATTATAAATAGTAGTTTTTTACAATGAATTATTCTCCATTTAAATATTATTACTTGAAGATAAATGAAAAGAAAATGGGAAATATAAAGATTAAATAGAAGAAAATCACCTTTACCTTACTCTTCAAGTTCGCGTGGATTGAACTTGAAGATGAGTGCACCCAATGTTGAAAGATCTCACAAGAGTTGCCTTGACCCACTTGATGTGGTCTAGATAAAGTTGATGAATGATGGAAGAATTTAGGTTACTTGGAGATCTAGTAGCATGACCTTTCAATGGACTATCTTGATAAAAATTGCTTAGATGAGGGTTTATTTATAGATTTTAGGATGGATTGATCAATGGATTAGATTTTATTTGAGGATCAAAGGCTAAGAATGGATGAGAGATTAGGTTCATAAGAGGATGCCAAGAGTCATAATTTGATTGATACGCTTAGGAGGATTAAGATCAAGGAGAGATGAAGAGCTAGAACTGGTATGCCCAAATCTAAGGATTAAGGATGAATACTCTCACGTGTGTGAGAAGGACACATAAGGAAGAGTGGATGGAGACACGCGACTCCTTTCACATGTGTGAGAGATCACATGAATAAATTTTTGAAAAGTACCCTCTCACATATGTATGAGGACACATATGGATATGAGAAGGAGACATGTGACTCCTCATACATATGTGAGTCATATGGTTTTAATGGAGGGTTAGAATTGTCTATGATTTTATTGTAGATTTTTAAGGATAAGTGAGATTTAGGTGTAATTAATTAAATTAATCACATGTAGGAATTTTCAAGAGATTACCAAGTTAATAAATTAAAATTAATTAACTGATTGGATTGAGGTGGAAAATGAAAGAATTAAATAAATGATTTGTATTTTTATAACTTGTGGGGTAGGAATGCAAACTTAAAAATTAATTAAATAATTGTAAATTTATTTAATTAAGGGTGAGAGATAATGATGAATTAAATAAATAATTTAATACTCATTTAATTAATAGATAGGAATAGGATAAAGTCTAGTGTGGTTGGGTATGAACAAATTTAGGTTTCTACACTACTTGTTACAACTCCTTGTGTACTACAACAACAATGTCCTCTTAGTCACCTTCATATAAATTGCATAGTAAGCAATGAATTGCACATATTGAATGAAAAACAAACTTGAAAATTAAAAATCTCTATTTTTTGAGAGTGTCTAACTTTTCATGTTGAACTACCAATAATGAATATTTTTTATTTGGGAGTGTGTTATATTTCTCATGTTAAAGTACCAATTATAGCAAAGGATATCATTAATGTTTCAAAATTAGTAGTTGTATTTAATCTATGTTATATAACTAGATAAAAAAATTAAATCATATAAATACTCATTAGGAGTGCTTATGCTTCTCAACCAAAGAACCACTTTGTTTGACAATATATAACATAAGAATTTATCTTACATGGTATAGCAATTCTCTAATTATGTTAAATATCATAGTATAGTGTAAAAGGTTTGCTTCATAGGCTGCTCAAGGAATGCGATATTTCACTTGAGAATATATGAGACATTTTTTTTTGTAAAAGTAAAATTGTCGATAACCACTATTTTTTTCTTTAATTTCATTACTTCTCTTATCTTAACACTTTAATTTTCATTTTTTTTAATATTTTTATAAACTAATTACCAAGACATTTATTTGAATGAGTGGATTATATTAAGTTCAAAACTATGTTAAGAACATTGGTGGTCATCACCATGCACTTTTATTCTTGTTGTAGGAAATAATTAACATGGGAAAATGTTACATCAATCACTCTTCAAAGGCGTCCCTTTTAAATAGAATCGTGAAAGATACTTTCCCAACCACTTTTCTTTATTGAAAATTATTTTTTCTTATCTAACTCTAGATCTATATTATTAGTGATAATTAATTTGTACTTCTTAAGTACTAATTCTATAAATTATGTATATATGATACAAAAACAAAACTAATCATATATAATATAAAAATAAAAACATTAAATCTATTAACAAACACACATCATATTCTACGTATTCCTATCATTATATAATTCAACATAATTTTTTGTATTAATATGACAAATTTTGAATCAATTAATATTATGAATTTATTATTCTAACAAAATCACTTTAAATCAATTAATATATTCCACACCATAAGGACATATATCAACTGCAATGTGTCAATTATAAATATAGCAATAAATGCACTTGTATTCTAAAGTGTTTAAATCCACAGTATATACATTTACCCCCTTGCTAATAATGGCCATCCTTGTCACTAAACAAATGATTTGTCGCTATCATAACCTAACTACCTATACAATTATACAAAATTTTCAAGGTTCGCATGTTTCTTAGTTATTGCAAAGACAGCTGGCTGAAGTGGTATATACATGATATATACTTAGTTATTGCAAAGACAGCTGGCTGAAGTGGTATATACATGATATATACTTAGTTATTGCAAAGACCGCTGGCTGAAGTGGTATATACATGATATATATCCTCACCACCGTTATTCACCTTTAATGCCCATTCGCATTTCATTGCCGTCTTGTTTGTCTTTTATAATGATAGTGAAGGTTAAATTATTATTATTAACTTCGTTTATGCATTTAGATAATCGAGAATTGACAATCAAATATATATTTCGCAAATGAAATCAATGTCTTTTCTCTTACGTTGGTCTTTGCTAGGAAGTGGTAAACATTACAAGTCTCTAAACAACCATCTTAAATAATTATCATTATATTATTTAAGTATAATGTTAAATTATCTACATATTTTGAGAGAGATATTGGAGATGTGTCAATTTTTTTTAATTGTTGAAGACGAGATGTTGTTACATCAAATGCATTACTACATTTGTGAATGATCATGTTTAGAATCTATTTTTAAACAATTGTAATAACATACTAGCCTCAACTTTGTGGATAAAATCGTCCATGATAAAGGCCCTCATTCTCATTGTTTCCAATTATACCAATCTATTTTCACCTAAATTATTGTCTATAAGATGCTATGTTAACGCATTGAATACAAAATGTTTTCCTAATGCAATGATCTAAAAATACTTTGTCATGACAAAAATCACCATTTAAAAAACCCCACTATCCTCACAAGGGCTTAACACATCAAAATTTGTCGAGAAAAGGTTGTACAAAACAACTATAGAGATAGTCAAGGAATGGGAACTAAATTAATATTATATTACTCTTTGCATGAGTTTCCAACAACAATGTGTATCTCAAATCATAAACCAAAGAAGGGGAAGTCACAATTATGATATGCCACAAAATCGATGTCATGACTAAAGTGGAATCATTAACAAGAAACAACCCCAAACCCCACTCCTCTAGGAGGTTGTCAATTTTAGCAAAGAAAGGAAGTTGATCTACTCCAAACATTAGCAAGTCAATTCATAACTAATTTACATTCCTACAAACATTGCCTAAACTCAACTTGTACAATTTCTCACTATAATTGGTTGTCCTTGTATAGTTTCTCACTACAGTTTTTTAACTGCACTTTATTCTTTGTAACAACATTTTTTCAATACAAAAAAAAAACTCAACTTGTCAATAAGATTTTTTAAAAGAAAAGCCTTCTCTACAAAACTATTTAATTTCCAATAAATTTTAGTACATTCCTACATAAAATGTTAATCACAACTAAAAAAATCCCCTTAAACCCCTAAAATTATAAACCAAGATGAAACGACTAATTTCATACACTCTAAGATAGCAAAATCTTTCTCTTCATTATTCATTTTAATACCCAAATAGAATGAAACACCTTTCATGAAGCAATTAGCCACCAACATGGAAACAACACTAAGTCTAGCAAGTTTGACATTACCTTTAACTACACAATCAAAATTAAACTTAACTAATACAATCATTGAAGGATTTCAATGTTCATACTACATCTAAACATTTAATTGATTACCCCATTAACAAGAGGTCTTTTACACCCTATCTTCATTATAATAAGGCTATGGTTTAGGACATATTTGACCTATAATGGAAAGATTCGTCAAGAGTGAATAATTTTTTTATTTCTAAAGGTTTTGTGATATTAAAGAGATAGAGTCCTTGAGATCAATTTTTATTTATTTTTAATTCATAAATAATATTTAATTGAAAGAATTGAAAGGGTAAAAGTAAGAAGTTGGGTCCACATATAGGGGAAGTGTCAAGCAAATAAAAAATCCCAATAAGAGCAATTACCTGTTTTAAAAATGGGTACCTATTTGGTATCGAGTACCAAAGCCTAAAAACATAATGGGTATCTCTTATAGTTTAGGATCTCAACCTAATATTTATAATGGATGCCCATTTCTTAATTTTTTTTTTAAATGAATATGAGCTCATTTTTTCCCAGGAATAGTGATTCGACAAAAACCAAGAATGAGTACACACTTCTCCACCTCCTGCCACCAGGTTTTTACAACTACCACCTCCTCTTTCCAACCTTGCCACCTCTAAAGACCTCTTGATAGGTTTTTTGGATTTTTTAATGTTTTTTATTTAGGTTTCACATTTTATGATTTATATTTTTATAGTTTAAATTTTATGTTGAACACACTGTAGTGCTGAGAAGGGGGTGAATCAACATATATTAAAACCTAACCATTCTCATTTGAAAATTAAACATCACATCACATAAATTGAAAGAAGAGTAAGAAAGAAAACATGCACCACACAAGGACACTGATATTTTTACATGGAAAACCTAACGATGGAAAAACCACGATGAGAGTTAACTCACAATATATGAAGCTTACTTCCTACAAATATTACAATTGTTTAAGGCTCACTACTTATGGACTTGCAAACTAAGGTGTATAATCTTAGGGAAAGATATAAGGACCTAATGAGACACACTATCTTAGAATAGGATACATGAAAATTATAATGAAAACTATGAATATGAACTGCTATAAAGAAGCATCCAACTTATCTCGATGTTACAGTCTCTTTTTTCACACAATTAACCCTTCACACTGAATTTACACACTTCATCTTCAACATACTACTCAATCTTAACTCCTCATTGCTTTGTCACTTTCACAAATGAATTTGTTCTTCTATATATATCCTTTGTAACAACACAAAACCTTAATTAGGTCTGCTCCAAGATGACCTTTTAGAAGAAACATATGATATCACATAGGTCATCTCCAAACATATACAATATGAATAGAAAAAGTTGTGGATAAAAGCACAACATAACAAGACCAAAAGACATCTCAAAACACCCTCCAAAGAAAACCTAATTAATTAGATCCAACCACAGATAAATGAACCAAACATGTCAGTCCAAACAACATCAATACCACCAAAACTACCAACTTTTCAACTGTACACCACCAAGGAGAGACCAAAATCATCATGCAGACCAAGATGTGAACAATGTAGACTAACCATAACATCCCTTCAACCAAATTTTAAAATGCTTGATCATTATGTGTTGGAGCAAGATGAGAAACATATTGAACTGATGAAATAGAGCATCCCATAACCAACTGTACAAATTTTTCATATAAAAGCTACAATTGCAACTCACCAAAAAATCTAATACAACAATATAATATGCTTTGAACATTAATAAACATTTCTTCAAGATTGCAACGCCATAACCTCACTTTTAAAGGAACAAGTCTTTATTTATACATTACTTTTCCAGAGCATAGTCCAAAAATCTATTATTCATAACTCTTACTATAGAAGGTTTAATGAATTGAATGCTTGAATATAACACCTTCACATCTTGACCATCTTATCTTTGGAACCGCAAGACAAAAGGTTGTACTACGGAGGAATGTAGACCAAAATTCCATGACACTACCTTTAAGTATATATTATAAACGCCTTAGTAGAATTTTTGTAACTTATCTCAATGTGTGGTACACCAAATAGGAATGATATCAAGGTAGGCATGCATGAAACATATTGGAATAGGTGTACCAACCTCTGCATCACACATAGAAAATAGACAAATCATCATTCATTCATCATACTCCACTGCTGACTTACACTTTGCACACCAACTATCTCTGAAGTATGTACAACCTTCAACACATACATTTGGAATCAATGGAAACCAATCTTAGGTTGACATCAATGAAAACACATATTCCCAATGATCTCCTCATTTATCATTGATGGCAACACCCATTTATCTACAAGTCTTCTCTCCCTCTTTGATATCAAGGGCAAAGGGCATAATATCTTCTTTACTTATAATAGCCTAAAACTTGTATGAACTCCCCCTTACTATATGAATTCTAAAAGAAATACTCCCTCTAAGATGGAGATGCCTCAAAACAAATGCTATGTACAAAATATTTTCAGCAAAAACTCAAAAAGAATACTACACTTCTTCGTAAAATTGTATAAGGGAAAAATTGTCTTATGTTACATCTTCTTTAGAAGGTAGGATATTCTTGTAAATTACCTTAAGTTGCTCTATAATTGCAACCCAATTTTCTTTTATTGAAGTGAGAACATTATTTTGGCATTCAAACCGCATGCACAAATCCTCAGCCTCCTCCACATTGCTTGGAGTCTTCATTTTCTATTCAAACTTTTATGCTTTAGCAAGCAACCTAGATAATGAAGCAAGTCTCACATTAACTGATTCCCTTAACTATCCAAACTACTTTATTTTCTCTCTCTAGTTCTAGAGTAATGAAAACTGTAAGTGAATATTTTCAATTTGAGCCCTAGTTACCCCGTCCTTATCCCTTGACTGATCATATATTCCTGCCATTTGAGTGATTTGTAACTCAATGGAGTCAATATGATATTTGATGCTTTTAGTGGAACATGACAATTTTAAACAAAATTGATATAGAGCAGTAACTTCATCCACACACTTTTTGGATATTTTCATAAATTTCTTGTAATTTATTGTGTGCACTAGCACACTGGTTAGATACTTTAGCCATTCTTTTGTCAATTACCTTTCTCAAAGCCTCTTGCTCTACCTTTTTCTCAATGTGTAAAGAATGATCCTTAAAAGAATCCATTAACAACTTCAACTTTTTTTTTGGAGGCAGGGAAGGTTCTATGTTTACCTTTGTAAAACTTCTTGAATAATTTTCATTGCATCATCAATTAAACTAGTCTTCTTCATGTATTCATGAAAAAAATCCTTTCTTGCATAGGCATGCAAAATATCACCAAGTTGTAGCTTATGGAGGGGAGAAATGTTTGACAAATCAACTAGCCCCTTATGAGTGGGAATCTGTAGAAGCTAGGGTCTTACCATAGGTTGAAACTACATCTACATCCATAGTAGGTCCTTGAAAGAATATGATGAAGAAGAACCCTTCTCCTCTGCATCCTGATATTTTTCAAGATTTTTCCCTTTCTTTTGTTCATCACTTCTTGAACTCTTTGGAGGAGGGACCCCAACTTCACCTTGATTCTCTACACCTTGTGCATTAGTATTCACTAGAAGAGCAGTCTCCTCATTTTTATTTACATCACCATTAGTTACATTTCCCTCAAACACTGATAGATCTATGTCTTGAGTAGACACATTAGGTATATCCTGTAGAATAATGCCATTCAGAGGAACTTGATCCTCAAAAGTCACCTTAGCCATCCTCATTTCTTTTAGGATTTTGGTTGTCTTTTCATTTGACTCTTTCTCTTCTTCTTTTTCTACCTCCACACTGGAGACTGATTGCACTTCTTGCACACCAGAGATACCTTCTGCTTCTTGCAATCTAGAGGGTCCTTGTACTTCTTTCTGACTAGATACATTTTTCTTATTTGTATTTTCTAGATTAGGTACTTGTGGATCAATATCAACTTCACTATTCAAATCATTGATGATTTTATTCATGGCCTCTTCAGTCTAATTCTAGATCTTCCTTTTGATAGTTTCATCCAAGCTCATTATCAAATCTATTTTCCTTTTAGTGCGGAGCTCCTTGACTTGTCTCCAAACAATATTTTTCTTTTCTTCCTGGGAGTCAGAGACCCCAGACTTATCAATTGCTTGTTGTTTCATTTCTTCAACTACCTTGATAGCTTCTTCTATTCTCTATCTTAGAGCCTCAACAAGGCTATCTAGAGATTTGTCAATAATATCATTGAAGGGAATGTTTTGCATGATTATATATTCAATGATTTCCTTCTCAATTGTTTTCTTGCCTTCAGAAGGGACATCTAGATGTAAGTCCATTGTATCATTCAATAGGCTATACTCAACAATTCCATTTAAGATGACCCCAGAATCAAGTCATTCATGTGTAATCAAAGAGGTTTTCTTAGGATCCTCTTTTCCAATCTTCTTCCCTTTCTTCCATTATAGATTTTATTTGATGAAAAAAGGCTAGGAATGAATGCGAGATTAGGGTTCATGAGAGGATTCGAAGAGTGATCATTTGAATGATGCACTTAAGGAGGATGAGGATCAATGAGAGATGAAGGGATATAATTGGTTTGACCAAATCTAAGGATTAAAGATGAATACTCTTGCATGTGCGAGGACACATAAGGAAGAGTGGATGGAGACATGTGACTCCTCTCACATGTGCCAAAGATCACATGAGGAAGAATAATTTGACAAGTTTCATCTCACACATGTATGAGGACACATAGGGATATGAGAAGGAGACATGTGACTTGTCACACATATGTGAGAGTCACATGGTCTAAATAGAGGGTTAGGATCATATATAAATAATGGATGGATAGGATTTTGTTATAGATTTTAGGGATACATGGTATTTTGTTGTAATTAATCAAATTAATCAAATGTAGGAATGTGCAAAAGATTAGCTAGTTAATTAATTAAAAATAATTCTCGTGGGATGGGAAGCAAAGGTCAAAATTAATTAAATAATTTTAAATTTATTTAATTAAGGGTGAGAGATAAAGAAAAATTAAATAAATAATTTTATACTCTTTTAATTAATGGATAGGAATAGGATAAAGTCTAGTGTGGTTGGTATGAAATTTTTTAGGTTTCTACACTACTTGTTACAAATCCTTGTGTAAAACAACAATATATTCATATTCACCTTTATGGATGATCCCACAATAGTGTGTACCACTTTTTGGCTAAAGTAGGATATTGAAATAAAAAAAGTTCAACAAATTCTCACTTTCTAACACCTATAGCAACCAAACCACTAAGAATTCAAAGATGATGTGAACTAGTGATTTTTGAGATTTTATTTGTAGATTATAAATATTTTTTCTTTTAAACTGTTAGAAATAATTTGTGAACTTTTTATGTAACTTTTAATAACTTATTTCTATAATTAATATTATTTTGAAAAAGTGACGTTACTTCAATAAAGCATAACTTTATTTGTTTTATTTGTAAAAAGATATTAACATGAGACGATGTTACATCATTCACTCTCCAAGGGTGTCCCTTTTAAATAAAATCATGAAAGATACTTTTCCAACCACTTTTCTTTATTGAAAATTAATTTTCCTTATCTAACTCTAGATCTTTACTATTGATAATTAATTTATACCTCTTAAATACTCATTTTATAAATTATGTATGATACAAACAAAACTAATCATAAATAATATGAAAATAAAATCACTTTTTTTTTATACGTAAGGGTATGATTATATTAATATCAAAAAATTGCAAAATCCCTCTGCTAGAGCCCAAAAAACTTCAAAGGCCACCCCAAACCATTACTACTGCCAAGGCTAAATAGAAAATAACTAGGCCAACAAGCCAAAGCTTTATGCCTTGAGAAACCAGACTATATAATAACTACACCACACTACAAAAACTATAACATTGATATTACAGACCAGACTTTACATATATGTCACCATACCATATAATAACAACAAACTAACCCACCATTGAAAAAAAATTCATATGAAGCCATGGGAATGAGCGAATGCTTGGAACTTAGGAACCTAGTTGATGCCCCACATTGAAACGAGTTGTATTGAATTTTTTAGGTAGTTGACCCCAACCACCACAAATTATCTATGCTTGATGAGAGCCATCCCTTTGAGGTCAAGAAAAAAGGGATAATATTTTACTACCTCCCTAGGGTCTTGGATTAGAGGCATATCCTATGGCCAAGGGGCACAAACCCTCAAGGTGGCTGCATACAATATCTCCTTTGACACAACCAGCAAGTCCACCATAAAAAGATTCCTCAAAATTGTCTTAGCCTCGACCTTTGGCATGCAGATATCAGATAGAACCACAAGGAACCTAGAGACAATGTTGGTATTGAAACGCAGTAAGTTTCACCATCCCCCAAAAAATATTTTCCTAGAATAATCTTCACCAAAACCAAGGCTAGGGCATCATCATTGAGAAGAATTTTCTTCAATCTTTGATCCATGAACTTCCCTTTGAAGGCCATTTTCCTAACCATACTCTCCAACTGAATCAAAGTATCTGCACCAATGCTCATCAATGGTTCTGAAGACATGCACAAAATGAACCTAGAATTCTCATCCATATTTTTCAAATATGCAACAACACACCTTATAACTAAAATATCATGTCTTTATGTTTATGTTTGTTTCCTTATAAAAAGATAGATTAAATCCGTTATTTAAACATTTTTCACATGTTTGTGCATGCCCATCTGATAAGCCAGCCTGTTTATGATGTTATTCCTCCAACTTGCACTTGTGATGGCTGAAGTATGATTACAAAATTCATGTGAAAAGATAAGCCAATATCCTAGATATAAGTTTCATATAGCTTCATTCTCAAAGTGTGAAGAGGTTCATTAATTTAATAAGACCACAAGATTCATGATCGCAAAAAAATGATGAGTTTCCAAATGTGGCCACTATCGTCAACCGATGATGTGGCAAACTTGATGTGACAAAACTTACCACCAACACCGATTCACCCTGGCCAACCCGACACTTCCAACTTTCCCACCACAATGAATATGAATTAGTAGCTTCCTTACGATATTCAAAGTTGAGTTTGAACTTCACAACTCAAACCATTAGACCAACAAGCCAGCCTACATACACCCAATCAAGACACTACGATTGTAGCTTTCCACAACATTGTTTGTGGAAAGCACATAAGAGACTAGGTTTACATCTGGATATAAATGCCAGCTAGTTGCATGAGGATGTCCAGTATTGAATCCTACTATGTGCACAAAAACACTTATATTGCCACCAAAATTTTCACAACAGTAAGTGTGGAAAGTTGTCTACCCAATCACCCACTGAGATGACCTTTTTAATGGGGATCGATTGATCCATGACCATAGAGATTGTCAATTTATTTTATCGATGTGCCATCAACTCCTCTGTTAGAGAGGCGATCTTCAACATTTCCTTCTCTTAGTATATGGTTCATCATGACAAGCTCGAAACCCTCAAACATTTTTAGCGCAATGTGTAATTTGGCTTCTAACTTCCAATTCACCAACTTTCTGGATCTTAGAGAATTGATGGCCAAAGATGAGTCTGCTTCAATTACTATATTTTTTAGCTTTAATTCTTGCCAAATCCTGAGGCTAAGGATCATCACATGCAACTCTATCGTATTATTGGTCCCCATGGGGAGAGGCTTAACCAATATTCCCACAATCTTCCCATCCCAATCTCGAACAATGCACCCATCCCCTGAGACTCTAGGGATTCCCCTTGTAGCACCATCGAAGTTAATTTTATACCAACCAACATCTGGGGGTTCCCAACACACTAACTTTCTATTCTCCTAAGTCTTGGTGTCACCATCCCCAACATAGGTAGGAATCTTCAAGCCATGCCAAGTCCTCCACACATTAGCATCCCACATTGTGAAGCTTTCTTTTTTGTAGCTATTACCTGATTTTTGCTTCCAGCTAAATTAGGTAACTTACTATTGTGTTTGTATTTAAAAAATTAAAAGATACATCATTTTTTTGCTAAATTTCATTATTGTGCATAAAGGAGATTGTCAAACAGATTGCATTATTCCAGTTTTGCAATTACATACAAATAAGAAAGAGAACCAACATGTATTGCAAATGTAATCTTTATTGATGATCATAAGTATATAATGCCCCTCACAAGCCGAGGGACTAACTACTCTAATGCTTATAAATAAAATACTATACCCTTATAGATAAAAGAAGGAAATGCACATAAAATGAAAAGGGACCTGTCATTGCCTGGTGGAATGATGAATCCCGTTAGCCTGTCCAGCATCATCTCGGTCTTCCCCGCTTGTCCTGCTTCCATTTGACACTCTCCTCGTTGCTCCTAGGTTTCCTGCATTTGAAAAAAGAGTGTTGTTAGAGCAATGAAAGGTCACTAATCAAAATATGTGCAAAAAATCCATAAATATGTAATCTAATGTCCATAAGCATCAAAATAGACAACATACCATAATTGTCCAAGAAAACAAGACAAGAGTAATCAAACACACCTATGATATGCTTTGTTTATCTAACTGGTTTATTCTTTGTGTAGATTTAGGATAGGTCTTGTTACTATTCTAATTCAACTGATTACAACATGTGGGGTAAAATGTGGCTCCCATGAGGGTTGAGCCCAACATGCTTCCCTCTGATGTTTTAAGAGGGATAGGAAATTGAGCAACTTGATCAAATCAATTATAAACATATCCTTGATGCATTAAATCAATATGGAATCACACCAGTTGATCAACTTTCATTATCAAATTCAAAAGATGCAACAATAAACAGAGATAGAGGTCCACAAAATGGAACAAGCAATGAGCCATGAGCATCCTTTGACAATGCATGCATGAAAAGAAAAACACAGTGACACAAGTGAGTAATTGAAATTACATTGCAAATCATCATTTCTTCTGACACAAGGCAGTCAAGTATGAAGGGAGCTATGGACAGAGCCAGAGCTCATCTCATCTGGTCATTCCCAATGTTTCTTTTTGTCTCCATCAGATCTCAATATAGAGCCATAAGATCATTTTTCCAGATAAGAGTATCATTTTAGAGGTTGTTATAAGTATTCATCCTAGTCATTGTCAAGTAACTGACAAGTCATCAAGGGGTAGTGAGGAAGTTTAGTTATAAGCTGCAATTTATATCTCAAAAGGTATGTTCTTTCATTTTATTACTTTAGATGCAACATTTATGAATGCCAGTCCCAACATCAAAGTTCTTTGAAAGAGAGTGAGTTTGGCACTGGTGATATAGGATCACAAACTCACAAGGAACATAGGTGGTATGTTTCCAGCCACAAGGATTTTCAAGAAGCATTCCATTCATAGAGTGTTCAATTTGCATTATTGTTGCAGTAGCATTGTTTGATGAATATGTATATGTTTGACGGTCATTTAAATCCAAAAACAAAAAATGTTGTCATGTATCATAAAGAAGAGCTATCAAAGGTAACAGAGCATGTGTGAAAAGCAACATAAATTGCCAATACTCTCATATTGATAGTCACTAAAGATGAGAAAGAAGATAGTGATTGCATTGAGGGTACATGTAGGAGTCATTAGGCTTTTATCTCAGTTTTGTAGAGGTATTACTTCCACTTGTTCAAAGATTGTGAACAAGCTTATGATTTTCCAAGATAAAAAATAGATGGAAGAACAATCATAAGAGGGTGCTTTAAAAGGATTGTGAGCTAAGGGCAATCAGGCCACTTTATGAAGTTCATAGTCATCATGAAACTCATAGGTTGCAGACCTGAAACTGAAGGTAGTCATAGCCAACTATGAAAGGAAAACACTGTGAGATGAATAAAGAAACATGACCACAAGACATAGGCTTGCTCCTATTGAAAAAATAGAATTTAAGTGAAGAAGCAAATTTTGTAATGAAGAGAAAAGTCTTCAATAAGGATCATAGCCATGTTTTGAGATCACAAGTGGACAGTGATCAAACTCATGTGAAAGTCAAAATCTTCACATTGCAATAGTCATCTCATGTAAAGGGTAAGAGAGTCTCACTTATTGATATTCAATAAGTACTCATCATTCAGGACAGTGAGTTGACTAGGGTCACTATAATAAATGATAAATACTTATGCAATGGAATACACTATGATAAAAAAATTACCTTGTTAAGAGAAAGCAACCACTATATAAATATCAAGAACAATGTTTCAAAGGTGAAGATGGGCATTACCCTCTCAAAAAACATTACAATCACCTTGCTATATATGTATAGTGATAATAAAAGATAGTTTGAGCCTCATAATTAATCATTATCGATGTAGACAACTAGTTGTCTAAAAGGCTTAAGTAACAATGAAAGGGTTTTTAGAGAAATCATAGTCAATTGCTAAGAAGGGGCAGGGGTAACTATGATGACCTTGTGAGGAAAGGTCGGTAAGGTCATATACATGTAAACTCTTATGGCCCCCTTTGTATCTATAGAGGAAAATCTCTCCTAATGAGCCATTTGTTTTAGCCAATCACTAGGGGTGAATGAAAGACAATGCTAGCAAGACTAATGCACAATATGACAGTAAAGGGGTGAGAACATTTGAAGCAACAATCATCTCCCTAGGGGTAGTCAAAGGAATTTGTATACATTGTAGGTATGACCAAGTCATGATAAACGAATGCCTATAGTCAGACACAAGGGATTGAATTGCACCATTTCTTGTGGTACTGATTAGACTTAAAGAACATGTATCTTTTGACATACATTTACCTCTTTTTTATGAGAGGCCTTCACCCACTGTTCAAACCTCAAAAAATGTCAGGACAATCCTTAAGATAAGTGGATTTATCAAGTCTCAATGATGTAAACCTAAAATGCATGATGAAATAGAGGAGAGTTTGCAAAGGAAAATCACTTAAAGTGAGATGCAGTCATCAAAAGGGTAGTGTTTTTCAAAGAAATGTAAAATGGTGCATGGAGGTTTTGACTCATACCCAACTGTGCAATGGCATTGAGTCATTTTTTAGACCATTTTTTATTCACAGGGCAACATGGTCTTATGGAACAGTCAACAGAGATAACTCTTGTATTAACTAACCACCTCTCATGAAATCTTATTCATATTACAATCTTGCACGGTTTGATCATAGCAAAGATGATTATGTCACTGACTAGTCGCCACCACATGGCATCATGAAAAAAAACAAAGATCCTCATATTTTTCACAAAATCAATAGAAAGAAAGGAGCAAAGCCCTTGATTTATCTACAAACATGATGAAGGGCCGGCCACAACATGCAAAATGAGTGTAGAGCTCGAGTTGAGCATGAAATACAGAAGCATGAATGTCACGAATATTGACAAAGATTACCCACAGTAAGAAAGACTGCCAAAAGAACAACATTCCCATTACATACAATAGAATAAAGAGCTCGAAATAGCTTTTTTATTCACAGGAAATGAGAAAAGATGCAAGATTTCATGCAAGGAGAGCTTACCCATGGAGGATGTTTCTAGAAAGCCTTCATTTTCAGCTTCAAAAACCCTCGACCTAGCTTGATCATGACAGCTGAGTGCAGAGTTCAAAGTTGAGAAATGCAAAAATGAAGAATGAAATGTGGAGTGTGGCCATGGGCTTGAATATTAGGGTTTTTACCCTAATCTTTAGCCGATATCTTAAGGTGATTTTTTCATCTTTATTTAAAAACATTTGCAATGAATTAATGTATAGGTACCATCCCCTTCTTGAGCCTTGGGAGTTTTTTTCCTTATATCACTTTGCTTAAGAGTCTTCCAAGACTTGGAGATTTTGTATTTTGATTTCCATATAGGCTGAATTATAACTTTCTTTTTTTACATATGCTATAAATGTAAAATATTTAGCTAAGTGAGGTGCTTATAAATCACTTAGTTTAATTGTTATTTGAATGCAAAATAGAAAGCGTTGGTTTTCAAGTTTCAACTCAAAGGGAGGTATGTTTGAGTCTTTATGACTAATTTGCAAGCATATAGGGAGAGGATATGGTTAGAGCCCCTTTATTCATTTTGCTTTCAATTTCAAATGTAAAACATTTAATTAAATGGAGCAATTATAAGCCATTTAACTAAATGCTGTTTTAAATGAAAAGTTGAAAAAAGACATGTGTTGATAGAGCGTGTGCTTTTAAGATTTAGTCAAAGGAGGTTTAGTTGAGTCATGTGCTTTGCAAACACACTAAAAGTGTGGGTTAGAGTAGTTTGAACAACATGTGGAGAATTTGAAATATTGACCAATATGTGGGATTGGTGAGTGGGTCATCTTTGACTGTTTTGGAGGGAATGAGACCATTTTGGAGGGAATGAGACCATTTTGGAGGCAATTTTGTCATGCTTTTGATATGGTTAGGTCAGACCTTGACTTTTCTACATTTTGGAGGGAGTTTGGAGTGATTTTAGAAGGTTTTTTTTGGCCTTTTTTGTTGCATCCGACGAGAACCTTCTAGATGGACTTGTGTGGGAGAGTTGTTTAAATTTTTGCTTAAGTAACTTCAATCTTGGTTATTAAAGCTAGTTCTTTCTTTCTAGTAGAGTGGTAGCTTGATTTTGGGAGTTATCTTTTCAGTAGGAGCAGTATTGTAACTCATAGATAAACTTGTATACTAGTGAGTACTTTGAATCAATGACATTGAATATTTTCCTTCTCATTTCATGTTTTACTGTGTGAAATTAATGGTTGATCAAATTACTTGTGAAATCTAGCTTTCCTTGTAGTTTTGTCTCATTGTTAAGCACCTGTTTAGAAGAAAAGTGTATTATTACAAGTTATAAGTTGTGTTAGTAAATGCAAAGTGCTTTTGGTTGTGAAATCTTTTCCTTCTAAGAGTGCAGCTGAAAATCCTTCTTATAAATTACTTATGCAAGAATGCATGTAAAAATGAGTTGTGTAAACTAGGATTTGTCACTGTTTTGAATGTGTGTAGGTTGTTTGCGGGTCTTTGTTAGTTTTCGGTGTATCACCCTTAGTAGTTTTCAGTTAATTTTCAATTTTCAAGTATACTTTTACTCTTTCCTCAAGAAATAATTAGTTTAGGTGACATCAAAAGGGGAGCCAACCCGTAATCTAGAGGTCTACTTTCATAATAGGATACCCACAACCTGAAAGTAGTCCCATGTTAGTCCAAATTTGCTGAGTTCTTTCACAACTTGGCAGAGGGGTGCAAATTTGGATGGCTAATAGTAGCATGGATATTTTATCCTCAAATTGACAACCTCTATGATTCTTGCCTCAAACTTATTTAATAGAAACTACTTTGAAATTTCCTTACCTTGGAAGAGGCACCTATTTCTTTCCTTCCATATCTTCAAAATCAACACCAAGGGACTTGTGATCTAGAGGCATTTAAACATTGCATTCTTGTGAAGGTATGGCTAACTACCAAGCATATCCAAAATTTTATTTGGAGATGTAGTTTTCCATTGTAGCTTGGTAGTTAGAAAATTCTAGTAGCTTAGTGAGAATGGGCAGTTAAGGAAGAGATGATCCCTAGTTTCCTCATTTTGTTTGCATAAGATACATCTAGCTAGACCTGTAAATCTCATTTTGGGTGAATCTATCAAATATAAGGACTCTACCTTAAGAAGCAACCCATGTAAACATTCCTGCCTTTGGGAGACAGTCTTTATTCCAACATAGGTTGATTGGTAGCCTAGAGAATTCCATGTTGTTTCCACTCAATTCTTTATATCCATCCTTCACGGTGTAATTCCCTATTGGAGAATAATTCCACCTTAGTTTATCCTAGTCTTGTCTAAAACAAATAGAACAACAACCCATAGTAGCTTCATAAGCCTCAACCGTCCTAATTTCCAAACCAAGAGCTCTTATACTTTTCCATTGATGAGTGAAGCTACCATTTTCCATTATAATTGTCATGTGATCCCCAACCTCATCTCCCCATAGCTATTTTTTGATGATCTGTACTTGCTCCAAATCAACTCTATTGGCAAGTTTCTAGTGTCCTTCTCAGGAGTCTTCCCAAAATAATACAATGTGCCCATCCTTGATTTCCCATGTCAAGTGCTTAAGAATCAAGTCCCTACTACTTCTAATAAAGTTCCATGTCCTTGAGCCACTTGGAAGTGTATGCATATTTAAAATGCTATTGTCCTCTTCATCCAAGTATTTTTCTTTTAGAATTTTGACCCACTTGAGATCTTGATTTGTATGTATTGACCATACCAGTTTTTCTCCCAAAGCCTTATTCTATAGAAGTGATCCGATGGATATTTTCAGTGGAATTTGAAGTGTCCCCAAATCTCCATATTTAAGCACCATCAGAAAGATCTCAGCATCCTGATTCCAACGCAACTCGAACAGAGCGAAAAGGAGTCCGTTTGCACAAGTTATGGCCAGTCAAAGGCAGGGTCAAACTAGGATCAGAGGGCGTCAGGAAAGTGAAAAAAATGATCATCTCAAAAATCAACGGAACCGGCGTCATCGTGAAGAGCTCATCGAGATGATTCTGAGGGCGTTCGTTTCATCGAAATCTGCTGTCGTATGCTCAAGATACAGCTGGTCAAAGTTTCGAGTTGACTTTTGAGGTGACTATACAGATGATGACGTCAGCAGATCGTCCGTACCATACGGAATCCACATGGATGAATACATGCGAGACACGTGGCAGTTGAGTCATCCGTACGGAACCAATTAGGTGGTGACACGTGTCCTTTCCGTATAGTCATACACACAGTCAGCATACGTGGTAGGTACAGTCATCTGAGTCATCGGCCACGTCAGCATGTGCCACATCAACATCTTCAGCGAATCACGTTCTGCCACGTGGCACCTCCTCGGCAAGCCACATGGCCTCACAATTTCCTCTGGCAGATTCAAGGTTGTTCTTTTTGTTAAAAGGTATGTTAGGGGGATTTGAACCCCTAACCATCCATGCGCTAGAAATCCGGGCAGCCACTAGACCATGCGCCAGTTTGTTAACTATATATGGCAATGGGTGTTTTTTGTTATAAAGTGGTTGGAAATTGTTTTTCTAAAAATAGGCAGATGGGATTCAACCCTCCAACCACCGGTCACCCAAAACTATAGTCTACCAACAGACCACCGAAACTTCTTGACATTTTTATGTCATCGGTTGTTTTTGTTGAATATTTCTCAACCGAATGCCTTAAAATTAAACAAATTCCCTCCAAACAATAAAATAATCTAACTTCCTAAGGATTAAATAGAAATCCCTTGTAACAACAAAAGCTCGAAAAGAATAAATTGAAGGGCTTAGATTAATTGTAGGGGTTAATTAGGATTATTAATAATCCTAAATGTAAATAAGGAAGATTAGTGAAGATTTATTATGTAAATGGGGAATTATGTGAGATTTGGGAATATATTGTAAATCAATTGGTTAAAGGCCAAATTGAGTAATATTTTTTTGTATAAAAGGGATGTAAGGGTGAGAGTTGAGTTAAGTGATTTTGATGTGAAACTCAGATTTTTTCAAGTTGAGAGAAACAGTGTCGGGTGATACGAAGAAAGGAGATCTTTGAGTCATTCTTGTACGTCGGAGTTTTGTTATGCTACCGAAGTGCTCGAAGGAATGGTCTTGGTGCATTTGTAACTGAATTTCAGAGATTAATCAGATCGGTCATTCTCTATTGGAGCCAACCCGGAGACGTAGTCACGTTTGTGATGAACTCCGTAATCAAACTCTGTTTGCATCTCTCTCTTTCTTTCTCTCACTTTCTTTCATTCTGTTGTTATCACCTTGTCATTTTAATTATTGTAATTATTTCCATGAGTTAATTTTGTTCTAATTAACTTGGATAAATCTTTGTAAAAGTTAAGCATTTCAATTCTGCAAATAGTCTAGATCCTATACAGATCAAGAAGAAAGCTCTTTAAACCTGCACCATCCACCTCTCTCTGCTCACATATCTGCTTCCACTTGACCAAGAGGTATTTTTTTGTTCAAAATCGCCTTTCCAAAATAAATTCTTCATTTTCTAGTTGAGTTCTTTGTTGGAAGCGGTAGATAAGGGGAGACATGACAACATGTATATTAGGATTACAGTGATTACTGACTTTAGCATAGTGAGCCTTTCGACCCAAGAGATCCACCTGTACTTCCAAGATGTTAGCTTGCTTTTTACCTTATTGACAAAGGGGTCCCATAACTTACCTGGCTGCAATCCATTTGCAAGTGGTAGCCCCAAATACTTGCAAGGAAGTTTGCTCTTTCCAAATTTTAACATTCTTAAAATTTTAACTTCTCTACCTACATTTGTGATGAAAAATAATACTTTTGACTTTGATTTACTTACTTCTTGTCTCAAGGATAACGAATATTGATCCAAAATATTTTTGAAACTTCTTGCCTCACCCTCCTGAGCTGAACCAAACAACATTGTGTCACCAACAAATTGTTGATGAGTGATCTCTAGCATTCCTCAAGTTATCTGGATCCCAACCACATGACCATCGTGCCAAGCCTTGGAACAAGATCTCCTAAGGGCTTCAACCATGATTATAAATAGGAAGGGGGACAAAGGGTCCTTTTTTCTAAGGCCTCAAGAAGCATTGAAGAAACCTTTTGGTGAGTTGTTTTAAAGAACCAAATATCTAGGGAAAGCGATCCATTCAAAGATCCAGCCAGATCCAAACTTTATGGAAACCAAATTATTCCAAGAATTTGAACAAGAATCTCCAATTTACCTTGTCATAAGCTTTTCTAATGTCTAGCTTTATTAGCATTGATTGTTTTTTTATCTTTTTGAATTGATTGAATAGCTTCTTGGGTGATTATAACCCCATCCAAAATTGATTTTCCTAAGACAAAATATGTTTGCTCTTTCAAAATTATGTTTGATAGTATCATCTTCACTCCATTAGCCATAATTTTGGATAATATCTTATAAAGTGTGTTACAAAGTGCAATTGGCTTGTATTCTTCAAGAGACTCTAGCTTCTCCTTCTTTAGAATGAGAGTAATGAATGATGAGACAAAAAAAATGTCTCATCTATTATCCAAATAAATTTTTTTATTTTGGTTAATTATGAAGTTTATCAAGATTGAGCATGATGAGGAAAGTAAGAGATTTTCAATTGTAGTAGTCAAAGATTTCATCACATATTGAAAATTATGATCTAGGTTCTTGATATTTTTGGGTATAAATTAGGAGAAAAAAGGATGGAAAAATCCATTAAATTTAACAAAAGCCCAGTTTGTGGTTTGAGAGAAAACTTCACCAGTTCAATGCTCTAAAAATCTGCTTACATGCTCCGGAATTTCTGGAGCTAAAAATTAGGCACCCAAAAATTGTCAAAAATGTAGTCTCAGTAAAACAATGATACCTCCCTCGTTTCTTAATGAAATTTAAAAATTCAAAATCTTCTAGAAAGTAGATTGGAAGGGCTAAAAACCCTTTTGAGCATTTGGTGTGATTTGCATCAAGAAAGGAGCAATACATGACAAAAGATGACTGAGATAAAGGTGGCGAAATTAAAGGCAACTACTCTGGAATGTTCCAAGTTTAATGAATGACCCCTCCAAAATAGGATATTGGATCCACATGCTTAGTGGATTGGTTGGGTAGTTATGGAATATTAATTCTATAAATACAATGTAATAAGTTGATCAAAAGGGAGGGGGATTAGAAAGACTTGTTTTGGCCTTAGGAAATAGGATAGTTTTAGTTTCATTTTCAGAAATGTATTTCCAACTTTTTAGAGTAAATTTGAATTCAAGCAAGCTTCTCATTTCTAACAAGCTTTTTATTTCTAGAAATATTTTCATTTTTAGCAAAGTGTGAAGTAATTTATCATTTTTAATTCATGCAAGTGTGTCTTATATTAGTTTCCCTTCATGCAACTTTCCTTTTATACAAGTGTGCTCCAGAATAGGTTTGATTTTTTGCAAGTTTGATTGTAGAATAGAATGTCAAGCAAATTTTCTCCATTTCTCTTTTGCATACAACCATGGACACCACCTTGGATTGATAAGTTAAATGATGAGGATTACAACAACCCCATCATTTTTGGTTCCATTGTTAGGGATAGGTGTCATTAGGGAATAAGGAAAACTAGTTTGATAGTCTTTTAGATTTAGAAGTTCCTTAAGAAATATTTGTCTCTCAAAACCCCCTCAAAATATTAGCTCTAAAGAGAAACCCCCTATCTATTTCAAGATATCCTTAGTTGGAGGACCATCACTCCAAGTCCTAGCAAAGGATATTTCTTTAAGGAAAGAATTGATGGATTATTGCTTGCAAGAGGTGTAAAATACAATGAAGAGATATTATCTTCATTAAAAAAGTTTGCAAAAAAAAAACTTAATTGGAGACCTTCAAAGTCCAAGAATGGTTGCCCAATCAGATTTTTGAAGTCCAAAGAGGGCTGCCCAATTAGAGATTTGAAGAACAAAGAGTTGTTTCCAGTCATGCATGCAACAAATCAGAAGGAAGGATTGCAAGATCTCTCCAATCAACCCATGTATTTTCCGGAATCAGGAATCATGGAGAAGGTTTCCACTTTAAAGAAAGGCGAAACATTGAGTTTCAAAAATTTTGTCATCTTCTTTTCATTCTCTTCTCTCAAGAATTTTAATGCATGGAAAAATATTTTGAGAAAGGGAAGATACTTTTCACAACCAGTTAATGGTTTTGTATAACCCCTCTACATCATTAAGTGGAGTAGGGTAGGTTTTATTTTTCTACAAATAAGTGTTCTACACAAGCTATTTCCTCTTTTCAAAGGTTGTAAAAATGCACTTTTCTATAAAAGTTGCTACTCTCAAAATCTGCTGCAAATATTTTGGCATTATGAATGACTGGTTATTGCAACTTTGGGATCTAGTTTTAGTACTAGAACTTCAATAATATGGAAGAAAAAATATTGATGGAGAGATTTGAATTGCTATTCAATGTGAAGGATCAAGTTGCAGCTCTCAAAAGTTAAAGAAATTCTTTGCATGCAACATGGAGAAAGTTACTAAAAAAATGAATTTTAAAGGCTCATTATGAGTTGCAAAGGGACTTGCAACATTGTAGGTGTGGGGGAGATGATGAGACGAAAAAAATGTCTCATCTATTATCCAAATAAAAACATGTATTTTGGTTAATTATGAAGTTTATCAAGACTGAGCATGATGAGGAAAAGTAATAGATTTTCAATTGCAACAATCAAAGATTTCATCATATCTTGAAAATTACTATCTGGGTTCTTGAAATTTTTGGACATAAATTAGGAGACAAAGGGACATAAAAACCTTTTAAATTTCACAAAAAACTAGTTCATGGTTTGATAGAAAACTTCACCAATCCGATGCTCCAAAAATATGCTTCCATGCTCCAGAATTTCCTGAGCTAAAAATCAGGTGCACAAAAATTGTCAAAAATGCAGTCTCAGTAAAATAGTGATATCTCCCTTATTTCTCAATGAAATTTAAAAATTCAAAATTTTCTAGAAAGTAGATTGGAAGGGCTAAATACCCTTTTGAGCATTTAGTGCGATTTTCATCAAGGAAGGAGCATTATGTGACAAATGATGACTGAGATAAAGGTGGCGAGATTAAAGGCAACTACTCCGAAATGTTCCAAGTTTAATGAACAACCCCTCCAAAATAGGTTATTGGATCCACATTCTTAGTGGATTGGTTGGGTAGTTATGGAATATGAATTCTATAAATACAATGTAATAATTTGATCAAAATGGAGGGGGATTAGAAAGACTTGTTTTGGCCTAAGGAAATAGGATAGTTTTAGTTTCATTTCCAGAAATGCATTTCCAACTTTTTAGAGTAAAATTGAATTCAAGCAAGCTTCTCATTTCCAGCAAGCTTTTTATTTCCAGCAAGCTTTTCATTTTCAACAAACTGTGAAGTAATTTAGCATTTTTAATTCATGCAAGTGTGTCTTATATTAGTTTCCCTTCATGCAACTTTCCTTTTATGCAAGTGTGCTCCATAATAGGTTTTATTTTTTGCAAATTTGATTGTAGAATAGACTGTCAAGCAAGTTTTCTCCATTTCTCTTTTGCATACAACCATGGATACCGCCTTGGATTGATAAGTTAAATGATGAGGATTACAACGACCCCATCAATGAAGGTATTGTTTACCTCCCTAAGGACCCTGCTTGAGCATTTGGAATCTTCAATAGCCTCAGCCACATCCTTGCTAAATATATCCCAAAATTTCTAAAAGAAAGCAGTAGGGAACCCATCAGGGCCAGGGGATTTTTCAGGTTGTAGTTGGAAAAGGGCCTCATTTACTTCTTTCTTTGTGAATTTATTGGTCAACATTTTGTTTTGAGCTTCGAATACAAGCCTAGGAATGTAATCAAGAAATTGTTGTTGCTCACCCAATTTGGAACTGATCCAATCATTTAGAAGGATTAGAAAATACTTAATTGTAGTAGCTTTGACATCTTTTACCTTATCTAAAATTCTCCCATCGAAAGACTTGATACTTGCAATCTTGTTGATTTCCCTTCTCACTTTTGTGGAATTATGGAAGAACTTTGTATTTTTGTCTCCCACTTTCAACCATAACTCTTTGGACTTCTACCTCCAGAAGATCTCTTCCTTGGCCAAAATGTCTCCCATTTTATTCAAAAGATATTTTTCTTGATTGAAGCTATCGATATTCATTACATCGTTTAGCACTTTTTTGTTTAGGGCCATCAGGGCCTCTTCCATTTTCCTCTTTTCTTCAAAAATGTTCTTGAAACACTCCCTATTCCATTTTTTCAAGTTTTATTTGACCAGCTTCAATTTGGTCACTACATTGAACATTTTGGAGCCACTAGGATTGCACTCCAACCACCACTTCCTTATTAGATCCATAAAATGTGGATCTCTGGACTAGATGTTTTCAAACTTGAAAGGGCACCTGATTAGTTTTCTTTCCCTAATTATCTCCAAACAAACAAAGAAATGATTAGAGCCAAAGGCTAGAATGACCTTACTCTCCAAACTAAAAGGAAAGTGACTCATATCACCATTGAATGACCTATCCAATTTCTTTGCAATGCTACAAAAACCTTTTCGCCTATTTGTCCAGGTGTAATTACCATTCCCCATTTGTATTTCTATTAGCATGTTTCTTTCAACAAAGTTTTCAAAATTAATTTGGGACTGCAACTTCTTCCTAACACCACCCTTCTTATCTTATGCCCTTATAATGGCATTAAAGTCCCCCCCCCAAGTAGAAAAAAATCAAAAGCAGGATTGTTTCAAACTATATCTAGCTCACTCCATGTTTCTCTTTTTTGGATGCAGGTAATTGGACCATATACATTAATCAACAATAAACAAAAATTAGATGCAAGCCTCCTTACCTTACTTGCAAGCCAACACTTGTTGGATGCCACTTCTACCAACACATTTTGTGGTCTCCACATGGTTAGGAGGCTACCTGAGGGTCAACTAAATTAATCCCACACATTTTCCACATCTTTATGCTTTTGGAAAAGTGCTCGTTTTCCTGTTCACGTAATTTTGTTTCATATAGTAAATATATATTTTCCTGGAAGGATTCCACTTGGTGCCTAAAGAGGAAATTTTGGTTAGGGGATTTTAAGCCCCTTACATTCCAAGTTATGATTTTCATTTTTGTTTAGGAAGGGGCCCACCCTTCCCTACTTTCAACATCTCACTAATCTTTAGTTGTCTACTAGCCTCACCTTCCATTTGAGTTTCGCCTGATTGGGAATTCAACCTCTTTTCTTATTCGCTCCACAATCTAGAGAGAGCTTAGTTGCTTCCTTCTAACAAATTACCAAATCATTAGTTCCCAATTGCTCAGAAGGAATGACATTAATTCACTTATTTGATTTTGGAGAAACATCATCTACATTTGGTTCTTGACACGCTTCTACTAACTTTGGGCCATCTATCCAATCCTCAACCAAACCATCAGTTTCTAGGTTGAGTGAACCACTCTTGGATACTTTTGCTAATTTTTCTAATTCATATCCTACTTCTATTAAAGAGTTGAGATCATCCTCATTTATATTCGAGCTGATCAAATCTAGAGATTTCGATATTTTCATATCCAATTCTTTCCTATGGTCCAAAAATTCATCCTTTTGTTCCATGGTATCATTGTCTTTTCCATTATGATAGGTTCTTCCACCTCGACCTCTGGGCCCTCATTTACTAGTTTCTCTATTGAATTCACCTTAAAGGAGCCAGAGGCGCAATCATTAGCTGAATGTTGCATCAAAATCTCCATGCTTTCATTAATTGACACATCTATAGATTATCTCTAACCTAATGTCTTAATTAGGGGATTATTAGAACATAGATTTGGAGTCATAGTTTGTAACCAATTTCCCCACTTAGTGAAGAGCTCGATCTCTCTCCAATGTGAGCTATTAGGGGTGTTTTCTACATGCAACCTAACATAGGTTCTTATCCCATCCTCACAGAGTCTTTCTTCATCACATATGAATTTTCCCAAGTGATCTTTGATGTCTTCCAGAATGCTAGGTTCCCAAAACTTGAAGGGAAGGTTAGCAAGCTTGAACTAGTATTGTAATTTTTCCATGTTGTGATGAAGGGGGTTCAATCCTACCTCCCATCTGTCATAACCCAATTTTATTGTATATTTATCATAATATGAAAAATTGAACTATTGAAGAAATTCAATTAAATATTAAATGGAAATTTTGGAATTTTCAAAAAATGAATGAAAGAAGTTGACTGATGTTGACTTTGTGAACTTTTGGAAATTGTTTTTATATGTTACCAATAATTTGAATATTACTAATCAATCTGCAAGTGCAAGTGTGTGTAGTTGTAGGGCAACAGGTTGAAGGATGAGAACACAGTTGAAGTAGGATTTTTTATCCAGATCGAATTGTAAGCTAGTTGGAATTTGGGTATACAAACCACAAATGACATGATGACTTGCATTTGAATTGATTTACATATATAAGAGAATAAAATTTTCCTAATTTGAATTGTTTCAGTGCCTGAAAATGAATGGTTTGTAGATGAAATTGTCTATTCAAACTTTGTGATTTGAAGGAAATGAAAGTGAGCATTGTAAAGAAAATTGTTTTCTTTAGTGTATATATATATACATATACATATACATATACATATACATATACATATAAAGATGCTCAAAATGAAAATTCAAGTTCCTTACTTTAAATGATAATGTACGGAACCTATAAGCCATTCTAGAACAAAGAACTTGTATATGAATGCATATATAAATATATATATATATATATACATACATACATACATACATACATACATATATATATATATAAATATATATAGATATATATATATATATATAAATATATATATATATATATATACACATTATTCAAATACTTGGTAAATGTGAATGAAATCATTTAAATGCATATAGCTATAAAAATATATTAGTATATATATGTATATATATGATACATATATATATACATACATATACATACGTACATATATATATTGTGGACACGGAAAAAGTAACCCTTCTACTTTTTCTCCTGTTTAGCCCTTTCTAGTGATTTTTACTTAATATTACCTTGACTTAATGTGATTAACATGTCCACATTAGGTCTTGGACCCTAGCAAAATGAATAAAATTCATGTCTTGTAAAGGTGTTGTGAATCACTTTCACACTTTTCTAGAATTTCACTAAGTATTTAAGTCTAATGGACCTATTTTTCCCTTAAATCATATTTTAAAATATATCTAATTGCATCCTCACATTGGATGTTGTGCCTTTCTAGGCTATATGGACCTCATTTTAGTGTTGTAAAGTGTATTTAATCACACTTTCACATTAAATTATGTGCCCCAATCCCTAATTACTCTTTATATCATCATTAATAGGTCCCTATAACCTCATATTGTGCATCTTGAGGCTTAATTTGATTTAATACCCGATTAGAAAAACTTAGAAGACTAATTTCTTTATTTCCCGACATTCCAAGTAGTAAAGAGCCCCTGTGGGACCCATTCACCATTATGGGTTAATCAATCCCATCTAGGTGGGACCCATTCACCCTTGATGGCAAATGACTCCTATTTGAGCTATTTTTGGGGTTTGAGCGGGAAAAATTTGGTTTTAAGTTTAATTTTCTTCCTGTCGGCCTTGGTGATCAAATTAATAGGTAAATTAGATGGATTACCTATAAATTCAATCTTTTAAACCCTAATTCAGACACCTGATCATTCATCCACCATTCATTATCTTTTTCAAGTCAAGCAAGCTAGGGTTAGGTCATTTAGGGAGCATTCAAGATCATTTTTTAGAAATTCTGAAAGGGAAGATTCTTCATCCATTGCTGCAAAAATTCAAGATATTTCATCATGGAAAGTCTCTAGCTCCATTGTTTCATACTTAATCATGCTATTTCTTTATTTTGGTTTAATTACCTAAAAAGGGGTTTGACCAAGACAAACCCCCATGCCCTAACATTCAACATTTCTCTTTCTCCTTGTGTGTTTGTAGATTTAGATATCTTGAAGGCTTAGAGATCATTAAAGATTAAGCTACAAAGTTGTTGAAGACATCTCCTTGTTTACTAAGTTAAAATATCCAAAAAAAGTCACTTACAGTGCCAAAAATCAAAGTTTTAGAAGCAGACATTTGTTAGGAACTGAAGTGCAGACTGAGGGATTATGCTTCCACTTTTGAATTTTCATAAATTTAGAAGTGGAATCATTCACGATCAGTGGTGAATGAGTCCCACTACTAGGCCTCGAAAGTGTTTTCTATAGTTTTGGATACCGATTTGTCTGAAACGGGCTTCAAAATAGTTTCCCAGATTTGGGGCTAATTCGCCCAAAATGGCGAATGAATCCCAGTAGGATAAATTTTTAGGATCAACAAAATTTCAGAAGTCATTTCCACTCTCCATCAAG
The DNA here is from genome assembly GCA_007258455.2 of Sequoia sempervirens. Classification (NCBI taxonomy): domain Eukaryota; kingdom Viridiplantae; phylum Streptophyta; class Pinopsida; order Cupressales; family Cupressaceae; genus Sequoia; species Sequoia sempervirens. The sequence continues at coordinate 465,525,854 of VDFB02281492.1, forward strand.
TTCTCAGGTGCACACATTTAGTTTTATAGCTTTATGTTTTGTTTCATGATCATTTCTAGGTCATTCTCTAGGTCTTTTTGCATTTCACAATGTGTTTTCAAACATATTGCATTTATTTAGTTTTCATTTAATAATCAACATCTTTTATCCATTATTTGCATTTAGATCATCTCATCTAAGCATATTTCATTCAATTTAAATTAATCTTGAGTGTGAACATAGCCAGTTTTTACCCTATTCCTTTCCTTTTTGGTGAAAAACCCTAGAAGTGAAAGAGAACATTAGGGTACCAAAACCCATGTTTACATTTTGGTGAACCTACTTTTCAAATAATTTCTTGTCTTATTTGGAGTCCATCATCATCCTATAATTAACATTTCATTGCATTTTTCATTAGTTACATCACATTCTAGGGTTTCAAATTTTGCATTGGTGAAAGTGCATATAGGTTGCATTTTTACATCTTAAATTATTAAAAATTTCTAAAATTCTACATTTTCATATTAGTTCTACATCATACAACACATAATGCATCAAAATCAATCAAAAAGATCTTAAAATTCTAAAAAATTCCCCACTGGGACTCATTTTCCACCTTGGGCGAATTAGTCCCTTTTCACCCTTGAAACTGCCTTTTACAGAGTTGAAAACCCTATTTTTAAGCTTTTGTTGGCTGCCACTACCTATCTGTATCAATCAGTTGAGTTTCTATAACATGCATTTCATTAGATCTAGCTTAAATGAGCTCATTCCATTCATGGTTTAATTTCAAATTCACATTGTTACATAGCATAATCAGTCAATTGTCATCCTTAAATATCTAACACATTGCATTTTCCTTTTGCATGTTTTCTTTAGCATAGTTACAATTCAAATTTGTAGAATAATCATTACCTCATGTTTTCATTACAAAAATCTATAGTTATCATATTTCATGTTCTTCTTTTAGATCTTATTGCATGTTGTAAGCAAGTTTTGTTAGGTGCATATGAATATGAAGTACTTTCCCCTCTCTTTTTGTTTGTCATTGATCCCTCTCCTAGTATCCCTTCTATGAGTAAGGTTTGTATAGTGAATGAAACCTTGGATAATCATAACAATCACATTTGTTCTTCTCCTGATATCTCTCCTACTTATGAAGCTGATATTATAGTGTTAGGAGAACCAATTGATGAGAGTTTTGAAAACCCAAGTTGTTTCTCTCCTCTTACCTCTCCTATTAGACAAAACCTTACTAAAAAAGTGGACATCACAATAAGTAATCATGACGATCACACAACACAACAAGAAGATGAGATCATAGAAAAATTTCTAGACATTACCTTACCTAATCTCCATAATCATGATAATCAAACTTTTTCTTCTTCTAATATCCCTCCTCCATGCCAAGAGGATAGGTTGGTTTTAGAAGATATACTTGTTAAAAGTCATGAGAATATTATCCCTCCCTTTCCTAATGTTCCTATCCTATGGGAAGATCTATTTGGTAAACATGAAAAAAATAGCGGTCCTTCTCTTAATGCCTCCCCTATTTGTGATGAAGCCACTTTACAAACTCCAACCATGGATGAACACATTACAAGCTCTCCTTCTAGGGTAAATAGTCTGAAACAAGTGAATGCGACCTTAGGGAAATATGATAATAAAATAGACTCTTCTCCTCATCTCCCCATTATTGATCAAAAAGAAAATTCAACCATTGATAACTCCCTTGCAATGAAGTCATTTTAGAAGAACCAACCATTGAATGTCAAGAACATATGGTTTGCAGTTCTTCTCACAACACTCCTCTTAGGGAGGATATTATGGTGCAACAAAACAAAGCATTGAAAATAATAATATTATGCCCTTAAACAAAGAGGAAAAGCCCATGTTAGACTCTCATTCACCAAGGGATGTTAATATTATTCAACCTCAACTCATCCTTTACCCCCCTTCACACAAATTTGTTGTGCCCTCAGCATACATGCCTTGTTCGGAATGGGGACCCTCTCTTTCCTTTGCCTCATCAAGTTGTTTTGTTGCCGTCTCATTTTGCGTCCCCCCTTGTTTGGTGTCCAAAGGGTCAGTGAACCTAAAAAGAGTCATCTCAAATCGACCATGTTTCACCCCCTCAAATTTCCTAAGTCTTAAGCCTTTGCAGAACTCCCTTGGCAGTTTGCCTTTGCCTTTCAAACTAACATCCTTGAATCCCTATGGGTCTGCCTTTGCGGGATGCCCCTTGTAGATTTCCCTATTGTTTTCACCATCCCAAATGACCGACGGATTGCATCCTTCAATAGCCCAGGACCCGCCTCTCTGGTCACCATTCCATCGCTTCACCAATGGCTAAGTCCCAACAATCGTTCGCCCTCTGGACACCATCCCTCCCACAATTGCTTTTGAAACCTGACCATTTACCAACTCCTTGACTTGTCGTACCTGCATTAAATAGGAGCATTAAGTGCGCTTAAATCTATATATAACTTGAAATTAGGGGTCATTTTCACCTGTCAAATTTAATCGGAGCCATTCAAAGAGCCCTGCAATCGCCGCCGCCGCACACGTTGATCCAGTCTGTCGATTCTGAGCCTTCGATTGCTGCTAGTTCATCCTGCTTCATCGAATTTCACAAGTTGGTTGGCTACCACACTCTTCATTTTAAGTTTTCCATCATTTCTTCCAAAATCTGTTAAAATCTTTAAAGGAAAACCACAAATATACCTAGAATAAACTCTGGCGCACAAAACCCATAAAGAAAAAATTTGATAAACCTTCAAAATTGGTAATGGGAGGCCTTCGAAACTTCAACTTCCTGTGGCTGTTCTTATGACAGGGCATTCGCTCGTCGCAGGGTTGCAATCACACCTTGGCCATCAACCTGCCTTTGAAACCATCAAATGACTTTAAATGACATCCATGGTCATTGGGTCTGCTATCATGGGAATCCCCTTCAACATAGCTGTCTTACACGAAAATCCATGAACAAAAGACAAGGGTCCATCTCCTCACTTGAGTCCTCCTTCACGGGCTTCCATCCACAAAACAACCCTTGAGCTTCGTCATTTTCAACGACCTTTGTAATCCATCGTTGTGCCCATTGGGCCCTAGCTTCGCTATAGATGATTAAATCTAAAATGAAGTAATCATTCCTCATGGGCTATCTTTCACGAATTTCTGCAAGCCATTTTCCGTTGCAAACATCTAACTCAAAACAACAAAAAATATAAGTCCTTCTGCCACCTAGAACCTGGTTTTCTCATTGTCGTCAAACTCTCCAAGCAACTAACGAAGTAAACATTGGGGCTCCATCCTCGTTTGGACCCGGTCTCGTGGGTTTCCCCTGTCAAACCACCGTCCAAATTTTTTCGTCGCAAATGGCTATCACTGATTGTCCATCCGCATTGGCTGACCTACAATAGACTTTAATGTTAAACCAACCTGACCAACATACCCTAGACTCATGGGGCCCGCTGGGCAGAATTCCACCTACAGGTTTTCATCCTGATGATGTCGTCTCCTATGACTTTTGAGCGACTGCCCTCCACCCTCCGGCTCCTGACTCCCTCGCAGCCATCAAGTGAAAATGTTAAAAAGTTCCAAGTGGTTAGCATTCGGCAGGTCATCCCCCGTGGACCTTCGTCATTGGGACTCCGTCCTGTCCTAGCTGTTATGAAAGGGAAAACTGCCTCTATCCTTCCGTTGCTTGGAGCTTGACCTCTCATTTTTTTATGAGCTTCCCCAAGTGAAATAAAAAAAAACATGAAAGCCAAGCCCTTGGTTGGACTCGATTCCTTAGGTGGCTCCCATTGGACCTCCATGTGGCATCTATCATTTCAAACAGAAATCACCTCGCGGACATCCACCTCCTCTGACCCGAAATACCTAAAATACCAATGAGTTATGCTACCGTCTTCCGAACCCACAGGTCTCGCCAGTTGGAGCACCACCCCAGGATGCCATCTCACCAGAGCCTTTTCAAACGACAAACCTCAAACGGCCAATCCTCCTCTTGGTTCTGACTACTCAAAAGATGATTCAAATTCCCTCCAAACCTTAAACTAAATTTGACCCACATGTTAAAATAGGGCACTTCCCTTAGTGGACTCCTCAAAGTGGCCAAATTTGAAGGCGGGTTGGGACAGGCAAGCCGTCGTGCCTTGATTTCTGTCCCTCCTGCAACAACTCTAAAATGACTGTCAGCCCAGGGAAGTTCGTGCCCCTGGGCCCACATGCCCATAACTCCCCAAACAAGCTACTAATCATGATCTGAAAGGAATGTTATGATCTTTGAATGATGGTTACTAGATCTAATGATGTTATGCAGAGATTGGACTAACGCTCCCATGTTTTCATGCTTGGTTGTGCTCACCTCTCTTTTATCTGCAGGATATATGGATTCAGATGCAGGACCCTTAGGAGAGGCTATGGATAAAGAAAAAGGAAAGAAAACTAAGGCACCCCATGGAAAAGAAGATGAGGACCAGATGGAGTATCTGTTCCAAGGGGAACCCATGAAATTCAAAGTCACTTCAACCTAGAAGGAGGTCAGTAACACAAACATCAGACATATAGACATCGATGAATTCAAGTAGAGAGTCTGAATCAGACCTAAAACAAAGAATGCACAAAATATCAGAAGCAGTGGGATGGCTAAAGCTACGGGCTTTCCTCCTACCCTCGTCGCTCCCAAGCTTGTTATGGCTTGCAGGGAGGCCTATCAAGAGGAAACTAGAACCATTTTAATAGAGATGGAAATGTGTTGGCTGACATGTCTGCTAAGGAAATAACAAGGAATTTTCATATCCCTACCTTCGGGGAGATGGAACTGTCAACCATGAGTGATGGAAAGGCTATGTTGAAGAAAGATCCCCTTAAATGTAAAAGACTTATTAATCAATACTAGTTGAAGGAAAAGAGGGGCAGTGCCGCAAAGGTTCCCTAGGAGCTCTTTCATAATGACTTTTAAGAAGACTACCATGATTTGGTGACCCTACTAAGCAGAGTAACGAGCCTTCCTACTGTTGCTTACTTCCAAGAATGGATGCTATAATTTTTTGAAGAGATTCTCCATGGAGAAACCAAGTTCTATTGGGCAGGGATAATCAGTGACCACTTCCATGAGCAATTTGTGGTTGTAAAGAAAACCTCCAAGTTTTACATGACATCCTACTTGGTCTATTCACTAGCTGAACAAGTGCAATACAGAGGTTTGTTTAGAGCTTCAGATGAGGAACCGGGCAGGGAGCTAAAAGTTTATGATAAATACCCTCAATTACAATTCATAAACTTCAAGAGGGATTACTGCAGGGTCAATGATGCTTTCATAGGTCATATCATCAGATTGCTAGGGGGTTACTTCAAGAGGAGAATCTCCCAAAGTGCCAGTGCATTTCTGAAGTACTTTTCCTTTATATTCATCCAGTATCCGAAGCTCACATATATTCATGCAAAAGGATTTTTAGAAAGACCCTACAAGTTGCCCCAATATCCCAATGATCGAATAATACTATTAGAGCTCTCTCGGGAGCTATGACATGTGCACACCCTTTTAAGTAGCAAACATAGGGTAGGTATTCCTTATACCCTTTCCTTCGGTTAAGGGCTATACGAACTCCATACCTCTCAGTGTGCCAACAATTCAGAGAAGGAACTGGTAGAATACCATTTTAGAGTTCACACTACTTGGCCACAGACGGATCCCTATGGCCATCTCAAGAAGGCACTTGGACCTGAATATGACCATGTACATAGTGTCAAGGATTTTTGGGATAATTGAAAAGATGATAATGAGGTACGAATGAGGCACCATATGTGGATGACCACATATTTCGTAAAGAGGGTCAATCTATTCCCCATACCGGATCAGGTAGAAGAAGATGAAAATACAGTGATAGATCCTCAATACAACACAGTTTCCAATCTCTTGCTGCCATTGATCGACGGGGATGAATAGGAGGTTGACGACCTCAACATTCTAACCAAGCCTGCCGAGGCTCAAACAAAAGAGTGGATTAATGAGCGAATTGCCCAACTGAAATAGCAAGGGGTCACTTTGACCTATGAAGGGCTCAAGAATGAGCCAACAATCAAAATAGATAGTGGGACATTTGCTGCCCCATCAGGAGAGACTTCAAAATCTCCTTCGTCCACTAGATCAAGGAAGAGAAAAGAGGGTACTGAGGGAGAGGAAATGGAGGTTGAGCAACCGAAATCTCCACCTATTGCCTCCACTACTACAGCCCCTCCGCCTACTTCTTAGGCAATGGTAGCTACTTCCCCGTCTGCAGTGGACATCTCGATCCACCTTGCCTCTTCTCCACCCACCGTGCAGGTTGTGACCACTAACTCTTCTTCCACCGCCACTTCTCTTCTTTCTTTTGCTTCCATGTCTCCGACTACATCATTACCCCTAGCCATAGCAACAATACAAATGCCTGCACTCTCACTGCAAGAGGAATTCTCTCGACATATGCAGAATGTTCCTAAGGAGCTTTTTGAAGTATTGATGAATCCAGCTATCCAAGCTGCCCTGACACATGTTCTAGCCAACATTCCTACCTCAACTCCTCTGACTAAACTAGCAGAGATGAAAGCCACAATGAAAATATCTGAGGAGTGGGAAAGATGAGAAAAGGAAGCCACAAAAGGGATCGAGGAGGAAGCAAATGATTACCATGAACACCCAAAACACTAGCATTTTCATATTGATAAGGTGGTCTGCAAAGGAGAAGAAACAAAGTCCTCAGAGAGTGATGAAGAAGAAGTTGCTAGTGCCAAATATATTGTGGAGACCTTTTATTTTGATCTTGAGGAGGAGTTGGATCAACAATTGAAGGATGCTGGAGAGGAAGTGGAAAGGCCACCTTCCAAGGAAGAAAAGGAGTCAAGTGACAAAATGGAAGAAGATTCTAAACTTCCAACTGGGGAACATGATGAAAGCTCCAAGCCTGGTGAAGAAATGCCTCTCTCGACAGAACAAGAAGAACAAGAAAATAAAGAGAAAGATGTGCCACCTCAACACGAGGAAGAGAAGAATAAAGAGGAAGATAAATCAGAAGAAAAGTTTGAGATGGGTAAGCTTGAGATAGAGTCTCACAGAGAAAAACATCCTAAGGAACATATGCATAAGAATGAAGAAGAGGAGAAGACCTACAAAGAAGGGGACAATCCCAAGAAATGCACACCCACCAAGTACCCAATCAAAGAAACAGTGTTCATCTAGGAATTTGATAAAGAAGAAGGATAAGACACGAGGATAGAGCAAGAAGCTCCAGGTGATAAAGAGATTGAAGTCAGGAGGAATGAAGAAGAAGGTGATCGTGAATCACCCAAGGAAGAGTCTCAGATGCCCGAGTGATTGGAAAAGAAATTAGAGAAGAAGACTCCGACTCCCAGAGATCCCAAGGCAAGACTTGAGGCTATCTTAGCTTGAGTACAAGTCAACATGAAGAAAGAAAAAAAGCCTAAAGTCATATCCAAACTAACCACAGACGCTTTTGGGTCTAGGACTGTACAAATTTCCATTCTATTTGTGGGTGAAGAAGGGATAAGTTATGACATCTCCACCATTAACTTTGGAATAGCCACCAAGGATCAGAAGATAGATCACCTCCAAGAATCAGTTGCCACAGTGGTGCATCAAATACACAAGGACAAGATCTCCAAAGAAGAACTAAAGGCACAAGTGGTTGATTTGACCGACTATATTCAGCAATGGTTGTCCACGGAGGAATTTCCCATGACATCCTCGGCTCCACCACAACTGCTATCCAAGGAGAAAATTAAAAAACTTGAGAAAAGAAAGAACTGGACTAAACTACGGAGGATTGGTTCGACAGTTCATGTATGTTGGAAACATGGGCATTAATCGTTCTATCAGGACTTAAAATAAGTTCTTGGAAGTACAAAGACACCTAGAGGGAACGGAAGTTCTTCACTGACTTCCCATGGATATATGGGTCCACTTATCCTAAAATTGAGGTCATCCTCAAGTCGCCTTAGAAAACATGGGAAAAGGAACTTGCACTGATAGAGGACAATCACTGGCTTGTGGATATGTGGAAGCTAGATTTTGATCATAGAAAAGATATATTGGAACAAGTGGTCTGCAAGGTAGAACTTGACATTGATTGGGAAAAGGACGTTAGGGCGGGTTGTGTTGAGTATTTGAAGTTAATCACACGTTATGACATGTCCGCCATCAAGATTGATCTAAAAAATATAAAGCCTTATTTCCAGAAGAAGGTGGAAGATGGAATATCAGGCGAGCTCACCATAGATTTCATGAGTTTTGCTGCTTGCGCTATTTCCCAATCTGAACAGTTCAGGGAGAACACTGGTAAGTATGATGGAGATTGGAATATGCTCATAGGCCGATCCAAGCAGTGGAACTACCAGGTGCTCCAATCTAACATAATGGAAATTGATAAGCTCCAATCATTAATGAACAAGTTTATGGAGTATGCCACTTTGAAGAAGTAGGAAGGAAACCCAATCATTGATGACAAGCTCCTCACGGAATAGCTGCAACAAAGGAAATCAGCTAGAAGACAAAGTGCTATAGTGCTGCCATATAGGGACAAAATAGGGAAAAGACAAAGATGTAATTTTAAATTGTAATATATTTGGGGGTAGGTGAAACCCTAATTTGTAGTGAATCTTGGCCACACAATGCAAATCAATCTTGGCCATTCATTTTTCTTTTTGAGCACTATAAATAGGGGGTCTCCTCTCATTTTCAAGAGAGAGTTGAGTTGCTGTAAAGACATGCTACATAAATTTTAATAGAAGTTCATTGGCTTTTGGTGGACTCTTGAGTTTCTTTTGCATGTTACATTGTTCATCTCCCATAGTTAGTTGATCTAGATAGATTTACTTTGTTGTTCTTCATGGTTTTAGATTACTTTGATAGATTAGTTAATGTTGTTCAATGGTTGTGTAGATTTCTATTGTGTTGATGCATTTCTTTTCCATACTTTTTGTTGTTTACTAATGGTAGATAGTTGTGTAAAGTTAGTATGGGCACAAACTAAAGCTACTCCAAACTTCTATCTTTTATTCATGCATGTTTATGGTGAATGAATGGTTGAATATTTGCAGTCCTTAGAAACTTGTACAAGTTTTATGATACTGTGAGTTAATCTGGTTAAGTGAATTTTTTTTTTTGAGGAAGTTGTCCACAGTAGAACCATCCATGGTCACTGTTCATTGCTAGTTTCAGATCTAGGAACTTCCTCTCTTCCCTACCCTTTTCCTTTTTTTTAATAAGTAGCCTATGCTAAGGTTCATTGCACATTGTAAAGCCAAATCTTAAGATGAAATAGGTGTTTAAGATTGTTGTTCAAACCTATAGTAAATTACCCTCTAACTTCCCATCTCAGGAACTCCATTTTAAGATTCACCTTTCCTCCAACCAAACTCCATAAGCCGCCCTCTGATTACCAGAAAAATCACATGAATCAACTGAGGTATTCCAAGCACTGTCAAGACTTGGCATTAGAGACCTTGGGATAGTGTTCTGCAATTTGATTATGGAAGATTGTATTTCAAGAGAGGTGATGCACCTATGAATTAATTGTGTTGAGAAAGTGCACAAAACATCCATCAATAGAACTGGCGCTAGAAGGAGGGCCATTTGAGTTAAGCTGGATCGAATTGGATCATTTTCCCTTGAAAGATTCTAAAGAGTTTTAAGGTCTACTCCAAGCAAAGGGGAATTTCAGGAACTACAACCCCCTACAAGGAAGAGAAAGACTAAGAGGGAGGACACAACCTCTTCTTCCTCCTTCGTTCCACCTAGTTCACCTTTACCTTCACCTCCTTTCTCCTTCCATTCACCTCAGACTCAGTAGTCTCCCTTCACCTTCACCCATTCCGCTGAACCATACCACACAAAATTTGCACCTCTTGCTTCCCACAGTTGGGGTGTTTCCCCTTCCCCTGCCCTCCAAGTCTAGGGTGCAGTCCCTAATACTACTACCCCTGTGCAGCCCTAGGTTACAGTTCAACAAAAAATACCACCTCTGCCCCCCCTCATGGCTTGGCTTGGGTGAAACCCTTCTCCGTTGTACTTCAATGCCTACCATGACATGCCTTATAATCTAGAGAGATTTTTCTCAAAGTTCAATCATCGGGATCTGCAGAGGACAACTGAGGAGCACATCAAAATCTTCCAAACAATGTTGAAAGATATGTAGATTGATTAGGGAGATGTGGCATGCAGACTCTTCCCTTACTCGTTGGGGCAAGATGCCTTCTATTGGTATATCAACTTGATAGTAGGATCCATTACATCTTGGGATTTGATGATGAACGCCTTCTTGCAGAAGTACAAGATCTCGATCAACCCTTTAGAGCTATACTGACAATTCATGACAGTTCGTAGGGAAATCAATGAACCAATCAGCTCCTTCAACGATCGATTCCACTGAGCCTACACAAGGTTGCAAGTGCCATATACACTCAATGATGTTGCTTCCTTGCTAGTCTATTACGCAACATTGGACAACCTCATTGCTACATTGGTAAAGAGAATACGACCACCTCTAACCAGATTGGTGGATGCGTATGCGAAGGTCGTTATTTCCAGTTCAGACTTGGGGAAATTTTTTTTTGTTTTGCTGCCTTCCTTGGGCCCAAAATCTCATTCGACACACGTTGAAGGGCTCAACCAAGCATTCACTCATTAGACACCTCTTATGAACTAGGTGCCTCAACTACCCATAGTCCCACATCCAAGACAACCGATGAACTAGGTGCCTCCCATGCCTTAATAAATGGAGCCCCAACAACAAAAGACCTACTCCCAGGCTCCCCAACAGTAGTAGGAAAAATATCAGCAGCCTCAAATGCCATTATACTTGTAGGGACCAAAATTTCCCCTATCACAACAAAATCAGTTGGCTGCCCCACCTATTTTCCTTCAAAATCAAGTGCCACAGCCAAGTAACACCGAGAAAGATCGACTTGATGAGCTGATAGAAATGATCAAGAAAATGTCCATGGAGATGAAACACCCGAGAAATCAAAATAATCAGTTGCAAGCTTCCTAACGGAGTATTCAAGCCAACCTTAACAAAGAAAGTAGGGACAACCATGATGCAAGACCCTCCCTGGGACAAAGTTATGAAAGAGGGAAAAATTCTAACCAGAATTTTGAAAGCAGGCTGACCCAAAGACAAAACAAAACATGGAATACTAGGCCCAACAATTGGGGTGTCCCTACTCTGCTTGACTAACCTAATAGCATAGAGAAGATAACTAGTGGTGTGTACCTTGCTGAGGCAGCTCTCTTCGAATGGTGTCAAATTCACAAAACTAGCAGGCACTCTGAGTTGGACTGCCCTGAGTTCCTCACTGTTGCAGAAATTTTTCAAGTCAAAGTTTAGAATATCATGGACAATACTAGATGTTGGGATCTAGTCCCATCCGAGCCCTATGACTCATCCTATCTTGTGTTCAATCTAGAGCCATTCCCACAAAGTGAGAAAAATGTCCTAGAATGTGACGATGTTCCACCAAAAGAGGATGAAGTCCAAGAGGTAAGCAACGAAGAAACCTTGTCTCAACTTTTTGATTTAGTAGAAAATGGTCCAAAAGATGAGGAGGAACCATATGTAGATGAGGTTCACATGTTCCACTAGAGAGAAACTCCCTAATACCTTAGGAATAGACAAGTAGGAGGACCTTTTACGACCTCCACTCCACCCAATTACTTCAACACTCTGCTTGACCCCAATGTCAATAATAATCCTGGTCTACCTCATGTGCCTACTCAGTACTTCAACAAGGATAGGCCATAAAAAAAACCACAAACCTAGCATCAAGGACAGCCCCAAAGTCAACCAATTCAGACACAAGCCTAGCCTACTAGCTCCGCCATAGGCAGAGCCTTCAAAACTGAAATTGAGCAAATGGGCGAATATGTCGCAGAGGAGTTCAAGAAAGTCAAGATCAACTTGTCTGCCTTTGAGTTACTTAAGGTTCCTACAGTTAGGTACGCCTTCTTTAGGGTGATTAATGGAACCCCTTCCTCTAAGGAAACACAAGAAATACCAACCAAGAGAGTTTCATTCGAAAACCCTCCAAGTGATCCTGTTATTCAACAAATTCATGGTAGAAAGAGCGATCCAACTCAAAATCAGTTGATGGGTAAGCAGCCTGTAAAGGAATTAGATCAGAATAATAGGAAAAACCCAAAAGATCAGCCCTCTGGGAAGGCTAGGGATAAGGATGGCGATAAGAACAAAGCTCAGGTAGCTTAGATGGATACGCCTATGGGTGTCTTCCTAGGAAAGTTGGAAACACCACCCATCCTCATGACCATCCAGATATTTAGAAAGAATTTACACAATTGTTTGCTTGATTTGGGGGCATCTTCCAATGCCATGCCCCTAGCAGTATGCAAAGCTCTTGGGATCACCCCCACACCTTCAAGGAGAAAAGTGACTCAACTGGATAAAACAAAGGTTAACATAGTAGGGGAAATGAATCAGATCCCAATGCAGATCACTGTAGATCCAAGGGTACAACAAGTCATAGACATCCAAGTTACAGATATCCTCGATGCATATGGACTCATCCTTGGGTGAGACTTCACTAGAACGCTGAACATATATGCTGCAACAGATCACTCTCACATATGGATGCCTTGGAGAGGGCTACCAAATCATATCCGTATAGATCGGGAGCCCCGTATGAAGTTCATGATTACCAAGTATAATAACACCAATGAGGTGTTATTTGCTGAGACAAAATTGGGGAATTACTCTCTTGTCTCATATCAAGAAGAGTTAGAAGATTCAGGAGAGGGGATGGTTGCAGAAGTCCTCCTGGTCCAATACAACCCTCCAATCGATTTGGCCTATACACCTTAGAGCACCGAAATGCTGGTAGAACCTGATGATAAGGAGTCCCCTAAAGATGACACTTTAGGGTTGTTGGATGGATTCTGAGATTTTATGAAAAAATACATGCAGAATCAACTCATCTTGGGTGCGAGAATGGATTTCCAAGAGCTCTTGTTGCCTAATTGGTGCAGCGTGCACAATGCTGCCCATTCTAAGTTTGAGTGTTGTCTGTGCTAGACAACGGTGGAACATATCAAAGCACGGGTTTCCCCTGAAGAAGAGATGTCGACATAGCAACTTATGGTGGACATTAATCAACCAAAACCTACCCAGAAAGCCTCCAATGCAAGTGTGGAACCAAAGGAGAGACCACACCTCATCAGCCTCAGAGTTAAGGACTCGCCTAAGTTTTGGAGGCTTTGATGGGTCCAAAAACAAACAAGGAGCCGACACCAGATTTGAGCTTATCAACTCCACAGGTAAGACTTACTTTGCTGCCCACAAACTTCAATTTTATTGCACCAATAACGTAGCAGAATATGAAGCTTTAGTACATGGTCTTTTAATGGCTTTGAGAAAGAATGTTAAGATGTTACAAGTTTTTGGTGATTCAGAACTGGTAGTCAAACAAGTCAGAAAATTGTACTCATGCCACGACATAAGACTAGCAAACTATAGGCATAGAGTCTAGGATCTTTTAGAGGGTCTAGATGCATTTAATATACAGTTGATCCCATGTTCTCAAAACCATACATCTAATGCTTTAGCTCAAGCAACCAACACTTTGCAACCCCTATCTCTGTCTGGCCTCAAGAAGTTCACTATGGATTTGACCTCTACCCCATCTGTGTTAGAAAATGTCACTCACTTCGAGGTATTCAATGATGATAAACATATCCTAGAATTCATCACCAGTTCTGACGTGTTTGCAATGCAAATAATTGATGAAGCTAATCCAGAAGAAGTTGAAACAAATATAGAGGGAGTCATCAACCTCAAAACCAATACTATACCATGAGGCATGGTTTAGCTTGAGCGCATATTTGATTTGGATCATATTAGAGATCAGGACCAACAAGCAAAGAAAGAGTCCATAAATAACCAATGTGACGTCCAAAACCTCAGAACAACTGAGGAAATCAAAAATGTTTTTTATCCGAAAGGTGTGCACTGCAGAAGAAAAGAAAGGAATTGTCGAGGCTATGCAGAAGTATCGCAATGTGGTGGATTAGACCTATGAAGACTTGAAGACTTATGATACCTCCATCATCACACATACCATCCCCCTCAAGCCCGATGTGCGACCATTCTGACAGAGACATCGTCCCATCAATGCCCTATTAGAGCCTATCATCTACAAAGAGGTGCAAAAGCTACTTTCAGCTAGAATAATCTTCCTAGTCAAGCACTCCACATGGGTGGCCAACTTGGTCCCAGTTAGGAAAAAGAATGGAGAAATTAGATTGTGCGTGAACTTCCGCAATCTGAATAGAGCTTCAGAGAAGAACTATCTAGTGCCTTCATTAGATGAGGTAATACAGATTGTCAATGGTTCAAAAATGATGTCCTTTCTTGAAAAATATTCTAGATACAACCAAGTCATGGTGCAGTATGAAGATCACCACAAGACATCATTCACCACCAAGTGAGGCACCTTTGCATATAGAAGAATTCCATTTGGACTCATCAACGCCAGTGCCACCTTTCAGCATGTCATGGACATAGCTTTTAAAAACTTGATTGGAAAGTGCATAATCATCTACATGGATGATTTGACTGTGTTTTGGAAGAAACAAAGTGACCATGTCTCCGATTTGTGTAAAGTCTTCCAGAGGTGTCAGGAATTTGGAGTTTCCCTTAACCTAAAAAAGTGTATCTTCAGAATCACTGAAGGGAAACTACTTGGGCATGTTATCTTAGAATGAGGAATCTCCATTGACCTCAATGACATCCAATCCTTACTAAAGCTTCAGCTGCCAGGCAACAAGAAATAACTTAAATATTTCTTTAGAAAGATCAATTTAATCAGAAAATTCATTATAGGCTTTGCTGAAATCGTCAAGCCGCTTAATGCTCTGCTAAAACAAGATGCTAAGATCGAGTGGAACCTAGAGGTGAAGCAAGCCTTCAAAGAAATCAAGAAATCCATTTATGAGGCACCTGTCCTAGTTAGCCCAGACTAGCTGAAGCCGTTCTACATTATTCCTTTGCTTCAGATCACTCGTGTGCCAGCATTTTGACCGAGAAAGACAATGATGGAAATGAGCACCCTATTGCCTTCATGAGTGCTCCCTTGAAAGATGTTGAACTAAGGTACCACAATGTGGAAAAGAAAGAATACGCCCTTGTATGAGGAGTTAAGAAGTTCAAGCATTATATCTTACACAATAAGGTGTTTTGCCATTGTCCCTGACCCAACAGTGAAGACATTACTAATGCAAAATGAGTTGGGAGAGCGAAGAGCTAAGTGGGTCACACTGTTGCAAGAATATGATATAGAAATTCAACCACTGAAGTTGGTCAGAGGACAAGCACTCACCTGCATGATTACTGAGGCAATAGCTAATGCAGGGCCTGAACTTATAGTGCAAAAGTACCAGGTTGAGGATGTTTCCCTAGGGGAGTGGTACGATGACATAATCTACTATTTGTTGAACCACAAGTGCCCACCTCGCTTGCAAGGAATTCAAAAGCATTCCATCAGACTGAAAATTAGTAGCTACATGCTGCGGGGATCCATACTGTACAAGAGGAATCATGAAGGTGTCTATCTGAGATGCCTTGGCAAAGAAGAAGTTGACCGGGTTCTAAAAGAGTTTCAAGACAAGTATGGCACTGGTCATGGATCAAGTCCTTCCACCACACATCAAATCTTATGGGAAGGTTACTATTGGCCAACAGTCTTCAAGGATTCTCACAACCATGTTTTTATGTGCCACATATGTTAGACCGCCGCAACCAGAGAGAAGAATGTTGTTGTCCCATTGCAACTAGTTCTAGAGGTGAGACCATTCACGCAATGGGGTCTCGACTTCATTGGTCTAGTAAGCCCATCGTGATCTACAAGACATAGGTACATTCTAACTACTTCTGATTATTGCACTAGATGGACAAAAGCCATTGTATGAAGGCAATGCACAACTGAGGTAGTTACAATTTTCTTGAAAGTTTCATTTTAAATTGTTTTGGCAGCCCCTATGCTTTAGTGTGTGACAATGGCCCTGCATTACCTCACTTAACTTTTCTAGTTGGGCCTTTGATTATGGGATAGTCCTCAAATTCTCATCCAATTATTACCCCCAGGGCAATGGCCTAGTAGAATCCACCAACAAGAACCTAATCATTGTAATAAAAAAACTGCTTGACATGAATCCCAAGGGCTGGCACACCCAACTCTATTTTTCCCTTTGGGCAGACTGCACACGCCACAAGGCTGCCCCTTGCGATTCCCCATTTCATCCATTTTACGGCCTAGAGCCTATATTCCAAATCCACTTGAAGATTCCCACCCTCCAGTTTATCAATGACTTTTACAAAGGAAGGGATCGTAGAGAAGCTTGCTTGGTTGAGCTATTACATTTAGAAGTATGTGACCATGCAATAGAAAATTTTTCCAAACATCAAGGTGTAGTCAAGAGATGGTTTGACTGTCGAGCCAAAATCAAGGTCTTTTGAATCATTGATCTAGTCCTATGTTGGGACAAGGCCCATGAGAAGAAAGGGGGACATGATAAATTCGACAAGCTTTGGCTTGGCCCTTTTCAGATAATTGAAATCCTTGGAGGCAATTCTTTCCACCTGAAGACCCTAACTGGTAAGGATGTCCCATTGCCTATCAATGGACAACATCTAAAGCATTACTTCCAAGCCTAAGCTCTTTTAGAGTCGTTCCTGTAAATACCTGTATATAGGTTATAATAGGTTGCTTCTGTTTTGCTTTCATCTCATTGCTTTGTGTCGCTTCATTTTTTGCACATTTTCTGACTATTTTGTTTTGACGAGGGTGTTCTCCATTTCTCTTATGGTGGTCGTGCTCATTCAATGAATAATTCACTTTGCTGCCTACTCTTGGTGTTCTTTGGCTAAATATTCACTCTCAACCATAGGTCACTAATAGCTACCTCAGAATGACTTCCTCATTTGAACTCTGCCTTAGGACTCGACCCTTGGTTGAATCCTTTTACGTTCATCTCAGATCCAGCACGAAACACATATTAATGGTTTCTAAAGGGCTGTACAGTAGCCATTATGATGACTTAGTGAGCAAAAAATCTTAAGTCTGCTCTAGTGACCACTGTGGCTCCCAAACCCATCGTAGGCTTCAATGCTTACACAGTTGAGCAAAAAGTTAAAGTGTGAAAATAACATCAAAAGAAAGAAAAGGAAAATAAAATTTTGAAATCAAGCAATCATATGGGTGTGCAGATAACTCTACTGGGGCTATGGATGCCCAGCTAGCAGTAGAGAAATATTCATGGGATCATAGCGACAACTCCACCAAGGCTATGGATGTTTGGTTGGCAGCGGAGCAATGTCCAGGTTACTTTTGGTGTTGGATGATTCATGTAGCTTGCTCGGTTTGATTTATCATTGTCTATCATAGTTTGTAAGGAAAGGAATGAATTAACTAAACACACACTTCTGAGATGCTTCGTAGGTTGAATCAACTAAGGACCCTGTTCTCTTAGTTCACTTTTGGAGGTCGGCCCCTAGTCTACCAGAGATTTTGGGTTCTGAACGAATACTTATCCTCAGAATGCTCAGGACCGTTCTCTAGCAGAGTCGCCATTTGTTGTGCCCTCAACACACACGCCCCATTCAGAATGGGGACCCTCTCTTTCCTCGACTTCATCAGGTCATTTTGTTGCTGTCTCATTAAATGCATCCCCCGTTGTTTGGTGTCCAAAGGGTCAGTGAAACTAAAAGGAGTCATCTCAAGTTGACCATGTTTCACCCCCTCAAATTTCCTAAGTCCTAAGCCTTTGTAGAAGTCCCTTGGTAGTTTTCCTTTTCCTTTCAAACTGACATGCCTAAAGCCCTGTGGGTCCACCCTCGTAGGATGCCCCTTTCAGATTTTCCTATTTTTTGTGCCATCCCAGACGATTGATGGAATATGTCCTTCTACAGCCCGGGACCCGCCTCTTAGTCGTCGTTCCATTGCTTCACCAACGGCTAAGTCCCAACAACCATCCGCCCCTCATGTAGTTTCTTTTGAAACTTGACCGTTTACCAACTCCCTAACTTGTCGTACCTGCATTAAATAAGAGCATTAAATGTGCTTAAATCTATAAATAGCTCAAAATGAGGGGTCATTTTCACCTATCAAAGTTAATCAGAGCCAGTCAGAGATCCCCGCAATCACCGCCACCATGCCCGTTGAGCCAGTTTGCTGATTCTGAGCTTTCAATTACTGCTAGTTCATCCTACTTCATTGAATTTCACAGGTTGGTTGGCTGTCACACCCTTCATTTCCAAAATCTATTAAAATCTCTAAAGGAAAACCACAAATATACCTAAAATAAACTCTGGCGCACAAAACCCATAAAGAAAAAATTTGATAAACCTTCAAAATTAGTAATGGGAGGCCTTCAGAACTTCAACTTGTCGTGGTTGTTCTTTGGCCAGGGCATTCTCTCATTGTGGGCCTGCAATCACACCTTAGCCATCAGCCTGCCTTTGAAACCATCAAATGACTTTAAATGACATCTGTGACCACTAGGTCCGCTATTGTGGGAATCCCCTTCAACATAGCTGTCTTACACCAAAATCCATGAACGAAAGACAATGTTCCATCGCCCCCCTTGGGTCCGCCTTCGTGGGCATCCATCCACGGAACGCCCCTTGAGCTTCACTATTTTCAATGGCCTTTGTAACCCATCATTCTGCCCATCAGGCCCCACCTTTGCGATAGCTGATAAAGTCTAAAACAAAGCAATCATTCCTCGCGGGCTGTCTTTCATGGATTTCCACCAGCCATTCACCATTCCAAACATCTAACTCAAAACCGCGAAACATCTAAGTCCTTTCACAACTCAAAACTCGGATTTCTCATTGCCGTCAAACTCTCCAAGAAACTAACGAAGTAAACATATGAGCTCCATCCTCATTTGGACCCAGTCCTGTGGATTTCCCCTGCATGACCGCCATCTAGATTTTGCTATCGCAAACAACTATCACTAACCGTCCATCCGCACTGGCTGACTCGCAATAGACTTTAATGTTAAACCAACCTTACCGACATCCTCCAGACTTGCGGGACCCGCTGGGCAGAATGCCGCCTGTGACTTTCCATCCTGATGATGTCATCTCCTATGGCTTTTGAGTGACTTCCCTCCGCCCTCTGACTCCCAACTCCCTCGCGGTCATCAAGTGAAAATGTTGAAAGTGCCAAGTGGTTAGCATTCGGTGAGTCATCCCCCATGGACCTCTGTCATCAGGACTCTATCCCATCCTAGTCGTTATGAAAGAAAAAAATTCCTATGTCCTTCCGCTACTTGGAGCCGACCTCCCATTTGCCGATGAGCTTCCCCAAGTGAAAACAAAGAAAATATGAAAGCCAATCCCTTGGCTGGACCTGATTCCTCAGGTGGCTTCCATCAGACCTTCGCCTGGCATCTGCCATTTCAAATGGAAATCACCTCACAGACATCTTCCTCCTCTGACCTAAAATACCTAAAAAACCAATGAGTTATGCTACTATCTTCTGGACCCGTGGGTCCCACCAGTTGAAGCACCGCCCCCAGAATGATGTCTCACTAGAGCCTTTTCAAACAAAAAACCTCAAACGACCAATCCTCCTCCTGGTTCCGAGTGCTCAAAAGATGATTCAAATGCCCTCCGAACCTTAAACTAACTTCGACCCACATGTTAAAATAGGGCACTCCCCTTAGTGGACTCCTCAAAGTGGCCAAATCTGAAGGCGAGTCGGGACAGGCGAGCCGCCTTGCACTGATTGTCGTCCCTCCTGTAGCAACTCAAAAATGGTTGTCAGACCAGGGAAGTCCATGCCCCTGGGCCTGCATGCCCATAACTCCCCAAACAAGCTACTAATGATGATTTGAAAGGCATGTTAGGATCTTTGAATGATGGTTACTCAATCTAATGGTGTTGTGCAGAGATTGGACTAACGCTCCCATGTTTTTGTGCTTGGTTGTGCTCACCTCTCTTTTGTCTGCAAGATATATGGAATTAGGTGCAGGACCCTCAGGAGAGGCCATGGAGAAATACAAAGGAAAGAAAACTAAGGCACCCCATGGAAAAAATGATAAGGACCAGATGAAGAATCAGTTCCAAGGGGAACCCCTAAAATCCAAAGTCACCTCAACCTGGAAGGTAGTCACTGACACAAACATCGGACATATAGACATTGATGAATTCAAGCAAAGAGTCTGAATCAGCCCTAAAACAAAGAATGGATGAAACATCAGAAGTAGTGGGATGGATAAAGCTGCAAGATTTCCTCCTACCCTCATCATTCTCGAGGTTGTTATGGCCTATAGTGAGGCCTATCAAGAGGAAACTAGAACCATAGTAGACAAAAATGGAAATGTGTTGGCTGACATATCTGCTAAGGTAATAACAAGGACTTTTCATATCCCTACCTTCGGGGAGATGGAATTGCTGACCATGAGTGATGGGAAGGCTATGTGGGACGAAGATCCCTTTAAATGTAAAAGACTTATTAATCAATATTGGTTGAAGGAAAAGAGGGACAGTGCCGCAAAGGTTCCCCAGGAGCTCTTTTGCAATGACTTTTATGAAGACTACCATGATTTGGTGACCCTACTAAATAGAGTAATGGGCCTTCCTACTACTACTTACTTCCAAGAATGGATGCTATACTTCATTGAAGAGATTTTCCATGGAGAAACAAAGCTTTACTGGGTGGGGATAATTCATGACCGCTTGTACGAGCAATTTGTGGTTGTAAAGAAAACCTCCAGGTTTTACATGACATCCTACTTGGTCTATTCACTGGCTGAACAAGTGTAATACAGAGGTTTGTTCAGAGCTCTAGATGAGGAACTGGGTAGGGAGCTAAAATTTTATGATAAATACCCTCAATTACAATTCAAAAACTTCAAGAGGGATTACTACAGGGTCAATCACACATTCATAGGTCATTTCATCAAATTGCTCGGGGGTGACTTTGAGAGGAGAATCTCCCAAAGTGCTAGTGCATTTTTGAAGTAGTTTTCCTTTTTATTTATCTAGTATATGAAGTTCACATATATTCATGCAAAAGGATTTTTAGAAAGACCCTACAAGCTGCCTTGATATCCCAATGACCAGATAATACTATTAGAACTCTCTCGGCAACTATGACATGTGCACGCCCTTTTAAGCAACAAACATAGGGCAATGATTCCTTATCCCCTTTCCTTCGGTCAAGGGCTATACAAACTCCATACCTCTCAATGTGCCAAAAATTTAGAGAAGGAACTGGTAGAATACCATTTGAGACTTCACACTGCCCAGCCACAGATGGATCCCTATGGCCATCTCAAGAAGGCACTTGGACCTGAATATGCCTATCTACATAGCGTCAAGGATTTCTAGGCTAATTGCAAAGATGATAATGAGGTGAGAATGAGGCACTATATGCAGATGACCGCATATTTCATAAAGAGGGTCAATCTATTCCCCATATCGGATCAGGTAGAAGAAGATGAAAATATAGTGACAGATCCTCAGTACAACACAGTTGCCAATCTCCCGCTACCATTGATTGACTAGGATGAACAAAAGGTTGAAGACCTCGACATTCTAACCAAGCTCGTCAAGGCTCGAACAAAAGAGTGGATTGATGGGCGAATTTCCCAATTGAAGCAGTAAGGGGTCACTCTGACCTATGAAGTGCTCGAGAACAAGCTAACAAGTGAAATAGATAGTGGGATAGTTGCTGCCCCATTAGGAGAGACCTCAAAATATCCTTCATCCACTAGATGAAGGAAGATAAAAGAGACTATTGAGCAACAACCCAATCCTAAGGTGTATGCCAGAAAGGCTTCAAATGGAGAACCTTCCAAGAAACACAAGAAATTAGACAGTTTCACTGAAATGCCTACTATTCAAGAAGATCCACTCCATGAGGGAGAGAAAATGGAGGTTGAGCAATCGAAATCTCCACCTGCTACCTCCACTACTGTTGCCCCTCTGCCTACTTCTCAGGTGATGGTAGCTACTTTCCTGCTTGCGGTGGACATCTCAGTCCACCTTGTCTCTTCTCCACCCACCATGTAGGTTTTGACCGTTAACTCTTCCTCCGCCACCACTTCTCCACTTTCTTCTACTTCCATGTCTCTAACTACATCATTACCCCTGGCCATAGCAGCAATCCAAATGCATGCACTCTCACTGGTAGAGGCATTATCCCGACATATGGAGAATTTTCGTAAGGAGCTTTCTGAAGTATTGAAGAATCCAACTATCCAAGTTGCCCTGGCATAGGTTCTAGCCAACATTTCTGCCTCAACTCCTCCGACTAAACCACCAGAGATGAAAGACAGAATTAAAATATCCGAGGAGTGGGAATGACGAGAAAAGGAAGCCACACAAGGGATTGAGGAGGAAGTAGATGATTACCATGAACACCCAGAACACCAGCATTTGAAGAATTGATAAGGTGGTCCACAAAGGAGAAGAAATGGAGTCCTCCAAGAGTGAAGAAGAAGAAGATACCAACACCAAACATATTGTGGAGACCTTTCATGTGGAGCTTGAGGAGTTGGCTCGACAATTGAAGGATGTTGGAGAGGAAGTGGAAAGGCCACCTTCCGAGGAAGAAAAGGAGTCAAGTGACAAAATGGAAGAAGATTCTAAACTTTCAATTGGAGAACATGATGAAAGCTCCAAGCCTGGTGAAGAAATGCCTCTCTCAACAGAAGAAGAAGAGCAAGAAAAAAAAGAGAAAGATATGCCACCTCAACACGAGGAAGAGGAGAATAAAGAGGAAGATAAACCTGAAGAAGAGTTTGAGATGGGTAAGCTTGAGATAGAGTCTCATAGAGAAGAATAACATCCTAAGGAACATAGGCATAAGACTGAAGAAGAGGAGAAGACCTACAAAGGGGATAGCCCCAAGAAACGCACACCCACCAAGTCCCTGATGAAAGACACAATGTTCATCTAAGACTCTGATGAAGATAAAGGAGAAGACACGAGGACAGAGCAAGAAGCTCTAGGTGATAAAGAGATTGAAGTCAGGAGGAACGAAGAAGAAGGAGATCATGAATCACCCAAGGAAGAGTCTCAGATGCTTGAGTGGTTGGAAAAGAAATTAGAGAAGAAGACTGTGGTTCCTAGAGATCCCAAGGCAAGAATCAAGCCTATCTTAGATCGAGTACAAGTCAGCACGAAGAAAGAAAAGAAGCCTAAAGTCTTATCCAAACTGAATATGGATGCTTTTGGGTCTAGGATTGTACAAATTTCCATGCCAGTTGTGGGTGAAGAAGGGATAAGTTATGACATCTCCACCATTAACTTGGGAACAACCACCAGGGATTATAAGATAGATCACCTCCAGGAGTCGGTTGCCACAGTGGTGCATCAAATGCACAAGGACAATATCTCCAAAGAAGAACTAAAGGCATAGGTGGCTGATTTGACTGACTATATTTAGCAATGGTCATCCATGGAGGAACTTCCCATGAAATCCTCAGCTCCACCACAACTGCTATCCAAGGAAAAAATTGAAAAACTTGAGAAAAGAAAGAACTAGACTAAGACTATGGAGGATTGGTTCTGACAGGTCATGCATACTAGAAACATGGTCATTAATTGTGGTCAAGACAAGAAATAAGTTCTTGGAAGTACAAAGACACCTAGAGGGCATGAGGAAGTTCTACACTGACTTCCCAGGGATATATGGGTCCACTTATCCTAAAATTGAGGCCATCCTCAAGCTGCCTCAGAAAACATGGGAAAAGGAACTTGCACTAACAGAGGATGATCACTGGCTAGTGGATATGTGGAGGCTAGATTTTGATCATAGAAAAGAGATACTGGAACAAGTGCTCCACAAGGTAGAACCTGACATTGATTGGGAAAAGGACGTTAGGGTGGATTGTGTTCAGTATTTGAAGTTAATGATAGGTTATGACATGCCCACCATTGAGATTGATCCGGAAAAGATAAATCCATATTTCCAAAAGAAGGTGGAAGATGGAATGTCAGGCAAGCTCACCTTAGATTTCATGAGTTTTGTTGCTCAAATTTTTTTCCAATCTAAATAGGTTAGGGACAACACTGTTAAGTATGATGTAGATTGGGATACACTCATAGGCCGATCTAAGCAGTGGAACTACCAGGTGCTCCAATCTAACATAATGGAAATTGATAAGCTCCAAGCATTAATCAACAAGTTTATGGAGTATGCCACTTTGAAGAAGCAGGAAGGAAACCCAATCATTGATGACAATCTCCTCACAGAATAACTGCAGCAAAGGAAATCAACTAGAAAATAAAGTGCTACAGTGCTGCCATATAGGGACAAAATAGGGAAAAGACAAAGATGTAATTTTAAATTGTAATATATTTTGGGGTAGGTGAAACCCTAGTTTGTAGTGAATCTTGGCCATTCAGTTTTCTTTTTTAGCACTATAAATAGGGGGTCTCCTCTCATTTTCAAGAGAGAGTTGAGTTGTTTTAAAGACATGCTGCAGAAATTTTAATAGATGTTCATTGGCTTTTGGTGGACTCTTGAGTTTCTTTTGCATGTTATATGGTTCATCTCCCATAGTTAGTTGATCTAGATAGATTTAATTTACTGTTCTTCATGGTTTTAGATTACTTTGAATGATTAGTTAATTTTGTTCAATGGTTGTGTAGATTTTTGTTGTGTTGATGCCTTTCTTGTCCATACTTTTTTCTATTTATTGATGGTAGATAGTTGTGTAAAGTTAGTCTGGGCAGAAAATAAACTGCTCCAAACTTCTATCTTTTATTCATGCATGTTTATGGTGAATGAATGGTTGAATATTTGTAGTCCTTAGAAGCTTGCACAAGTTTCATGATACTGTGAGTCAATATGGTTAAGTAAAATTCTTTTTTGAGGAAGTTGTCCATAGTAGAACCCTCCATGATCACTGTTCATTGCTAGTTTCAGATCTAGGAACTTCCTCTCTTCCTTTCCCTTTTCCTTTTTTTAATAAGTAGCCTATGC
Organism: Sequoia sempervirens; assembly: GCA_007258455.2. Lineage (NCBI taxonomy): Eukaryota > Viridiplantae > Streptophyta > Pinopsida > Cupressales > Cupressaceae > Sequoia > Sequoia sempervirens. Next base: position 465,550,847 of record VDFB02281492.1, read on the forward strand.
TAAGGTTCATTTCACATTGTAAAGCCAAATCTTAAGATGAAGTACGAGTTTAAGATTGTTGTTCGAACTTGTAGTAAATTACCCTCTAACTTCCCATCTCAAGAACTCCATTTTAAGATTCACCTTGCCTCTGGCCAAACTCCGTAAGCCGCTCGGTTATTACCAACAAAATCACATGAATCAACTGAGGTATTCCAAGCACTATCAAGACCTAACACTAGAGACCTTGGGATAGTGTTCTGCAATTTAATTGTGGAAGATTGTCTTTCAAGAGAGGTGATGCACCTATGCATTACCTATGTTGAGAAAGTGCACAAAACAGCCATCAACAAAACCTAAAACTCAAAATACACTCGAACTTGTCCGTTACCCACCTAAGAACAATGTTTTGCAACAACTGAGTCATACTACCATTACTCATATATATAACACTAGAAATAATCCACAACCACAATAACCCACCCTGACACCCTTACCTTTTCCAAATCCAATTCTTCCTAGAGATCCTTGATTAAATTCACACATTAAGGAGTATGATCTTGTTGAACAACTTAAGAATAATCCTGCAAAGATATCCCTATGTGATTTAATTCAAAATTCACCTAACTATCACACTATGCTTCAAACGGCCTTACAACACATTCCTATCCCTTCTAATGTGCAACCAAATGACATAACAACCATGATCCAAGGAATAAATGCTAACATTGTTTTCTACCAAAGTGAACTCCCCCCTTTGGAAGTGCAAAAACAAAATTAAGCTTTCATGATCATTGCTCAATACAATCAAATAGGGATAAAGAAAACCCCTGTTGACAATGGGTCAACCCTTAATGTGTGTAGCATAAACCTCTTGGATAGGCTTTGTGTGGATAAATCAACATTCAACCTGATTCTTTATGTGTTAAGGGATTTTACTATGTCAAAAAGACACGAATTGGTGTGATCACTTTACCTATCATAGTTGGAGAATTCACATTGAACACACCGATCTAGGTTATGCCTCATGATCTTTCATATAACCTCCTTCTAGGCAGGCCGTGGATTCATTCAATGAATGGTGTGCCTTCCACTCTTCATCATAAAATTAAGTACATCTACAACAACAAAGTGTGCACACTCGACGTTGATCATGATCCTTATAGTGTCTTGCAACTTGAGAAAAAACAAAGAACACCCCTTGAATACATTAACACCAACCACACAAGTGGAACTCGTGCAACAAAAAGATAAAGAAGAACACATTGAACAAGTCACAAAGCTATTAGAAGATTACTGGGGTTCCTTAGATTTCAAACATACATTCATGGGAAAGTACAAGATCATAAACAAAGATTCCACTAAGGCACATGAGAAAGCAGTCATGTCAACACAAAACTTAGAAAACCTTTTGAAAACATCACCTTAACCACTTTAGAACACAAGACAACCAATTACACAACAAACTTTGAAGAACTTAATCACGAACAATCACCCAATCCAAAAGAAATGAAAAAGCTTATGGATGAGATTATGAGATTATGAAACAACTTGGTTACCATGGAAAAGGATGTGGTGTTAACAAACAAGGTATATTCAACCCTATAGACCCTACCACACAATAAACAATGCATGGTATTGGTTATTGTCGGTTGATAGATATTTCCAAGACTTCACTCAACATCAACACTCTCACACAACATTCTTCTAAGCCAACCTTAATAGTAGTATATCCTAAACTGATAGAGACTAGTGGTCTTGAAAGTTATCCTTTGCAAGAAATGAACCAAACAAAGAAATCCTCACTTAATGTCAATGTCATCTCGCAAAACACTAATGATTTGTGTTCGTTAGATTTTACACCCTCCTATAAAGGAGAGAGAAAAATCTCGCAATCTAAAGAGAGTTGCGTAGGTATGACAATTAATACTAAGCAAGATGTATCTTTGTCACAAACTATAGGAACACCTTTTACCATAGATCAAGAGAGTATCTTATCGAGACTCCTCCAAGATCACTTGATATCCCTTCCTCCAAGAACTCGAAAAAAACTTTACTACAGGAATTCATTTTTCACATATCATAGAGTTCATGGTCATGCTACTAATGAATATAAGGCTTTAAGTAGTAAAATACAAAATCTTAAGGATTCTAGTACTCTTTCTCATGTCGGGGCACCTAATTCCTTTAATTGATACTGATTTTCACTCTAGCATGCATTTCATTAACCATTTTGGCTCACCATTGTCCTGCACTAAGTGGGGGCAAGGGGTTAGTTAGCCTTGTCCTCGTATGTCACTTGTCATTGCCTCCTTGGTATAGTTGTTAACCTTTCATGAACATATAAGAGTAAGCTTGGGATGTGGACAACATACCTTAAGTTGGATCACATGTGACATATTACCTTTTTCATGATGTAGCTTATCGAAAACATATAACTTGGCATAGGGCTTTCCGAGTAAGCTCTCTTGTCTTCTTCTTCTACTTTAAGGCAATTGCTCACAGTAATGGTGTTAGCAACCGATTTAAAGTGGGGGCATACATCAATACTCACATTCCATTGTGTGATTTTCTTTTTCTTGCGATTCCCTCTCTTGGAGACACTAAGTACAATGCTACCTAGGATGAAACATTGCACTTGTCCTCTCTTGGAAACAAGATGAGATCATTTCTACTTTTCCTCTCCTAAAAACATTGAGCATGATGTTTCCTAAGAAGAGACCTTGCACGAACTAAGAAAAATCCCTTTAAACAAACCTTACACCATTTCACATTTACAATGTTTATTTTTGTGTGGCATCTTATCAAAGTTATCAAGAGGTATAACTTTGGTATGGTTGAGCGGGAAGCTCATTCCAAGGAATGACTTCCCCCATAGCCACTAGCATGTGTATGAGTGCATACCAACCATGAGTGTATGTTTCTCACCTTTTAGGACTTCTCACCCAGCGGACAACCATGAGTTCCGTTGCCTCAAAGTGAGTATGCATTTCAGATAAACAACCTAGATTTGATTCACATTGTGTTGGAAAAACTGTCGAAGCTTGATCCACCTTTTCATTTTCATCTTTATCTTCTTCCTAGTTCTTGCCATTGCATGATTACGTATCTTGTTTCACCGCATGTCATTCACTTTATGTGTGTCCTTTTTCACTTATGTCGGTTTGACTTAGGATCTTAGATATTGGAGGCTTGATCGCCTCCTTCATCTTTGTTATCCTAGACCATCCGCATTGGTATGATGGGACCCCTCTTGAATGTCTACTTTAGTGTGAGTTTGAAACAAGTTCATCCTCTCACTAAAGTGGAGGCTAAATGTGGACATGGAAAAGGTAACTCTTCTAATTTTTCTCCTATTTAGCCCTTTCTAGTGATTTTTACTTAATATTACCTTGATTTAATGTGATTAACATGTCCACATTAGGTCTTGGACCCTAGCAAAATGAATAAAATGCATGTCTTGTAAAGGTGTTGTGAATCACTTTCACACTTTTCTAGAATTTCATTAAGTATTTAAGTCTAATGGACCTATTTTTCCCTTAAATCGATATTGTAAAATATATCTAATTGCATCCTCACGTTAATCTAGAAGAGTTCTAAATTAAATTTGACTTTAATCTCATGTTGTAATGTGTTTTACACATTCACATTGGATGTTGTGCCTTTATAGGCTATATGGACCTCATTTTAGTGTTGTAAAGTGTATTTAATCACACTTTCACATTAAATTATGTGTCCCAAGCCCTAATTAATCTTTATACAATCATTAATAGGCCCCTATAACCCCATATTATGCATCTTGAGGCTTAATTTGATCAAATACCCAATTAGAACAACCTAGAAGCCTAATTTCTTTATTTCCTGACATTCCAACTGGTAAAAGAGACCCTATGGGACCCATTCTCCATTAGGGGTGAATCAGTCCCATCCAGGTGGGACCCATTCACCCTTGATGATGAATGAGTCCCATTTGAGCTATTTTTGGGGTTTGAGCGGGAAAAATTAGGTTTCAAGTTTTTTTTTCTTCATGTTGGCCTTGGGGATCAAATTAATAGGTAAATTATGTGGATTTCCTATAAATACAAGATTTTAAACCCTAATTCAGACACCTAATCATTCTTTCATCATTCATTATCCTTTTCAAGTCAAGCAAGCTAGGGTTAGGTCATTTAGAGAGCATTCAAGATCATTTTTTAGACATTCAAGGGTAGATTCTTCATCCATTGCTATAGAAATTAAAAACCTTTCATCATGGAAATTCTCTAACTCCATTGTTTCATACCTCATCATGTTATTTCTTCATTTTGGTTTAATTACTTAAAAAGGGGTTTGATAAAGGCAAACCCCCATGCCCTAACATTCAAAATTTATCTCTCTCTCTCTCTATCCTTATTGAATAAGTCAAAATATCCACAAAATGTCACTTACAGTGCCAAAAATTAGAGTTTCAGAAACGGACACTTGTCAGGAACTGAAGTGCAAACCGAGGGCTTTTGTTTCCACTTTTGAATTTTTAGAAATTTAGAAGTGGACTCATTCACCATTAGTGGTGAATTAGTCCCACTAATATGCTTGGAAAGTGTTTTCTATAGTTTTGGATACCCATTTGTCTGAAATAGGCTTTAGAACAGTTTCCCAGATCTGGGAGTAATTCACCCAGAATGGCGAATGAGTTCCAGTAGGGTAAATTTTTAGGATCAGCAACATTTCAAAAGTCATTTCCAGTCTCCATCAAGTTATTAGGTGCACACATTTAGTTTTACACCATTATGTTTTGTTTCATGATCATTTCTAGGTCATTCTCTAGGTGTTTTTTGCATTTCACAATGTGTTTTCAAACATATTGCATTTCTTTAGTTTTCATTTAATAATCAACATATTTTATCCATTATTTGCATTTAGATCATCTCATATAAGCACATTTCATTCATTTTACATTAATCTTGAGTGTGAACATAACCAATTTTTACCCTATTCCTTTCCTTTTAGGTGAAAAACCCTCAAAGTGAAAGAGAACATTAGGGTACCAAAACCTGTGCTTACATATATATATATATTCAAATTTATATTGAATTCAAGTTGATAACTGATACATTATGAATTGGACTATGAAAAACCAATGATGAATCTCGAGGAAAATTCATGATGGATGTGGCTTGCTGAAGTCATAAAGACAATTTTCAAAATTAGAAGCCGACGACGGCCATAACACCATCACTCCTGTAAGCATGCAAAAATAGTGTTGTTTCTATTTTATTGTTGAAAGAGAACCTAGGGAAAAAGCAGAGAAAGGAAAAAAGTATCTGAAGAATTTGTAAGGAAACAATAGGGTCGAACTAAAGTCTGGAAAAAGCTATGGAAAAACAACATCATAGTTTGATTGGGAGGTAATTCAATCTCCATAATTTTTGCATAGACTTAGCTTTATTGCTAATAATGAATCATGTGAGAGGTTTTTCCTTCATTTTGTTTAAGTGTTATCATAGCATCATGAAAATAAGGTCACTATTTTGTATGTGAATTGGCTTGAAGTTGAATGTATGGGTATGTATATATATATATATTGATTACCACCACCTCATGAAGGGCACATGGCCTATGACCTGTGCAATAGGGAAACCAACATAACTTGGAGCCCTCATGGCTATTGTATAGAGCCAAGCTGAGGCTCGAGAGCCTCCAACAACTTGATCTTAATCCTTATGTTTCATGTTAAATCTTAGCCTTATGTAGGCTATCAAAATTTATTCGGATTCACCGTATGTGTTTGTAAATATAATCCTTGAGAAGGACCAATTTTGATCTTGTGGGAAGGGCATGTCTCTCTGCATTTTATTTGTAATGTCTCTAATGCTTAATATAGATGGTTCAATACTTGTAATAAGGCTAGAATAAAAATCTCTTAGAGCTTTGCATATATGTATAATGTCTTTGAATGGGAAGTTGACCCCGTTCAGTAGGAACGATGGAAATGTTTCTATGTTAGAGAAAACACCAAGCCTACAATGGTTTTCTCTTATTATAGATGGGCTGACCCTTGAATGTGTAAATTGTACAGACAAAAGTCTACATAATAATGTTGTATGCATGGTATAAAACAATAAGTCCTCTTGGGTGATTTCAATATATGTATTTGTTGCTTGGAAAGAAGATACTCGACCATTGAGATCTGTCGATCTAGAGTAACCGTAGTTTTTTTTGTTGCAACCTAAAAAGGCATGAGTCTGGTTTGAACTTGAAGTTTCTATGTTTTCTTTGACTGAAATATTTGGTGCTCAAGAATATCATTGAAAAACATGTCAAACATAGTTCTCTTAATACTATTAAGTTTCTCCCAGTGATGAAAGTGTTCAAGAATTGAATAATAGACATTCTATCCTTATGTGTGAAAATGGGCTATTTGATTGTTTGATCTCAGGGGAAAACTCATTCCATTGTAAAATAGAGAATATTTAACTTGTAAGGTGACCTTTTAGCAACTAAGCAACTTGATATCAACAAATATAGTAAATGACATTATTATCTTTAAATGTAACTATTTAGTCTGAAACAGTAGTATGTTGATGTAAATGGTGGTTATTGTTTTGCAAACAACACTGTTTTGTTGAAAGTTATCTTTGCTCATTAAACTATTTAGTATGAAAACAACTTGTTGTTTAACTGTTTAATAAGAAATAGTATTTGTTTTGTTCAAACAATGAATGTTCATATGTAAACAACTTGTTTTATGAATGTTTGGTAGGAAACAATATTTGTTCTATTCAAACAATGAATGTTCATATGTAAATAGATTGTTTTATGAATATTTATAAGGAAACAATACTTGTTTTGTTAAAATAATGAATGTTCTTATGAAAAAAACAATGATAGAATATCACAGTTGTAACAATGCAATAACAATATGTACAAAACTATGAGCATAGAATTGTTCTGAATTCTTTACTTATGACATAGAAATGTCAAATGAGATACTATTGCAATCTTAATTAATGACTATTTCAGAATGTATGCACAAACTTTAACATTAGTAGGCACACATATGTCTACACACATAGAATTCATCTATGTACATACACATACTGGTGATATACCTTTTTTTTTCTTAGTACATTTTTAAATGCAAAATGCTTATGATGAAAAGTATATAATAGTCATAAGAATGATATGACTTATTGTAGATTACTCTAATGGTTTATAAATCTGATTTCTATCTAGAGAGTAAAATAGAATCAAACTCTTCTATTGAAACATGAGTGAAAGAATATTCTAAACAAAATAGTGATACCTTAGTTGACTAGAGCACCTCAGGGTAGATGCTGGTAGAGGGTAGAGAGTTGTTATGTGATGTTTAGTAGAAAGTTACCATCTAGGATGGGTGCTGAAATGGAGTTCAGAGAGTATAGGTTTTCTTTACCAGAACCTATTGTTTGTTGTTGTTGCAACACATTTATTATGCTTGGCCAAGAAATTTAGTTCATTATGTATGTATGAACTCTGTGATCTCACTCTCTGCCATTCCTAACATAGATCTTGCATTTTCTTTTCTAACTTGTAGATAGAAATCACATGTTGATGTATGGGAACACAACATATTCTACTTTGCAGATTGTGTTGAATAGGACAATTGAGAGGGGGGGTGAATCAATTGTCAAATATTTTAACCTTTAATTCAACCACTGGAACTGATACTTAAAACTACTTGAATGATTAATCATGAAATTCCAAAGTAGAAACTCAAATACAAGACATAAACATAATAACACTAGATTTACATGGAAAACTCAATGAGGGAAAAACCACGGTGAGGATTAACTCACACTATAGAGAATATCAAAACTGATTACAAAAGGCTCACTACCTGAAACAAGGCTCACTACTTGAGATAAGGCTCATTGCCTGAAATAAGGAATCATTGTCCAATAGGGCTACAACCCGGAGGGCTCACTGCCACAAAGATACAAAGAAGAATTATTATAGAGAGACTACAATTCCAATGCAACAAAGGATTCACCATAGTCACTTGATCAACTTGCATGAATGATAGATTTCTCCTTCTGCTCACTACATCCAGAAACTCAACATTAAGCTTCGCATTGATCTACCACACACAACTCACACACACTTTCTAAATAGCATCAAAGTTGCATTTTCTCTTTCACTTATCTTCCTTCTTTTCTCTTTTATATTTTTCATTACTAGCTCATCTTGTATTTATACTATCTCCATCCTTGAAAAAGATCCAAAGTCGGCCATCTAACTTCAAGTTCAAATTAGGTTGACACCAAAACATCCTAGGGTGGAATTAGAATGAGAGTGACCCAAACACATGCTTCATTGGGACCCAAAATAGATCCAATATGCTTCATCAACTTGAAAGATAGTGCTTAACACAAGGTCGACCAAACAAGTGTAAAAAACATAGAACAATTGAGCTCAAAAATTCTAGAAACCAAAAACATCTTCAATGCAATCAAAACATCTTAACTCTATAACTGCAAGTCAAAAGACTTCATCAAAGAGAAATCCGAACCAACAAATTTTCTCCCATACCTCAACCAGAGCACAAAAAAACATTGTTCACAACTAGTGAACACAACTTGAACTTCACAATGAACCAATAGACAAAAATTTGGATATAGCAACCTTCAAAAACCATGACCAACATATCTGAACCACACAAACATAGGGGAAAATATTGGATCATTAACCGAAGCAAAAATTGAATACCTGTAATCTTTCTTTAAGACAATTTTCTCAATATCCTCAAAATATATAGCCAACAACAACTAGTAGATAACCAGTTGACTAGTTGACATCAATGAAAACACCTTCATTCCTTTCTCCATTCTTGCAACACTCTCCCCCTTTGTCTTTGATGGAAACACATGATGTGAAAAACCACCAAAGACACCATACTAGTTCTGAATATACTTCTCAAGATTTTTTTCTTTTTGTTTCTCCTCCTCAAAAGATCATCTTCCTCATTACCTGCTTTCTCTCCTTTTCACTTGCTTTCTCTCCCCTTTGACATCAATGAAAAAGAAAAAATATATGTTCATTAAATATTCCTTTGACATGAAAACAAAATCCTCATAATGACAACACCTGAAACTACCTACTCCCGCTAAGAGGTAGCCACCAAAACATTAGTCCAAAAGGATAGAACCATGAATCTATTGGATTGATGCATCTTAGTTTATGAAAGGAGGGGAAATAACCCCTAACTTGTCCTAGAGATACTCAAAAGTATCTATAGGAAGAGCCTTTGTAAATATATCAGCAATCTGATCCTTTGTTGGAACATACTCAAGCTTGAATTCATTCTCCATGACCTTCTCTCTCAAGAAATGATATCTGATAGATATATGCTTCATCCTCAAGTGCATCATAGGATTCTTTGAAATGTTAATTGCACTTGTATTATCACAGAAGATAGAAATGGGATCATCATATAACACTGTGATATCTTTCAATGTTTGTTTCATCCATAAAACTTGTGTACAACAAGATGCAACAGTAATATACTCAGCTTCAACAGTAGACAAAGAGACTAAATCTTGCTTCTTACTCAACCATTCCACCAATCTGCATCCAATAAATAATGCACCACCACTTGTACTCTTTTTGTCATCTACACATCCAACCTAATCTACATCTGTATAGACATTAAGTATAAATTTAGTATCTTTAGGATACCATAATCCATAATCCAGAGTGTCATTCAAATATTTGAATATTCTTTTAACTACAACAACATGTGTTTCCTTCAGATCTTCTTGAAATCTAGCCACAAGACAAACCACATGCATAATATCATGTCAAGTAGTAGTCAAATATAGTAATCCACCAATAATAGATCTATATTTGCTTTGATCAGCCTTAGGTGAATCATCATCTTTACCCAGTTTGCAACTAATCACCATAGGAGTACATACCAGTTTGGAACCATCCATCCCGAACTTCTTCAACATCTCTCTCACATACTTAAACTATGAAATGAAAATTCCTTTCTCTATTTGATTTATCTATAGCCCAAGAAAGAAAGTCATCTCCCCAAACATAGGCATTTCAAATTCTTTCTACATCTCTTCCACAAACATCTTGCACATCTTTTCATTTCCTCCAAAGATAATGTCATCAACATATACAACTACAATCAAGATTTTGTCATTTTCAATATTATAGTACAAACTACTATCTTTCGTACCTTTGTTAAATCCTTGTTGAATCAAATACTTTTCTAACCTTGCATACCAAGCTCTAGGAGCTTACATCAATACATATAAATATTTCTTCAATCTGCACACCATATCCAATTGATCTTTTAATTGAAATCCTTCTGGTTGTTCCATGTAAACCTCTTCCAGCTCACCATTTAGAAATTTTGTCTTGAAATCCATCTAATAGACTTTGAAACCTTTATGAGCAACCAATGCTAATAAAATCCTTATAGCTTCCATTCTTGCTACAAGGGAAAAAGTATCCTGAAAATCTATGCCTTCTACTTGTGAGTAACCTTTACACACAAGTCTCGCTTTGTTTTTTACAACTTCTTCATTCTCATTCAACTTATTTTTGAATACCCATTTTGATCCAATGATATTTTTATCGGCTGGTCTTGGGACCAATTCCCAAGTCTGATTCTTCTCAATTTGCAAAATTTCTTCTTTCATTGCTTCATTCCAATGTTCATCTTTATAGGCTTCACTTACTGTCTTCGACTCAATCTCAGAGAATAAAAACAAATTTACTTCAGCAGTAGATTTGCTTCTAGTTAACACTCCTTTTGTCTTGTCTCCAATAATTTGATTTTTTGAATGATTCCTACATACATATTTTGGTGTCCTAGGGGACATCACCAGAGCACCTTCTTCTCTTTCATCCTATTCATCCTACTTCTATCATCTTTATCTTGTTATTCCATAATTTCTTTTATTCTTGCACAATCATGTTCATCAGACACATCCATCAATATCAATAGAATTCTTCATTGTCTCATCAACCTTCACATTCGAGCTCTCTACAATCTTTCTTAGTTTTTTATTGAAACATTTGTATGCCTTTCTTTTATTAGAGTATCCAAAAAATATGCCTTCATCACTTCTTACATCAAACTTACTCAAAGTTTCCTCATCTCTTCTAATATAGCATTTCCTTCTGAATACCTTGACATATTTAACTATAGGAATTATTCCATGCCATAGCTCATAGGGAGTCTTTGTATTTTTTTCGCTTACTTCTACTCGATTGAACACATAAACAACAGTATGAATAGATTATTTCCAATAAACTTCTGGTAAACCAACTTCAGTGATCATTGATCTAGCAGCCTCTTGAACTGCTCTATTTTTCCTTTCATCAAATCCATTCTACTGAGGAGTTCTCGAAGCAGATAACTATCTCTTTATTACATGCACTTCACAAAACATATTGAACTCATGGGAGGTGAATTCTCCACCTCTATCAGATCTTAAGTATTTTATCTTCAAGTTCACTTCATTTTCAACCATAGCCTTGAATGCCTTGAATCTATCTAATGCATTTGATTTCTCTCTAAGAAATGTAACCCATGTATATCTAGAATAATCATCAATTAAAAGCATAAAGTACCTTTGACCAAGTAGACTTCTCACTCTCATAGGACCACAAAGATCTGTATGAACTAAATCCAGTAGTCCGGTAGTAGATTTTTCCTTCAATCTGTAATGATTTATTTCTTGCTTCCGAAACTGACAATTTATGCAAATAGTATTAACATTCTTTGTAATTCTTGGTAAATCTCTCACGGCCTGAACAACACTAATCCTTTCCAAGTTATCAAAATTCATGTGACACATTCTTCTATGCTATAACCAACTATCATTTATCTGAGTCATAAAACATCATCCATTAGCACCCTTAAGTTGATAGATATTCCCTTCATATTTCTTTCTTGTAGCAATCAATATTCTGAATCCTTTCTGGATGTCAAATTTCTCATCTTTAAACACAAGATCATATCCTTTTCTACACATCTGAACAATGCTCAACAAGTTATTCCTTAAAGCCTTAACATAGTAAACATTATCAGTAGGATGCTTTCCATAAAAACTTATTGAACCTATCCCACAGATTTTAGCACCAATATCATCTCCAAAAATAACCAAGCCTTCATCATATTTCTCAAGTTTAACAAATTTACTCTTATCACCAGTCATGTGATGTGAACAACCACTATAAAATAACCCAAAAATTATTTTCTTGTTTAGCATGTAGGGCAGAAATAGCCGTACCTCCATTTTTCTCTTTCTCCTTCTTTGGAGGGATTTCCTTAACCTATTTTTCAGAATTAGTAGAATTAGGTTCTTCCTTAATTGCCAAGAACAATAATTCATTATCATCTAGATCTTCATATTATAAATCTTCATTAGAAATACTAGCATTCTCATTCACATAGTAAGCTCTATTAATCTTCTTTCCTTTCTTTTCTTTCTCATATCTTTGTTTATTTCTTTTAGCTCTTTTTGGACATTTTGCAGCATAATGACCTATTTCTCCATAACTAAAGCATTTAAAGGGAAACTTACCTTCATACTTACCAGAGCCTTTCCTCATTCTTCTTACAAAGTTAGCTTCTATTTCATCAAAGTTCTTTTCTTCTGGATCTTCAACTTTTGTAGCTTTAAAGGCAGTCTCTAATTTGCCTCCATTTCTTAGACTTGGCTTCCTCATCTCATAAGATGTCAAAAATCCTAACAATAGATCCTTAGTATAAGTCTTATAATCTATACTCTTCTTAATAACACTCACCTTCTCACTATAAGCATTAGGAAGAGTTCTAAGAATCTTCTTTACAATCCTAGTTTCATCTATAGTAGCACCAAGTGATCGCATTATAGCCACTACCTCATCCAATCTCTGTACATAAGCTTTAACATTTTCATCTTTGGACATATGTATAAGATCAATCTATGTTTCTAAATTCTACAATTTTACCTCTTTAACCCTTTCATCACCATCATGTTCTCTTTCTAAAGCATCCCATACTTCCTTAGTTGTCTTCAAATTTTGAACCTTAATCAACTCAGAATGTACTAGACTATTCTTCAAGATGAACTTCACCTTAATGTTTGCTTCATGTGCTCTAATCTCTTCAGTTGTACTTAGACCATTAGTAGGAGGAGTGTAAGAATTCTTGTAAGCTTTCTCCACATCATATCCACAATAGTCCAAATATTATTCCATCAATACTTTCTAGATACCATAATTAGTTCCAACAAAAATTGGATAATCAAAGACCATTTTTCTAGCCATCCTGTACCTTCCTCAAGTGGTTAAGCTCTTCACCAAGGAACCAAGCTCTAATACCAATTGTTGAATAGGAAAATTTAGGGCGGGGGTTGAATTAGTTGTCACAAATTTTAACTTTTAATTTAATCATTGGAACTAATACTTTAAACTACTTAAATGATTAATCATCAAATTCCAAAGCAGAAACTCAAATCCAACACACAAACACAATAACACCAAATTTACATGGAAAACCCAATGAGGGAAAACCATGGTGAGGATTAACTCACACTATAGAGAATATCAAAATTGATTACAAAAGGCTCACTACCTAAAACAAGGCTCACTGCTTGAGATAAGGCTCATTGCCTGAAATAAGGACTCACTATCCAACAAGGCTACAACCCGAAGGGCTCAATGTCACAAAGATACAAAGAATACAAAGAAGACTTGTTACAGAGAGACTACAATCCCAATTCAACAAAGGATTCCACCATAGTCACTTGATCAATGTGCATGAATGATAGAGTCTGCCTTCTGCTCACTACATCCAGAAACTCATCATTAAGCTTTGCACTGATCTGCCACACACAACTCTCACACACTTTTTGAATAGCATCAATGTCACGTCTACTCTTTCACTTATCCTCCTTCTTTTCTCTTGTATATTTTTCATTACTAGCTCATCTTGTATTTATACTATCTCCAACCTTGAAGAAGATCCAAAGTCAACCATCCAACTTCAAATTCAAAATAGGTTGATGCCAAAAAATCCTAGGGTGGAATTAGAATGAAGGCGACCCAAACACACACTTCACTGAGATCCAAAATAGATCCAACATGCTTCATCAACTGCGAAGATAGTGATTAACACAAGGTCATCCAAACTAGTGTAAAACACATAGAACAATTAAGCTCAAAACTTCCAGAAACCAAAAATATCTTAAATGCAATCAAAACATCTTAACTCTAGAACCACAAGTCAAAAGACTTCATCAAAGAGAAATCTGGACTAGCAACTTTTCTCCTGGACCTCAAACAAAACACATAAAAACATAGTTCACAACTGGTGAACACAACTCGAACTTCACAATGAACCAACATCTAAAAATCTAGATATAACAACCTTCAACAACCATGACCAACATATCTGAACTACACAAACATAGGGGCAAATATTGGATCATTACCCAGAGCAACAAATGAATACTTGTAAACTTTATTTAATACAATTTTTTCAATATCCTCAACATATACAACCAACAACAACTAGTAGATAACCAATTGACCAGTTGAAATCACTGAAAACACATTCATTCCTTTCTCCATTCTTGCAACAAATTATTCTCTTGCTAAAATTTCCATGTAGGGTAAAGCATTCTTCAAGTAAGAAGAATACCATGGAAGCATAAGCTTCATGGTTTGGCAGTAAAGCGCTTGAACCATGTTCTCGTTTGCCAATGGAGGCGAGCGTCAAAGAAGAACCTTAGTTGTTCACAAGACTATTAAAGTCTATGATGTAACTTGATGTAATTCATCCATGTACTTGATGAAAGGTGTACAATGTAAAGACTTTGGGGCTTTAGGAGCCAAGTCAAACCTGATATTGTAATTTGACTTTTGAAGTGAATATATAAATCTTTGACTCATTTTAAATGGACATGTGTAGCCATGATTGACTTTAGCCACTAGTTATGTCTTTTTAATTTGGAGTATATTCATGTGTCATTTACAATAATATTATTTAACTAATAATTTTGAATGGGTTATTACACCATCTATGAATATAAAATCCATATTCATCCATTAAACATATCCCCTTTTCAATTTCTTCTCTGACTTCTTGCTTTAGACCAATCACTGTGAAATACCCATTGTCTATGGATTTGAATTGCATTTCTTCCCCTTAGGGCCCTTGTCACCATCTAATTAGACTGTCCCAATTAATATCCTTTCCATACCATTTAACTAAAATTCCCAACCATTCCAAGCAGGAAATTGATGGTTGCAATTTATTTGTGCCAACCACCATTGTCTTTTTATTGCCTCTTCTTGGTTTCATCTTGCTCTCATCCACTCAATCGTTATTGTGACGATTTCCACTGAAATTGAAAGGAAAAATTCTTGCATCCTTTGCGATATCCCACTACTAGCGATGATTCATGTGCTTGGGTTTGTTTCAGGCATGAGTATGATCCCATGTAGGTTTTTACCACTAACACATTTATGTTTCCTCCAACTTTCCTATGCCCATTTTGTTTGTTCATGAACCCCTAGTTTCTGTGCTGGAAAGGTTGGGGCAGATCATACCTATGCTTTCCATTCTGACCATAACTAGTGTGATCCTATTCTCTTTTTCCTGGATCCAAGTGTTTACCATGGTTTCTCTATTACTCGTCAGTTGCCTGATTCTTGATCTGTTCTAACAAGGTTTCTTCTTTGACCTCCATTTCCTAAATTTGGTGATCTACTTTCAAGTCAACATCACCAAGAGAACCCCTTTGATCCAATCTGTCTGAGTTTCGAGCATCACCCTTGCGCCTTTGCTCACCACCATGTTCACCTTTGTCCTGCACCTTCACAATATCGCTCTACTTTTTCACTCCTTCACTCTAAACCATTTTAATTATTATTATTATAAAAATAAAAACATTAAATTAATCAACAGATGGACATTAAAATATAAATTTATTATTTAAAAAATAATAATTTAATTCAATTAATATATTACACACCATAAGGACATATATCAATTGCAATATATCTAAATTGTATATTGGTATACATTAACATAATACATTTTTTTTTGGAGAGTTGTCAAAGATAAATATAGCAATAAATGCAATTGTCTTTTGAAGTGTTTAAATCAAATCAAATGTATCATTATATTTGTGAATAATCATGCTTAGAATCTATTTTTAAACAATTGTAATAACATACTAGCCTCAACCTTGTGGAGAAAATTGTCCATGCTAGAGGCCCTCATTCTCATTGTTTCCAAATATATCGATCTATCTTCACCTAAATTATCATCTATAAGATGCTATGTTAATGCATTGAACATAATTTTTTTCCTAATGAAATGATCTAAAAATACTTTTCCATGAAAAAAATCATGATTTGAAAAACTCCTCTATCCTCACAAGTGCTTAACACACAAAAATTTGTAGAGAAAACCTTGCACAAAACAACTATCACTAATAGAATTTGGCAAATAAATGACTAGGTGACTAAAAATTTTAGTCACAACAACTAAAAATGACTAAATTCTACTCATTTTTTGCAACTCAACTATAAATGAGTAAATAAATGACTAATTTGTTCATTGACTAAAAATTATTTAGTCACACAAATAAAAATGACTAAATAGTTAGTCATTTATTTAGTCACAATCCATTTGAATAAATCATATAATGAATCAAGAATATAGCTTTCTAAAATACTCTAAAACTTTAATAAACATACTCTAAAACTTTCGTTGAAATCTTATTTTCAGGCGTAGCCTGCCAAAATGGAGTTTTCATTTTAATAAACATACTCTAAAACCTTTGTTGAAACCTTATTTTCAGGTGCAACCCACAAAAATAGAGAAGCGTTTCAGTAAAGAATGAAAGAACGGTAAGGAGATGTGTGTGATAGGAGGCATAGGATTCATTGCTGCTTATCTCATTCCTGCTCTGTTCAACAAGGGTTACATTGTTCGTGCTACTATTTGTAATCCAGGTATTTAATTGATATATATTTGCATAATCTCAAATTCCTTTAGATGCTTTTGAAGTATCAATGTATCCTATATAGGGTTTAGAATGATTTCTTTTAATTTAAAAAACTAAATAATTGATGTATTTTCCTGCGATTAGATAATGTGGAGATCTCCTAAATATGCCCTAGCACACTATCTTCTTTGGCATTGTATTCATTACTCTAGCTGCTAGGGTTTTGCATGTGACATCTTTAATATCTTTATCACACTATCCTCTTTGGCACTGTAATCATTACTCTAGTTGCTAGGGTTTTGCATGTGACATCTTTAATATCTTCATGACAGTGGCTTTTAAATAGATCTCAGTATTTTCTTTAAACATTATCATGGTAACCCTTGAGTTCCATAATCCACCTTCAATCTCTTCTAAGAACATTGTCTTAAGCTAGATTGCATAGTATGCATATAAAGCAAGTCCTTCATACCCGCCATTGTTCCAAACCACCACTCACTACCTTGCTTAAAATGTTGCCTCCATAAGCACAATAGCATGTTTTAAAATCATGGTTGCCAGTGATTGACCATTAAGGTTACTACTTTCATCAAGATACAATGATATTTTTGTCTTCAAACTCAAGGCATTATGCAAGATAACATTATGAATTGTTTGTTGTGTACGATTTGATTTTCTTGCACATTTATTGCTTTGCTAACTACCTTTAAGACTGGATATTGCACCTTCAGCTGCAATCTCAAATAGCTTACTCATTGTCAATTGAAGATTCCTTTCATGAGCATCCTTCTATAAAATCAAACTATGCCCTATAGATTGCCTACTTACTTACTATAGGGGACTCATTGTTTCATGGTATTTTGGGTCTTAAGATATTTCAACCTTATTGTCACTACTTCATAGTCCACAAGGTATTATTCACTATTCTCCCATCTTTGATGAGTCTCAAAACACTACTCAAACATGCAATCCACTACCTCCATTATACAATGGCTAAGAAGAAACATTGAACCTATGATTACCATTGTTACTTCATTTGGACAGTCATTCCTTGATTGCAATTGCCTTGTCTAACACTGCAAAAAGAATTTGAAAAACACTTAAGGTTAACAAGGGGGTAAGGAAACTCACTATTAAAATATCCACTTTACTATGCAAGGTTTGAGATTTATTATCTTGTCACTGCTCAACATCTTTTTGAATGTCACACCTCAAGTGATTGTCATTCTTCTTGCCATAGATTGCCAAATGTCACTGAGTTACATAGTGTGCTTGTTATTGGCTACAATGTCTCAATCTTTCTGGTATTGCAACCTCACTAATCCGCTAGAGTTATTGTTTATGTTTCTATGGAGGCCTAGGGTAGTCATTCTCTTACCAATGCTTCTATTGGTATTAAAAAACAACCTTAAATCTTGGGTCAAAAAATTAGTTGTCTTAACAGGGTTGTGGTATGATCTTGGATTGTATCCTAGAGTGTGTGGGAAGCTTGTGTTTGATCATTAAGATATGTAAACCTAGTCAGGGAAATGTATCCTATATAGCATGGGTCTTGCTTTAATATTTTCCATAATAGTTATTATTAGATCACATTATTATAGTTTGTGGTAACCCAAGATTGCATTCAAGTATGTAACAAACTTGGTTTGTAGTTTAAACTATACACTTTTAAGTAACATTCATAAGGTTTAGAAAATATTGATCACTCTCTAGAATAGCCCATTAAACATGGGTTGTGCTTGAATGCACTACATAATTGATATAATACAACCACTCTGCATATCAACCAGAGTTATAGGCTCTTTATTGCAACAAGAGGTAATTTCTCTTGCATCATGCTATCATTACATCGTTACCTATTAAACCTAAGTCAACCTGAATGCACCCAATGATGATTGACACCTAATTGTGATGACAATGATCTGTACATGAATTGTTCTCATATGAGTGCCTCCATTTCTATCACAACATAGCCACATTAAACTTGGGTCACAGATGAATGCATCCTGTATTTGTTATAGCACAACACATGATCAATAGAGTTATGGATCACATAATTACAGTCATAAGAATTTTTTCCTTGATTTTGCTCTTATGGACTTATATTGCTCAAATCCTTACATTGCTTATTTTCTCTTTGGATGGATTGATTCATGGATTTCTTGTGATTTATACAGCTTTTGTTTTGATAGTAAATGACATCGGATTCTTTCTGAAGCTAAAATGATTTATTAATTATGGTTTTATGATGATTTTGAGTTTTTATTTAGAAAGGGTTAATATGTGGCATTTTTATGGACGGTTCAGGAAAAAATGGATTGCTATCGGTGTCATAACCAGGTTGGAGAGTACATTGAGTTAGTGTGAAACACGTCTGGGTGTTTTCGGTTGGAAGCAAAACCTAACTATAGGAATTTCTAAATATCCAATAGAGGAAGTTCCTTTATTCTAAAGATAAAATCATAAATCAGCTTGTCCAATTGGACATCCAACCTGAGATCTATAATATCTCATAGAGAAATTTTGTACATTCTAAAGATAAAATCATAAATTTGTTGGGTCAATTTCAAATTTGATTTGAGGTAGTGAAGCTCTGGCAGAGGAAGTTCCTACATTTTAGAGATAAAATCATAAATTTTATCAGTCCAATTTGAGATCCAATTTGAGATCGTGAAGCTCTGATAGAGAAAGTTCCTACATTCTGAAGATAAAATCATAAATCTCTTGGTCCAATTGTAAGGATTTGTCTTTTTAATTATACTTTCCGACATTTGGCTTGATACAATGATACAAGTTGTTACTTTAGAATTATGGTATTACTTTTCTTCTAATGTTTTCAACCCTCATTTTAGGGAAGAGCTCCAAAGATGGTTCCTTTAGATGGAGACTACACTTTTTTGCTATAGGTTCTGTCTAGAAACACCAGAAGCTCAGGTACTATCATACTCAGGTACAACAGAGTTTGAGGTGAATTGCATTTAGTATTTTATGCTGATATGGATATGTTTTATCCTATAGTTAATTGTTGTAGCATAATAGATAGGCTAAATAGTTGTTCATATACCATAGTTTCAAATTCTAAATTGCTATACCTTATTCTAGGAGCAAATCATAGGGGGAGCCTATATATAAGACACCATTGTTTCAAATTCAAAATTGCTCACTCTTTCAAAATTGTTTGCTTGGGTAAAAACTCGAAGCTATCCTCGACACTTGGTAAAGTTATGGCTAACAACAGGATCTACATGCTGAGGAAGTTCTTCATGGATGAAATTGGGAATAAATTCATAATGGAAAAGAGAGTGGAAAAGTAGAATTTGATGAAACTCTTGCAAAGTTCAGGTTAATGATTGATGCTTTTGTTCATTGTTATGATGGGAAAGATTCTAAACAATCATCTTGGAATAAAGGATTTTATTGTGATTTTGAGAGCATCTTCTATACAACAAGTTGTTTTAGATCAAATATATGAAGAAAACAATTGTGAAAGAGCCAACAATTTTGAATTTGAAACAATATTGTCTTTGTATAGAACCCCCTTGTGATTTGCTCCTAGAATAAGGTATAGCAATTTTGAATTAGAAATAATGGTATATGAACAACTATTTATCCTATCTATTATGCTACAACAATTAACTATAGGTTAGAACATATCCATATTAGCATAAAATAGAAAGTGCAATTCACCTTAAACTCTACTATGGTAATTGATTTGTAAGGAAGTTTGCACTCTATGAACATTCTATGTGCACATCAGTATGTTGGTTATTATCTCAATCTCTTTTGTGATCAAAATAACGGTGAAGTTTATTGCATAACTCATTTTGTAGTGCTATGATCCAGTGCTCTATTACTTCTTACTCACTATGTTCTCAATCACCATGTGCAAATGACTTAGAGGATAGATCTTTGTCACCATTTGACAGTAACTTTCATTGCTTTTGGACTGTTTTTTATGATTCAATCACTATTTGACAGTGTTCTTCCTTTCTCAGTCCTATAGGATAGAGGACAATTCACAGTTTGCAACTCTCTAACAACGATAAATAAATATAGTAAAGATATTTAAAATTTTAGAAGTGGATTTTTTTTTGAATTGCTAAAGCCTATTTATCAGTTGTATAACTTAAAATTATTTAAGCTATTTGAATAGATAAACTTCATATTATACATCTTTAAAGTACAATAGAATCAAGTACTTAAAATGATTAAAGAGAAGTTGAATGAAAATTAGTAAATTACTACTAATTAGATTTTTCTTTTGCATGTTTACAGGGTTATTTCTTCCATCATTTGTTAGGCCTATTTTGGATTCTATGGAAATAGCAAAGGTAGTTCCACATCCAGGTCTAATGAGGTGATGACCCATCCTTCTATGATGAATTTTTCAGGATACACCCAAGAATAGATCTAAAAATATCATATTTTTAAACCTTCAAATATTTGAGATCATTGCAGATTTTATTTGATTTTTGTATAGTTGGACGGATCTAAAAAATTGTTGCTTGAAAATGATGTAAATGAAAATTTTATTTGTTAAGAATAATATAAGGGTGTTATTTTTCACTTGCTCATTTTTTTTTTGTCTACCTTAAGATAACCATTAAAATTATCATTTTGTTAATCATAATATTTCATTGTATATTTATATTTTGTTAGATTGTATTGGATAGTTAATGGTTAAGATTTTTTATTTTAAATAAATTCAGCATAATATACTTTCCATGTACTTCTTTTCATCACTTGTAAATCTAAATTTTTGTTACTTTTTTGTGATCATCAAAAATAGAGATGATTTTAGTCTTTGTGAAATATTTTCATGCATGTTGGAGATCTCTACAAGGTGATGAAAAAGGCCCTAGGGTTTGGTAGGGTTTTGAGTATCCTTATTGTTTGGATGGTAATGTTGTCAATAAGTTCTCTCCTTTCCCAGATATAGTCACTTGAGAAACTGCCATGATGCTCTTGACTGTAAATTACTTTGTTCTCTCTACCTTCTCACTACAGGTCTAATTCTTCAACACTACCAACTACCCTTCCATCTCAGTGTCTTTTCATGCTCTTGCATCTATTCTCTTATGAATTTATTCTTATGACTCTGAAAGCTATCACTAGGTCTATTATGATCGTTAGATCTTTGAGGGTATATGATTTTCTACTACGAACTCTTAGATTGTCATACTTTTGATGACAATTCTCCAAGGATGTTTTCTCACTAACTTAACTTTATGTATATTCTCCATTATGTATTTGAAATTCATGGTTTCTAGTTAACTATTTATTGGTGTAACCATTGCCATGTTTCTTGGGACCGTCATCCATATAGGATAGTTTCCTTATGGATCTGAATGCAATTTAAAAGGTGCCCATAAATATTGAAAATTTTCATAATACTGTTGTTTCAAGGTAGTAGATGGTCATGACAAGTTTCATAAGACTATTGTGACATGTTTCATAATACCTCCATACCGCAAGAGCTAAGAAGACACGGTGCGGTGTAGTGGTAACATCCTGCATTACCGCAAAGGTCGAGCAATAAATGTGTATTATGGTGGTAACTCAAATACTTCTCCTACATCCCCACAAGAGCCAAGAAGACATGGTCTAGTGTAGCGGTAACATATTGCATTACCATGAAGGTTGAGCAATAACGGTGCGGTGTAGCGGTAACATCCCGCATTACTGTGAAGGCTGAGCAGTAATGGTGTGGTGTAGTGGTAACATCCCGCATCACTGCAAGGATCATGTCAAAATGGTGTGGTATCACAGTTAAACTATAAAAAGAAATATCACATTTCTTTGAAGCATTTTTTTGAAACAGTTTGCTTGCCCTGTGTATATTGCTTCCACATTTTCATGTATTTCTAGCAGGGCACTTGTAACCACAACATATGACAAAAAAAATCCCTGCTATTATGCTTTGACAGATGTCCCTTCATTATTACTGGATATCTGATGTAGTGAACATTATTATAGTGTAATCCTATTTTTCAGATTGTTTCATTTAGCACCACCAATATTCTCCACAAGAATATTGTCCATGTTTAAAATGATGGAAATGGTTCACATCTCTCAGAACAATTTATCTTGCAACAATCTTGGAGATTAATTTAGATGCAGTGTGAAAATCATAACATACTTGAAGGTTCTTAACAACTCTAATAGTTGTGGCCATGTTTAACAAACCAAATGCAATTGCTAACTTTTCACTATGGTGGTAGATAAATGATTCTTTTTTCTTCTATTCCACAACATTGAGTAAAATTCTTGAATCTAGAAATACCCTACTACCTTCATTTTCCAAGCCAATTTCTCCAATTTTGCATAGATCTCCCATGTTTGTGAATGTGATCTATCTCATACACAAAAAAGCATGTACCATTTTATGCCCTTCAATCCAACTACATGCAGGTATCTTTTTAGTTCCTCTTTCATCAGTCTCCTTACTATTTGAACCTAACCACACCTGCCCGCTTCTACATAGATGTTTTAGAGAAGAACATAAGTTGCAACATTTTTAGGATCCAACTAAAAAAGTAGTGTTGCTAGAATACTCATCCTATATTCATATATGATCCATAGGAACCAAAGGTTTAAATGGCATCTTAGTAATAATGTTTAGGGTGTCCTCAAGATAGCCAGCATGGGCATGAAGGTCAACCATGCACACCTAATGATCAACTATATATGTAATGCAATAAGGGTTACTGATGTGTGAAATATGTGTAGACCTCATCCACTAAACCTACATGACTGCATGCATCTAGAACACAAGCAAAGATTACAATGTCAGTGTTCCAGAATGCTTCATTAATTCAAATATTTTGAGAGCTTCCTTGCAAAATCCATTTTGTGCACATTCTGCAATCATATCATTTCATTCCATGAGATGACATCTCTTTGAGGCATTATTGTTGACTGCATTGAAAGAGAGAGCTTCATATATGGGACACGATCAACACTCTCCTTCTTGGATTCTACATGTTACAACTTGCTCTAGGAAGATTGCCCATGTTGTAGAAGTTTTAAGAGATGAAAGGGGCATGTTCTCACATTGAAGGGCTTCAAGCATCCATTTCCATCATTGCAGAAGTTTTTTGGAGAATTTTCTTTCTTGCAGTCATTTCTACGCAATATTGTAACTCTGATTTTCAGTCTTGTGACCGAAACTAACAATTGTAATATTCAATTTCTAAGTTCTAATTAGAAAACCTTTCTTTTATTAATAAAGTTCACCAATTTTTCCTTCTCAATGGTTGTCTTATTATGTGCAATGGACGATTGATGTGTATTTATGTGTATTTATGCTTAAATCCTCAAATATCAGTCAATTAAACTGACTAACTATACTATTAATTGACATCAATTAATAATTAAATTGACTAAATATGCTACCAATTGATAGAAATCAGTGAATGGGGAATAAAAATAAATAAATAAGTGACCAGTTAACAACAATCAATGACTAAATATATCAGTGAATACAAAAATATCTAAATAAGTGACAAGATTACAACAATCAATGACTAAATATATCAGTGGAAAAAAAGTGACTAAATAAGTGACCAGATCACATCAATGAATGACTAAATATACTACCAAATCGATCAATCAAAATAACCAATAAATGACTAAAAATATTTTAGTCATCAATCTGGTTGCGTTATATATGACTAGCAATAAACTACTAGTGGCCACGTGACCAACTATAGTAATTTATAAGCAGTTTTTAGTAGTTTTCTTAGTCATATATTGTTGGTTTTGTACTAGTGTATAAAGATGGTCAAGGAATGGAAACTAAATATACAATATATTACTCTTTGCATGAGTCTTCAACAACAATGTGTATCTCAAAGCATAAACTGAAGAAGGGGTAGTCACAAGTATGATATGCCACAAAATTGATGCATTGACTAAAAGTGGAATCACTAACAAGAAATAACCCCAAACCCGACTCCTCTAGAAGGTTGCCAATTTTAGCAAAAAAAGGAAGTTGATCTACTCCAACATTAGCAAGTCAATTCATAACTACATTAGATTCCCACAAACATTTCCTAAACTCAACGTGTCAATAAGATTATTTAAAAGAAAAGCCTTCTCTACAAAACTATTTAATTTCCAATCTTTTAATACATTCATGTTGGAGTAATTAAGACAATCACTTGATAATTAATTATTCATTGATTAATTATTAAGTCCCTTATTACTTTAGTCACTTAAGCTAAACTTAGGAGTGCTTTTTTTATTATTAGTTAGAAATAAATATAGGACAAGTTGTCTCATTGCATGAGATTAAGACACTTGTCACAATCTAATGCAATCCTCATCTAGGGTTTGATTTTGCATGATTTTATAAATCTTGCACATTCATTGTAATCACTAAATTCAGAACCATTTAGGTTAATATATTGCACTTATCAGTACTCTTTTAGATTCAATCTTTTCTCTCTTGGTTGCATATCAAATAAGTTGTTTTGATCTTTCGTTTTTGATAGGGTAATTGCTTGCAAGTGATTTCTAGGTGTTGTGGAGTTCAATTATCAATTTCAACATCATATCAAAGCTCCAAATCTATAACCTCCTATTTTTATTTTTGAGAGATCCTATTTTAAGAAAAAAACTTATGGTTTTTTAATCTTTTTTTTCAAGAAAAATTCAAAAAAAAAAATCATCATCAATTTTTCTTTTTTTAGTTTTTTTTTGCAAAAAAGAAAAAAAGCAAAAGGATCTTAAAAAAAAACAAAAATCACCACCCACTAGCCACCAGCTAAGGTTTTTTTCCTTTCTTGACATATTTTCGTAAATTGGTCATAACTTGGGCATACGGTGTTGAAATCAGTAAAACAAGATATCAACGGAAAGTTGGTTTTGAGATCTTTCCATTGGTCCAGATCTAATTATCAGACTATTCTATTGGTTCCTATTATTCTTATTCAAAGTTAGATCTTCATTTTGTGCTTCTGAGCTCATAACTTTTTGTCTATATCTTTGATTTTTGCGATTCAAGCAATGTTGGAAAGGTATTTTAGAGCTCTTCAAAACTATTCATGAACTTTTTATAGAATCTACCCTAGGTATATTTTATTCAGTATTCTGTGTTTTAAAATTCTACTTAATTACTTGGACATATTGGCACCTAGAAAGGATTTGTTTGCATGAGATGACATCATTTGATCTGCTTTATTAGTACTAAGGTTTTTAGTATCTAGTTTTGTCATTTGAGTGAGTATCATGGGTTTTTCTGTTCATCCTTTTGTGATCAACTTGGAAATGGATAGCTATGGGTCTTGGCAAAATGGCATCCTAGCACATCTCAAGTGGCTTGATATTTTTCAGTATCTGTATGGCCTCATACCTAAATTAGACACACTAGGGAGTTTATCAGCATGGGGCATTATCAGAGATCATATTGTAGGGGTTATATGTTCTAGTGTTGATCTTGAAATTATGTGTGTTGTATCAGACATTGAATTTCCCCACACACTTTGGACATGACTTTGGGAGATCCGTGGAGACCTTCATATCTCTCCATACCCAGAGGATCCTATTGCAGATTGTCTCATCCCTCTTATAGATGCATATTTCATACCTTTTGATGATGATACTTTAGAGGAGCTTGAGTATATCACAATTCTTGCATGTTCTAATGGTTTAAATACTTTTCTTCATATTCCCACTCTTCAGATTGAGACTACATCATCATCTCATATTATTCCTAATTAGTTTGACATCACCATATCTTTGGCCCCTATTGATTTAGTGTAGCAAGACATCACACATCTTCCAAACACAACTACTTTGGATTTTTATCTCACAGACATATCATCCTTGTTTGTGGAGTCCTATATTGCACACTTGGAGGACTAGTTTCAAGACATTCATCTCCTCTATGTTGACAGCCACATCTATGCTATTGGCCCACCATATGCATTGCCTTTGCAGGTTGTTCTACATCAATCTTCATAGGATTCTAGATCAACATCATCACTTTTTGACATGTGGATATGTGAGTAGTTTTTAGAGGTACACATCATTTGGATTTGGATTCCTAATTGACCCATCTATTTGGATTGGCTTCTCCAATCACCAGTAAATCAATTTCTTCCTAAAGGGAGAAATATTGCTTTTAGGTAGTGGATCATATTCTATCTTCAGGCGTTCATCATTGGTATGTGAGATATTTCTTTTTGGGGGAATTCATATCCTCATTTTATCTCTCCTATTGGGGGGACATCTATTCTACTTGCATGATAGAAACAGTCCTTGGGGGATCACATTGAGTCCTATCTATCTTTCACTAGTGTAGTTGTTGATCATAAAATATTTCACCTCTTTGAACAACCTTATGGAAAATTCAGTGAATGGGGGACCTATTTTCACTTCATTGAATGACCTCCAAGATTTTAAAGAATTCATATCTCCTTTTTGTTTAGGAAAAGGGAGAAGGAAATGTAGAAATAAAGCTTAACCAAGGCGATACGCTAAAAAGATTTTACGACATTTCAAAAAACCTAATAGGTTTTCAATTTTGATAAGATGAACACATAATGCCATAGACCCTTCATTGTTGAAAGGATAAAAAACAAATAAGGCATATATGAGCATAGAGAAGTCATTGAAATCCTTTTGTGAGAAGCACCCATTAAGGTTCAACAAAATATGGTGAATCTAAGATTGAATATGAAGCTTCAAACCCTTACATAACTATTTTTCCCCAAAAACATAGCATGATATCTAATAATATCTTTAATATAAAATGAAAAAGTTCCAAAACATGATCCAATTCATTGTAAGTCTAAGTTAGATAAACATAAAAGCTAGAACTAAGAACCAATTATCAAGACTATATCCAAAAAATTGACACAAAGCATTGATATTTATGAATAGAGATTAGAATGTAAGATAAAGGCCATATAGGCACAATTTAGTACCCCTTATTCCTTCTATTACTTGATTTGGAAAATAGTACAAAAGATGCTAAGGTCAAATAAATGATCTAGATAGTTATCTTGAAAACTGATTACAAAAGTGATACAAGGCAGTAAAAATACTATAAGTAATATTCTATCTCCTAATAGAATTTGAAATTCATTAGAGAGGCTCAAAAATTCCCTTTTATAAGGTAAGGGAAGTGAACAAGAAAAAGCACTCTCCACTGCCTTAACAAAAAAAACCCTAACAGGTGGTAGTAAAAATGTGGTCCAAAAACCTGATGAAGATCAAATTGGATTATGGAAATCCAAGCAATAAATTTTGAGTTGCTTGTTGTGGTGATGTTCGCAAACATATGTCGATCTAGAATTCTAGGAATTGCTAAAAATATTTTGTGTCAAAGAAAAATTGCAGTGTTGTGAAAACCTTGGCTGGAAAAAATCTGATTTGTTCATCGTGTGAGCTGTAATGATGCCATCAAGTGGATATTGGCACCTAGGACTACTTGGAGAAAGAAAAAATCATCGACACCTAGTAGTGCTCTTCAAAAATGTTGTTCCTAACATTGTAGAAGCCCACTCCATAGAATATGGGCCATGTGGCATAATGGCGGGAATTTCTCACAATTTCCTCAAGCTACTTGCTAGAAAACCCCACAGAGCAGCCACATGGCATACTCCATATCCAATAGCGATATGATATTCAAAAATCCACACAACCACTATGTGGCACAATTGTGTGCTTTTCAACAAAAATAAATTTGTGACCTCCTTAAAAGAGCACCAACGTGACACATGGCAAGGCCAATAGAAAATACCAAAAAAACAGTACCAATAAGAGAGCTTGTGAGATTGAAAGGAATAGCGAAAACATATAAACAATATTTAGAGAAAAAAAGCACTACAATTTATGGTGACTCACAGTGAGCCTACACCTGCAGAGGCATGAACCCATAAGAATAAGCTAAAAAATATTTTTAAAGACATGCAATCCTTGGAGCTTGAGGAACGTAGAATGCAAGTATTCCCAATCTGAATCGAAAGGTAGAACTAGTGCGTGCAATAATTTAGAAGCTTGGTCCAAATTGAGTATCTATTTAAAAGAGACCTCACCCAATCTAGTTTGTGCAACACAGATGTGAAAGTAGAGTCTAGCTAGTGAGAGTATTGCTTTGATTTATTTTACACTTGGCAATGGACCTAGCTCTTGGAAGGTCAATTGATCGTGTTGCTTTCCTTCTAGCCCTTCTTTTTTTTCTCTTCAGTTAATACTGCTCCATCAAGTAAGAAGGGAGAAGGTCGTCCTATTTGAACTAGAGTTTTGAAATCTTCCCACATCTTATTGACGTTGTTTGCCAAAGTAGTTTATAAATTTCTGCCTCTTTGTGTGGCTTGGCTATAGACTATGAATTCATTCACCTTCTTTGTAGCTGCTCTTCTATCTAGTATACCCGCACTTGAAAGAGCCTCTTTGATAGCTTTGTAGAGCTTGTTGATCAAGCTCTCTAACTCTACAAATCTAGGAGCGATAGAAAGTAAAATATGGTCAATCATCAGACCAATATTTGTGCTAAGCTCTTGCACATCTGCCATGAACCTTAGAGCTAGCTTCATGGATGCCATTACAACTTTTATTTTCTCCCAATAAAAGAAATATAATTTCTATAGCAAAGGGGGAAATTCATTCCTTTGCATCATAGCTTTCTCTTGTTGGGCCTGAGACTCTTTTTCTTTTATATCCTCCCGTAGTTGATTGATTGTCTCTAAAGCACTCAAAAGTTCAAGGCATAGTCATTCTATTTCTTTGTTGCGAGTTTGTAGACCAGACTCTAAATTTTGTTTCTCCCACTTCTTTGTATCTATGGCCATTTGGTCTTTCTGAAGTTCTTCCTGGAATTAGATTTCTCGATGTTGAAGATCCTGGTGGCCTTACTCTTGAAGACTTGAAAGAATGGATAACTCCTATTGTATCTTTTGTAGATCTTCCATCTTTTCCTCGAGTTGCTTTTTTGTCAATTCCTTGGCACTCTTTTTCATCTACATTTTGAGATTGGGTCATGGTCAACTCCTTTTGAAACTCATTTTTCTCCTTCTCAAAAATGTTCACACAACTGCTTTGCTTGATCCAATGCTTCAGACCACTTTCCCTACATTTCTTGCAACTTCTTTTGTAGGTCATCACACTCACAATCTCATCACTTTGTTATATCAGAGAGTTCCTTTTATCCGCATTGCAACTCCTCTATTGATTCTTGTAGTTTGACTTTCAAAATCTCTCCCTTCTTGCACTCAGTCTTGATTTCAAGTGAGAAATTTTCCATCTTGGATAAAAGTTGATCCTTATCTATTTGAATAGTTTGAAGCAACATAGTTGCTACATTCTTCTACTCTTGGACCTGCCTCAAACGAGCAATCTCTATATATTTTTCTTTGATCTCCACTTGGTTCCTATCAACTGTGGCCTTTACATTTACCAATTCCACTTCTTGCCTCTTCAATTTTTTCTCCAACTTCAGGTAGTCGGTGTATACTACCTTCTATGTAGCCTTCATGAGGCCTACCTTATCATGGGGAATTGCTTCACTTAGATTCAAACCTACAGTTTGGATCTGATAATCCTCATATTGCATTTCTCCCTTCAGTTTAGAGACCAAAATATTCATAGCTAAAATCATCAGAGACCTTTCTTCTTCATCAAAACATTCCTCTAATCTGGGGGTAGCTAGGGGTGTTGTGGCCTTCACTAATTTATTTTGCTTCCTTTCCTTGTTGGCCATAATGAATAGAGAAATAGGTATTCTTAGATGGATGACCCTAGGGGGAAGTTGTTGGGAAGGTTAAAGGCATCAGTGAAAAAGGAAGAATGTCATGCCAATAATGTGAGGTGTGTGGAGTGGTCATCGGAGTGAGAGGAGCGGTAGCAAAAAATGCAGGCATATGTTTGGAAGCAAGTAATAATGATGAAACCTACAACATGGGTCGCTCCAGTGCCAAAAATTGGGCTTTTGACATAGTGATTAAAATTTCAACTGCAGATGCATTTGAAGATGCACATTCTACACATGCAACCTCTAAAGGAGATTTAATGGAAATTATGGCAAGAGGCATGGAAAATATGGGTACATTAGCTGTGGTAGGAAAAGTAATTTGGGTTTTAGATGGAGGGGTTGGAGAAACCAAAGAAGTAAAAGAAGGAAGAAGGGCGGGTGAAAAAATTACCTGCACTGTGGGAGCCTTGGGTGCTTGGGAGATAAAGGTTTCCTCCTCCTCAACATCCTTTTTGGAGGCACTTTCCTGATCAAACCTTGGCTTCTTCTTCTCTTTGTAGGGGGATAGTTTGTTGCAACAGATCCCTCGACCATTGATTTCGATAAACCTTGAGTTCCCTATATTGTTGAATCCTTTCTTGTAGATTGTCGGGTTCATGTCATTCTTGTTGACACACTGGAAGATGAGGATGGTCTTTGCTCTTGAACCCCCAGTTCTTCTTTTCCTTTTTTATTTTTTCTGTCTCAACCCATAGTGGTGGTGAATCAAAAGGTATGTTAGAACTAGACCTGAACTCCCCTTTGTAAATCTCCTAAATTTTTTTATTGATGCGATCTGGTTGTGTAGGGAATTTAACTGTTTGATTGCCTACCAATATCTTCTGAAATCAACTATTTTCCTTTTGGACTAGTCCTTCTTTAATTGTTTCTTTGAGGACTTTTCCATCAAGATGTCTGGCTTAAACTCCTACAGTAATTGATAAAAAGAGAGCTATGGGGGCTGCACAAATGGCAAGAGGGTTAAGTCAATGCAAGTTTCATCATCATCCCTCTATGGATTCCACTTGTCCTCCCAATATGGTAGCGGCTCATGCTTTATGGGTAGGAACCCCGTTAGATTATACTTCCATGTATCACAAATGATACCTAGGCTAAGGTAGGCCATCTTTTCAGTCAAATTTTATCCTTCCTCTCTCTTAAAGAGAGCTACTTTGCATTTACCAAAGGTGAGAGGGGTGTTATAAAGCTTTTCCTTCTTGGCACATTTTCTCCTACCTCTCTCTTCAAGAGAATGATAATTGCTGGTACATTTCTAAGGAAAGTGTTATGTCTATTACACACCTAGGAATATAAAAGGCTCTCCTATAAAGCCATGGAGTCAAATGAAATTGAAATATCATTGAAACAAATAATCAAAACAAGGCCTATGTTCACTTATCGAGGCCACATGTTCACTAGAAAATTTGATGAGATTAGGTAGCCAAGGAAAATCATGGAGAATGGGGTTTAGGGATAAATCGGTAAAGGCATAATAGTCTTGGGTTTTTGAAAGCACAGGAGTCCATACTGAGACTAGTTTAATTAACCCTATCATGTCCCTTATATCTTATGCCAATAAATCCCCAAAGAACCTAGGGTTTTGATGTAGAATCAAATGTACGAGAAAAGAGGAATACCTAAATTTAAAGGAATAGCTATAATCTCTCAGTTGCCTGAGCATCCTCTCAACAATCACTTCGATGAAATCATACTGAAGACCCCCTCCACCTCTTAAGCTTGAGGGCTAAACACATATGATATCCGTGAACATCATCATTGTAATCCAAGCCATAAACAAAATACAGCATTGAGAAGAAAACTTGCAAATCATCATTCAATAGGCTATACGCCAAAGGGAAACTACGCATCACATTGTCTTCCTTAAAGTCTTAGTGTTGCAAAAGGTCAGTCTATCCCTTATTTTGTTCCAAAAATCTCTTAGTTTTCCTATTGAGAAGTCCTCTATCATTCAGTTGAAGGGAATACATAAAATATCCTTGATAGCCCCCACACTAATGGTGATTTTTAGTTTTTCACCATGAATGACCCCAATATCTTTGTCGAGCTTTATTACGTAGAGGTCCACCAAATCAAGGAAGATGTGTGTCTAGGACAACATATATTGGGGAAGACCATAGTGCCATAGCTGCACTCCAAGAGACTCTTTATTTCCAACTTCCAACTTGACAAATCTTCTTTGGAGGGCTCCCTCTCACAGACTGTTAGGATTTGTATGCAGCTTTGGATCAAAGATATTATTTTTGTAATCTTTAATTAGCTTTGGCTTGATGAGATCACCATGCTTTATGAATTTGGTGCAAAAAAAATCTTGCGCCTCAGGCATCAATGAGTTAGAAAAATAAATCTCCCCAAAGACATTGACATAATAGGCATCTGCTGAAATTACTTTGACATTCTTTCTAGAAGTTGATGCTTCAACTACAATTTTTATGAATTTCAGTGAACCTTGCTAAGAACTATTTCTCCACCTGAGAATTTTACCCTTGCTTTGAGAGCTTGATACTTAGAAATTTTCTTGCTTTCCAACACTTCTTTCAATGTTCACCACCTTTAATCATATTGGAAATAAATAAATGGCTTGCATGGTTAACCTTTGGAGTGCTACCAATGGGGTGATACGTGTGCATTAAATGCCTACCTTTTTAGGGAATGTAAGATATGCTTCCAAAAGGGAATTTAGGCACTTTCCACATGCCGCTTTTAAAGAACAACCTTGAAAATGGGAGGTGTAATCTGAGAGGACATTTAAGAAGGAGGTGGTGTGAATAGCGGTCTTTTCACATGGTAATGCTAATTAACAAGCAAGAAGGTGGTAGGACACTTAGCAATAGGCAGCATGCTTGGCATTAATGTCAGCGCTTGTATCTCTTATAAGAGATTTTGTGAATCCTTCTTCATACAATTTCCCTTCACATCGAATCACCAACTTGCATCTCTTGTTTTCACTCCGACAGAGAAAATATTTTTCATTTGGGAATTTTTTGGTTTGTTTTATCTATAAATTACCTCTTATTCCATCGTAAAAAATCACTTCTCATTTGCAAGATTTCTTTCTATGTTTGAAGGTATAGGCACTCCAATTAGGCTTCTAGGTATGAAGAATCAAGTAGCTTTTGTAGGGGAGATTATAAAGGAGAGGATTAAGTGGCTTCTGAAAACAAAGAACCACTTGATAATCACCATGTTTAAGTGGGTGTTGGGTGTAGACTTCATCTTTGATGCCAACCATTATCGAGCGAATACGAACGTGGTCTCAAGGTTTGTGGCCTTATTGCTAGATCTAAATGTCCCCAAGCCTTATGTGGTGGAGTTGGAAAAGACTATGCTCTCCAAAGACTATCTAGTGGGTCTAGAAGAGGTTGTCGATGTGGCTATCCTAGACCTTGGCATCCCTTTAGCCATGGACCTCTGATGTCATGTCAAAAATGTTGAATTGGTGTTGTGGCTTCCTCTTCTCTCTAGTTTTTGGACCATTACACTATAGTTGCATCAACAACAGGCAAGGCCTACTAGCTCCTTCCTTATCAATGTGAACAATGTTGAGTCGGTCTATGATGTGGAGTGGTACACTGAATTTCATGACCTAGTATACAATATTGGAGTAGCGGTGCAAATTGAAGACTGATGCCTTGTCAGATTCTTTAGAATTGTGTGCTTTTTAGTTGGATCTTCCACCTCTCCATCCTTAGAGAATTTCATCGTATTTTGTGCTAGCCATGTTCGGTGTGTAGGAGATTTGTATAATCTAGGTTGGAATTTTTAGATCATTTTGTTCATTTGAAAAAGAAAATCAATTTTGTAAACTTTGTTGTACAAAGCTTCTCCAACCTCTTTTTTGTTTTAAAAAAATAGGCCTAAGCGCCTACGACTATACGTAAATGATATTATACAAATGGAATATATATTATTTTCTCTTTTTTGTATCTTTTGTTTCTCACAAAAAAGATGTATTTTACAAAATTTTATTTGTATGGCACATAAAGTATAAAATTTACAAGAAAACGCATCATGGGTTTTTAATTAATTTTTTTGAAATGGATATCATTTTCCGGTATTCCCATAGCATTTCCATCCATGTCCTCTAGTTCATAGGCATTTCTTTCTTTGCATTTTAGAATGT
This sequence comes from Sequoia sempervirens, assembly GCA_007258455.2. NCBI lineage: Eukaryota > Viridiplantae > Streptophyta > Pinopsida > Cupressales > Cupressaceae > Sequoia > Sequoia sempervirens. The sequence continues at coordinate 465,585,690 of VDFB02281492.1, forward strand.
AAAAAGGACTTTTCCATAAAGCATCAAATTTTGCATGTTGTCTTGGTTTAGTAGAGCGTTCTTCATATTTCAATACTAGGCTACCCTCTTTGAATCTAGGGTGAGAGGTATTTTTTTCGAACCATCTCTTGACCAGCTATTACCAGTTAATCATGGTGTCAAATTCCTTCTCACATGTTTCTTGATGGTGTGCTAGCTCATAAAGTCTTACCTCCATACTTTCGTTCTCCTCAACCTCCAAGAAATTCAATAGTTGTAACGTTGGAATTTCCATAGAGATATGTAGAACCACCTCTTTTTTGTACACCAATTCATAAGGGCAAGCCTTTAGAATTTGTTTTGGAGTGATGTAGTCTTCCCATAAGGTCACTCGTAGGTGTGTGTGCCACTCCCTCTAATGTTTTGAGCCAATTCACTTGATCAATTGGATCAAATTCCTATTTGTGGACTCAGTGAGTCCATTCCCCTTTGGATAATAATTCAACAAAGTCTTGAGGTAGACTCTGTGCTCAAGGGAGAATTTTGATATCCCAATCCCTACGAAGGCTCATGCATTTTTGGAGATGAGGGTCTTGGGAGAATTGAACCTTGATATTAGTTTTCCCAAAAAAATTATGATTTCAACTTCGGTAGCATTTTTAAGGGGGGTCATCTCCGTCCATTTTTTGAAGTCATCTTTTGCTATTAGTATCCACTTGTGTCCTAAATTGGAAGTGGGATTAATCATCCCTATGAATTACAAACCCCAAACACAAAAGGTTCTTCTACCATGATCAGGCATAATGGCATGGTAGAATTCTTTTGCTTGCTAACAAAGAAGTAGCATTGCAAGCATTTCTTTACTAGTTCATGACATTTTGAAAATAGGGTGGGCCAATAATAATCTACTCACATGATCTTTAAAGCAATAGTTTTCACAAAGAAATGTTTGCCTCTTGGGCTACTATGAAATTCACCTAGAACTATTTCAGCTTGTACTTTGTCTATGCAATGGAGAAGGACACTGTTAAAATTCCTTTTGAAAAGGAGTCCCTCAATCAATACATAACTGACACCTTGTAGCCTATAATACCTTGTTTTGTGTGTAGGAATGTTGGTTGGGTACCTACTAGTTTGCATGAACCTTATCCTATAGGTCACCCAAGACTCATCTAACTCGAATTGATTTGTGAAGACCTAATCGATCTTTTTCATTTCTATTTCAAGACCAAGCTCTTTAGTGAGGCATTCACATAGGCCTCTTCATCTAACCAATTTTGTGGGTTGAATCTTGATATCATATTTTAGGATCTTGGTGATCCAATTGGCTCTTAGTGATATCCCCTTCCATGATGTATTCCCTTACACTAGGGTGAGCAACAAGAATTGTAATCTTGCTTGCTAAGACCAGGTGTTTGAACTTTTATAAGCTCTTTACAACCATGAAGGCTTTCTTTTCCATAAAATTATATCTGGTCTTGTACCCCTTTAGAGTTCTTGAATGGAAAGTGATGGGGTGTTCTCTGCTTTCTTCATTTTCCATCCATGCTAGGATGATGGCTATACCATGCTCACTACTATAAACATATAAATTGAAATATTTTGAAAAATCTAGGTTTGCTAACACCGAAGTTGTATAAATAGCTACCTTTATCTTCTCGAAAGCATATTTTCCTTCCAAAGTCTACTTGAAAGCCAATCTTTCCTAATAAAGCTAATCTTTCCTAGGAAAGATTAGACTCCCTTCTAGTTGACCGATAGTGACAATTCTCTTATAGCTTTTACCCTTTTGGGATCAGTACCTATTCCTTCTTTAGAGACCACAAAGCCAAGAAACTTGCCTTGTGGTACCTCAAAATTTATTTTTTTTGGATTTAAAGAAACCCCGAGTTGTTAACACCTCTACATCAATTTTTCTAGGTGATCAAAATGGTCACCCGTGATTTTGAAAATATTTTCAAGTCATCCAAATAAATAAGGATGATCTTATTGATCATATCCTTAAACGCAACATCCATCACATGCTAGAAAGTGGCCCCTCCATTTGATAGTTTGAAAGGAATCTTTACATAGGAAAACATTCCCCATTTGGTGGTGAACGTTTTTTTATGTTGGTCCTCACCTTTTATATTGACTTGGTTGTAGCTTGAAAAGCCATCAAGTAGAGAGAACATTTCCAACCCCTCCAGAGTCTGCAAGATTTGCTCCATCAAGGGTGGAGGGTAATGATCCTTTAGAGAGGCTTTGTTTAGGTATTTGAAAACCATAAAAAGTTGAATATCACCATTTTTTTTGACCGAAACCAAATTAGATACCCAAGTAGAATGCTTGATTGGGTATATGATTCTAGACTCGATTAATCTTTTCAACTCTTATTCCATCAAGTCCTCCACTTTCAAAATCATCCTTTATTTTTTCTGAATCAATTTGTCCCCTTCAATTAGGTCGATGGTGTGTTGGATTATGTTAGGGTCATAGCCCTTAAGATTGTCATAAGCCCAAGCTATGAATCCATCATATTTGGCACATAGAGACCTCAACCTTTCCTTATCCTCTTACAAAATTTTCTTGACCTTAAGCTTTCTATTGTCCCCGATATCAAGATCTTCATAGTCCTCTTGGTCAGTAGCAAACCTACGCTTATTGGTCTTTGCATCCTCACAATCAAAGAGGTTCTCAAGAGTAATTAGACCTCTCGGGAGATTATTTCTCTTGATCTAGATCATCTGCTCCCCATATTCCTCCTCAGATCTTGGTTGCATTTGTTCAATGAATTCACCCAACTATTGTAGGAACATGGCGATTTGGGCATCATCCTCGAAAACTTGCCAATTTTTATTATTGTTCAGAAAGGATGGTTAGACTACAATTTTCACCACATTTTGGTCCATGCTATGATTAGAGGTTGGCTCAAATTGTGATCTGACAGAGGCTATTTTATCTGTGGTAGTATTTTTTGATCTTGGGACTACCTAAATATTGAAGGCTTTGAACCCTCTATTAAGTCCCATACCCTATGCTAGTATGATCGCATTCTTATATTCTTTATGACTACTTGTTACCTGACCTATTTCACCACTAGCTCAGAATCTATAAACACCTATACATTTTTTCTACCAATTTTACATCATGAACCAAGCCTTCATACTCTGTGCCATTGTTTATGCATGAAAATGGAATCAGAAGGCCCTAAGATTTTTTGATCCAGTAGGACATATGAGGTGACTCCCTGCTCCTAAGTTGATATTACATATAAGGCCATCATAATACAACATCCACAAGCCATGTTCATCTTTTATGTGGTCACCTAAAATCTCATGTTTCTTTAGCAACTTTGGCATGGCCCGATCTTCACCAAAAATCACATATGTACCTAGATTGGTGGCATGGAAATTACCAAAAGGGTCAGAATCTATAAATTAATTAAGACCTCCTCCTCTCAGCTTTGATCACCCATGGCCTCATCAACCTCAATCATCTCGATGTAGTACATTTATTTCTTGAAAATAGAAGTGTGCATGCATTAGTAGAATTTGGAAAATAAATGACTAGGTGATTAAAAATTTTAGTCACAACAACTAAAAATGACTAAATTCTACTAAGTTTTTGTAACTCAGCTATAAATGAGTAAAGAAATGACTAATTTGATCATTGACTAAAAAAATATTTAGTCACAGAAATAAAAATGACTAAATAGTTAGTCACCAAGTACAAATTAGACAATTTTTTTTAAAAAAAATCGGCCAATTATTTGCATGATGTATTGGTTTTTATTCATGTTTATTCACATTCATTGCAGAAATATTCCTCGCTTCATTCATTAGTTGTAGGTTAGCCTAGCACTGAGGTGTTTTGATTAGTTATAGAAGCTACTTGCATGGGTGATAAAGATTTAGAGAGAACCTGAAGACTTTTGAAAAGGCAGGAAAGGGCAAGAAATTCAGTGTTTGCTACAATGAATTTGAAGTCGGTGAGTCCCTCTACAACAAAGTCAAATTTGGGGATGCTCTTTGTAGTGAATTCAGAGGTAATTCAAAACCCTCATTACATTAAACACAAAATCTATAGTTTTTTGGTTGGAAACTTATAGTAGTTACAATCCACTACTCTTAATAATCTTCTTTTAAAATCTTGCCACTATTCTGCTTCATAATGTGTTCGAGCTAAATATAATAAAATTTGGGTGTCAATGCCAAAATAGAATTTCCTCAAACTGACCCCTTTCAGCTAGCAAAATGGCTACCTCATTTGCAACATAAACATTTCCTGGTCTCTGTGCCAAAACTTTACAATAAAGTTCTCTATCATTCTCAAGATTTTGTGCCTCCACCTTTGGATCCCTCCTCTCATTGTGAAAAGATGAAAAATAATTCCAATTTCCAAGTGAAATGTCAACATAAGAATTCTTTGCATCTAATTTACTTTGTACAACTTTAATTATTTCTTTTGATTTAATCCAGTCATCTGTTTTCAATTCCATTTTTCCAAGCATAGATAAAGTATTTGATGAGTTTTTATCCACCTTCAGTGCATCCCCAATCAACCAACTCTAGTTCATCATGCTCAAAATGAAGAACCCTAATGTTGTTTAACAATTGAACGGGTACTTCTTCTCTTCTCTTCTTCAAAAGAGACCTTTCTGTCTTAAGAGAATCCAAGGCTGCACTAGGGTCTGACAATATTAATACCTCACCCATCTTGATAAATGCATGGGCATCATGTGGATCTATGTGAGTTTCCTTTCTTAAAATTTCCAAATCCTTCTCTACCTACCCTTGGTGAGAATATATATGGCCTACAACTTTTAAGCTCTCACAGTTCTAAGGGTGGACCTCTAGAACCTTTTCAAAATTTGAGAGAGACCTCTTAAGATTTCCCAACTTCAATTTCACTTGTCCACAAAATCCTATGCCATGTAGTAGCGGCCAGTTGTGTCATAATCACCTTTACTATGATAAAGATCATACAAGATTACAATATGAATGATATTTCATGAGAAGGGTGTCAGTTGAAACAAGAGATGTCTCAATCAATTGTTCCACAAGAAAATGTTTCCCTATAGTGAAGAAAAAATGGTTTGCTAAATGATTCAATGCCATTGCACAGTATAGGTATAATTTAAAGGCTCTACCATCTTTTCTATTCCTTCATGAACACTACCTTTTTCACTAACTGTGAGAATCCTACAAGTAAAAATGCACAAAACTGACCACAAAGATTTATGTAGAGGTAGAACATCATTTCCTAATGCCTATATAAAATTTTGTTGAGCCAACTCTAGTTCATCATGCTCAAAATGAAGAACCTCAAGGTTGTTTAACAATTGAATGGGTACTTCTTCTCTGCTCTTCTTTAGAAGAGACTTTAGCATCTTAAGAGAATCTAAGGTTGCACTGGGGTCTTGTTGGAACTATAAAAATCTTGCATTTTTCTAGCCTTTACCCATGTTCTCTAGGAAGTTCCCACATCATAATTTCATAATTAGTACAAATTTTAAATACTTGTGTGAAAAGATCCATCCATGTTCACCAATAATCCTACCAATTTAGCCTTTGATACATGAGCATTCTTGTAGACATCATTGAGAAAAAGTTTCAAACTACTGGTCTATATTGGCAAGATCAGGGAAAGTCTTTTCAATCAATAGATCACAGCTTCTCAGCTTGAGCATCTTTTACATATCGGCAAGAAGTGAACTGAGTTACACTGATGAGAGGTCATGGAGAATGCATAATCAGTAAGACAAAGTTGTAGTTTTATCGATGAAAGTTATCGGCAAGAAAAAAGCAGTTGGATTGAAATTTGCAGGTCAGGCCAATCTCTTAACTCACACCGATGAAAATTGCATTGGCGAGAAAAAAAAATTCTCACCGACGAGAAAAAAGAAAAACCATCAGGAAGACTTGTGCAAATAGAATGTATCACATAAATCTCACTGACAATATTGGTTACACCGATAATGAAAATTTTGGGAGGAGTCTTATCGATCAATCTAAACAAAGTGAAGCAGTAGATGGAGCTTATCAGAGAGACATGAACAACTGGAGTGAGTTTTTCTATTCTTTCCAACCTCATATATTACATTGATGAAGGAAGTTTTGGGGAAAGTCTTGCCGACCCATCCAAATGAAAGAAGCGGTAGATAGACATATCAGAGAGACCAAATGACATCGAAGCAACGTTTCATTCTCTTAGCAATGTTCTTTTTCATGCCAATGATAATACAAAGGGATCAATATTATTTGGAGTGACACTGGCCAATGATGAAAAGGGGATTCTAATGATCCAAAACAATTTCAAAATGGGGTAACTTCATAATGATCTCCCCGAAGTAGTACGTGTTGGAAAACAAGAAAGGGGTCATTCGTGTAGCATCGGTGGAAGAATCACTTAGTCTTCCCGACCAAGGAGGGTAAATCAAAGGTCACTCCTCATTGAAAATACATTCAGTTATGTCTTGGAAATCAAATGAGAAAATATAAAACAAGGGTGGTGCCAAGATGACTACACAGATCAGCTCGGAACCAAAGGAGTCTCACCGATACGATCTTGTCATTCTGACATTTCAAAATTCAAAAAATCTATTGCATTCATTTATAGAGATAGACATTAATGGCAGCACGAATGTAAATTATTTACATATCTTCTTATTGAGAGAGGAATAAATAAAATGGATTTTTAGAATTTGTGGTGAGGGACAGAAGATCGAACAGAAGCTAGAATTTCGGTGCGGGCAGAGATTCACAAGTAAGTTCACAAGGTCTCTTTGCAGTTGAAATTCCAATTCAATTTGTTATATTGAAAAATGGAAAGGTCAAGCTTTGAGAAGAAAAATGGTAGAAAAAAACAAGGTGAAAGTAGTCAGCCAAAAGGTAAAAAACAGAGAATTGAAACTGGCGAGGAACCTAGAACAAAGGAGAGGAAACTAAACTAGGACCTCATTGACCATTTTCATGGCTCAAGTCCAAAGGCTAGAAGGTTCACACAGTTGAGGGTTGATGTTGAGAGGTTAGAAGATAAATGTGCACATGTGGGTGATGTATGGACCCCTGTTAGGGGATATGAAATTTTTACTTTCCATCATGGTCGAAGGAATAGGTTCGAACCTATATGCAATCCATGGAATTTCAATTTGGGAAATCTTGTCATCCCTAATGTATTCATAAATATTGATCTTATAAAACTCCTAGAAAAACAATATAACCCTAATTTGAAAGCCATATGTGACTTGGAAGGAAAGCCCTTTATACATTTGTCAAAAAATGCTCTTTGTGAAGTGTTCAACCCAGATAACACCTATAATGAGCCCATAATACATGAGGATTTATAGGAAGAGTACTGGAGGATGGACACTACTTATAAAAGTTGGAGATTGCCACTGTATAGACCCAAAAATAATGGGAATTTAGTACTACTTCAAGATGAGGATGGACCTCCTTTCCATGTTGATCTGTTTGAGCCATACATGAAATATACCTACCTCTTCGTAGGGAAAGTAATGGGAATCGAGGTCCCTGAGTTCATGTCAATAAGGCCAATGGTAATTGATGAAGATGTACAATGTCATAATCCAAGGGCTTTTGATTATTCCTTACATATTTGCAAGGAGATTGATTCAACATTAACAGCCATCAAGAACTGTGCTCCTATAATGTATTTCAAACACAACTCCCTTTTCATGCATATGGCATTATACTATGGGCAAGATTTAGGGTTGTGGCTAGAATAATTGAGAATAACACAATATGACAAGGAAGGTCAACAATTGCCAATACAGTTGTGGACTGACATATGGGATAGTAGATTTGTGATTTCTTGTTATGTGCATTTTGAGGAACATTTTGTCAAAATACAATATAGATTTTTCAGTCATCCATGTGATCATTCTTTAACTAATCAAATTAAGAGATTTCTGAGGCCAAAATATTTCAATGGATCAACAATTGTTGGTCACAATTGGGGCGACTGGTACTGTTATGATGATGCCACAATGATTAGGGTATATGGCTTTGAAGGCACACCTTTCCTTCTCCCAAAAATAGTACTGGATTGAATTGCATGTTTGTAAATTGTTAGACATCTGGATTACTCTAGTGTTATGAATTTGAGTTCTTTTGAGAAGCAATCATTCATGCCAAGTACACTATGTTTTGGAGATTTCACCATCTTGTCTAAGGATGGATATGATTTGATTTTAAATAAATTATCTCAGTTCAATTTGAAGAAAGCAACACCAAGAAAAGGGTTTGACCCTGAAGGTTATATTGGTTTTTCTAGAAAGAAGGTAAAATTAGGCGGATATGTTCATATACCTTACCAACATGATGACATAATCAGAAATATGGAAGAGGGGGAGGCAGGACTAGCCATTGATTAATATAATAGGAAGATGGAGTAGTAGATGAGGGAAATTGAAGAGGTAGAGATGATGTCTTCTGGTGATGAAGAACCCTCTAGTGAAAAGGAACCTCATGGTCAAATGAACAAGATTTTAAAACTAAGAATAGAAGAATATCAACCTCCAAATAGAGAGCAAGAGATTGAGAAAGTGTCTAATGCAGATGCAAGGAAATTAGCCTATAGGTCTTTTGATTCTGATGATGAGTTTATCAAGTCTTCTGAATTTAGGTCATTTTTGTATAAACAAAAGGGGAAAGCAATCAGGGAGTCTGTTGCAGATATTACTCCTAGCAATGAGGCACAACTACTAAAGACCTTGAAGTCAAATGTGGAGAATGAAATGAAATATATCACTCCAGAAAAGGGAAGGAGGTTGTTAGAAGAATCTAGTGTTATGATATGCCCTGGTTTGGATTTGAATTCAACTCTTTTCTTTGATATTTTTTTACACAATAATGGTGCAACACACAAGTTAAGCCTGGAAGGAGTTATAGAAGTGTACACAAGGTTGAAGTACAACCCTGGTGAAAATTCTCTCATGATTTGGGCTTTGTATCCTCCACATAAGAAATTAGTGATAATTGACATAGAAAAGGCATTTGGCCATGTGATGACATTAAAGGTTGGGGAAGTTGACCCAGTTGTAACTACTAACATTGGCATCAATGTTGCCAAATTGAATAAAGCACAAATTCAAGTGTTGATCAAAGAAAGGGATCTGTACAAAATGAGTAATGAGAAGATCCCTAAGGGGAATTATTTTCTAAAGGACATGGTCAAGGGCACAAGGTTATTGACTCAAGGAGAAATTTCCCAGACAAAGGACAAAAGGGAAGAATCGGATATATATGCTCAAGCCAAATTTGATACACTTTTTACAATATTCAAGAAAAGGCATGCCAATTTAATGGTTTGGATGAGCAAGCTCTGGGGAACTCATTCAAAGAGTTATTCTACAAATCAAGAGCACAAAAGGATCAGTGACAAAATTCAGGAATTTTTTTAGGAAATACAAAAGAGAGATACTTCTGACAATGGAGTCGTCACTGCTACCAAGGAGATCATGAGAAAGCACAAGGGTTACTATGAGGAACTTCAAGGAGATGCAAATGGATTTGTTGATGCTACAAAGGAAGGGGTGTCGACATTGTTTAGAAGTGATGGAAAGTTAAAAGACAGGACTGAATGGATTGAAGAATGCAGGTTGATGTTACATAAAACACTTGAAGTGACCACAAGCAAGGACTCAGTGTTGGATGAGGCATGTGAGCAGATAGAAAAGATGGTGATCATGGAGATAACAGCCAAGAACGCGTCAGAAGATGCTGACACACATTCAACATAGGATTATTTGGATCACTTGAAAAAAGTCCATTTATGGCTAACTAGAGCCTAATTAATTATATTAATTGTTGTTAAAATCAAAAGACATTTATGAAGGGGCATGTCCTCTCTAAAGTATTGATATATATGTTGGACATATAGTAATAGGATGAAAAAGATCGAATAGAGAGGAAATAGGAGATATAATAGAAGCATTTTTAGAATGTTAGTCATATAAGTTATACTGAATGGACCTTGATGCATGTATAAATTTTGGCTGAAATCAATGAAAGATCTTTAATTCTGTGTGGTGAAATATTGGTATCTATTGTTTTTTGATCTAAATCTATTACTTAATTGTCTCCATATTGCTACTTCTATGTTATTTGGAGTTGTATATCCAAGTTGATGTTCCAATACCATCAAAACACATTCGTTGTTGTTGTGTGGTCAAATTAATTGGTTTCTATTGAAGAATTAAATCCTTTTATTTGACTACAATAACTTTGGGGTAACAATTGGTTCAATAAAGAAGAGTTAGGTAGTTGATATGATTTTCATGTTGTCTCCAAATTGATGTTATTCTATTATTCAAGTTAAGGTTAAACTTACTTTTCAATACACATTAGCTGATATTGTGTGATTTTGTTGATTGGTTCCTTCAAAGAGGGATTAAAAATCCTTTTAAGAGATCACAGTAACTTGGTAGGGTCAATTGGATTAGGAAGAAGAGCTTGTTAGTCACATCCTTGCACGTTTGTACAAAGTACATACAAATTAAAGTTCCAAACAATCATAATTAAAACAAGAATCTGCCACCAATTATAGGACTACATTGACTTTGCACACCCAACAGAGCATTGGTCCATCTCATTCATACATTACTTATTTAACTTCACATCATAAATTACCAATTATCACATTAGAAGTAGATTAGTCAGTAGGCCTTCATATATGCTACACCATTTTCCACTGTGGATAGATTAGTTAGTTCAACCAAGTCATACATTCTTCCAATCTGCTTAATTTTAAAGGTATACCCACCTAGGTTAGCTAAGCCTGAAGTTCAAGGAGTTATCAAACACATAAGTTAAATTTTTTCGTTGGTTCAAGAACATTGCAAATCTGATCATAGAGCTTGGCATCCTCTTAGGACTTGCAATCTACATTTTTTGAGATCTAACAGGTCTGATGATATTAATAACTCATCCATCTTGATAAATGCACAAGCATCATGTGGATCTATGCAAGTTGGTTTTCTTAAAATTTCCAAAGCCTTCTCCACCTACCCTTGCTGAGAATATATATAGCCTATAGCTTTTATGCTCTCACAGTTCTTAGGGTGGACCTCTAAAACCTTTTCAAAATTTGAGAGAGAACTTTTAAGATCTCCCATCTTCAATTGAACCTGTCCACAAAATTTTGTGGCCTCTAGCTTTCCTTGGTTGATGCCACGTAGTAGTGGCCAGTTGTGTCATAATCGCCTTTACTATAATAAGTTTGTGCAAGATTATAATATGAATGAGATTTCATGAGAGGGTGGTTAGTTGAAACAAGAGCTATCTCAGTCAATTGTTCCACAAGAAAAATTTTCCCTATGAAGAAAAAATGGTTTGCTAAATGATTCAATGTCATTGCATAGTACAGGTATAATTCAAAGGATCTACGCATGTTTTCCATTCCTTCATGAACACTATCTTGTTCACTAACTATGAGAATACTATAATTAAAAATTGCACAATACTAACCATGGAGATTTTCCCCATTTCAAGCAACAAAATTGCCAAAAAATGCATTTAAAACCTACAAATAAATGCAAATAAAATCACGCTGATTTTTGCACAAACAAAAAACCATGAGACCATAGCTTGTTGCTTACTATTATGCTTTGATATTTTTTTTTCAAGTATCCATAGATTTTTTGAAATTACCTATTTAAGGCTTTTAGCCATAGTAGCAAGGAAGTGAACTATTTGATAAAATGCTTTAGTAGACATGTATGAAAAATGTGATAGCATAGAAAAGGCAATGAACTTTGGAAAAAATGCCTCAAATAAATGTGGTCTCATGGTGATGGAATGCCATGACAAGCAAATTGCTATGGATTGTCATGGCATTCCATCACCATGAGACCATATTTATTTGAGGCATTTTTTCAACCAGTTCATTGCCTTGTCTATGTTATTGCTTACTATTATGATTTGATAAATTTTTTCCAAGCATCCATAGCTTGTTTGAAAGCACTTGTTTTAGGATTTTAGCCATAGCAACAAGGTAGTGAACTTTTTGAAAAAATGCCTCAAAGAAATGTGGTCTCATGGAATACCATGACAAGCAAATGCAATTGGCAATTGCTCCTAGTTATTAGTTATTAGTTATGCAATGTGAAGTAATTGCATAACTGCTTAGGTTGACTTTGTAAAAACTATATTGTAATTGAAATTTTTTCATCTATCAACATCTAGTTATTGGTTATGCAATGTGAAGTAATACTTTGAGTTTGAAAGATGTGCAATGCAATGTAATCAACAATTTGAATATAAACTACAAAATCTATTTTTTACAATTCATTAGTTAAACTCTCTATTTTATTTTCTCTCTATAAATTTATTGCTTTGGAAATTCCTTTCAATTAAAATTTTTTTTTGTCTCTTATTCTACATTTTTTTCATTTTGTCATCTATTAGCATCTAGTTATTAGTTATGCAATGTGAAGTAATGCTTTGAGTTTGAAAAATGTGCAATGCATTGCAATCAACAATTTGAATATAAACTAAAAAAATCTATTTTTTACAATTCATTAGTTAAAATCTCTATTTCATTTTCTCTCTATAACTCTATTGCTATGGAAATGCATTTTAATTAAAAAAATAGTTTTTGTCTCTTAGTCTACAATTTTTTGTTAATATGTGTAGAACATTACAAATGGATCAATGTCAAAGGTTGACTATGAATCAATACCATGCATTTGATGAGAGAGTAGGTAATGAGAGGGACATGGAAAAATATCCATGTCCATGTAATGAATCTTGGTGGAAAGGTGAGAAAAAGAAGTTAAATTTATCGACATATGATAAGATATGGGCATAGTGGTATAAGCCCTTGGAATTACAATTATTATGAAGATATGATAGAATTGTAGAGTGTGAGAGATGAAGAGGAAACAAACATAGATGAAGTGGCACCAAACATAGATGAAGAGGCAACAATGCTAGATGAAGGGTTTGAAGTTGATATAATTTTGAATGAGGGTCTAAATGATGATTAGGACAAGTTGATGGTGGATGCTTTAAAGCCTCTGTATGCTAATTGCAAGTTAATTCTTTTGATAACAATCCTTCAAATTATTAACTTGCAAGTGGTGTTTGGTTGGAAAAATGAGAGTGTAGATCAGTTATTGGCATTATTAAGTTCATTGTTACCAGTTGACTCCGCATTGCCAACAAAATAAAGTCAATGTAAAAAGTAAATCACTAAGGTAGGCTTAGGGTATGAAAATTGGTGCAGGAGCACCTACACCCTATTGTCCAAATTTGGTCTTTTATGGAGCTTGTTAGGGTGGTTAGTAGGTTAAATCAAGGTGTTTTCAGTTTATTTTATCTAAATAAGGTCTAAAAGATCATTCATGATGTAATAAGGTGATTTGGAGTCATTTAGGTCTAGGTGTCAAAAGTTAAACAATAATGTTGTTAAGTGCAACAACAAAGTTGTCAAAAAGAGCAAATTAAGAAATATGAAGGATTAGTACTTTAATGGGAAGTTAGAGAATTTTTCATTGGGATTGGATTTGAAAATGTATATAAAGGCCTAAGAAGGCTCGAGCAGAGGTTGTTCAAACATTTTGTGAAGAATTCCAATAACCATTCAAATGGTTTCATCAAATTTTCTGAGTTTTTTGCTATTTTCCCCTTGTGTACGGGTCCATATAGGTCCCCATGGATCTGAAACTTATGGTATGATTTTTTTATATGTATTAGATTGTAAATTCAATCATTTTGAGGGTCCTTAATTGATTTTGGTGTAAGAAATCTTCATTTTCCTAAGCACTGCCTGTGTAAACCAGCAAGGTCTAATTTTGGGGTTCATTTGATATTGAAGCCATTCCTCCTACTGTGGTGACTTGTTTCTTGGAGGAATGTCGTGTATCATGTTTTTTTAGGGGTCTATCGATGTTTGGAGTCATAATAAAGTGTTTTGGTGCTTGGGAAGTGATACCCTAGGGCTGGGCAGAGTATATTTTATGAGAAATTGAGTAACTAAAGTATGGTATTGATGAATCTATGATGGAATGGTCTTTGTGAAGGTTTATTCAGTATGTGTAGGGTATATTAAAGGTGTTTTATGCTTTTTTTTTATGTTTTGAACCCTGGTATTGTGGAAATACAGTAAAACCCTAGTTTCTTGCATGTAGATGGAGGGTTTAGCGGATCAGCATGTTAGAGGCCTTAAATCTAAAAGGTGATTAAGGAATCCATGGGTTTGAGTCACAATTTGACTCTATCAAAAGGATTTGAGTGGTTTTAAAGTGAAAGAAAGGGAGTTCCTTTGTTAAATAGGGCTAATTCTAGTAGCCTTTTTGTAAGATAGTTTAATGTTTCTTAATGATGGCACAGAGAAACTAGTTGAGATCTTTTTGGGAAATGTCTTGGGATCTATTGAGAGTCTAAATTGATGTTTTGTTATCCTTGGTACGGCCTTCTCTAAAAGATAAGTTCATTTTTTTATGTTTGAAGGCTAGAAGCCTATGTGAGTTGTTTGTGAAAATTTGAGTGTTGGTGTTCAAGGGCAGATTCCTTTGTTTGAGTCTTATCAAATTGTGTTGGATTGAGGGTTCTACCACCCTGTACTACATCAAAAATAGCCACACATGTGTGAATGGTTGTGTATTATTTTGCAAGAATCTTGCAAGTGTATTATTATTATAGGTGTAGAGACACTGCTAAACTTATGCAATGGCATGCCCAAAATAAGAGCACTGATGGAAAACAATGGCATGTGCCTAATTCTAAGACTTGGATGGAATTTGATAATAGATGGCCTGATTTTTCTCAAGATCCTTGTAATATAAGGTTTGGTTTGGCTCTAGATGGGGTTAACCCATTCCTAGATCAAAGTACTAAATGGACAACTTGGTCAGTGTTTTTAATAAATTATAACCACCCTCCATTGTTAGCAACTAAACCATTTTTCTTAATGCTATCATTGATTATACCAGGAAAGAAAAGTGTGACTTTAGATACAATTGATGCTTATCTAGAGCCATTATATGATGAGCTAATGGAATTGTGGAAATGAATTGAATCAATTCAATCTTTAAGGGATGGTTATTCAATCAAATTAACTTTAAGAGCTTCCTTATTGTTTACGATTCATGATCTTCCTGCATATGGCACATTGTCTGGTCTTAGTGTTCATGGATACCATGGATGTCTTGCTTACAACTTTAAGGATTTTGTGAGGCACTCAAGAAGTTTTCATAAGTGTATTTATTGTGGAAATCGTGCTTACCTTATAATGGATCGTCCATATCATCAATAAAAAACATGGTTGAATGGTCAAGAAGAGAATTGTGAAGCACCATTGCTAGTATCAGGTGATTACATTGTTGAGAATGGACAAAAAAGAATGTCATTTATTGAAAATGATGGGATTATTGGTAGTAGATATGATTCATGTAATGAAAGCGATGTAAAAAGGTTGTGCATATTCTATAAGTTTCCATACTTTAAGGATATAGCCATTAGGCATATTGTTGACTTTATTCATATTGAGAAAAATATAGCCTATGTTATTATAGAAACTCTTTTTGGTTCTTTTGATACTATTTCATCACATGAAGACTTTCAAAAACTAAAGATTTGTCGAAATATTTCAGTTGAAAAATATGATGATGAAAAATATAAAAAAAGCTAGTGCTCCTTATGTCTGGACAAAGGATCAATGTGCACAATTCTTACAGTTGATGCCTCAGACTTGCTTTCCCATTGGATATGTAAGTAGTTATATTAGAAGCCAAACTAACATTAATGGCTTAAGAGACCTCAAGGTCCATGACTATCATGTCATAATGGAGAATATTTTACCTATTGTGGTAAATATATTAAGTTTGGCAAAGGGGCCAAGATTGGAAGTTATAAGTTCGGGCCTAATATTAAAGAGAATGAGTTTACATGTATTAGATCCTTCAAACTTTGATAGTTTGAGGGAGGAGGTTGTTGAAGTCCTTTTTCTAAGGGATATTCAATGCAAGAGGCCATGGGATTTTGCACATAATATATGAAGGATTTTAAAAAATTTCAATCGGCGTGTATGGGATGATGATGAAGAGACAATTGCAGGTGAAGTATTAGAAGGAAATGGATGTCACTTCAAGCTATCACATCAAGAAAGAAGTGTGATACATGCCTATATTCTTCAAAACACATCTTCATTCGATAAGTGGCATAGGTAAAAAAAAATTACACAATAATTTATTTACTCAATTGCATCTACACATTTATATTATTAATCTCACTATTTGTACGTTAATATTCTATGTAGAAAATATGAAGAAGACAATCAAGCTTGGATGCAACCTCGACCTCAAAAGTGCAGACTTCATGCTGATTTGATTGGAGGTGATTCTTTTCCAAAATTTGAAGAATGGATTGCTAATGTAGTTAGTGATGTGAAAGAAGAAGATCAAGATATAACAATGGAGGAAAGTGAGCTTTCACAATCTCCACATTTATGGGCTATGCATTTCAGTGGAATGTGGGCCTATGGTAGTCATTTAAGAGTGGAAGAAAAAGAAAAAGGAAAGACAAATTGTGATTGTGTTAGTTCCAAATTTCTTCATGAAAATGAGAAGAAATTTTATGTTGGATTCATCCAAGAAATTATTCAAGTGGACTATGGTGAAAATAGTCCTATATTATTAAAATGTAAGTGGATATGACCATCCACAATACAATTTGATGAGTATGGATTTGTATGTGCAAATACAAGACAATTTGTATTAGAGACAGATGAGTCATATGTCTCCCCTCTTCAAATTAACCAATCATTTCTAATTGATGATATAAGAAGCCCGTGATGGTCATATGTCATTCAAACAGAGTTTCGTTCAAAATGAAAATTCATGGAAGTTATTGATATAATGCCTGGTGAGAAATATGTTAATTTACAAGAAACATTCAAAGAAGTGGATGAAGACGATGATGGAGTATTTGAAGAAGACATTTTGATTACCAATGAAGAGATTGGGAGAGAGAATGCATTGCATGTCACAAATGAGGATGAGGAAGAATATCAAACAGATGAAGACACAAGATTCTGATCTTGTTGGCAATGCAGATGAATATGATGATGGTTTATCACCTTAAGAGGTTATCTTGTCACCTAAACTTTGATTATATGTATTGTGTAATTTATTATTGAATGTAATAAAGATTTGAGTATAGGTATGCTTATTCAATGTTGTTTTACTAGTACATTTTTTAATGTAATCATCATTATTCTACTATACATTGTGTACAAAACTTGAGATGTTCACTGTTGAGTTGAAGTGAATTTAAAGCTAGGTTCAATCATTATTCTTAGTTTTCTTACTTTGGTTGAAAATTTGAAATTAATTTTGTTTAGTTAGAATATGATTTCTTTTATGTCTTATATGTTTTCTAGATGCAAACATATAATGAACATCAAATATTTAATAATACATATAGATATATTAACATTAGGTGAACAAATCCTCCTCATTATAAAAAAAGAGATGATCTCTTAGGTATGGCTAACACTAAAAACTAAAACTGAGAGACTGTAAAATCAGAAAATTGTTCAATCTTTTCAAGAAAATGATATCTAAAATATTGCATTCATAATGAAATCCAATACCACACTACCACATCAGTTAATAAAGGTATGCATGGGATGGAGAGACATATAGTTCAATGTACAAATGCTTACCGTAATACCACGGAAACCAAATATGAATAACGCGGGGTTGTGATTAGAATATGTTAACAACTAAAGTAAACCACAACCCCGCAAGGGGAAAACAGTGACACTGCGGTATGGTAGTGAAAAATCACTCAATCGTTAGAATTAACCTGTTGTCCTGCAGGAGTCCAAAGGGGTGTGTGCGGGGTGGTAGTACTACTAACCCTACCATACAGCTACCCCACAACGGTCTTGATATGACAAAGCGGTATGGCAGTGAACAATCAGTCAACCACTAGAATTAACTCGTCATCCCGTGGGAGTCCAAAGGGGTGTGCACGGGGTGGTGGTACTACTAATGCTACCCTACAACAATCTTGAAATAACAGAGTAGTACTGTGGTACAAGCTGTCAAAGCATTTAATAATTACACCGTTTGATTTCCCAAGATCAAAGGCATGTATTCAAACTCAAAATATGAGCAGATTATGAAATATTTTCATGAATTGACATTAATAGTGAGATGACCGAGCTCAACAACAAATATTACTTGGGACTCGATGACATTTTGGCAATCATTCACATAGCTCATCGTACCAAAGGAAAAGGAGTTCAAGTGAGAAGACTCTACAACTATTATTTCACCAAGTAAGTTCATAGAAACCCTCTGTAGCAAGTGTATAACAACCAAATTTTCTTCTACAAGTAAACACTTAAAAAAGAGATCCCCGCAACAATCCATTTTTTATGTGTCACCTAATTATGTAAATAAAGGATTAAAAAAGGTGTTTAAAGATACAACCCATGGATGTAGAGACTTAATTATCCCTATCTCAAGGTGGAATCTATTTTGGAACGTCTATGAAAAAAGGGATGAGAAGATTCTAGTTTCGAATCCTTGGACCTTACATTTAGCCAAATTTATTGTCCCAAATGTCTTCGTAGATGTTGAGTTTATTAAAGTATTGGCACAATATTATCACCTGGCTACTAGGATTATAAGAATTCCAAATGGTTCACCATTAGTGGTGCTAACTAAAGAAGCAATTATAGAGTGTTTTATGTTAAAAAAGCAAGCTATCACTAAGATCAACTTGGATAGAAGTGAGGATGACTACAGGAGATTGATATGTAAGGAAAGCTAGAGGTGTGGAAAAAAAATTCCTAATGTCAAACCTCAGAGAAGAATGCAAATATTTCTTTAAATTTTCAATTACAATTCATTAAGATGCACATGAAAGGAATAACAGAATAGAGAAATAAACACATACAAAATTGAACACCAGATTTACATGGGAAAACCCTTACAAGAGAAAAACCCACCACACCAAAGAAAAATATCTTGTATTACAGTAATCAAATTACATACAAGTTACAGACTCTCCTTTCAAATAATTAATCTCACAATAGCAACATTTCCCTGATCAACCTCGTATAAAAAAAATTTTGATCACACTTCGTTATGTCTCACTATTACAATGCATATACTACATACAATGAAAACATTCACTGATCACTCAACCATCCAACCATTGAACCCATAACAGTTATAGTATGTTGCAATGTATAGCAACAACCATGATCGATTCATTCTCTGTATAAACATTTTAGTTCAGATCAACTGCCGAACTTCCCAGTCATTGAATGATGATCTCCAAGTCAACACTATCCTCCACTAATCGGCATACACCTCAGCAGTCAAAATATCCCGCACTCATTCACCCATGGTCCTTCTACCACACTAACACTAGATAGGTTGAAGACTCCTGTGGTATGATGGTAACCGCACTACTACTAGACATGTTGAAGGCTCCTACAGTACGGCGGTATACACCGCACTACCACTAGACAACTAAGAGACTTTTGCGGTATGGCAGTATCACCGCACTAAAGTTCAATTGCTAGAACATAAACGTTTTAACTAGATTACTTCTTTATAGGCATGTGTAGCTACCATGTATTCTGCCTCTGTAATGGACAGAGCGACTACAACCTACCACTTGCTCATCCAACTAACTGCACCACCATTCACCATGAAAATGCATCCACTAGTGGACCTTCTATTGTCAATACCCCCTGCCCAATCATAATCCACATATCCATGAATGCTGAGAGTCCTCTATGATTCAACCAACTTGCCATAGTAACACAAAGCATATTCTAAAGTTCCCTTTAGATATCTAAACACTCTTTTCACAACATCCCAATGTGTCCTTCCTAGATTCACCATAAAATGACTAAGTACTCCCACTACTTGGGAAATGTTTGTCCTTGTACAGACCATTGCATATATTAAAATACCAATTGCACTAGCATAAGGAACTCTGGTCATGTCCTCCATCTAAAAAGGATATTTTGGACAATGTTCAATAGATAGCTTCATTCCCTGCAAAACTGGAACAACTAGCTGCTTGCAATTAGTCATACAAAATCTCTCAAGAACAGTGTTAATATACTTGCTCTGGTTGAGCCCAATTTTTCTACTCTTTTTGTCCCTGGTTATTTCCATTTCCCATAATATACCTTGCTGCACCAAGATCCTTCATTTCCAACTTTGCAGACAACTGAGATTTTAGATCGAAAATCATAGAATTACTATTCCCTATGAACAACATATCATCAACATAGAGTGCAATAATAAGAACCTGATCATTTTTAGTTTTGAAGTACACACAATGATTTGATTTCGATCTTACAAAACCCAATGGCAAAACAAATGTGTTAAATTTCTGGTACCACATTCTAGGCGACTATTTCAAACCATATAGATATTTCTTTAACTTGCAAACCAGATTTTCTTTACCTTTTACCACAAAGTGCTCAGGTTGGGACATATAAATTTCTTCAAGATCACCATGAAGAAATGTTGTCTTCACATCCATCTACTCAATCTCTAAGTCATACGCTGCTATAAGTGACAAAAGAAATCTGATAACGTCAGCTTAGCTACAGGAGAAAAAATTTCTCCATAATCAATTCCCTCTACCTAGGAATATCCCTTTGCAACCAACCTCGCTTTATACTTTTCAACATAACCATCTAGACCAATTTTCTTTTTAAATACCCATTTGCAGCCCATAGGATTTCTACCTTCGGGCAATGGAACTAGATCCCAAGTATCATTTTTCTTTAATGATGCCATTTCTTCATTCATGGCTACCAACTAGGAATCTAAATTAGACATTGCAGTTGCCTCTTTTACAGCCCTAGGCTCATTAGTATTAGTAATCAAAGCATATTCACAAGTAGAATCTAGCATAGAGAACCCATACCTATTAGGTTGCTTCTTCTCATGTGTAGACCTCCTCACAGGCTAAGGCTGAAGTTGTGGTTCTTCTTCAGAACTTTCAGAGCTACTCACACTCTCCTTAGTTTAAGGTACATTATCAATGTGTTGTTCCTCTTTATCTGAGTTAGAGGTATTTCAACAACATCATTTTCCTCTTTATTTTCTTTCATCCTTGACTGTAAATCCACTGAACAAAGTTTTAGCTCCCGAAAGATTACACTTTTGTTGTATACAACCTTTTCAGTCAGAGGATTCCAAAGCTTGTATCCTTTCACACCAATGTCGTAGCCAATGAAAATACATTTAACAGCTTTGTTCTCTAATTTAGATCTTTTTTCATTTGACAAATAAACATATGCTTCATAGCCAAACACACAAATATGTCTCAGAGAGGACTTCTTACCAAACCAAGCTTCCATAGGTGTTTTGTCAACAAGTAATTTTTTGTAGCCATAGCCTCAACCCAAAAATTTTGCTCCATACCAACATTGCTCAACATACTTCTTGCCTTCTCCATCAACATCCTATTCAGCCTTTTAGCAACTCCATTTTGCTACAGTGTGTAAGGTTTTGTTTTATGCCTCTTAATTCCATGGTCTTTGCAATACCTTTCAAAATCTCCAGAATAGAATTCACCACCATTATCTATCCTTAAGCATTTAATTTTTCTTCCAGTCTGATTTTCTACCAAGTTCTTAAACTCTTTAAACCGACTAAACACTTCTGATTTATTTTTCAAAAAATATACAAATTCCCTCCTCGAATAATCATCAATAAAAGATACATAATATTTTGAATTCGACAACGAAGGAACATTTACTAGACCAAAAACATCAGAGTGAATATAATCCAGTACACCAGAAGATTTGTGAGGACTAGATTAAAAAGAAACACGATGATGTTTACCATATATACAATGTTCACAAAATTTAATTTCTAGATTGCAATCATCAAGCCCATAAACCAGGTTTTTATTTTTCAATGCTTTTAAACCTTTTTCACCAATGTGACCGAGCCTTTGATGCCAGAGCATAGTCTTCTTTGCTGGAAGTTTAACTTCCAAAGAATTTTCCCCTATAGGAACTTCAATCTCCTTCTCTACATGAACAACCTTTTGTGACTTTACAGAAACACTGTTACATTGAACAGCAAGTGCGTCCAGCTTATACAAAGTACCTATTCGGGCACCCCTAGCCAACACCATCGAGCCTCTAGTCATTTTACAACCATTGCTTGAGAACGGGACTTGCACTCCAACATCATTTAGCTTACTTACAGAAATTAAATTCTGAGCTAGACCTGGTATATGCATTACGCCATCAATTCCCTTAATTCTTCCATCAAGGAACTAAATTCTAACTCTTCCATTGCCAACTATTTTCAGAGATGAATCGCTTGCTAAATACACCTTTCCACCATCGTATTTTCATACTTTGTAAACCAGTCTCTATGAGATGTCATGTGGAAAGATGCTCCAGAACCAATCATCCAGACATCATTTGATGCCTAAGTTGCCAAGGATACAATGAAGGCATCTGCATCGCTCTGAGAAGAATCATTATCGGAAGAGTTCTTCTTCTTCTTCTTTTTCTCCTCTTTGCAATCCTTTTGGATATGAATAGGTTGCCCACAGTTCCAACACTTCACCTTGGACTTTTTTCTAGGAGACTTTGATCTCCCTTCTAATTTTGATTTGAACTTTTTATCCTTCTTCTTGCCTTTTTCTTTCTATCTTCCTCGAGCAGCAAGAGCCTCCTTTGCCATCTCAGAAGATTTCCTTCTCATTTATTTTGATAGCAAAGAAGCAACCACATCTTCCATCTTGAAAGTGGTTGTTGTGCTCCCAATCTCCATCACTAAATGATCCCAAGAATTGGGCAAAGAACACAACAAAAGCATACAACGATCTTCATCATCAATTTTCACACTCACAAATGTTAACTGAGCAATCAACATGTTAAATGTATTCAGATGATCAGCCATAGATGCCCCTTCCTCCATCTTCAAAGAGTATAACTTCTTCCTTAAGAACATCTTATTCACCAAGGACTTGCCTTGATAAATGTCTCCAAGCTTCTTCCACAAAGAAGATGCAGATTTCTCTTCATGAATTTTTAGGAGAACAGAGTCTGCCAAACAGAGTCTTATCAACCCCTTTGCTTTTATATCTATGAGGTCCCAATCTTCTTGCTTCATGCCAGAAGGTTTCGTTCCAGACACAGCAAGCTGAAGATCACGATCCACCAATAGGTCTTCCATTTTGAGTTTCCACAACTCAAAATTGCTACCATTGAATTTCTCAATTTCAATCTTTCTCAATGTGCTTTCCATCTTAATCTACAATTTGAATTACCAGACTTCTACAAGAAACTCCCACTGAACAGGATTGCCACAAAAAACCCAACCTACCCACAAGGATAACAACACTAGCCAGGCTTTGATACCACTTGTAAGGAAAGCTATAGGTGTGGAACAAACTCTCCTAATGTCAAACCTCAGAGAAGAATGTAGATATGTCTTTAAATTTGCAATTACAGTTCATTAAGATGCACATGAAAGGAATAACAGAATAGAGAAATAAACACATACACAATTGAACACCGGATTTATGTGGGAAAACCCTTATGGGAGAAAAACCCACCACACCGAAGAAAAATCTCTTGTATTACAGTAATCGAATTACATAAAAGTTATAGATTCTCCTTTTAGATAATTAATCTCACAAGAGCAACATTTCCTTGATCAATCTCATACAGAACAAATTATGATCACACTTCATTATGTCTCACTATTACAATGCATATACTGCATACAATGAAAACACTCACTAATCACTTGACCATCCAACCATCGAACCCATAATAGTTACAGTACATTGCAATGTATAGCAACAACCATGATTGATTTGTTCTCTATACATAAAGTTCAATTTAGAGAAACTGTCGAACTTCCCAATCATCAAATGGCCATCTCCAAGTAAACACTGTCCTCCACTGATTGACGTACACCTCAGCAGTCAACTAAGTCTGTGCTTGTTCACCCATGGTCCTTCTACCACACTACCGCTAGACAGGTTGAAGACTCCTAGGGTATGGCGGTAACCGCATTACTGCTAGACATGTTGAAGGTTCTTGCAGTACGACGGTATACACCACACTACCACTAGACAGCTAAGAGACTTTAGCAGTATGGCGGTATCACTGCACTACCACTCGACTGCTAGAAGGCTCATGTGGTATGGTGGTAACCGCACTACCGTACCTCTCTCACCATCACCTAGTGGTATTTTGGTACAATCATGAAAGTAACACTTATGCAATTATGGGTTGCTTTGTGACAGAACCAGGGTTATACCAGTGAGTTTGATACACATTTTCTCAACATGATAAAGATCTATAGGAGTGATGAACTTCCTTTACACATGAAAAGGGGTGTAAACAATAGGAGGATACCTATCTCGCCCTCCCAAATTGAGCCATTTTCCATTGAATACTTCCAAGTATATTTCAAAAGAACTTATTTTGCTTTGTGCCAAGTGCTTGGAATAGATATTGAAGAGAGGATTCCACCCTATCTCATGATGATGGCAATGAAGATACAAAATCCTAATGTCAACATTATGTATGACTTTGCTGCTGAAATTGAGAAAGGGCTACATAAGGTATTTTAGCAAGTAAGAGAGAACTTTGCTCCAATCACTTTTAGGAAATACTCTTTGTTGTTTCATTTAATATTGTACCAAAACAAAAATAGATGGACTAAAAGAATGTGTTTGGGAATGATTGATGATGAAGGGAATAGTTTTCCTATACAAAACTGGTGTTACATCTGGGATAGTAGATGTAAAAATAGTGATTATTTAATATTTCATGACGATTTCATAATAAAGGTCATGGCTAGTCTTGGTCATATTTCACCAAGGTTTCCTAATAAAATCATGCAAGTATTAAGACCTTTAGCATTGAAGGAAAAGTAGGGACACACTCACAATTCTGATGACTAGTTCTTCTTAGCATACCAAACAGTAATAAGGGTCTATGGGTGTCCTCAAGCCCCACATGTTTTACCTAAATTTGTTTCTATTAAAATTACATTTTTAGAATTTATGTGGAAAATGTTATGGATGGAGCAGGATGTAATGAAAAGAAAGAAAAAGGGGACATTCCTCCCTGACCTAATTGAATGTCAAGAGCTATCCATAGGGTCTGACACTTTTGAAGAACTACAAAACTATTTTAAGATGAGATATTCATTGAAGTCATGAGGAGAAAGGGTCTTTGATCCTAAAGGGCATATTAATTTTACAAAGCAGAAATTTCTCACTAGAGCTGGGATTACCCATGTAATGGATTACAAAGAAGATTTAATAACAAATTTCTTTACACCTCATGAAGTGTTTTAGAGGAAGAGGAAGTGGGAAATCATAAAGAGGCTTGAGGAGGAGAAGAAGAAAAGGGACACTAGATTCCAAGGATTCTATGTTGAAGAAGGGGATCCTATCAAAAGGATGAACTTAATAATTGACAACTTTGAAAGATAATATGTTGAACCAGAAAAGAAACCTAAGGGCCAGTCTTCAAAACCCTCCAAGCTACCCATCAAACCAAGTGGTATTGTAATCACAAAGCCCCTACCAGACACTGCCACAATACAATCAGAAACATCCCCTAAGCAACCAAGTCTTAAAAGGCAGAAGACACATGGAGTGGCCCCCTTAGTGGCATATGAAATAAGTGAAGGAGTCAGGGATATTGAAGAAGTATCCAATGTTAGAAAACCAAGACCACTTGCATGCAAGATGGATACCTGTCACATGCAAAAGATATGAAGAACCAAAGACGATGTTATGTAAACCTCTCAGTAAAAATGCATTAAGAGAATCAATGATTACAAAAGAGATCAATCCTTATGAAGGAGATCAAGAAACCCTAAAAGGGAAACCCTAAATGAAACCCTAGTGTGCACACTTAATAATTAATAATTAATTAATTATTAATGTGCCTAAGTTTAGCTTAAGTAACAAAGAGGAATAAGTGACTTAATTAATTAATCAATATGATATAATTAATTAAGCATAATAACTTATTACTCTAACACCCCCCTTAAGATGAACTTAGGAAGAAGCTAAAACACTAGAATAAGATGCATGAAAGCAAAGATGGGTCCCGACAACTAGGCCTGATCAGGTACCCATTTACAAATGCAAGAATAAGGTAGAGAAGGAAAAACCCAGTGGGACAAAACCCCCCTACAATGAGATGACATGCTGTAAAGAAGCACTGGAAGAACTCTGTAGAGTAACACTGGAACCTGATACTGGCAAGCAAGGAAAGATTCTTTTGTTTGCTACTGAAACTGGATAAGAGTCACTAATTGACTCAAGGAATCATCATAAAGCAATAGTAGACCCGATGCCACAGAACACTCGAAAAATCCAAATGGGAACAACCCTGGAATCTATGAAGCAGCAAGCAATTATTGAATGATGTATTAATGAAAAACGAAGTGCAAAGATGCAAGATGCACCCTCCCAATTGCCAAAATATCCAAGTAATCTCCAAACAACCCATCGGGCCAAATCTGGACTAAGCGATCAACCTGGGATAGATACAGAAAAAGTGGATGGACAGCAACATAGAGCTCCTTAATACCTTTCCAATGCCGCAAACAAGGCAAAAATTGGAAATCGTGGCAAAAAGTTATAAGCTCGGAAGCATAAAAAGTACATTTGACTTCAAAATGCAATACATGTAGTAAAACAGAAAAAAACTATAAAATAAACTACACCAAATGAAAGTACTTGGAACTAGCTTTCCGGCAATATCTTGTTTGCCCGATTTCGATACGGTATGCCCAAGTTATGACAAAAAGAAAAAAATTGCTCTTTTAGGGCAAATTAGGGCTAGGAGGGGCAAAGAGGGTCCGGTCGTACGGATGATGTCATCATGACATCATGCTGATGTCAGCAAAATGTGAGCTTAAAATTGATGGTCGTCAGGCCGTCGGAGCAAAAAATCACCCCCTCTGGAAAAACAAATCGGTCGTCGGAATATGTTGAACACTCCCTAGAATATTCTCGGCACTGGAATATACTGTAAAACTGGCTGGAATATACCATCGTCGGGCGCTTGGGTTCGGGGCTCCTGGCCCATGATAGGACCACGGGCAGAGACTGGGGTCTGCCAGGGGTTGGGTGCAGACCGCCCGGTCTCCCATATGACCGGAGCCATCACAAAAGGGGCTCGCGGGGGCAGAAGGGTCAGCGGCCTTTGGGTGGTGCCGTTGGCCTGAGCGGCCGGCGAGTGGTCGCCCGGTGGCCGCCGGGTGGAGCAGCGGCAGCGGATCATTGTATAACTAGAGGCGCAGGACGGAACGCGAGTTTTTCAATTTTTGTGAATTTTTTTTGAAAGAAATGCCTCGAACTGCGTGCTGGGGAGGCCGTACGGCTCCTCAAGGAAATATTTTTTGCCTCCTGGATCAACTATACCAAAATTGACAATTTGACAATCGTTTCTAGGGTTTTGGGACGCTGCGAACGTGATGGCGACGTCCGTTTGAGCCCATAGTGTCCTGAAAAATAGCTACCCCAGATCTTGCAGAAAAGATGTCTGTGGAAACCCTTGCACTTGAAACTCACAGAGAGGCCATATCTTCAGATCACGAACAAGTAGCTGCAGGTCTGGAGCTCTGATACCATGTTAGAAAACCAAGATCACCTGCATGCAAGATGGATACCTGTCACATGCAAAAGATATGAAGAACCAAAGATGATGTTTTGTAAACCTCTCAGTAAAAATGCATTAAGAGAATCAATGATTACAAAAGAGATCAATCCTTATGAAGGAGATCAAGAAACCCTAAATGAAACCCTAGTGTGCACACTTAATAATTAATAATTAATTAATTATTAATGTGCCTAAGTTTAGCTTAAGTAACAAAGAGGAATAAGTGACTTAAT
Organism: Sequoia sempervirens; assembly: GCA_007258455.2. Classification (NCBI taxonomy): domain Eukaryota; kingdom Viridiplantae; phylum Streptophyta; class Pinopsida; order Cupressales; family Cupressaceae; genus Sequoia; species Sequoia sempervirens. Next base: position 465,613,559 of record VDFB02281492.1, read on the forward strand.
TAATTAATCAATATGATATAATTAATTAAGCATAGTGGCCACCGGGCGGAGCAACGAGGGCGAATCGTTGTATAACTGGAGGTGTAGGACGGAACGCGATTTTTTCAATTTTTGTGATTATTTTTTGAAAAATGTGCCTCGAACTACGTGCTAGGGAGGCCATAGGGCCCCTCAGCGAAAATTGTTTTTCCTCCTGGATCAACTGCACTAAAATTGATGATTTGACAGGTGTTTCTAGGGTTTTGGGACGCTGCAAATGCGATGGCGACGTCCGTTTGAGCCCATAGTGTCCTAAAAAATGGCTACCCCCAGATCTTGCAAAAAAGATGCCTGTGGAAACCCTTGCACTTGAAACTCACAGAGAGGCCATATCTTCAAATCACGAACAAGCAGCTACAGGTCTGGAGCTCTGATACCATGTTAGAAGTTGAAAAACCAACTTCACAGTCCCCAAGAATCACCTGCAAGCAATCACCTATCACATGTGAAGATATTCAGAACAAGAAATGAAAAAATTATGTAAACTCTCAGAGCAAACTTGTGCAAGCAAAAATCAGAATATTGATTATTGAGAATAATTTTTTACAAATAATACAAAAGCCTTCAAAAAGGAAATGATGCAATAAAGCAGGAAAAATCAACTCTAATCTTATCTTGAGCAAAAGACAGCTCAATAAGATAAGATAAGAATTAAATGATAATTATCCTAGGAAATAAATAATTACCTAAGTAAACTTATCCTAAAGTGTAATTCAATAATTAATTACACCAATACCCCCCATAAGTGCAACTTAGGGAGAAGCAAATTATTATGCAAATATGAGTCCCGACAACAAGGCCTGATCAAGTACTCATGTACAAATGCAATGCAAACTAAATCAAATGGGGTAAAGGAGAAAACCACATGGGAACAAAACTCCTCCCCAAAATAGAATGCAATAAACTACCTAAGTGATGAAAAATGGAGGACTCCATAAGACCCCCCAAGGACACCATTCATTACAAAGATACATGAAAGAATCTCCCCATAAGAGAGGAAGAAAGAGACCACATATCCCCCACAGAATGAAGTAACTCCAAAAGAAGTGAAGAAACTGCATCTCCAGAAAGAAATGAGAGGGAAGAGGCTGAATAAAACAAATCTCTGAAGGTGGAATAGGTGCAGCCCAAGATGTCTCCACAGAAGCAGGTGTGACCTCAACAAATGAAGAAGCCGAAGTAGGTGAAGACTCAATCGGAACTTCCAAAGATGTATGATCAACTGGATCCTGCTGCACTGAAACAGAAGAAGCAACAGGAGGTGGAGGAGATGGAATAGAAGGCTCGAGAACAGGATCCGAAGTGAGAACACCAATGTTCAAGAAGCAAAATCTCTCCTCTGAATGATGATGCACACTTGAAGTGTGAGGAACAGCTGTAGGAACAGAAACACCACCAGTAGCAAAATCAGTGAAAGAATACAACCGAGATGAGTGATCCACTATCCTAGTAGCAATAACTGCTCTACTCTCCAAGTCTCTGATGATAACCGAATTAGGTGTGAACTCCACAGATCTCCCATTGCCCCCATGTGTTATCTGATAGATGTAAAGAAGGTTATTTGTCAAGTGAGGGACACACAAGACATCCTGAAAGGAGTGATTCCCAAAACTAATAGACCCCTTCCCTGTAACACTCATGTAAGTGTTGTTTCCCATCAAAATGGGAGACATAGTGCAAGGCTCAAAGGAACTAAACATAGTCTGCAAAGATTCCATATGATGAGATGCTCCTGAATCTAGAAGCCATCTCCCTGATCCAATACCTGAAGAAGCACAAAGAGCATGTCCCTTCATATCTGATGAAGTATGTAAACCAGCTGTGCCTGTGTTATGCTGCTCTGAAGAAGAAGAATGAGGAGAAGAAGATGATGCAGACATCCTAGAAGGAAAATCAATCTGATGTTTCTGAAGAAGATGTTTCAGCTCATCAATGTCCTTCTTGTAACAATTATGTTTTGCATGTCCTTCCCTCTTGCAATATGCACATGTAGACTTCTCCTTCCTAAATGATTTCCCCTTAGAAGAGGAGGATGAATATGAGGACTCCTTTTGCTGCTCATGAGGTTTGGAATCCTTTTGTTTTTGTTTCTTTCCTTTTCCTGTAGAAGCCTTCTGATCGCTGGGCTCCTGTGATGCAATAAGTGCCTGTGAAGAGGAAGAAGGTTTCACCGTGCCCATGCTAGCTAACTTAGCTTGCTCTCGAGTGAGAGATGAAGCAAAGTCATCAAGAGATGGCATAGTGAATCTCGTACCAAGTGCATCCCTAGTGGCATAAAAGGTAGATACAAAAACTGAATAATCAGGTCCAAGCTTCGAAAGGATGGACAATATCAACTGAGAGTCTTCTTTCTGAACACCACACTGTGACAACTGTAATCTAAGAGACTTGAGTTTGGTGAAAAACTCCTGGATGTTGTCAAAATCCCTAGGATTTAAGCCAATAAGCTCATTCTCTAACTGAAACCCTCTCATAGTATCCTACTTCCCAAACAAGGACTCCAAAGTAGCCCATATCTCATTTGGTGTAGTGCAAGATTCAATGTGAAAAAGAAGGTCAGAGGAGAGAGACAGACATAATGTACCATAAGCTTCATCACACCTATTAAACCATTTTCTCTTTTCAGTAGCACCTGTAGGTTCAATTTCTATGCCCATGGTTACCCTATACAGCCCTTTATGTTTCAAGTGAATCTCCATTTGTTTTTTCCAACCAAAATAGTTGAATGGAGTAAGGGGTGCAATGTTGTGTAAATCCATGACAAAAAAAAGCAGTAATATACTCTCAAATAAAAAAATTCCTCTTAGATCTCAAAAAAAACTCCTAATTGCATGTTTCCCAAGAAAATAACTCAAAAGATAAAGGCTGAGTTTTGACAAATAAATCAGATACCTGGTGAAAATTATGCAAAAAACAAGTCTAATATCTAAGAAGAGGGTGGAACCAGCTTTTTGACGCCTATTTGTTTTCGAAAAACTGATAAACGAGGCAAAAGTTACGCCTCCCGGAGTGAAAACATCAATATCTGGCTTTGACAGGCGAAAAAGGCATCATAATGGAAAAATCAAAAAATCAAACCACCACCATTAGATCCGTCGTTGAATCAACTTTTCGGCGACTATTCATTTTTGAAAAAATACCTCCGTTTGCAAAAGTTATGAGCAATAAAAAAAAGGCCTAAAAAAAGGACCTCCAGCCTAAACAAGTGCAAAATTTCGGCCCCTTCGCCTTTAGCTCCTGATCGCACATATGATCACCGGCTGTAGGGTTTGGCCCGCGGGAGCTGAGAATTTCAGTGGGGGCTAGGGGCTAGTCCCCGATAGGACCGCTGGTAAGGTTCTGTGAGCCCGCGGGGGCGTAAGACAGGTCGGCGGCGTAGCGGTATTGGGAGGAAAGCTGTCGGTGGAGGAGCGGTGGTGGCTTAGATGTGGAGCAGAGGCTGCCAATAGCGGTGGTGGATGGGAGGCCACCGGGCGGCTGACCGAAATATACTGCAAGCACTAAAAATTAGAAAAAAAAACATTGTTTTTTTAATGATTTTTTGAATTTTTTTGAATTTTTGCATCGATCTACATGCCCTGGGGTCATACGGCCTTGGGACTAATTTTTTTTTTCCTTTTTTTCAACTTTCGTCTAAATCGACGAAATGAAAGGCATTTCTGGGGTTTTGGATGCTGTGAACGTGATGGAAACATCCGTTTGAGCCCATAGTGTCCCGAAAAAATGGCTACCCCCAGATCTTGCAGAAAAGATGCCTGTGGAAACCCTTGCACTTGAAACTCACAGAGAGGCCATATCTTCATATCACGAACAAGCAGCTGCAGGTCTGGAGCTCTGATACCATGTTAGAAAACCAAGATCACCTGCATGCAAGATGGATACCTATCACATGCAAAAGATATGAAGAACCAAAGACGATGTTTTGTAAACCTCTCAGTAAAAATGCATTAAGAGAATCAATGATTACAAAAGAGATCAATCCTTATGAAGGAGATCAAGAAACCCTAAAAGGGAAACCCTAAATGAAATCCTAGTGTGCACACTTAATAATTAATAATTAATTAATTATTAATGTGCCTAAGTTTAGCTTAAGTAACAAAGAGGAATAAGTGACTTAATTAATTAATCAATATGATATAATTAATTAAGCATAATAACTTATTACTCTAACATCCAATGTACATTTTAATTTTAAAGATGATGAAGTTGATCAACCACCACCTAAGCTTTCAAATGATGCTCACAAACCATAAGAAAGAGTGGATGTACATGGGCATGATGATCAAGAAGTGCATGATGATGAAAGGGTGATTGTTGCCATTAGATTTATTGAAGATAATGAATTTATTCAAACTCTCAAGTTAAAGGATTTTTGGTTTAAGATGAAAATGAAAGAATTTGAGGAGAGACTCCAAATTAATAAGATGGGAACTGAGGAGTCACAACACGACCAAATTGTTGCCTAGAATTTTGAAGAACTCGGGATTGATGAAATTAATGTTAGCCCCCAAGAAGCAAGAAAATTGGTCTTAGAAAGCAATATACTAATTATTCTTGGGATGGAGTTAAAAAAGATATTCTTGTTGGATCAAGTATGAAGCCAATAAGATCCCATGTTGTTTTATGAATTCAATTTATATGAGGGAATGAGTGGCATAGGTTACAATCCAAGAATTGAAACCCTAGCCTTTTGGACAAAGAAAAGAAGAAGAAAGACCAATATTTCTTGATGTTGTAAAAGAAATGAGGACTTCCATTGTAAAGACACTTCAAGATACATCAACATTGGAGGGAAATAGTATGAAAATGCACTCAATAATGTTTACTAGGGATGCGGTTAAAGGTATGGAGCTTAGATTGGTAGAATTTGAGAAAGCATAGACTAATTTGAATGATGAAGTGAATAGATTATTCATAGAAAATGTGAAATTGAAAGAGTAGTTGAAGGGAGCAGGTCCTTCCCAAAGCACAAAATTAATAGTATACTAGCCCCCTCCCATCCAGACTGATATAGGTGCAATCATTATTGAACAAGTAAATGTGCTAAAACAAGAAATTGAGAAGTTGAAAAAGACTAATGAAGAAACAAAGGAAAGAGAAAAGACAGAAACCCTCAGGGAATTTGAATAAATCTTGGAGCATAAGGTTAAATTAATTGTGGAAAATTTGGAAAATGTGTATGAATGTTATGTGTTCTTGTCACAAGCAGTTGATCAGATAAAGGCCCATGTACCTATATTGGACTCCTTATTCAAGAAATGGCAACCTGTACATCACACCTTAACGAATTTGTGTAGAATTTTACAAAGGAGTGTTAAGGCCCCCGCAGCTTTAAATCCTACTAAGCAAATGGTTTGAATGGTCACAAATGAGTTTCAATACATATCTACAGAAGAGCAAAAGATCAAGGCAAGAATGGATTCATTTCACACATTAAAGCAGTGGTTCATGCTTAAAATACTAAGGGATGATGATCAACTTAAAGGCTCCAAGGATTGGATCGATGAGTTTAGCAAAATTGTTCCCAACTGCCTCACTAATTTATAGAAGGATAGTGAGATAAATATTCACTGCCTCAATTTAACCTTGGATGGAATAATTGCATTGGATGCTGGATACTTGAAATTCATCACGAATGGCAAAGCATTATTAGATAGCAGATGGAAGAGTCACTTGGCCAACACACAAAAAATTTAGGAGTACAAATGGCCTCATGATTACATAGTGTACCAATGGGAGCAGACATATCTAGCTCCCCCAGAAGAATAGGCCTTGTAATGAAGTACCAAGCCTTGCAGATACTATCATGGAGAGGGAACCTTACCAAATTTGAATGATCACGGGTACCTTACGATGAGTAACAAACTTCTATATCTTGTGAGTGCTTTGGACTTCAACATCTGATCATTTCTCTTCATTTCTCATCTTTCATTGCTTTTATGTAATCCTATGTAAACAATGATAATTAAGACTTCTTGATTTATGTTAAAATTGGGTAAGTGAAAAGACACTTTTTGACATGTTAGTTAGGACAAAATTTTGAAACGTATCGTAAAATATTTTTGAAGACCAATAGAATGAAGTTATAATTGGTGGCCGAATTCTAGTTTCAATTGTTTGTTGAAGTGAATTAATGAATTTTATCATGATGTCTCCATTTTGATCTTTCCTTGTTATTTAAATCAATATATCAAGGGTATATCTGGTTTATCAAAACACATTTGTCGTCAAACAATTCATTTTGTACTACATTTTGGTGTCAAAGCTTTGGTAATTATGGTTAGTTTCATTACATTCAAATTCTAAATTTTGGGAGATTATATAAAGTAAATAGATTGATGGTTGTTTGGATAGTGAAATTAGCTCTCTTAGAAATTAATTGAAATATCTTATCTTGAAATATCCAGAAGGATTATTTTAATTAAAGAGGATTTTGTGGTTATTTTTCTAACAATAATTTTATAGTGCAACTAGCTTGCTATTTTCATTCAAGTACAAGTCATGGTAAAAGTCAAGCACATACCAAGAAGATGGTACTCTACTTCAAACCCTCAACCTCACTTAGTTTAGTCTACTTACATGGGGATATTAAGGAAGTTTCTAAACAATAAATATATATCATTTGTTGTTTGTGAAGGAGAATCCTGTGAGATCCAATATCACAGTGGATCAATATCTAGTTTCTTAAGTAAAGATGATGTCATAGTTGGGAAACTTGTTGTGAAACATCAGTTTAGTAATTTTCGGATGTTAAGGTTTCCCAGTTGGATATCAAAGATCTTTTCTCATCAACTTAATTTGGAATTTATTTATAAATGGATTCTTTCATGGTGCAAGTCTTTATTGAGACAACACAGGGTTGCCATTTTTGTTGTCTTATAAGTTTGATGGCATTCTTGGGCTTGGTTTCCAGGAAATTTCTGTTGATAATGTTGTTCCAATCTAGTTAGTGTTGATAGGCTTCACTCTATAATGCCAACTTCATTCTATAATCTGAGTGTATCATCTTTCTTAAATTTTGAACAAGGTTATGAAATTAAGGGTTCAATATGCATATTTCAAGCCTATGTTGAATACTTTGTTTAAGGAATTTGTTGGCAAAGCTACAATTTTTTAATTGATTTATCTTCCTGTTGTGTTTGGACTTACTTTTGTAAACTTGCAATATACAATGCACTTGTATTCTTTCTAAATTGAAACTGATAGTAATTTTGTTTGTTGTATTGAGGCACAAATTCATTCATGGCAGAAAACGTAGCACGCTATTGCTCATATCAGATGGAACATTGCATATAAAGGAGGAAAGATTCTAGGGTTATTGTTGACTACATTGAAGGAGAGAGCTTCATTTATGGGACACAATCAACACTATCCTTGTTGGATTCAACATGTTATAGCTTGCTCCAGGAAGATTGCCCACATTGCAGAAGTTTTAAGAGATGAAAGGGGAATGTGCTCGCATTGAAGGGCTCCAAGCATGTATTTCCATCATTGCAAAAGTTTTTTGGTGAAGTTTCTTTCTTGTAGTCATTTTTGTGCAATATTGTAACCCAGATTTCCAGTCTTGTGATACTCTATTTCTAAGTTGTAACTAGAACACCTTTCTTTTATTAATAATATTCATCAATTTTTCCTTCTCAATGGTTGTCTTATTTGTGCAATTGATGATTGATGTATATTTTTATGTTTTATGTTTAAATCCTCAAATATCAGTCAGTTAAAATGACTAAATATACTACTAATTGACGTCAATTAATAATTAAATTGAAAAAATATACTAGAAATTAATAGAAATCATAGAACAACGAATAAATATGACTGGATATATGACCAATGAAATTAGTGAATAAAAATGACTAAATAAGTGACCAGTTAACAACAATCAATGACTAACTATATCAGTGAATAAAAAATGACTAAATAAGTGACTGGATTACAATAATCAATGACTAAATCAACGGCCAAATAAGTGACCAGTTAAATATATCAGTGAATAAAAATGACTAAATAAGTGACTAGATTATAGCAATCAATGACTAAATCAACGACTAAATATATCAGTGAATAAAAAATAACTAAATAAGTGACCAGATTACAACAAACAATAACTAAATCAACGACTAAATATACTACCAAATCAATCAATTAAAACAACCAATAAATGACTAAAAATGGTTTAGTCATCAATCTAGTCCTGTTAAAAATGATTGGCAATAAACTTCTAATGGTCATGTGACCATGTTCAATCATTTACAAGTAGTTATTAGTAGTTTTTTTAGTAGTTTATTGTTGTTTTTATACTAGTGATGGCTTCAAAATTCATTACTGCATCTTCTATGATATGCTCAGGATGGAGTGGTTTAGACAATATTTTTATCTTTGCACCATGATTGGTTATCAATATCAGGTGGGACCAGTCAAGAGCTAGGTATCTGCTAATCTTGGCTGTGAAATCTCTTGATAAGCACATCATGAAAATGAGAGGGATGTTGATTACGACCACCTCTTGGGTGACTGTCTGACTTGGGTAGGAATATAGGGTCAAGGGGAGGCTTTTAATTTGGCCTATGGTTGGAACCTTTCCATCTAATTACATAATTCCCTTTTCAAGGGACTCATATTTCAAATTCAAGGCATTGGATACAAGTTTAGGCATTATAATGGTGTTGACACCTGAATCTATCATATTGTTGTGCAACAATTTGTCTCCCATAATTAGAGTTAAGAAAAATGGGGTGGCTTTGGTTTGCATACCTTCTTTTCATCTGCTCCTTTCATGGTATTCATGAATGTTGTAGCCTTTGAACACTGAGGCCCTTGACTAGGTATATTTTCCTTCTCTTAGTTGTGAACTAGGATCAGGCCTGGTTGTGAGGGTTGCTTCTCTTCCTTCAGAGCATCTTATAATAAATAATTTTTTTGTAGGATAGCCAAAATGTACCATAAGGATACATTGGGTGGATCTTTCTTCAGTTGCTCCACCACATTAAGTAGCCTAGTCAGAGGTTCTTTTGGCTTCAGAATCACCTCCCTTGGTTTCAAAATTTGTTGATCCATCATATGCGAATTGATTGCTTTTTCCATGAGTCTTTGTTGGGTCAATAATTGTTGTGCTTATAGTTGTGGCCGCTAAAGTTGTTTCACTTGCAGTGTTTGGGTATGTAATCCCCGATAAGTAATCATTTTGATTGGGTATTGTAATCCGACTGCACTTATGGTGCACTCATTGTTGGAAACTCATTGGTAAATACTGAGTCTTCTCCCTCCATCTAAGAAAAGTGCTTGGTCGGGGGGAGATGTTTGTCTCTTTTTCCAAAAACATGCCTTGCATTTGAGCACTAAGTCTAGCACTCTCTATCCTAAGAGACTAACAACCTCCAGTTTTTGAAGGAATGCCTTGGCTCCTTTGCTCTGCCACCTTTTGTTAGAGATTTCCCCTTGGATAGTTTTGGGGCATGTGGGTGTCATTACATGGGAAGAATTAGGTGTTTATGTCTTCTGCAAGATTTTTCTATCCTGGAACTAAGTCTTTGCTTGTGCTAGACTTGATAGTCTAGAGCAGAGTGGTTATCAAGACTATCTAGCCTGATGACAATGGCTAGTTATTTCCTCTCAAAGCTCCCTGGTACGAACCTTCTAGAAATGTGGTCTTCCTCCTTGATAATTTTACAAGGAAGGCTTCAGAATTGTCGCTTGTTATCATTTTATGATGACGAGTTCATTTGAAATATTCCTCGACATATTTTTGATATCGTTCATCTTCACAGCTATTGAAGAAGAACCTAATGTATTCACTTGCATATTGGGGTATACATACATTAATGGCAAGGGTGTAGCTGACGTACCAGGGGCTACTTCTTCTTACGTCTTGCCAGATATTTTAGAAAACATCGACATTGGCGGTCATGGTGGGAGCTTCCCAACGTCAATAAAACTATTCTCCACTCTCATGACAAGATCATATGCATCAAGTAGATTTTCATCTCCAAGTGAATGTACCATACCAAAAATATACAAATTAAAGACTTTCAAGTAAAACATGAACACTATTTCTGATGGAGGTCTAGCTGATGTGGGAATTCTTTGCTAGGTTTTGTGGAACCTGGTATTAAAATTTGTCATGGCCTCCCAAGGCGTTGTTTTGATCATTATCAACTATTGTAATAAAGATGAGAGATCTCCTTTTTTTGAAAAATTATTAGAGTTTATTTCCAAGTTCTTCCCAAGATTGGATGGAACTAGAGGCTAAGGACTTATACCAATCCTAAGCCTTTCCTTTAAAGGATGCAACTAATAATCTAAAGGCTACATTATGCTCTATAATGTTGTGGATTATGCACACATCTACCACATCTTGAATATGCTCTAATGGTATTTTAAAATCTTAGTCAGTAAACTTTGAGATTTCTTTTAAAACATCGGTGAGGATAGCAGTCCATAAGTATGGAGGGGTAGGAGGAACCAACAGACTACCATTTTTCTAGGTTACAAATTTTTTTAGAGGGGTTGGAGAGCCATAGAGAAAAGACCTCTATGAACGTAGAAAATGGGTATTCTAATTTGAAAGGACCTATCAACTAGTGGAGTATTTAGATCTCTAGAGTCAGAGCTAGTAGTTCTATCTCTATTCCTTCTAATAGGTGATATAGAACTAGTAATGTGTCTCCTCCAAAGAGCAAAAGATGGTAATTGGGAGTGCTGAAAATTATCTCTAGAAGATGCCCTTGTTTGGATCCTCGACATGCGTCTGCTGATTTTTCCTATAACCTCTACTAATTTGATTTAACTTCCTCTTCAAGGCTAGGTAATAGATTCTATGAAAGGTCTTCGAGTCCCACCAAGCATGATAGAAAAAGAACTATTGATCATAAAATCTTGCGCCTCTCCAAATAGCCTTATGCGAATTCAGTGAATGGGGGACCTATTTTTGCTTCACTAAATGACCTCCAGGATTTTAAAGAATTTGGATCTTCCTTTTTTTTGGGAAAACGGAGAAGGAAATATAGAAATAAAACTTAACTAAGGTGATGCACCAAAAAGGTTTTACAACATTTCAAAATCCCAAACAGGTTTTGAATTCTAATAAAATGAACACATAATTCCATAGACCCTTTATTATTGAAAGGATAATGAACAACTAAGGCCTATATGAGCACAAAGAAGTCATTCAAATCCTTTCATGGGAATCACCCATTAAGGTTTGACAGAATATGATGAATCTGAGATTGAATGTGAAGCTTCAAACCCTTACATAACTATTTCGCCCCAACAAAATAGTATAAGATCTAATCACATCTTTAACAGGAAATGAAAGAGTTCCAAATCATGATCCAATTCACTATAGGTCCCAGTTAGATAAACATAAAAGCTAGAACTAAGAACTAATTATCAAGACTATATCTGAAAAATTAACACAAAGCACTGATATTTATGAATAAAGAATAGAATGTAAGATAAAGGCTATATAGGCACAGCCTAGTACACCTTCTTCCTTTTATTACTTGATCAAGATATTTATCTTAAAAACTAATTACAAAAGTGATATAGGGTGGTAAAAATATTGTAAGTAATCTTCTATCTCCTAATAGAATTTGAACTACATTAGAGAGGCTCAAAAATTCCCTTTTATAAGGTAAGGGAAGAAAACAAGCAAAAAGCACTCTCCACTACCTTAACAATAAAATCCTAATAGGTGACAATAAAAATGTGTTCCAAAAACCTGACGAAGATCAGATCAAACTATAGAAATTCAAGCAATAAAGTTTGAGTTGCTTGTTGTGGTGATCTTTGTAACCATTTGTCAATCTAGACTAGGAGATACTAAAAATCTTCTATGCTAGAGAAAATTGTGGCATCATGAAAACCCTGGCTAGAAAAAATCTGATTTGATCATCCTATGAGCAACAATGGCATCATCAAGTGGATATCGACACCTAGGACTACTTAGTGAAGGCAAAAATTATCAACACATGGCAACGCTCTTCAAAAATTTCATTCCTGACACTATAGAAGCCCACCCAATAGAATACAGGCCTTGTGGCATAATGGTGGGCATTTCTCAAAATTTCCTTGAGTTGCTTGCTAGAAAACCATTTGGAGCAACCATGTGGCATACTCTGCATCCGATAGTGATGCGATATGCAAAAATCCGTGCAGCCGCTACGTGGCACAATTGCATGCTTGTCAACAAAAAGATATTTCTGCCCTTGTCAAAAGTGCACCAATGTGACATGTGGCAAGGTAGATAGCAAAGACTGAAAAATAGTACTAGCAACAGAACTTGCAGGGTCGAAAGGAATAGCGAAAACATATAAACAATGTTAAGAGAAAAATGAAATCTCTATAGCAGTCATTTCTTTTTCTCTCTTTTGGAGAGAAGATTCTCCCATGTGGTTTTCTCCTTTTCTCTAGTTATGAAAGATTTCTTTATTTATACATGGGTACCTCATCAGGACTTGTATTTAGTACCCATCCATTCATCCATCGATGCATTCTACATCATGATTTTATAGCTTCTCCCTAAGTTGACCTTAAGGGGGGTGTTGGAATAATTAAGACAATCACTTGATAATTAATTATTAATTAATTAATTATTAAGTCCCTTATTACTTAAGTTCACTTAAGCTAAACTTAGGAGTTATTTTTTATTCTTATTTTGAATTAAATATAGGACAAGTTATCTCATTGCATGAGATTAAGACACTTGTCACAATCTAATGCAATCCTCATCTAGGGAAGTTTACACATTCATTTTAATCATTAAATCCAAAACCATTTAGGTTAATACATTGCACATATCAATGCTCTTTTGAATTCAATATTTTCTCTCTTGGTTGCATATCAAATCAATTGCTTTGATTTTTCTTTTGTTATAGGATAATTTCTTGCAAGTGATTTTTGGGTGATATGGAGTTCAATCATCAACTTCAACATTCCTAGTCATTAAATTATTAATCACAACTAAAGAATCCCCTTAAACCCCTAAACTCATAAACCAAGATGAAACAAGTAATTTAATACACTCTAAGATATCAAATCTTTCTCTTCATTATTCATTTTAATACCGAAATAGAATGAAGCACCTTTCACAAAGCAATCAACCCACCAACGTGGAAACAACACTAAGTCTACCAAGTTTTACATTACCTCTAACTATGCCCTGAAAATTGAATTTAACTAATACAATCATTGAAGGATTTTAATGCTTCATACTACATCTAAACATTTAATAGATTACCCCATTAACAATAGGTCTTTTACACCCTATCTTTATTATAATAAGATTATGGATTAAGACATATTTGACCTATAGTGGAAACATTCATCAAGAGTGATTAATTTTGATATTTTTAAAAGTTTTGTGATAGTAAAGTGAGATTCCTTGAGATATACTTTGTTTTTTAATTCATAGATAATATTTAATTAAAAAATTGAAAGGGTAAAAGCAAGAAGTTGCATCCACATATAGGGGAACTATCAGGCACAGAAGAAATCCTGACAAGAGTAATTACCTATTTTAAAAAATAGGTACCTATTTGGTATTGAGTGCTACAACCTAAAAATAAGGTATTTGTTACAGTTCAAGATCTCAACCTAAAAGAGTATTTGTTTAGAATGGGTACCCATTTCTTAATTTTTTTTTTTAAATGACTACTAGCTCATTTTTTCCTAGCAATAGTGATAGTCAATGGCAACCAAGAATGATTGCACACTTCTCCACCTCCTATCATTGGGTTTTTGCAAATGCCACCTCTAAAGACCTCCTAATATGTTTTTTGGATTTTTTTATGGTTTTTTTAGGGTTCATGTTTTATGATTTATTTTTAGGGTTTAAGCTTTAAACTCATCCTAATTCATAGACCCTAATCCAAGTCAACCTTAAACTCATGTCACCATTGAATATCAAACCTACAAAGGTTTTCAAACCCTACATCATAAATCCTAAACGAGAAATCATGAACAAAGTACAAACCCTACACACTTTAAACCCTGCATCCAAAACCTAGTAAAACTTCAATAACTATGAATATTTCTCAATTTTATTGTTAAATTATTGACATATTTTTGGAGAGAGATATTAGATATGTGTCATTCTTTTGATTTTTGAAGATAAGATATTACTAACACATTAATAAATCATTAAATTTTTAAATTATCATGCTTAGAATCTATTTTTTAAATATTGTAATAACATACTAGCCTCAATAGTGTGGATAAAATTGTCGATGGTAGAGGCCCACATTGTCCTTGTTTCCAAATAGAACAATATATCTTTACCTCAACTATCATCTATAAGATGCAATTTTAATACATTGAATACAAAATATTTTCCTAATAGAATGATCTAAAAATAATTTTCCATGAAAAAAATCATGATTTAAAAAACCCCTATATCCTCACAAGCACTTAACACACCAAAATTTGTAGAGAAAAACTTGCATGGAACAACTATAGAGATGGTCAAGGAAATGAAACTAAATATACAATATATTACTCTTTGCACGAGTCTCCAACAACAATGTGTATCTCAAAGCATAAATTGAAGAAGGTGAGGTCACATGTATGATATGCTACAAAATTGATGCATTGACTAAAAGTGGAATCACTAACAAGCAATATCCCCAAAACCCACTTCTCTAGAAGGTTGCCAATTTTATAAAAACAAAATGAAGTTGATCTACTCCAACATTAGCAATTCAATTCATAACTACATTACATTCCCACAAACATTGTCTGAACTCAACCTTTCAATAAGATTTTTTAAAATAAAATCCTCTTGTACAAAACTATTTAATTTCCAATCTTCTAATTTATTCCTAGATAAAATTGTCAATAACAACTGAAGAATTTATCGGAAACCAGACAAACCACTTTGTGGAGGCGACAACTGCCTATCATAGTCTTTCTCTGGCTCAGAGAAGAGGGTATAGAAAGATTTGGTTGGAAGGTGATTCTCTGAACATTATTAATAATTTGAAGAATTTATCTCCTCTATCTTGGACAATTGAGGCCTTGATCAAGGATTCCATTGAAATTATCAAATCCTTTGATAATGTTTATATTTCCCATATTTTGAGAGAGGGAAATAAGTTAGTTGATTTCTTCACTAACTTTGGTGTTAGAGATAGTAAGGTTTGGGATTTAAATGATCCCCTCCCTTATGATGCCATGGCTATTGTTATAAATGAAAGTTAAATTATTCTACAATTTGTGCACGTCCTTGCTCACGTGGTGGCATATCATTAGGAAGGAGGGTATGGTTATTATTTTTAGGAAAGGCTATCATATGGTGCGGGGTTCAAATTCATTATGGTTTGTTTGTCCTATGGTTTCCTTCACACAGATTGTGGGTGTTAGCTGCATTAGTTTCTAGAGTCTTCTGTGGGATTTTTCGATTTTGTGTGGTGTCTGCTACTTTTCCCTGTTGAGTTCTTGGTCTTTGTTTTCCATCGTCATGGGTGGGGATAGAAACCGCACTGAGCCTAAATCTTGTGACACCGCGAAGCAGAGAAAGGAAGTGTGGGAGATTTTAGACAAGGTTGGCCTAACTCTCTTCATGGAGGAACTGCATGGAAATAATACTCAGGTTACTACCCTGGTCGAGAAAGGATGGAAAGGGAGAACCCTGGAGTTGGGTGGCAAGGAAATTGAGGTGGATGACGAGTTTATAGCTCCGATTATTGGCCTTTCGATTAAGGGCATGAAGGTGTACAGGGATAAAAAAGAGTCACTAGTTGTGATCTCTTTTCTTCAAGCAGAATGAGAGTGATAAATTGAAGCTTGCAAAGAGTGGAGGGTATCTTAGGACTTCCTTGAAGGCTCTTTGGCGAGATGTTGTCGAAGAAATCATGAGGTATGTTACCCTGGAAGGAAGGTATACGACCATTAACAATTACCATTTTTCGTTGCTTAATCATTTTAGGCACAGAAAATGGGTGTCTTTTCCCTATTATCTATTGGTGTTGATAGATTGTGGGATTAAAGAGCATAGGAAGAACCCCAAAAACCTTGTATTGCATGCGGGGCTAATTCTTTTAATATATGAACATGTTAAAGCTCATGATGTCTAGACGACTCTAGTTACTCTGAAACCTAAAGCTAGGGAGGGTTATGATACTGAGTTAGGTGAGGAAAGGGCTTCTAAGAAACCAAGCAAGAGGAGGCTGATGTTAAGTAAAGATTCTGAGTCAAACAGGGATGATGTTGATTATGTCCCTGATTCGTATGCTTCTTTGGAGGAGGGCCCCATATCCCCTGTTCAGGGTAAATATAGGAAAAGGAAATTGATTGAGGAATGGGGATATACAACTTGCAGTGATGATGTGGAGGTGACTGTTCCTTTAAAGGGGAACAAAGACAAAAATGAGCTTTACAGGGAAGCTTCCTCTCCTCCCCCTGTGTCTAGACTTGTGCAGGATCCTAAGGAGGGAAGTCAGAATAGAAAGGTTTTGAAGAATGCCCCTTTCTCTATGGCTGGTGGCTTCCATGGTGGGGATGTTCCGAGCACTATTATTGGGTTGCCTAAGTAGAAGGATAGAGCTATTGGTGGTGATCAAGATGCAGGAGCACAGAAAGCGGACACGGAGAGGATTCAAAAGAGGTTGGTTATTGCGGAGCAAATTTTTGACTCCATTAGTAGGATGAAGTCTCCTGTGACTGCTACTAAAGGTAAGGATGCCTCTAAGGAAAAGGTCCATGAGATTTCCTCTGAAGAGGATGTTGCTGTGGGAAATCACATTGAAAACTCTGATAGGGAGGATCTTTCTGATGTGTTGGGTTCGGCCCATGACAGTGCCAATGTTCTTTTAAAACTTTTTAAATGGTTTTTTCATGAGATTAATATGACTAATTTTCACATTAGAAGCATTTCTTGTAAGGCTGAGGATCATATGATCCAAAGCCAAATTGATAATTTAATGGTTGTTCTTAATACTGTTGCTAATATTGTCACAGAGGAAACCATCAATCTGAAACAGAGTATGAAGGTTAGAATGTTCTCCCTTGAGAAAATTCAAAAAAATTGGAACATGGTTATGAAGAGTGGGGAAGATCCTAAAGTCCTGACTAGGCCAGACTCTGCGAAGGATTTTTGTCTGCTGATGATATGGTTGCTGCGGGTAAGTGGACTGGGGAGGATTATGTTGTTGCTAAGGGCACTGCTAAAGGTTCTGTTTTGAGCTCTGAGGTAAATACTGGTGGGCCTAGGGTTAGGACTAGAAATAGACTGAAAAATCAAGCTGGGGCCTCGGGTTTTGAGGTTTATGATACTAGGGTTAAGGGACAAAAGCTTGCTGCTAGTGAGATGGAAGCTGTGGAAATTTTGAACAATATGTAGTGTTGTGTGCCATTTTTTGGCTGGTGGTTTGTTGTTGTTGGGTTGATGGTTGTTTCTTGATGTTTCCTTTTTGTAAATGGTTTCAGGACCCTTCAAAACCTATTTTTTACCTCTAATAAAAACAACTAAAGAATCCCTTTAAACTCCTAATCTTGTAACCCAAATGAGACAACTAATTTCATACACTCTAAGATAGCCAAAGCTTTCTCTTTATTATTAATTTTAATACCCAAATAGAATGAAACACTTTTTGCGAAGCAAGCATCACCATGGAAATGACACTAAGTATAGAAAGTTTGACATTACCTCTAACTAGGCCATCAAAATTAAACTTAACTAGTACAATAATGGAAGGATTTCAATGCTTCACACTACATCTAAAAATTTAATTGATTACCCATCAACAAGAGGTCGTTTACACCCTATCTTTATTATAATAAGGCTATGGTTTAAAACATATTTGACCTATAGTGGAAAGATTCATCAAGAGATTAATTGTGATATTTCCAAAAGTTTTGTGATATTAAAAAGATAGTCCTTGAAATTTATTTATTTATTTTTAATTCATATATAATTTTAATTAGAAAAAAATGAAAGGGTAAAAGAAAGAAAATGGGTACACATGTAGGGGAAGTGTTGGGTAAAGAAAAAATCTCAACAAAAGTGGCTACCTATTTTTAAAAATGGGTACATATTTAGTATTGGGTATCAGAGCCTAAGGAAATGGGTATTTATTATAGTTCAAGATCTCAGCCTAAATGAGTACCTATTTAGAATGGGTAGCCATTTCTTAAAAGTGTTTTTTTAAATGAATACAAGCTCATTTTTCCAACAATAGTGATAGTCAATGACAACCAAGAATGAGTACGTACTTCTCCACCTCTACCATTGGGTTTTTGCAATTGTCACCTCCTCTCACGAACCTCACCACCTCTAAAGACCTCTTGATAGTTTTTTTAGACCTTTTTATGTTTTTTATTTAGGGTTCATGTTTTATGATTTTTATTTTTAGGGTTTAAATTTTAAACTCATCCTAATCCATAGACCCTAATCCAATTCAATCTTAAACTCATGTCACCATTGAATATCAAACTGTAGTTTAGAAAAAATGTACACCTTTACATTTTCACACTATGTTTGGGTCCCTTAATTTAATTGGACTTAATTAAGCCTCTAATTGAACCAATTATGCATTTATAAGCCTAATTAATTGTATTTTTTGAAGGGAGAACCCATAATTAATTAATGCCTATACTTAATTTAACATCTTGGAAAGTGCGTGTTCTAGGCTTAGGGCCTAGGAACCATTCACCCAAGGGTGAATCCCCCTTAAGCTTTAGAACCCAATTTTTAATATATTTTTAGCGACATTTTTATGATCCAAAATTCAAATTTTAAATGTTGTCTTATAATGTTTGATTGTCGGGAAATTAGAAAATCATCTATAAATACATAGTTATTTTATCAATTCAACATTAGGAATCAAGAGGGAAACTTTCATATGAGAAAATATTATTGTCAAGAGCATTGAAGATAAGATTTATCAAGCATCTATAGCAAAAATCAAGATCAAGATCATCATGTCAAATTTATTTACATTCATGCATGTTTATGGAGCTAACATTGTGATGTAGGTTTCAATTTTTCAAGCATCAAATCAAGTGTCAAATCAAGCATACAATCAATCCATTTCATGCAAGACCTATTACTTGGACATATGTGTTAGATTTCAGTCCTTCAAGGATATCCATTCAAGGGTTTGGTGAGTTGCAACATAGCATTGTTCATTCATCATTCCTTTCTTTTATTATTGTTTCATTTTGAAAGGTTTAATTACAAAAAATGGGGTTTCACCAAGGAAACCCCTATTCAGCAAAAAAAATTATATTTTTTCCCTCTCTTGTGTATGTGCAAATCTTAGGTTGAAGAAAGGATTGGAATTGAAGATCTCAAAACCGCAAAATTGCAAAAGTTGTGAAAGTTGCAAAGTTGTCAAGATCATGGAAACTCATATCTCAGATTTATTTTTGACATTTTTGTAGTGAAACCTGTGGGAAAAGGCATCTCAGGTCCATCTCTAGAGGCTCCCAAAAATTGAGGAAATTTTTTGCACAAAGACCCATTTTCCACTTTAGGACGCCTTTCGACACTTTTGGTGACAGTTTTTTAGTATCTTACCTTCTTCAAATTTTTCAAGAGTTTGTTGTTTCTGTCAGTATTATACTTCATCTACATGATTTGGTTCTTACATTAAAGATTTGAGTTCATTTATTATTTTATTTTTATCTCCCAAAAGTGTTGTTCAAGCATATTTTACACTCTTTCTATCATAAAGGAAATTGCAAGATCTTTTATAGAATTGACTCACTTAAAGGCTAAAATTCAATTCTAGCATGGGAGGATCTCATCTCCTAATGAAATAGATGAAAGATAGGTTCATTATACCTCATTTTTCCCTTTCTATTTTTAGTAAATTATTGGCGAACCCCCATTTTAGTGAAGAAATTTTTTTTCTATGTTTCATTTTGGTGAACCCGACATTCTTACACTATAAAATTTCCAATTTAGAGTTCATTTTGTTGGAATATGTCTTCATTGATGTCAAAAGGGGATCAGAGGAGAAGTGTGTTGATCCATTGTAGAAGCATATAATGTTGTCATTGATGTCAAAAGTGCAAATTATGCAAGGGAGATTGTTGACATGATGACAGGAGATGAAATGGAGTTGCTCATGCAAGTGCGTTTGTTGGCATGATGATAGAAGATGGATGAGAGAGCAATGGATCTGATGGTGAATTGAGTGGAAGATTTGTGATGGGTTTTTCGAAAGCTTTCTAGAAAGGTATTGTGCAGGCCTAGAGGACGTATAACACATCTAGAAATGAAATTTTCTTTCTCTCAGATAGAATTAGGGTTTACTAGTTAAACCCTAGAATTGCAGTCATGGCATCCTCAAAATGTTCTATTTTGATGTTGACCTAGTATTGGTGGTTGTCATTTGCATTAGTTTCAACTTATGTTTTTATAGTCGTGAGGGTGACTAGCCCCTCCACCTAGTGCCTTAATGTCATACATCCCCTTTCAGATCGGCATGACAATGCGTGGTTGGCAAGACTGAATGGAGTCGTAGGATTCCAAGTTTCCCTAACCTATGTCATGGGGTTCTCAAGTTTCAAAACCTCCTGAATTGTAAATTTAGCTAATGGAGTGATAAGGAAGAAGGCTCTCTTTGTTGTTAGCATGTCATGGGTTTGCAAAAGTTCACAACCTCCAACTAGAGGTTCTTATGTTTAGACTTTTAGCGACTTACCGATGGAGCGATAAGGTGTAAGGACAAATTTATTGGAGTGACAGTGCATGATCAGCGAGATATTGGGAGATGTCTCTTCGACGGGTCAATTTTCTTCTTGTTAGTATGATAGTGTGTGGCCGAAAAGAGAATGGGCTATGTCTCTTCGACATAGTGATGGTAACACTATGGAGATTTATTGATGAGACAATATGGTGTTGGGAAGAGTTTTATCCATGTCTCTTCAATAGACTAATAACTATCTTATCAGTGAGACATTGATGTATCGATGAGAGTCTGGGAGAAGTCTCCTTGATAGAGTGATAAGGAGTATGGAAGTGTTGTCAATGAGACTATATGGCATCGGTGATACCTTTGTCAATGTCTCTCTGACATGGTGATCTGAAGGAAATTCTCAAGTGGGATCTAGACACGATGTCGTGGATGACAAAGATGATGAAGTAGACGCATGGCGTAACGATACTAGACAAATGATAATCGACATCCTTGTTGTGGATTACGATGTCGTGACATGGCGATGAGGTGGAAATGTGACATCATCAATGGATTTTGTTGGCATAACTAATGGTCGTTAGTGAGACCTACTTAGATGTCTTCTCGACAACCTGATGACTCCTTTGTCCATGAGACATTGGTGTATCGCTAAGACTTTGAATAAAGTCTCTTCGACAAGGAAATGGGAGTATGATGCCGACTGTGGGAGCCAGTATGGTGGATGTGGCAGTGAGACCCAATATGGTGAGGATGGAATGAGTCCATGTTACAGTCAAAAAATTAAAAAAAAGGATGACATGTGGCAAAAAGCAATAGTGGATGGTGACATGTAGTGTCATGATGGCATGGGAACCACTTGTCTGCAACAACAAGGGTATCAGCGTGACAACTCCATATCGATGAGAGTTGATTTAATGTTTGTTCAATAACTTGATAGCTATCTCATCAATGTGGCATTGGTGTATTGGCAGGACCTTAAAGCATGTATTCCTGATGGAGTGATATGCTAAGTAGGACCCAACATGATGGTGATGTTAGGGGTGTACACATGACAGTAGCCCACTAGCCCTGCTGAGATGTTAGTGGGGCCCAAGCAAGACCCACGAGATTAGCAGGGAATGGTGAAAATTGCATGAGATAGATTAGATGATGTTGGTGAAATTATTTCTCATTGGTGTGACTTTGATGTATTGTTGGGAGTCTGAAAGATGTCCCTCTTATGGTGCGATAAGGCAAGAAGTCAGTGGTGACCCATTTGTGATGAAGGACTCACAGGTGGTGAAGAAAAATTGCTCAGTGGGCTAATTTGTATTGTTGTTGCAAATTAGGTGGTGATGACATAGATGACATGTAGGTTGTGGGCCTGATCAAATAACATTGCAAGCATATTGATGTGACCTACTTGTTTTAAAGAGAGTTGGTAAAGTGTCCCAATGACAGAGTGATATGATAGGTTGACAGTGGAGATCAAGCGGTAAAGATCATATATAGATAAGTGATTGGAATGAGATGAGGATCAAAGGTGATATTCAAAATGAAGCTAATCAAATGGCGGTGATTTAAAGTTGTTGAGATTAATAGAGGATCTTGGCACGAGAGAGAATATCAATGGCTAGTAATCAAACTTGAAGATCTAAAATGGTCTAGTCCGTGTGAATAGGGGTTTCGTCTAGTAACCAACACAAAGGGAGGAGTTAATTGGTCTACCTGCACCAAGAAACCAATTAAATGAAGATTTGATCTTCAAGGCAACAAAACAAATTGCAGAGGTGATCAAGATTACAATAAGATCGAATGATCGCAAGAATGCATTAAATGCATATCAAATTTTAGGGTTTGACAGAATACTATTCTTAATAAATTCTCTACACCAAAATTAAATGTTGTGTGGCTCGATGCAGAGGTATGGTGATAACTGATAAACCTTATCATATGTCTTTATGATTACAGTGTGTAGCTCGATGAATAGGTAGCTTGCTAGTGAAGTTTGCAAGCAAGGAAAACCCTAATATAATGCGAGTTGATCTAGATGATTGAGAGAATCTCAAGGCTGAGATTGAAGATCGGTGGAGTTAAACAAAATGAAGACAATCTAAGAATATTGGAAGTATTTGTATCTATTGTGAGGGTGAGAAGTCTAAAAAATAGTGCACAAGGTGTTGAATAGAGTCGTGTATTGTTGAGTGTGCAACAGAGGAAAAGAGAGAAGAGAATGTATTGTGCAGATGTATGAGAAATTGCAAAAAGGGAAAGAAGAGAAAAGCAACAAGATAGAACAGTGATCATTCTATGTGCAAAAGAGAGTGTAGCCAAGGGAGTGTTGTTGAGAGTGCAACTTTAGCAATAATGTACTGAATGTAATGATGCATTATACATTAGGCAGAACCAATTTATGCATATTTGAGCTTTAATAATTGTAAGAGGTTGTAGCCTCATTGTACTGAGTTGTAGCTCATATTAGGGGATTGTAGTCTCCTTGAAGTTTTTTCTTCTAAATTAGGGTTTTGATTGCATCCTTAGGGTTGTAGCTCCTAAATTAGGAAATTGATGCTTCCTTGGGTTGTAGCCCTAAAACATTATAACACAGATTTTATTTGTGATGCTAGATGCACAGTAGACTCAAGTAGCCTTGGTCACCATGGTTTTTCCCATCTTGGTTTTTCCACATATATTTGGTGTTGTGGGTATTTGTGTTGATTGTTTGTTTGCATCTTTAGTTTACAATCTACACAGTAAGTGTTGAGTAAGAAATTTGCACAAAGTATTTGAAGCTAAGAAAGTAATCTTCATAAAGGTTTTGAGGGATATAATTTTAGTATCTACTGATTCACCCCCCTCTTAGTAGATCACTGTGTTCCAACAATTGGTATCAGAGCCCTAGGTTCTGTAGGAGAAGCTTAATCAGCTTGAGTAGATTTTAGTAGAGTGAACACAATGGTTAGTCAAGAAATTTTACTTGTATATGATGGACCTATCTTTGATGGATCAAGATATATTTTTTGGAGCTAATTGATTAAAGGATGCTTGGGATCGATAGGATGTGATGTTTGGATGTTGGTTGTAAATGGATATATAGTTCCTACTACATCTCTAATAACTAAAGATGAAAAGAAGACATATGAGGATAATGCTACAACAAGAGATGTAATTCTTCATGGAATGTTAAGTTCTGCGTTGGTCAAGGTCATGCATTGTCAAAAAACACATGAAGTCTTGAACAAGTTGAATAAAATGTATAAAGAGAGTGGTAAAGAAGAAATGAAGGCTTTGATTTAGAAATATGAAAGAGAAAGTCTTGAGACAAGTGAAGATCAAAAGTCTACAAGTTGGTTCTCAAATGAAGTAGTAACAAGAGGTGATGAAGAAGGAACATCCACTTTTGGATCAGAAGAGACAAATGAAGAGGAATCTGAGTGCATCAAAATATTGAGAAGGGGCTCTGGAAGATACAGAGGTAAGCTACCCACTAAATTTTTTAAGTCTAGTAGAATAATTCCTATAGCTTCTAAATGCTTTCATAGTAAAAAGGATAATCCTAAGAAAGAAGATGACTATAAGGAGAATGAGAAGGATCTACACGTAAGTGAAGAAAAAGAGTCATCTAATGGTTGTGGTAGATCAGATGATGAACATGGAATTTTCCATGGGGTTCACCCATTTTTCACAACCTCTGATGAAGAGATTGAGAGGTTTGATAGAGATGAAGAAGATGAAACCTTCGATAATGAAGGAGTAGACCTAGAAGGAGAACTCATCAGTGGTTTAAATGGGATTAGGAAATTGAGAAAAGAAAATGAAGAAAAAAAGTTAAATTCACAAGAAGAGATAGAAAATATGAATAATAGTTTTTAAGAATCTAATCATATGGTGATCTTCTTGAAGATTGAGGTGGAAGAAGAAAGAAGAGCAAAAGATGTAATTCAGACTGAACTACAGTCTAAATCAAAAGATTGCATAAAGTTGAAAGAAGAAGTAGAGGCCTCGAGAAAATATTTAGCAATTGCTAAAGAGAAGATTGAAAAAGGCCTAAAGTTGAAAGGTGGCTCCAAGATACTTGATGAATTAATGAAATCATAAAAGCCATCAAAACTCAAAGAAAAATATGGCCTTGGGTTTGAGAAAGGAACGAGTTTCTCTTCTAGTACTTCTACAAACTTGTATGATAGATTTAAAGCAGAAGAAGGATGTTGCACAAAGGAAGAGGAAGCCTACACAAGTTGCTCTAGAGAAAGTACCTCTAGAAATGGAAGATCAGAGAAAGGCACTACTGGAGTGAAGAAAGAAAAAGAAGACCGCTACTAATAAGAAGAGAGTTAAAGATGAAGAGAAACCTGCTACAAACAAGAAAAGGAATAATTATTCAAACGTTTCTTATCAAAAGAAGATGAATAAATCAGTTCCAAGGTATCAAAGATAAGGAAAAAATATTATGGGAGCTTATGAGAATGGAACCCCAAGGATGAGATATGAAAAGATGTCAAATCAAAGAAGATCTCCTCATCCTGCACAAGGTAGAGTTATGACCAAGTACTCCCCATTTTTTAATGGTTACTACTTTGCTTGTAATCAGTATGGTCATAGAGCTAGAGAGTGTAGAGTTGCACCTAGAAAGAGCACAAAACATGTAAATAGAAATTCATTTGCTCCTGTAAGGAATATGCATGTAGTATGCTACAAGCGTGACAACATTGGCCACATGCTAAAGAATGTTGATTAGATCTTGTGAGACTAGAAGTATAGAGCAAGAGGAATAATACAAGGAAAGATACATCTTCTAGAGTGAACCATGGTTCACATGTTGTTGAAAAGAAGGTTGATGTATCAGAGAAGGTGCACAAGATGGTCTAGAGAGAGAAAGACTGGCAGACAATGCTCCATATGGCTACTTCTACATTATATCACTAATTTTTAGTGATAGGGAATGGATCTAGTGGGAGCTAAATTGATATTTCATTCATCCCTGAAAATGAAGAAGGAGATCAAGTCAGGTAAAACATGTTTTACAAATTTTTAATGACTTGATGGTTGCAGATTTTTTGGTCACATTCTTACTTCTTGAAATGCTTGTCAAGGTGTAAGAAAATTAGCAGATGGTGGAGAGTTCGCTACAGAAATTGATATCAACCATTGGTATCAGTCATTGAAGAAAAAGTGGTGTAGATTCCATGTTCAGAGAAATGCTTCTTTCCTGCAAGAAGAGTTATGGCTAAAAGGAAACTGTTTATATATTTGTTTTTAAATTGGTATCAGACCATTACACATTGGTTCAAAATAGGTTAGTTGGTACAAAGCCCCTAAAATGAAGCTAGAGAAGAAAATGGAGCAAGGTCTAAGGGGGAGTTGCTATTGGTATCAAAATAGTGTTATACTTGATACAATGCAGTCCTGGATATCAATTGGTACATAGCATAAAGTGAACAAATTCACAATTTGTATCAGAATGATAATTGATATCAAGGCATGATATCATCAATTGGTGTCAAGTATATGATATCAATTGGTATAGATCATGAATCAGAATATCTATAATTGATATCAGACCTGATTGGCACTGAGCTTGTAATGGCACTTTAATTGGCATCAAAAAATTTTAATTGGTATAGAGCAATTGAAGCATATGGGATTGCCACTACAGTAAAAAGGTTGAATGCAACAATTGGAATGAGAGCATAAATTTTCTTCAATTGGTATCTATCAAAGGGGGAGCAAAGTCCCTTTGCCATTGCTAAGAAGAAGTAAAGGCTGCAACAATATGGTGGACTGAGATAAAGAAGAGGAGAAAGGATGAGTAAAGGAGAAGAAATGTCAAAGGAGGATATTGGAGTACAACTAGACCCTTTGCACTACTTGTCAAAGGGGGAGAACACCTTCAGAGGAGTGATCCCTTTTCCATTGATGTCAATGGGGGATAAAGTCATGCAAATGATCAATGGGCTTCATTAGAGAAGGCAACAATAGAAGTGGAAAGTAAAAGATGATACTGGTAAAAACATTGCAATTGGTTAATTGGTATCATTGAGCATTTAAAGTTTTTCCATCAATGACAAAGGGGGAGATTGTTGAAATATGTTGTCATTGATGTCAAAAGGGGATCAGAGGAGAAGTGTGTTGATCCTGTGTAGAAGAATATAATGTTGTCATTGTTGTCATTGATGTCAAAAGTGAAAATTATGCAAGGGAGATTTTTGAGATGATGACAGGGAGATGAAATGGAGTTTCTCATGCAAGTGAGTTTGTTGGCATGATGAAAAAAGATGGATGAGAGAGCAGTGGATCTGATGGTGAATTGAGTGGTAGATTCATGATGGGTTTTTTGAGAGCTTTCTAGAAAGGTATTGTGCAGGCCTAGAGGATGTATAACACATCTTGAAATGATTTTTGTTTTCTCTCGAATAGAATTAGGTTTTACTAGTTAAACCCTGGAGTTGTAGTCATGGCGTCCTTAAAATGTTCTATTTTGATGTTGACCTAGTATCAATAGTTGTCAATTGCATTAGTTGCAACTTATGTCATTACAATCAAGAGGGTGACTGGCCCCTCCGCCTAGCTCCTTAATGTCATACATCCCCTTTAAGATCAGTGTGCCAGTGTGTGGTCTGCAAGATTGAATGGAGTCACAAGATTCCAAGTTTTCCTAACCTATGTTGCAGGGTTTTCAAGTTTCAAAACCTCCCAACTTGGTGACTTAGCTAATGGAGTGATAAGGAAGAAGGCTCTCTTTGTTGTTAGCATGTCATGGGTTTGCAAAATTTCACAACCTCCGACTAGAGGTTCTTATGTTTATAATTTTAGTGACTTACCAATGGAGTGATAAGGTGTAAGGAGAAATTTATTAGAGTGGCAGTGTGTGATCAGTGAGATAATGGGAGATGTCTCTTCGATGGGTCAATGTTCTTCTTGTCAGCATGACAGTGTGTGGTCAGTGAGAGAATGGGCTATGTCTCTTCAACATAGTGATGGCAGCACTATTGAGATTTATCGATGAGACAATATAGTGTTAGGAAGAGTTTCATCCATGTCTCTTCGAGAAACTGATAGCTATCTTATCAATGAGACGTTGATGTATCTGCGAGAGTCTGGGATAAGTCTCCTTGATGGAGCGATAAGGAGTATGGAAGTGTTGTCAATGAGACTGTATGGCATCAGTGAGACCTTTATCAATGTCTTTCCTACATACGATGTGAAGGAAGTGCTCCAGTGGGACCCAGACACGATGACGTGGGTGACAGAGATGATCAAGCAGATGTGTGGCATAACGAGACTGGATAAATGGTAATCCACATCCTTGTTGTGGATTATGATGTAGTGACATGGAGATGAGGTGGACAAGTGATATTGTCAATGGCTTTTGTCATCATGACTAATTTTTATCGATGAGACTTTCTTAGATGTCTCCTCAACAACCCAATGACTCTTTCATTGATGATACATTTGCGTATCGCTAGGACTTTGAAGAAAGTCTCTTCAACATAGCGATGGGAGTATGATGTCGACTATGGGACACAATAAATTGGATGTGGCAATGAGACCTAGAATGGTGAGGATGACATGCATCTGTGTTACAGTTAGAAAATGAATAAAAGGATGACACCTGGTAGAAAGCAATAGTGGATGGTGACATGTAGTGTCATGATGGCATGGGAACCACTTGTCTGCAACAACAAGGGTATCGGTGTGACAATGCCATATCGATGAGAGTTGAGTTAATATCTCTTCGATAGCCCAATAGATATCTCATCAATGTGACATTGGTGTATTGGTAGGACCTTGAAGCATGTCTCCTTGATGGAGCGATATGCTAAGTAGGACCTGACAGGATGGCATTGTCAGAGGTGTACATGCCGCACGAGGTTAGTAGGGAACGGTGCAGATTGCATGAGATAGATTGGACGATGCTAGTGAAAGGATTTCTCATTGATGTGAGTTTGATGTATCTGTGGGAGCCTAAAAGATGTCCCTTTAACTAAGCGATAAGGTGAGAATTTAGTAGTACATGTTTGTGATGAAGGAATAACATGTGGCAAAGAATGATTGCTCGGTGTTGTGAATTAGGTGTTGATGACATGGATGGCATTTAGGTTGTGGGCCCAATAAAATAACATTACAAGCATATAGGTGTGACCTACTTGTTTCAAAGAGAGTTGGTAAAGTATCCTAGCAATAGAGTGTTATGATAGGTTGATAGTGGAAATCAAGCTGTAAAGATTAGATGGCAATAAGAGACTGGCATGCGATGAGGATCAATGGAGATAGTCAAACTAAATCTAATTGAATGGTGGTGATTTAAAGGTGTCGAGATAAACAAAGGATCTTGGCATGAGAGAGAAGATCAACAACCAATTTATTCAAAATTGAAGATCTACAATGGTCTGGTACATGTGAACAGGGGTTTCGTTTGGTAACTGACACAGAGGGAGGAGTTAATTGGTCTAGCTACACCAAGTGACCAATTAAATCAAGATTTGATCTTCAAGGTGGCGGAATAAATTGCAGAGGTGATCGAGATCAGAATTAGATCGAATGATCGCAAGAATACATTAAAAGAATATTAGATTTTAGGGTTTGACAGAATGTTGTTCTTAGCAAATTCTCTGCACCAGAATTAAATGTTGTGTGGCTCGATGCAAAGGTATGGTTATATTTGATAAACCTTATCATATTTCTTTATGATGACAGTGTGTAGCTCGATGACCAGGTAGCTTGCTCATGAAGTTTGCAAGTGAGGAAAACCCTAATCTGATGTGCGCTGATTTGGATAGTTGAGAGAATCTTGAGGCTCATATTGCAGATTGGTAGAGTTAAACAAAATGAAGACAATATGAGAATAGTGGAAGTAGTTGTATCTATTGTGAGGGTGAGAAGTCTAAAAAAAAGTGCACAAGGTGCTTAATAGAGTCATGTATTGCTGAATGTGCAATAGAGGAAAAGAGAGAAGAGACTGTATAGTGCAGATGTATGAGACACTATAGAAAGGGAAAGAAGAGTAGAGCAGCAAGATAGAATAGTGATTGTTCTATGTGTAGAGGAGAGTACAGAGCAAGGGAGTGTTGCTGAGAGTGAAACTTCAACAACAGTGTGTAAGTTGTAGTGTGTGTAACAATGTACTGAATATTATGATGCATTATAGGTTAGGCAGAATGTAGTACCCCTCCATTTATGCTTATGTTTTCTATTTGCATGTTTTCACACTATTAGACTTTGGTACTTTGGTTTGGATATTTTGATCACTGATTTTGAGCGACAGTGGATTTACTTTGTGATATGATGATACATTGTATGGTGATTACTGATTTCTAACATGCTTTGATATAGCATAGATTTTTTCCTTCAGATGATTATTGCTATATATATGTTTATGATGGATTAACTGTTATTTAATTTTTCAATCTGATGTCACGTGTATTGGTGTGGAGAATGGAATTGCATCACTCACTTGTGAGTGCCCTATGATGTCCGTGATTTTCTCTGCATGGTGTGCCTGTACAATGGATTATATATATGCATGTTATTTGTTGATTACAGGTTTGTAGGTACATGACACCGACTCCACCTGATTATTCAGGTATGAGCATGTCAAGACTCAATGGAAATGTTGATTGGGAGGTAGTAGCATGGTTCATCCTAGTCTAGTCTTAAACCCAGTCATAGTACATTGTCAGTTTTAGTTCGGAGTCATAGATGGTCTTGTTTGTTCCTATTTGGATCAATTGCTTGAAAAGGAAATTTTTTGTCAATTTTTATGTTAGTTTATTATGCTTTAATTTACTGTTATTTAAATTAATTTTTAAATGTTAAAGAAATAAGTTTTATATTTATTTAATTAATTAATTAGTTTGTTTGGTTAAATAATTTGATCATTAAGATTAAATTCATTTAATTAAATAAATTAATTAATTAAATTAAAATTGTTTTAAATGTGTGTGAATAGATTTAAATTTGAAATTATTATTATTTTGGAAATGGCATTTTTAATTGTAAATAAATTTTGTATTTTTGAAAATTGGAAAATTTTAAATAAATTAAAAGCATGCAAATCTTGAAAGATTGCCGAGAAGTTGTGGAAGATATTTTCTTCTTCTCAACAAGTGTGCCAGTTAAATTTATTGCTTTTGGTTGAGGAATTTCTCGGAGGTTATTTGGGATCTGGGAAAATACAGAAGATTTTTCTATTCTTCACGGGAAAAATATTAGTGCTCTATTAAATTTTTTGTTTATGCCCTTTGGTACTATTGTATATTTGTGGAAGTTCTCTGTTTTGGATATTGGGATTTGGTGTTCGGGAAAAGTTTTGGAAGCTACAGGAAAAGATCTTCTCTAGACAGATTTTTGAAGCAAAGGAAACATGTATTTTCCTTGTGATATTTTATTTTGTTTGTTTTTGAAAACAAATGTTTGTGAAAAGAAATTATGTTTAATTTAAATCCCTGTACTTCTCACAAAGAAATTTGTTCACTGTATTCTTGTTTTGTAAAAATTTGTTGGTTTCAGAAGAATTTATGTAGCATACTTTCTGTGGAAAATATTTTTAAATTAGTGAAGGGGAAATCATTTAAATGGAAAATGGATTTTAAAACCTTTGGGGTAAATTAAATTTTGAATGAAAATTTTTGTGCGTGTTTTCTTTTGAAACCCTGAAGAAATTTGATAATTTCCCCAATTTCCCCATTGAAATCCTATAGAAATTCTTTTATTTCTCTATTAGAAAACTTTGTGAATTTGTATATATATATATATATGTATATATTTTATACATATAAACAGTCATATATAAATTAGATTGTAAAAAAAAAAATTGTATTTTCTATTGAAATCGCCGTACTAGCGAGTTTTGGATTTGTGAAAATTATTAAAAAAACGGAATATGTATTATCCCCGTTTGAATTTTAATTTATACAAAATTGTTTTTATTAATGAAAAAATCCGAATTAAAAATCTTTGAGCCAAAGCTCATGGTAGAGCTACCCGCAACTGACCCCGCAAGGGGACGGCGGCGACGGCCAAGCCCAACGTCGCCCTTGCGAGCAGCGCTCGGCTCAGCTGCCATGGCCGAGCCCTATGGGGAGGGCTACAATGGCAGCCCCACCCACGACTGAGCTCTGTGGGTGGGCTGCGATGGCGACCTACCCACAGCGCAGCCTGCGAGTGGCTGGGGGTTTTAAACCCTACATATGTAATTTAGTTTTTTATGAATTTTTAATACATGTTTATTTATTTTAAAATACTCAGCATTTAAATTTATATTTTGTATAATTATTATATATATTTATTTTTTTATTTGTAATATATATTATATATATAATATTTATAATTATATTAATTTCATGTTAAGAAAATTTTGAAATATATATTCATATATTTGTGTATAAATGAGTTATTTAAAAAAGTAGTTTATTAAATGCTTAGATATAGACATTTAATAAATAAATTATTATAACAAGTTATTTGTGCTTAGAATAGACTATTATTCTGGAGTTTATATAGATTTTGTTGTAATATATGGTTATGAAATTGGGAAAATTGTAGATTTGATTTTCGTATTGTATGGAAGATGATTTAAATCTTAGACGAATAATTTGGGTTCTTCAAATTATTGTTTGAACTGGATTTAGTATATCCTAATGTAGACTCTTTATTTTTTTCAATTTGCTTTAAACTCTATTTCTTTGTTGGGCAAATTGGGCATGTCGTAGATGAACAAGTCTTCCAGACCAATTGAATAACGTGGGGATTGTGATTGTTAAGTTGAATTCATGTGTTGGCTAAGGTTGTGTACATGGTATTAGCATGGTGTTTAGATACCTGATTTTATGAACATAGTCATTGATGTTCATTATGAAAAGTGTAGAATTTTATGTTGTATGTATGTACACCTTGCCTATCTTAGTCAGGGAAACATACATTCCTTTGTTATGTTTAGGGGAGTGGCTCTGTGTGAGGGCCGACACACAAAGTGGTGTCAGGGTAACTTACAAAGAGTTAGTAAGTCAGTGATAACTAAATAACACATTAGTTAGATTAAAAATCTTTAACAAGATGATTATGCCTCGCTTATAGACTCTAGAGCTAGTTCAGTCTTGAGTATAAGATGAGAAGGCCTGGAATGGAAAATCGATATCTTGTTACTTCAAAAGATATTCGATTCCGCAATAGTTTACAACTGGGGTGGGTTTCGTAAGAGGTTACCAGGGTAACCCAAGTTGGGGGCCGGAACCTAGGAAGAAACACCAGGGTAACCTTTGCAATATTGTGATGACACTCCACCTAAAATAACAGTTGACCTTGTGTACTTAGCATATTTGATTGTTCTAAATCTGGAAGCAATGTAACCATCAGTTAGTTATGTACTTGTGTCTAAGGTGAATAGGTTATGTCTAGGTAACCATATTACTATCTCCTAGCATGGGAGGTGGACCTACGGGTACCACATGGTTGGGTGGAACGTGCACCTTACTTCGTTGGGTCCCCAGTTTATGATCATGGCAACGAGAGCTTCATGGATGGAGAGCTCGTACTTGGATACATATGTGTATTTTCTTATTGTAAATCTTGTAATTGGAAACTTCCCTCAATTGATTATGAGGTGAACATTGTAAAATCTAATTGTAACTATTATTGAACTACCTCATTAGATGAATGAGTATTGTAATATTATTTCAAATGCAATGTAAGAATCATATTTGTACTTTAAACTATCTTGAATGGAATTTCAAATGATATGCAATGTTTACTTTTAAAGTTTATGTTAATTAAATATGTGCAATGCTAAATACTAAAGTCTTCTATGGAACCTCAAGTAGTGTAATGTCGCATAACTTACTGAGTGTATGCAACTAATTAACTTAATATTATTACTTTAAAAAAAAAATTATTTCACTTTTATACACAATTGCAACATTCCTTAGGTTATAAGACGGGGCATTACAGATTGGTATCAGAGCAAAGGTTTCTAACACTGGACGCTCTAGGTAATCGCGAGCCCATTAGGTTGACCTAGTACGTAGTGTCACTATCTGTTAGCCTTGGTTGATTAGTATCTAAGACTTGTTAATGTTATGTGTAGGAACATGCCTAGACAAGGTGGTAGAGGTCGTCATAGAGGTCGAGGTGGAGGCCGAGGGCCAATCCCTCAGGTTACCCCCCCTCTGAGCCCTCATCAGAGTGATCAGGCAAAGCAGTTGGATCAAAGGAATGAGGGACAAAATCCTGAATAGTCAGGAGTAGAGGGTTCACAGATACGTCCTTTATTAGAGGAGGTCCTAGCTTGACTTGGACCTAGATAGGAAGTTGAGCAGGAGGTTGTTAGAGAGAGGGATAGATCTCCTAGGAGAGTAGATGATACAGTGCATCAAGATGCTATTACTACAAGACACATGCGGGATCTATTGAGGGCACGCCCTCCTACTTTTGATGGTACAGGAGGTGGCTTAGAGGCAGAGACCTGGCTATTAGATTTGGGTAGATGCTTTTCCATGCACCCTTACGGTAGCAATACCCGAGCAAGATGTGCTATTATGCATTTGAGAGGATTCACCTCTACTTGGTGGCACCTGGAGGAGCAGAAGCTCCACTTAGATATTGGGTCAATGTCTTGGGAGATGTTCTTGAAGAGGTTTAGAGCATGGTTCTTATTGGAACACTGGAGGCAGCGATGGGCTGACGAGTTTCATGATCTATGCCAATTGGCTCTATCTATGGAGCAATATGAACGTAGATTCTATAAACTCAAGCAGTATGCAGGTATTGGTGACGATGAGCCTATGCTAGTACAACACTTCATCAGGGGTTTGAACGCCCGCATTAGTGGTGGAGTCAGAGTCTTTGAGCCAAAGACTATGGAAGTTGTTGTAGAGAAGGCTCGCATAGTGGAAGAGAATCTTGTTATGGCTTTAGGTGGTCACACAGGAGTACAGATTGGCAGTGCTCCTGCAGCAGGTTTTAGTCCACAGGGTGGACAGGCTCAGACAGGGGGTTCCTCTAGGAACCAACAGACACCCTCAAAGGGTGGGCAGCAACAGCAACAACGTACACCTCAAAAGAATAATAATCCTCAACCACAACAAGGTAATAGTCCACAAATAGGAAAGAATCGTAACTGGTGGTGCAACAAGCGCAATAGGCAGGATCAGCCTGCTCAGAGTGCTCAGTCTATTGTCAGTAGAGGTAGTTTCCAGCAATCCAATGCACCTTCGGGTGGCAGAGGATTCGGTAGAGGCACAGGTTGTTACTTGTGTGGACAGCAGGGACACATTGCTAAGTAGTGTTTGATGAGAGCTTCTACTAGTTTTGGGCCTCGACCTACAGTTTCAGAGCCTACAGTGGGTGATGTAGGATGATCACATACAGTTTATGCTACGATTAATGACCGCCAAGCCGATCACCAGAACGCAGTGGTCGAGACTTCAGGTAAGTTACATGGTGTTAGTGTTTCCATTCTTTTTTATTCCGGAGCTACCGACTCCTTTATTTCACCTACCATCATTGAGCGATGTGGTCTTGTGGCAGTAAAGCAAGGCGGTAAGTGGCAGGTAGAATTTTCCTCTAGGGTGAAAGTAGCAGTAGAGAACCTTGAACATAATTGTGAACTTAAAATTGGTACGTTAACTACCTTAATAAATTTACATGTTACACCTTTAGGATCATATGACATAGTTTTAGGTATGGATTGGTTAGCTTCTCATCATGCTGTGATTGACTGTCGACTTAAGGTAGTTAGTTGCATTAATGATTTAGGTGCGAAAGTGGAAATCATAGGTATTCAAAGACCTATCTCTTTGCGGATGATATCTACTATGTAATTAAAGAGATTTCTTCATCAGGGTTGTCAAATATTTGCAACAACAGTTACGGATTTGGAAGAAGGTGAGAGTCGAGAGGTATCTCTTGATGATCATCCTATTCTTAGGGAATTCGCACACATGTTTCCTAATGATATACTTGGAATGCCACCGAAGAGGGATATTGATTTTAGAGTTGACCTAGTTCCTGGAGTTGAGCCTATATCTAGAGCTCCATATAGAATGACGACTCAGGAGTTAGAGGAACTATTAGAAAAGGGTTTCATTCATCCAAGTGTTTCCCCTTGGGAAGCACATGTCATCTTCGTAAAGAAGAAGGATGGGTCACTTAGATTGTGCATTGACTATCATCAATTGAACAAGGTTACGATTAAGAATCGTTATCCTTTGCCTAGAATCGATGATCTTTTTTATCAGATCAAGGGAGCTAATGTGTTCTCTAAAATTGATTTGAAATCTGGTTATCATCAATTGTGAATTGCTGAAGCAGACATTCATAAAACTGCATTTCGTACTCGTTATGGGCACTACAAATTCCCAGTAGTACCGTTTGGGTTAACGAATGCACCATCAGTATTCATGAGTTTAATGAATGGTGTTTTTCGTACATACCTTGATCACTTTGTCCTTGTATTTCTCGATGATATTTTGATCTATTCGAGAAACATGAAGGAGCATGAAGAACACTTGAGATAGGTATTGCAATGTTTAAGGAAAAATCAATTGTATGCGAACCTGAAGAAGTGTGACTTCTTTCAAACTAAATTAAAATACCTTGGACATGTGATTTCTGGAAAAGGTATTGATGTGGATCCTTCAAAGATTCAAGCTATTGTAGATTGTCCCAAGCCTACTAATGTAAGTGAAGTGCGTAGTTTTATGGGTCTAGCTGGTTATTATAGGCAGTTTGTTGAGGGATTTTCTAGAATTGGTCATCCTATTACTTCTCTTCAGAGAAAAGGGAAGAAGTTTGTTTGGACAGAGCAGTGTCAGTTGGCTTTTCAGACACTTAAAGAAAAGTTGACTAATGCGCCTATATTGATTGTTCCTGATCCTACTAAGGATTTTGTAGTCTGCACTGATGCATCCTTAGAGGGCTTGGGAGCAGTTCTGATGCAAGATGGGCGTGTGATTGCTTATGAGTCTCACAAACTCAAGGATCATGAATTAAACTATCCCACTCATGATTTAGAACTAGCTGCAGCTGTGCATGCATTAGTTCAATGGAGGCATTTCTTACTGGGTCACCATTTCGAACTTCATACTGATCACCGTAGTCTACAATACATTTTTATGCAACCTAACTTGAATGCTAGACAGAGGCGGTGGATGGAGTTCTTGTGTGAATATGATTTTGAAGTGAAATATTTTCAAGGAAAAGAGAACATAGTGGTTGATGCTCTTAGCTGTCGTCGACATGATATCTCTGCTACTACTCTTGAAGTAGATTTGAGAGGTCAAATATTAGCAGCACTTCCTATTGATAGATTGTATCAGGAAGTGAGGTCAGAGATTGAATCTAGTAGACCTTTAGAAGGTCGATTTGCAGGGTATGTCCTTGAACCAGATGGTATATTACGACATTTAGGTCATATTTATGTACCACATTTTGAGGGTCTTCGTACATTAATTATGACTGAAGCTCATCGAGCTCCGTACTCAGCGCATCTAGGTGTTAAGAAGATGCATGCCGATCTTCGGCAATTGTATTTCTGGCCTGGTATGAAACGTGATATTGTTGACTATGTATCGAGATGTCTTGAATGCCAGCGAGTTAAAGCTGAGCATCAACATCCCGCTGGATTATTGCAGCCACATCTCATTCCTGAATGGAAATGGGATATTATATCTATTGACTTTATTGTAGGACTACCTACGTCATCACGTTGACATGATGCTATTATGGTAACTATTGACCGATTGACTAAAGTAGCTCATTTCTCACCAGTACGATCATCTTATAATGCTTCATCCGTAGCTAAGATATTCATGGAGGACATAGTTAGATTGCATGGAATTCCTCGTAGGATTGTTTCTGATAAAGATCCTGTATTTACTTCAACCCTATGGACTTCATTACAACATGTTCTAGGTACATAGTTGAACTTTAGTTCAGCGTATCATCCTCAAACCGATGGACAAATGGAGAGAGTTAACCAAATATTAGAGGATATGCTTAGAATGTACGTAATGGACCAACATTCACGTTGGGAGGATTATTTGTACTTAGTAGAATTTTCCTACAATAACGGATATCAGAGTTCCATAGGTATGCCACCATTTCAGGCATTATACGGTCGTCCTTGTCGAACTCCATTGAGTTGGGATTGACTAGAGGATAGAGTATTACTTGGACCTGAGATGCTTCGAGACATGGAGCAACAGGTTGATCGTATTAGAGAACATTTGATAGTAGCATAGGATAGGCAAAAGAAGTGTGCCGATGCGCATAGAATAGACCGACAGTTTGTTGTTGGTGATAGAGTGTTTCTTTGAGTGCCACCGCGAAAGAGTCCAATCCATTATGGAAAAGGCTCTAAGCTTGCGCCTTGTTTTGTTGGGCCATTTGAGATCTTAGAGAGAATTGGTCATGTGGCGTATCGACTCGCCTTACCACTCAGTTTGTCAAGTATTCATGATGTTTTTCATGTATCAGTTCTTAGACCATATCATCCTGACATTTCTCATGTACTTGATTGGAATGTGTTACAGGTAGAGGGCAGGAAGCTGGCTTTGGAGCCCGTGGCCATTCTACAGCGCCAGACGCTCGGTCTCAGGGGTCGAGACGTTGATCAGGTGAGGGTCCAATGGGATCCTAGCCATGAGGCTTCTGCTACCTGGGAGGATGCGACACGCATGAGGGAACTTTATCCCTATCTGTTCACAGGCTTTCAGGAGCAAGCCTGATCCTAGGGGGGAGGATGTAGTACCCCTCCATTTATGCTTATGTTTTATGTTTGCATGTTTTCACACTATTAGACTTTGGTACTTTGGTTTGGATATTTTGATCACTGATTTTGAGCGACAGTGGATTCACCTTGTGATATGATGATACATTGTATGGTGATTACTGGTTTCTGACATGCTTTGATATAGCGTAGATGTTTTCCTTCAGATGATTATTGCTATATATATGTTTATGATGGACTAACTATTATTTAATTTGTTAGTTTGATGTGATGTGTATTGGTGTGGAGAACGGAATTGCATCACTCGCTTGCGAGTGCCCTGTGATGTCTGTGATTTTCTCTGCACGGTGTGCCTATACAATGGATTATATATATGCATGTTATTTGTTGATTGCAGGTTTGCAAGTACATGACACCGACTCCACCTGATTATTCAGGTCTGAGCGTGTCAAGACTCAATGGAAATGTTGATTGGGAGGTAGTAGCATGGTTCATCCTAGTCTAGTCTTAAACCCAGTCATAGTAGATTGTCAGTTTTAGTTCGGAGTCATAGATGGTCTTGTTTGTTCCTGTTTGGATCAATTGCTTGAAAAGGAAATTTTTTGTCAATTTTTATGTTAGTTTATTATGCTTTAATTTACTATTATTTAAATTAATTTTTAAATGTTAAAGAAATAAGTTTTACATTTATTTAATTAATTAATTAGTTTGTTTGGTTAAATAATTTGATCATTAAGATTAAATTCATTTAATTAAATAAATTAATTAATTAAATTAATTTTTTTTTAAATGTGTGTGAATAGATTTAAATTTGAAATTATTATTATTTTGGAAATGGCATTTTTAATTGTAAATAAATTTTGTATTTTCGAAAATTGGAAAATTTTAAATAAATTAAATGCATGCAAATCTTGAAAGATTGCCGAGAAGTTGTGGAAGATATTTTCTTCTTCTTGACAAGTGTGCCAGTTAAATTTATTGCTTTTGGTTGAGGAATTTCTCGAAGTTATTTGGGATCTAGGAAAATACAGAAGATTTTTCTATTCTTCACGGGGAAAAATATTAGTGCTCTATTAAAATTTTTGTTTATGCCCTTTGGTACTATTGTATATTTGTGGAAGTTCTCTGTTTTGGATATTGGGATTTGGTGTTCGGGAAAAGTTTTGGAAGCTACAGGAAAAGCTCTTCTCCAGACAGATTTTTGAAGCAAAGGAAACATGTATTTTCCTTGTGATATTTTATTTTGTTTGTTTTTGAAAAGGAATGTTTGTGAAAAGAAATTATGTTTAATTTAAATCCCTGTACTTCTCGCAAAGAAATTTGTTCACTGTATTCTTGTTTTGTAAAAATTTGTTGGTTTCAGAAGAATTTATGTAGCATACTTTCTGTGGAAAATATTTTTAAATTAGTGAAGGGGAAATCATTTAAATGGAAAATGGATTTTAAAACCTTTGGGTAAATTAAATTTTGAATGAAAATTTCTGTGCATGTTTTCTTTTGAAACCCTGAAGAAATTTGATAATTTCCCCAATTTCCCCATTGAAATCCTATAGAAATTCTTTTATTTCTCTATTAGAAAAATCTGTAAATTTGTATATATATATATATATATATATATATATATATGTATATATTTTATACATATAAATAGTCATATATAAATTAGATTGTAAAAAAAAATATTGTATTTTCTATTGAAATCGCCGTACTAGCGAGTTTCGGATTTGTGAAAATTATTAAAAAAAAATGGAATATGTATTATCCCCGTTTGAATTTTAATTTATATAAAATTGTTTTTATTAATGAAAAAATTCGAATTAAAAATCTTTGAGCCAAAGCTCATGGCGGGGCTACCCGCAGCCGACCCCGCAGGGGGACGGTGTTGAGGGCCGAGCCCAGCGTCGCCCTTGCAGGCAGCGCTTGGCTCAGCCGCTGCGGCCGAGCCCTGTGGGGAGGGCTGTGATGGCAGCCCCACCCACGGCTAAGCTCTGTGGGCGGGTTGCGATGGCGGCCAGGGGTTTTAAACCCTACATATGTAATTTAGGTTTTATGAATTTTTAATACATGTTTATTTATTTTAAAATACTCAGCATTTAAATTTATATTTTGTATAATTATTATACATATTTATTTTTTTATATGTAATATATATTATATATATAATATATATATATAATATTTATAATTATATTAATTTCATGTTAAGAAAAAATTGAAATATATATTCATATATTTGTGTATAAATGAGTTATTTAAAAAAGTAGTTTATTAAATGCTTAGATACAAACATTTAATAAATAAATTATTATAACAAGTTATTTGTGCTTAGAGTAGACTGTTATTCTGGAGTTTATATAGATTTTGTTGTAATATATGGTTATGAAATTGGGCAAATTGTAGATTTGATTTTCGTATTGTATGGAAGATGATTTAAATCTTAGATGAATAATTTGGGTTCTTCAAATTATTGTTTGAATAGGATTTAGTATATCCTAATGTAGACTCTTTATTTTTTTCAATTTGCTTTAAACTCTGTTTCTTTGTTGGGAAAATTGGGCATGTCTTAGATGAAAAAGTCTTCCAGACCAATTGAATAACGTGGGGATTGTGATTGTTAAGTTGAATTCATGTGTTGGCTAAGGTTGTGTACATGGTATTAGCATGGTGTTTAGATACTTGATTTTATGAACATAGTCATTGATGTTCGTTATGAAAAGTGTAGAATTTTATGTTGTGTGTATGTACACCTTGCCTATCTTAGTTAGGAAAACTTAGATTCCTTTGTTATGTTTAGGGGAGTGGCTCTATGTGAGGGCCGACACACAAAGTGGTGTCAGTGTAACTTACAAAGAGTTAGTAAGTCAGTGATAACTAAATAACACATTAGTTAGATTAAAAATCTTTAACAAGATGATTATGTCTCGCTTATAGACTCTAGAGCTAGTTTAGTCTTGAGTATAAGATGAGAAGGCCTGGAATGGAAAATCGATATCTTGTTACTTCAAAAGATATTCGATTCCACAATAGTTTGCAAATGGGGCCGGGTTTTGTAAGAGATTACCAGGGTAACCCAAGTTGGGGGCCAGAACCTAGGAAGAAACACCAGGGTAACCTTTGCAATATTGTGATGACACTCCACCTAAAATAACAGTTGACCTTGTGTACTTAGCATATTTTATTGTTCTAAATCTGGAAGCAATGTAACCATCAGTTAGTTATGTACTTGTGTCTAGAGTGAATAGGTTATGTCTAGGTAACCATATTACTATCTCCTAACATGGGGGGTGGACCTACAGGTACCACATGGTTGGGTAGAATGTGCACCTTACTCCGTTGGGTCCCTAGTTTATGATCATGGCAACGAGAGCTTCATGGATGGAGAGCTCATACTTGGATACATATGTGTATTTTCTTTATTGCATTATTGTAAATCTTGTAATTGGAAACTTCCCTCAATTGATTATGAGGTGAACATTGTAAAATGTAACTGTAACTATTATTGAAGTACCTCATCAGATGAATGAGTATTGTACTATTATTTCAAATGAAATGTAAGAATCATATTTGTACTTTAAACTATCTTGAATGGAATTTCAAATGATATGCAATGTTTACTTTTAAAGTTTATGTTAATTAAATATGTGCAATGCTAAATACTAAAGTCGTCTATGGAACCTCAATTAGTGTAACGTCGCATAACTTAGTGAATGTATGCAACTAATTAACTTAATATTATTACTTTAAAAAAAATAAAAAATCACTTTTATACACAATTGCAACATTCCTTAGGTTATAAGACGGGGCATTACACAGAACCAATTTATGCATATTTGAGCTTTAAGCATTATAAGAGGTTGTAGCCTCATTGTACTTAGTTGCAACTCATATTAGGGGATTGTAGTCTCCTTGAAGTTGTTGCTTCTAAATTAGGGTGTTGATTGCATCCTTGGGGTTGTAGCTCCTAAATTAGGTAGTTGATGCTTCCTTGGGTTGTAGCCCTAAAACATTGTAACCTAGATTTTATTTTTGACGCTAGATTTGAGCAGTAGACTCAAGCAACATTGGTCACCGTGGTTTTTCCCATCTTTGGTTTTCAAGATATATTTGGTGTTGTGGGTATTTGTGTTGATTGTTTGTTTGCATCTTTAGTTTACAATCTACACAATAAGAGTTGAGTAAGAAATCTACACAAAGTATTTGAAGCTAAGAAAGTAATCTGCATAAAGGTTTTGAGGGCTAGAGTTTTAGTATCGATTGATTCACCCCCCTCTCAGTATATCATTATATTTCAACACATTCAAACCCTAGATCTAGGATTTGCATTATCTTGCATTGCATTGCATTAGTTTTCATTTCATCTAGGGTTGTCAAAATTGCATTATTTTTCATATCATTTAGGGATTTAAATTTGCATTTTGGATTACTTAAAATTTGAAAAATAAAAAAAATTAGGCATATTACATTGATTTTTCATAGTACTTGCATATTAATGTATTTTTTAGTCATTTACATTAGAAAATTTAGTCAAAATTTCATTCAAAAAGTTTCATCTTTGTTCACTTTTTGTCCTTTATTGCACTTGCATTTAGACACCAAAATTTGGAAAAATCTACTATAGAAACCACAGTTTGCAACCTAGAACAAAGAACACAAATAATAACCTAGAAATTGCATTTTTCATTTTAAAAACCCTATATAAGGACCCATTCATCCTTGGGTGAATGAT
Organism: Sequoia sempervirens; assembly: GCA_007258455.2. Taxonomy (NCBI): domain Eukaryota; kingdom Viridiplantae; phylum Streptophyta; class Pinopsida; order Cupressales; family Cupressaceae; genus Sequoia; species Sequoia sempervirens. The sequence continues at coordinate 465,656,667 of VDFB02281492.1, forward strand.
TAGTTGAGGCAATATAAAAACCATCTTTTCTAGGCATTTTTGTGGTCCTCTACACTTCCCAGATCCGCTGGTAAACCATTGTTTTAGTCTGGAAATTTTTGACAATTTTTGTTTTATGCATTAGGTCTAATCATTCATTTAGTTTAAGCATTGTAAATTGAGAAAAATTGTTGCATTTCAGATCTATAGAAAAAATATTACATCATTTTCTTATTGCAAAAATCTCTGGTTATCATACTTCATGTTCTATTTTTAGATCTTGTTGAATACTCTAAGAAATTGTTGTTACAATCATATGAATATGGAGCCCTTTCCCCCCTTTTCTTGTTTTTCATTGATCCAGCTCTCGTTTGTGAAACTAACCTAGTGAAAGAGAATACAATCATGGGAAACCATGAAAATCAAGTTTTTTCTTCTCCCAATATGGGTAAGAGCAAGAAGATGAGACCACAAAACATGGAATTTTTTGCCTTAGGCAAAAAACGAAATTGGCTTGCCAAAAATAGGATCCCATTTTTTTATAAACAAGATCCCACTTTTAAAAAAAGGGATCCTGTTTAGCTTTAGGATCCCAAGCCTAAATTCTAAATGGGATCCCATTTAGTAATGGGTCCTAAACTATCAAACAAGAAATAGGATCTCGATCTTTACAAAATGGGATCCTGATTTTTGGATCCCATTTTGTAAAGATTGGGATCTCGTTTTAAAGTGGTATTTACTTTTAAAAATAAATGAAACTCGGTTATTCATAGAGCACATGATCCCAATTTTGCAAAGACAACAACGGAAATAGCAACCTCCAAGTAAGCCTCCACCCCGAATCTTTTTGCTTCTTTCATGTTTTTTTGAAATTTTTAATACAATAATAGATTTTAGCATGTTTTTTTTCAAAATATTTAGCATTTTATGTATTTTATTTACCTACAATACAAGAAATGATGATTTGTAGGAGTAGAAAAAAAATGAAATGAAACCCTGAAGATATTGAATAGAAATGAAAAAATCAACCTTAAATTGTATCTTAAGAACAAAATTAGCTTTTGAAACCTAAATTGTTCAATCAAACCAAAGAAAAATTCATTTGAAAACCCTAAATTGAAAGGAAACAAAAAAATTACATTTGAAAACCCTAAATTGAAATGAAATAAAAAAATGCATTTGAAAACCCTAATTGCTTTTGAAACCCTAAATTAAATCAAACAAAAAAATTGCATTTGAAAACCCTAAATTGAATTCAAACAAAAAAAATTGCTAAAACCCTAAATTGAAATCAAACAAATAATTTTGCATTTGAAAACCTTGATTTCAATCCCAAGAATATTTGATAATGGAAAAAAATCATTTGCATTTTATAGAGACAAGTATATAGGCATTCCTATGGAAAAAATTATTCGATAGATTTAGGTTGATACATAGTAAATTAGGGTCCTTGATATTGACAATGAAATAGGATTTGATAAATATTATACATTTAAATGTGTATTCATCAAGAGACACAATCAATTAAGCATTATGAACATAGATATAATTAGATTAGAAAACCACATGTTAAACTTTACTTGTGAACTAGTGGATCATTACAATTGATAAATTTTCAATGTTTTTTTGCAAATTTAATTAGCAAATTCCTAAATCCTTGTACAATCCATTTCCAATTTTCACTTAATTAGATAATATTTGCATTCACTTCTATTTTATATTTTGATCTCTCTTAGTCATGCCTTTTTTCCATTTCTTGTTTGCATGTTTTGTCTCTTGTCTTTTGACAATCTTAACTCTCATTCTAGTCAATTAGTTGTTAATTAGGCTTCTAGTTTAGTCCAAAATCTCAATCTTATATTCAATATTAATGAAAAACATGTTAAATAAAATAATCTTATATTCAATTAAAAAATCAAGTTAAAGTATACATCAAACTCAATCTTAATAATACATAATTATGTGTTTCTATTATGGAAATAGTCAGTCTATTCATAAAATCAAAAATATTCATAAACTAATGTTCTTGCATATGTGATCAATCAAAAATATTAACCCCCTTACTTGTCATCCTATTACCCTAAACCCTAAATTGATGTCTTAAGGGGTCGTAATAAGACATTTCTTAAGGGGATCAAAGAAGTTCTCAAAATTTGGTGAAGTTTCCCGAGGAAACCAAATTTAACAATAATAAGATCGTGCAAGATTATAATATGAATGAGATTTCATGAGAGGTTGGTCAGTCGAAACAAGAGCTATCTCAATCAACTGTTCCAAAAGAAAATGTTGTTCACTAACTTGCAAGTCCATTATTCCAAGGGCCACCCAAACTTCACCCTAAACCCTAAACCCTAAACCCTAAACCCTAAACCCTAAACTCTAAACTTTAAACCCTAAACCCTAAAGCATTAATTTTTTCCTAGGACCTTACTACATAGATCCCCTTAAGCCATCCTATTACCCTAAACCTTAAACTCTAAAATCTAAACACTAATCCCTAAAGCCATAATTTTGTCCTAGGACCTTAAAATGAAATTTGGTTGCCTTGAGAAACTCCATCAAATTTTATTCCCTTAAGCCATGTCATTTTGTCCTAGGACCTTACTACATAGATCCCCTTAAGCCATCCTATTACCCTAAACCCTAAACTATAATCCCTAAAGCCATCATTTTGTCCTGGGACCTGTTGGCGCTGCAAATAACACAACATGCAAATAGAATATTGCTACTCTGTTTCTCCTGAAAGAGAAAGATGATCACATGGATATCTTAGCTCCCAAGGTCTTTGTAGTTGGTTCTCAACTGTGCTGATTTCCCTCAGTTGGTCAATATAACAATAATATTCAAGGGGCCTACTGGTGTTGAGCTTCAGGATTGTTCTAGGATCAAACATAAACTTAAACCTATTCTAACCAGGGTTTTTAAAGAAACAACAAAAGATAGATCAGAGCTTTGGAACATAAGAGAATGACAATTCATCTAACTTAACCAAACTTGTTATTCTTCAAGGAATTGTAAACTAAATTGAAGAAAAAAGTTAACTTGTGATTAACACACAGTTGCATCCATTCACAGTGTTGATTTCTATAACAGATTGCAAGTTACTATTTTAAATTAAAACACAAAATAACATTTCATTCCTTGAAGACTTCACAAATAAAATGATTAACTTAAGAAAAATACCATTTAGGAACACAATGTGAAGTAGATTGAAATTTGATTGCTTCTACTATTAGTGAAATAGATAAGCAACATTTACAAAGCTGGCACAATCACCAGTGTATAGAAAAATCTATGCTTTCAAATTGTTTCCATCTACACTAAGAGGACTTAAGAAATACATTACAGCCTATGCTGAATCTAACTCCTAACCAAGAAGACAAAAAGGAGCTCCCATTACAAAGAATCAGGATACAACTCTCTCTCTTCTATTTCTGCTAAACTTCTTCTAACTTCTATCTATGTCTCTCGCTTCTAACTATCAACCTTCTAACCTTGTCACTATTTTCTTAGCTACTAGTTCCAACCTTTACAAAGAGGCAAGAATGCCATATATACAGAATGTACCCAAAACAATGTGTTGTCCCCTGGATTAGGGTTTACAAAATATTTTCTTTCAGGAGGGTCGACTCTCAGATTTTTCTAAAGAGAGTCAATGTTGCATTCAATGTGAAGCCCTGCTATCCATGTCGGTGATGGATTGACCTTAGGAGAAACCTTCAGATCTTTTGTAGCTGTAGCACTTACTCTTGATAACTGTGTCTATCTTTCAACTCTTTTGAAGGACTGCCTTGAATTCTCTAAAGCATTTTTCCATTAATATTGATCTATCTCGGCCAGTGGTCACCACAACTATCCCTATGAGTCATGGTTGCTTCCTTCCTTCGGCCTCCTTCATGTTCTAGGCCTTTCTGCATGTTGACCATCTTCTGGAAGCATCATCAGGCCTCCCTTTAGATCTGAACATCACCACCCGAGCCGATCCATTGCCTCTTGATCTTAGAATGAGTCCATGTCATTCACACACTATTGGTCTTCCTTAAGGTAGTAGTCAATCGGTCAATGGTGATTAGGCCATTCCTTTAGATTCTTCTGATTGGTGGAACATAGGCCACGCAGGATTCTCGGGTAGTCAAATGTGGTCCATCTTAAATTGCATGTCAGTGAGACACTAATCGTGTCTCCCCAATGCGATTTTTCCTCCTAACAGCCATCGGCGTAACACATGACAGTCAAAAAGATGTTTCGGCGAGATGTAGAAGTCATATTGAGCCCACAAAGACTATTGGCAAGACAGTCGCTAGTCGGCATGACCTCATGGTGAAGCCCCTCTTCTCTCAGCGAGCATATTCCATATCGGTAAGACCCTATCGGGTTGGTGAGACTTCATGGCGACTTCCTCTTTTCTCCCCGAGCTCACTCTTATTCCCCCGAGCTCAAGCTCCTTCTACTTTAGCAAGACTCCTTCAAGTCGGTGGGACGTCACGGTGAGGCTCAAGATTCCTTAGCAAGCTCATTTCTTTATGTCGAGGAGACCTCTTCGTTTCGAGGAGATCTTATATCAATGTTGGATCTTTCTCCCCGAGCTCACTTTGTATCGGCCAGACCCTATTGGGTCGGCAGGACCTCATGGCGAAAGCAAAATCTCTCTCTGAGCTCTTTCTTCTTCTCCGGGCTCGAGCTCTTTCTTCTCGTCAAGACCCTACCGAGTTGGTGGGATGTCATGGCGATGTCATCTTTTCTTTCGGTGGGCTCCTTGATGTCAACCAGACTGGCTCCCTTCGCCGAGACCTTCCACCGAAGCCACGCTGCCTTATGTCAGCGAGACTAAGTCCCCTCGCCAAGACATCTTGGCGAGCCTTCCTTTCTCTAGTGATCACACCCTGTCGGGGAGACCATCGGCCCTCAGCGAGACATTACGCTGATACCAACTTCATCGCCGAGACTCCCTTCAGTCGGTGAAACCTTACACCGACTGAAGCTTCCTTTCGCTGAGCCGAGAGCACTTCAGAGAGACCTTTCCTTGTTGCTGAGACCTCATACTGAATTCAAAATATTACACCGAGGGCACAATCCCTTCGATGAGACTAACAATCATCGGTGAGACATCCCACCGAGCCTTCCATGCTATATCGAAGACCAACCCTTCGGCGAGACCCACGCTAATTGGTCAGACCTCCTGTCGAAGGAAAAATTATCGTCGAGCTCAAACTTTCAATGAGACCTCCATCTATCAGGGAGACCTTTCTGCTGATACTTGTTGTCGCCAAGACCTCCCTGTAGTCACATTGACATGTATTCTTTTGTTTCACATGTGTCGCTGTAACATTCTCTTGTCGGGGAGACATCCCATAGACACCCTATGTCTCGCTGAGGAATCCCCATAAGTTCACCTTTTCTTGCCGTGACAATCTCGTTCTCTCCCTGATGAAGTAATATGTCAGTGTGACAAATGGGGTCGGAAAGATTGCAGGACCTCATATCGATAGACCTACTTTTGTGCTTTATCAGTGAGACCAAATGTACTCGCAAAGACATCTCTCCACCACAAAAGTTTCTCACCGAGATGCATATCCTTAGCGGTGGTCGGCAAGACCACCCACCGAAGAAGATAACTCTCACCGAAGTGTTTGCTCATTCCGTGGTAGTCAGTGAGACATGAAGAATTCACCGAGACTTCACCCCAAAGGAAAAAACTCCCGCCGATATGCTTTCTCCCTGTCGCTGGTCAATGAGACATAAAGATCTCGCTGAGACCTTTCTCTAAAGGAGGCTTTCATGCTGATGGGAAACTCCCAGTCACCAAGATGATGATTGATGTCTCACCGATAGGTACCTACATGGGAATTCCACTCACCGTGACATCCCTGGGATCTTGTCAATAGGCAACACAGACACATATTAGCAAAATGCACTGGCAGTCGGCAAGACATCCACAAGGTCTTGCCGACTTTCTTCTTAGAGGAAAATTATGACCAACTGGATTGAGGAATGCATTCCCACCGAGCTCCCTTGGCCAATATCATCATGTGTGTGATTTAATCCTACAAAAGAAAGGTCTGCATTAGTCCTTAGCAGCAAATAAGACATATTATAATAAATCCACTATTGTCCATGATTATTTCACTGAATTCTTAGCAAGAAGAAAATCAACTCGAGCTAAGACAGGACCAAAATCGGATCAAACAGAACAAAATATAAAACATGAAAAAACAAAAGAGCTCCCAAGAGCAAAGCGAATAACAGAGGCAAAGAAACCAAAAAGAGAAGGGGGGACCCATTTTGTTCCAGAATAAAATGGGGTGGTTATGCAAGGCATAACAGGACCTTAATGAAATTCGGTTGCCTTGGGCAACTTCACCAAATTTTATTCACTTAAGCCATGTCATTTTGTCCTAGGACCTTACTACATAGATCCCCTTAACCCATCCAATCACCCTAAACTGTAAATTGATGTCGTAAGGGGTCCTAATATGACATTTATTAAGGGGATGAAAGAAGTTCTCAAAATTTGGTGAAGTTTCCCAAGGCAACCAAATTTAATAGTAATAAGATCTTGTAATATTATAATATGAATGAGATTTCATGAGAGGTTGGTCAATTGAAACAAGAGCTATCTCAATCAATTGCTCCACAATAAAATATTTTTCACTAACTTGCAAGTCCATTATTCCAAGGGGCACCCAAACTTCACCATAAACCCTAAAACCTAAACCCTAAACCCTAAAGTATTCATTTTGTCCTAGGAACTTAAAATGAAATTTGGTTTCCTTGGGAGACTCCAAATTTTATTCCCTTAAGCGATGTCATTTTGTCCTAGGACCTTACTACATAGATCCCCTTAAGCCATCCTATTACCCTAAACCCTAAACTCTAAAATCTAAACCCTAATCCCTAAAGCCATCATTTTGTCAGGTAGGATCTATTAGATCTCAAAAATGCAGGTTTTAAACCTTAAGAGGATGTCAATCTCTTAGTACATTTTTGGCTAAGGAACGGGGCGAATTAGGTTGATGACTCCCTACTCTTTAGGCTCTACTAAATCTAGGCGAGTGTACCTAAATGATAAGGTAGATTTGAAGGTTTGAATATGATCTCAAATTTGGGAAATCTACTCATAATGGCATGTGGGTGTGAAGTAGATGCATAGCTTAATGACTAGTTCCTACTATAGATGTTTCAAAAATCGAGTGTATAAGTAAAGTTTGTAAAAAATGTTCTAAATTTGACTAGTGCCTAATTCTATTGGGTGAATGAAGTCAAGGGATGGAGGATGATGGGGATAGATATGTAAGATGGGTGGATCTACTTCTTAGCTTAACTCTAACTTGTTGGGCACTTTAGATGTTTGCACCTTGTACAAATGTGTAGGTTTATCAGTTACTATACTCTTCTTTATGAATCCTAGTGTTATTCTCCCAAATTATTGTGATATCATGAGAGGATTTTTAATTCTTAACTTGAGGGAAACCAATCAGAATAATCAATTTAAAAGGATTTTAATCCCTGGTAGGAACTAATTAAAATGAATTACATGAAAGGAGTTTAATTCACTCTAGCTAGAACCCAATCAAGATGATCACACAACAATAGAAAATGTGTCCTGAAAATTTGTATAAATTTGAATAATTAAGGAAAAACACTTTGGAGACAGTAAAAAAAATATAAGAATGAATATTAACAAAACAATTGAACACTAGAAATAGATCATTGATTATGAATAGTCTTCTCCATTATATTGCTTCAACAAATATACATTTATAGTAGAAGTTTCTAAAATATGAAAATGAATGAGTGAAATATGCTATACTAGTGAATGAACCTATCTATTACTAATGATGATCAAAACTGGGCCTTGGTTTCCATTTTTATATGGGAAGCAACAAGCTATAGACCTGATTACAAAAAGGTATGTCCTTTCATAACCTTAACTAATTGTAATTTTTAAGTGTAAAGAAATCGGTTGAGGAAACAACAACAAATAGTAACACTTGCTCCATTATTCATCGTAGAGAACTCGTGACCTCTCAGGATCTAGAAAATTTCTCCTCTCCATAATTAACTTTATGTCTTTATCTTTCCTTCGGGGTATCAGTGGGATGCCAAATAATTTCTCCCCGATACGCTTTAGTCCCTCTGATCCCTTTCCTTAGCTTATATTTGATCGTTTATAATATGATCTTTCTCTTCATGTGTTATTGGCTCATTGGGGGAACTCACGTTCATATCCTGTTGATAGCCATTGTTCATTCTGATACTCTTTTCTTTTGATTGTTTGTTGTTGAATCAGGGGGACTGAGTTTTCTGTTAGCCTGATAGCCTTATGTTTCCCCAATATTACATACCATTGCATATTTGTGATTTAATAATGTCTTCATTATGTCATGTATTGGTCCATCAGTGGGACACAATGTCATCTCTCCCTGATACGCTTTAGTGTCTCCAATACGTTTTGCTCGGGCTATCGGGGGGACAATGAGGTATGTCCTGCCAATACGTATTACTCACTTCGATGAATTCACCTTAGTTAGCTCTATCGGTCTATCGGGGAGCCTGTGTTAGAATTATACTTGATAGAGAGTTGTTTCGCTGATGGTGTATGTTTTGTGGTTTGCCTCCATCGGTTGATCGGTGAGACCATGATGAGATTCCCCCCAATGTGGTATTGTCATGTTGATATGTCTTATATTGTTGCAGTAATACTTTAGGAAGGGGAATTTCTCAGAATAATGATTGGATACATTATTTTATTTACAATGGTAGGTCTGAGAGCTATATACATTAGGAATTTTTTTATGTTTTATGCCAAATTTAGAAATATCAAGGGAAATGGGGATTATGATGAAAATGAAATGAGAAATGATAATGGAGGCATGTAAAAAACCAAGGTGGATTTTTGAGCTCCAATAGTGGCTTCGACTGGGGATGAATGAATGTGAGATCATTGCAAGAATCCAGAAGTGATCGAGCTGGGAGGAAAACCATGGGTGAATGTGACAAAATGGGATGGGAAGGGGGAGGGAAACCTAAACTACTATGCATTAAAAATCATATTTTTTAAGAAAAGAAGTGTTTCAGGAATTGTCCATGCACTGGAAATTCCTGATCTTCTCTTGACATATTTTGAAGATAATAGGAATCTTCACCACCTTTTCCTATAATAACAAATGGTATTAACTAGAGAGCTTAAAATTTCCCATACTTCCCTTTGTCTTAGCATCTAGTATTCCATAACATAACCATGCCATTTACTTCAAACTTTCTATCCTTTGCCCTTTTTTCAAACAAGTACTTTTTTTGTAACTGCATTTTTGTGTTACACTCTTGGGCCAAGCTTATAATCTCATCTAATTCTACCAACTACTCCATTCTATCTTCCATGGGTTCAGGGATATCCAAGTCTTCTTGGAGCATAAACTTATATACTAGTTAAAGGTTTTGCATGGGCATCCTTGCTTGTGTCCAATAAACCAATTCAAAAGGTGATTTTCCAATTGAATTCTTTACTATGATTATATCTTCCCAGACCACCAACCTCAATTTGGAATCCCAAGCCTTTTTATTATTGTTTAGCATCCTTTTAATTATCTTTAGGATACTCTTGTTGCTTGATTTAGCCTACCCATTCACTTGTGGATGATATGGAGATGCATACGAAATTTTTATGCCATGTGTCTCACAGAACCTCTGAACTCTTCTGATCTAAAACACATACCATTGTTTGTAATTATCCTTATAGGTGTTCCAAATCTAGTGATGATATTTTCCATTAGGAATTTTATCACAACCTTACTAGTGGCTTGTTTTATAGGGATGACTTCTGTCCATTTTGTAAAATAGCCAGTTGCCACTAGAATCTATTTATGGCATCCACTAGACTTCTCTACTATTTCCCCAATGAAATCAATACCCCATTGATGAAATGGAGCTTCAACTTGCATTGGTCTAAGTGGCAGTGCTCCTTAATACTTCATTTTTCTAGAAAACCTTTGACAAGCCTCACACTTTCATACATATGTAAAAGAGTCATTGAAGACCCTCGGCTAGTAGTATCCAACTCTTAGGATCTTGTGGGTAGTGGTCATGGCTGAAAAATATCCTCCACAGACTCCCTCATGCATCTCCTTCAATACATGGTTTGCTTGTGATTCATCTAAGCATAATAACAACACTCCATCCTTGTTCTTCTAGTATAAGTCTCCATCAACAAAGACATACTTTGAGGCATGCAATTTTAAGGTTCTTTTTTTTATTTTCATTCAAGTCTTTGGGAAATTTCTGATTTTTGAGATAATAGATTATATTGGTGTACCATGGGGTATTTTCAATGCTAGCAATCATACCTTCTTCCTCCCCTATGTTACAAATTTTAGATGCTTCAAGATTCGATTCAGTCATGAGGTTAGCCAACCCATATCCTTACCAATTTGGTGATTTGGATTTCAATATCAAACTTGAATTTTGTTAATCCATCTACACCTTCTCCCTGTAACTTTGGTTTGCAAAATGCATCCTTAACTGTAGCATTAGGAACATATGCAACTACCTTGGCTCCTACCAAATAAGGTATTAAGGCTTTCACAAATTTGACAAGCGCATATGCCTATTTTTCTGTAATGTCATACTTTAGTTTTTCTCCCTGAAGGGATTTGCTAAAGAGCGATATTGGTTGCTCATACCCTTCATCATTTTTCTACAACATCACTGCTGCAACTATGTGGTAAGATGCAAATGAGAAAATCTAAAATGGTTTACTGAAGTTAGGTGATCTTAACACTGGGGCCTCCTTGATTTCCCTTTTAATAGATATGAATGCATCAATGGATTATACTGTATAATCAATCTTGGCTCCTTTCTTCAACATTTTTTAAATAGGCTTGACAATCTCAACAAACTTGATATAAACCTCCTCACAAAGTTTATCCACCCAAAGAAATACTAGATGGATTTTACTATCTTTGGGATAGAAATCTTGTCTATAGCCTCCATTCTCTCAGGATCAATTCTTACTCCATCCTTGGATACTATGTGGCCCAATAATTTTCCTTCAGTCGCAGAAAAATGACACTTCTTAGGGTTTAAGGAAATACCATACTCCAGAGCTTTGAGGAAGATCTTTTCTAGATGTTCTACATGGTCTTCTTCTTTCTTAGAATATGCTATAAGATCATCTTGATATACCACCACTATTGTATTAATCAGGTTAGCAAAGGCAATATCCATAGCTCTCTGAAAGGTGGCACCAGTATTTGTGAGGCCAAATTGCATTCTTACATATACATATGTGCCCCAAGGTGTAGTAAACATAGTCTTATACTATTTTGATTCTTTTACTTTCACCTATTTGTACCCCGAAAAACCATCCATCATGGACAATAACTCACATACTGTTACCCTTTGTAGTATTGGTTCCATGTTTGGGAGGGGATAATTGTCTTTAAGAGAGGAGACATTCAAATTTCAAAAATCTACACACAACCTTATGTATCCATTCTTCTTGATAGGTACCAAGTTGGAAACCCAAGTAGAATGTTTGATGGGCTTAATAATACCTCCTTCTCTGAGCTTCACGAGTTCTTCATGCATCTTAGGTTCTAGAGTAGGATGTATTGGTCTTTGTTTCTGTCTAAAGGGTTTTGCATCAAGATTCAGTGGGATTTTATGTTGAAATAGATCTTCTCTATATGCTTTAATGTCATCATATGACCATGAAAAAAAATACTTATATTTTCTCAACAATGTGATCAACATCTTCCTAATTGTAGGGCTTATCTTTTTCCCAATGTACACCTTTTTTGGAGCCAATTAAGTCCCAAGATTAATTTCTTCAATATATTCCCTTCTTACTGGTGTTTGCTTCATTATTGCTCAGTCATTCCCATCAAACACCCTTTCTAATGCGACTAATCCTTTAGGAATCTTTATTTTTTTCAGTCGCACTACTTCTTGGCCAAACACAATTTTTTTACCATCCACTTCTTCAACAAATGCATTGAAATCAATTTCTTGAGCCTCATACTGATCAATACAGTGTAAGAACTTGATCAAATCCATGTCATCATTGAAGACCTGCCAATTATAAATTTGTTAGGAATTGTAGGTCTAGTCTTAATTCCTACTTGTGAGATACTTGCTAAGGTAATTTCATCCTTTTTCAAGGCCACATTTTCCAAGAATTTATCCATTAAATTTTTTTATCTATCCACCCAGTCAATGGAGAAGGCATTAAAGAGTTCTATAGTATCCCACACTGCATGTTTGTATTACTTCAATCTTTTTTTTTTTGTAGAATACTTTGACCTTGTGAAACAACCAATTTTGAATCTCCAAAAATGGTTAACACTTTGATCCCATGCTTTGTGGCAATGTTTAAACCTAGTAACAATGCCTTGTATTCTGCTATGTTATTTGTGCATTCAAATGTTAGCAAAAATGAGCACTTAAATGTTGTGCCATATAGTGAAATGAAAATAATCCCAACTCCATTCCCCTCGCTACTGCAGGCTCCATCAAAATACATCTACCATATGCCTTGTTCATTTTGAGAAACATCTCTAGCAATTGGATCTATGTTTAGTAATTTAGAGTTTGAATGCTCAATTCTAAAAATTCCAAGGTCTACATCACAAAAGCAATTCATTTGATTAGGGTCAAAGAGCTCAATGACCTAGGTTCTTTGTACAACTTGAATTCCCTTCCATTCATAGGTATTGTGGCATAAGATAAATCTAGCTGGACATTTCCACCTACTATTGCAGTCCATTTCCTAGATAATAAGATTCCATATTAAGGGGGAGTGTCCACCACAGTGATGTTTATCCTATATGTTGCCTCAAGGTATGATGCTAATTTCAATTCTACATCCCATATCACTCCAACTACTAGGATTGATTTGTTATCCATGGCGTAGCACTTTACATAGTGGTGTTCACCTACAAACCTAATTCCTTCATGACAGCCAAAGGCATGATATTGATTGCTTCCCTTGAGTCAATCATGCAATTTTTTACTATTTTTTTTATCACCAATGTGGTGTAAAATGGATCCATCTAGGAGGGATTTTTTGTAAGGGTATCACCCAAATAGACATTTGGTTCCTTTGTAGTTTCCTGCTCAATGACATTGACCTCTTTGTTTTGATCTTGTTGTTTGTGAGATGCATTGGCAATCAATTTGAGGGTTGTGTCCCTGTACTCATCAATTTTCATCATCTCCATCAAAGGCACTGTCATCTTTATTTGAGTTAGTGCTTGGGTAATGTCGAATGAAGGGGAAGTCATCCCTTGTTCTGTTTTCTCTATTTTAGCAGCCCTTTTTCCTTCAACTTGGAACTTTGTCATTATTTGGTTCTTTTCTCATATTCAAAATTTGCAGCCTCCTTCTGAACCATCTTCTGAGGCTTTTTTGTTTCACCCTTCTTTTGGTTAGATGAGACCTTCTCCCTATTTTTTTGTTTTTTTATAAACAAGCCTCTAGGTGTTCCCTAGTCTACATTTGTGGGTCTACTTCTCAAGTTGTATTTATTTCTTTTTGCTTCAACCACAATCTTTGTTGTGATGGCCCTCTTTTCTTCTTCTTTTGGTGTTCTCAATTGAAATTATGGTTATGTATTGTATGCATAGGCTATTTCTTCTAAATTTTCTTCTAGATTAGAGAACACTTCTTGCTCTATATTAACATTGTTTTTTTTATTGTTGACATCATATTCACACCCATCATCAGAGGATGAGTATCCATCATTTTTTTGATGGGACCCCATCTTAACATATTCATAGTGTAGCCATCTCTATCATGTTATTGTGACCATTCATCTTCTTGTAAATTTTGGGCCACTACACAGTGTTTTGGGGCATGAGGCCTATGACATGGTGGACACCATGGTGTAGTATCCACTATGTGTGCTCCATGTTTTTTCAAAGGATCTAAAGTATCTTTCCAATTTGGCTTACCCACTGGTCATCCATCCTTCCAAATGGTATTATAGGGCATGTCATGCAATCTTGGCCTTTCATTCCTATATTGGTTTTCTTGTCTATTTTGGTGATTGTTAGGATTTTGTGGGATTCTAAGGTTATCTCTTTTGTCGATGATGCTAGCAGCTTTCCTATTGTTTTCAATGGTTATAGAAACCTTTTGTGCTTCAGCCAAGCTGCTAGGAAATCTGTTTCTAAGCTCATACCTTGTTTTAGGATCAACGGCTCTCAAATAGATGCTTAAAGTTGTTGAGTCGACTAGTTTAGATCCATGTGGTATCTTGTTGTTAATCTTGGAGAACCTCTGATTAAAGTAAAAAATAGATTCATTTTGATGTTTTTGAATGCTTATCAACTCATGTAAGGAAAATTCAGGAGCACATTGATTCCCATATTTCTCTAAGAACTAATTTTTGAAGTCTGTTGTAGAGGTAATTGAGGCATCTGGTAGGTTGTTAAACCAGTCCCTTGCTTCTTTAGTCAAGGGCATCATGAATAGCCTCATGAGGACATCTTCCTATTCCATGCCTAAGTATTAAATGAAAGCATCGAAGTTTCTTACATGTTCCTCTGTTGTAGTTGCATTGTTCCCTGTGAATTTAGGGATGGTATTTCTCAAGTTGGTATCAATGGGGTATGGGTATATTGGATATTTGACCAAGTCAAATTGTCTACTCATACTTGCAAGATTCTTTAGACAAGGATTTTGATGTGGCGAGTCTGGGTAATATTGGAATCCATGTTGGGATTGGTATACATTATGTTGGACATTTTGGTGAGAATATGCATTCTGTTGTGGGACATGGTGTTGATAGTGTGGAACATGTCGTCTTGGTGGTGGGTGGGATTGGAGAATATTGCTAGCATTTTATGATTGTGAGTTTTGTGGTGGAATATTATGCTGCACATGTTGATTTAATTTCCTCGCTACATTGTGAGGTGATTTTGAAGTACTTGGAGCGCCTATATTCGAAGATGACCCATGCGGATTAATGTTCCCCCCTTCTTATGGAGAGGGACATATTTTGGTGGTTTTGATGAATGAATATTCAACTGGGATAGTTGTTGGTTCAGCTCTTTACTTTCTTTTATCAACTGTTGTCGCCTCCTAAATTCCTCCCTCTATCTTTCCACATGATGTTCTAACTCTTGAGTGGTCATTTCGTCATAATTATCATCAAGGGCAGAATGGTCCATAAATCCATACTGGGTCTCTTATCCTTATTGTGATGAAAACCTTTGGCCATACTCATTTTGTCTTTGAATTCTTTCTTCATCTATATGTACGTAGAATTTACTTTCCTATTGAGGATCTAGTTTGAAATTGAGAATGTTATCAGTTAGATTGTTTCGTTCAGATGGCATTGAATGGTGTCCTTCATCACTATGAAAAGGACTATTATGCACTGTGAAAGGTTGCTTTGAGGTATTCCCCTTATCTCCGCACATGACATCTGACTGATTAGATACCACTTCATTCCTATTTGTATTTTTCTTTGAAGGGGGGGATCCATGCTTGTCTTTCCACTTGTCATTGTTCTTCTTTGGACTTTCTTGGTACTTCATCTATATGTGCGTAGAATTTACTTTCCTATTGAGGATCTTGTTTGAAATTGAGAATGTTATCAGTTAGATTGTTTCGTTCAGATGGCATTGAATGGTGTCCTTCATCACTGTGAAAAGGACTATTATGCACTGTGAAAGGTTACTTTGAGGTATTCCCCTTATCTCCGCACATGACATCTGACTGATTAGATACCACTTCATTCCTATTTGTATTTTTCTTTGAAGGGGGGGATCCATGCTTGTCTTTCCACTTGTCATTGTTCTTCTTTGGACTTTCTTGGTACTTCATCTATATGTGCGTAGAATTTACTTTCCTATTGAGGATCTTGTTTGAAATTGAGAATGTTATCAGTTAGATTGTTTCGTTCAGATGGCATTGAATGGTGTCCTTCATCACTGTGAAAAGGACTATTATGCACTGTGAAAGGTTACTTTGAGGTATTCCCCTTATCTCCGCACATGACATCTGACTGATTAGATACCACTTCATTCCTATTTGTATTTTTCTTTGAAGGGGGGGACCCATGCTTGTCTTTCCACTTTTCATTGTTCTTCTTTGGACTTTCTTGGTACTTCATCTGCTTTTCCAAGAAGTCCCCACACTGTGTCATATCCCATTCCCAAGATTTTTTTGTGGAATCCGAGAAAACTTGATTCCTTCCTCCTGTGGAGCAGATTTTTGAGCATGTCACAACATGCATTGATCCGTTAGGGCCTTTTTTTTCTCTAGGTTTTTCAAAGACTAAATTCCCCCACCCATTTAAAAATATTAAAAAATTTAAAAGTATGGTGAGGGTCCCCTTTTGGGTCGGCCCACCTTAGGTGTGGCACACACATATGTGTGTGACCCACTTAAGTGGGGTGCACTTTATGTGCACTTCCACTTAGTGGGGTCTACACCATATGGGCGCGACCCACCACTTAGGGCGGCCTCCCTTGGGGTTGAGTTGGGTATAGATACCCCTCCCCCTCTTCATTTTTCCACAAACATTTTGTATCTTGCTTTTTTCTCCTCCCAGTGGATTTTTTTGATTCCAACTAATGAGAGCTTATAGCCTGAAACATGTTTTTGAATTAATCCGTCTGGAGAACATATGATGCAAATATTGTTATGCAAATATTGTAATTTTTTTTGCATTTTGTGGAATATTCATAAATAATTTTATCTGGAATTATACTTTTCTATCTTGCATATTCTTTCTTCAGAGCTACAAGTGATCTAATAAATTTTTACTTTAACTCTAATTTTTACTTTACTCTAATTTTTACTTAACTCTAATTTTTACTTAATTGTAAATTTTTACTTAACTCTAATTTTTACTAACTCTAAATTTTACTTAACTCTAATTTTTACTTCTCTAAATTTTTACTTAACTCTAATTTTACTTAACTCTAATTTTACTTAACTCTAATTTTTACTTAATTCTAATTTTTACTTAACTCAAATTTTTACTTAACTCAAATTTTTACATTACCCAAATTTTTACTTAACTCTAATTTTTACTTAACTCTAATTTTCACTTAAATCAAATTTTTACTTAACTCTAATTTTTACTTAACTCTAATTTTTAATTAACTCAAATTTTTACTTAACTCTAATTTTTACTTAACTCAAATTTTTACTTAATTCTAATTTTTACTTAACTCTATTTTTTTCCATTCATTTCGTAGGATGCTTTGATGCTTTGAACTCTAGTGTTTGTTCCTCTTGATGTGTATTTTAATTTCTCAGTCATGCACTCATTCCTACAAACTTTTGATAGAGTCTCCACTCACTTTTTATGAAAAGTGAGAAAATTTTACAATCTTTTATATGTGTTCCCAGTGGACTCTTTTGATGACTTATACAATGAAACAGTTTTGAATGACTCTATGGTGACTTGTTTCAAGGTGTAGTTCTACGTAGTTGTTCCCCAATAGAGTCACCAATCTGTTAGGTGTGTGACTCAGATGGGGAGTGCAAATAACACAATTAGGAACCTCTAGTTGAAGATCAGTTTTGAAACTTTATTGACTTTTTAAATGGATAGGTTGGAACTGAATTTCCTCAAGTTTTTCCCTAGCAAATTCGTCAATCTATTAGGTCTCAAAAACATAGATTTTGAACCTTAAGAGGGTTCCAGTCTCTTAGTACATTTTTGTCTAATGAACAAGATGAATCTGGATGATGACCCCCTGCTCTTTAGGCTCTACTAAACCTAGGTGGGTGTACATGAATGATAAGGCAGATTTGAAGGTTTGAATATGATCTCTCATTTGGGAAGTCTACTCACAATGGCACGTGGGTGTGAAGTAGATACAAAGCTTAATGACTAGTTCCTACTACAGATGTTTCAAGAATTGAGTGTATAAGTAAAGTTTGTATAAAATGCTCTAAATTGACTAGTGCCTAATCCTATTGGGTGAATGGAGTCGAGGGATGGAGGATGATGGAGACAAATATGTAAGATAGGTAGATCTACTTCTCAGCTTAACTTTAACTTGTTGGGCACTTTGGATGTTTGCACCATGTACAAACGTGTAGGTTTGTTAGTTAATGTATTCTTCTTTATGAATCCCAATGTTATTCTCCCAAATTACTGTGATATCATGAGAGTATTTCTAATTCTTAACTTGAGGGAAACCAATCAGAATAATAAATTTAAAAGGATTTTAATCCCTGGTGGGAACTAATTAAAATGAATTACTTGAAAGGAGTTTAATTCACTCTAGCTAGAACCCAATCAAGATGATCACACAACAACAGCAAATGTGTCCTGAAAATTTGTATAAATTTGAATAATTAAGGAAAACCACTTTGGAGACAACACAACAACATATAAGAATGAATATTAACACAACAGTTGAACACTAGAAATAGATCACCGATTATGAATAGTCTTCTCCATTATATTGCTTCAACAGATATACATTTATAGCAGAAGTTTCTAAAATATGAAAATGGATGAGTGAAAGATGCTATATTAGTGAATGAACCTATCTATTACTAATGATGATGATGATAATGATGATCAAAATTGGGCCTTGGTTTCCCTTTTTATATGGGAAGCAACAAGCTATAGACCCATTTACAAAAGGGTATGTCTTTTCATAACCTTAACTAATTGTAATTTTTAAGCATAAATAAATTGGTTGAGGAAACAACAACATATAGTAACACTTGCTTCGTTATTCATCATAAAGAACTCGTGACCTCTCAAAATCTAGAAAATTTCTCCTCTCCATGATGAACTTTATGTCTTTATCTTTCCTTTAGGGTATCGGTAAGACACCAGATAATTTCTCCCTGATATGCTTTAGTCCCTCTGATCCCTTTCCTTAGCTTATATTTGATCATTTATGATATGATCTTTCTCTTCATGTGTTATTGGCTCATCAAGGGAACTCACGTTCATATCCTGCTGATAGCCATCATTCATTCTGATACTCTTTGATTTTGATTGTTTATTGTTGAATCATGGGGACCGAGTTTTCCATCAACCTGATAGCTTTATGTTTCCTTGATATTACCTACCACTACATATTTGTGATTTAATAAATGTCTTCATTATGTCATGTATCAGTCCAACAGTGGGAAACAATGTCATCTCTCCCTGATATGCTTTAGTGTCTCTGATATGTTTTTCTCAAGATATCAGGGGGACAATGAGGTATTTCCTACTGATATGTATTACTCACTTCGATGAATTCACCTTAGTTAGCTCTATTGGTCTATTGGGGAGACTGTGTTAGAATTCTTCCCAATAGAGAGTTATTTCGCCGGTGGTGTATGTTTTGTGGTTTTCCTCCATCGGTTCATCAATGAGACCATGATGAGAGTCCCCCTAACGTGGTATTGTCATGCTAATATGTCTTATATTTTTGTGGTAATACTTTAGGAAGGGGAATTGCTCAGAATAATGATTGGAGACTTTATTTAATTTACAATGTTAGGTCTAAGAGCTATATACATTAGGAATTTTTTTATGTTTTATGCCAAATATAGTGAAATATCAATGGCAATGGGGATTATGATGAAAATTAAATGACAAATGATACTGGAGGCATGTAAAAAACTAAGGTGGATTTTTTAGCTTCAACAAGACCTTAATGAAATTTGGTTTCCTTGGGAAAATTCACCAAATTTTATTCACTTAAGCCATGCCATTTTGTCCTAGTACCTTACTACATAGATCCCCTTAAGACATCCTATTACCCTAAACCCTAAAGAATTCATTTTGTCCTAGGACCTTAATGAAATTTGGTTGCCTTGGGAAAATTCACCAAATTTTATTCCCTTAAGCAATGTCATTTTGTATTCATAGATCCCCTTAAGCCATCCTATATTAATAGTTAATTGTTTTTTCATTCAATTAACATTCCTTAGACATAATTGAGGCTTACACATTTTAACATTTGTATTCAATTAGGCCATTTATATTGAATGGTTTAAGGGTATTTCCTAAACATGTATCTTACATTTTGAAATTACAAATCTAATGTAGGTTCACTTATATCTTAGAGATCATGGATCAATTCAATAATATTTGTAATCCACCTCCACGCCCTCCATCTCCACCACCTTCACCTCCACCTCCACTCACTCCACCTCATAACCCACCACCTCCACCACTTGAAACCAATGATGCTCGTGTGCAAGCATGGATCAATGTCAATGTTAGAACCATTTAGGATCAATTCAACATTATTCAAAATGAAGAATGTATCACACCACCTTTGAGGATTTTTTCATCTAGGAAGCAAAATGTTGTTGATGTTGTTATGGCTATGGATGGGGTCTTAGATCAGCATTGATGATGGTTAGAGGAGAGGAGAAATTCCAATTCTAAAAAGGAAAACACAAAGAAATGAAGAGATGCAATAGAGAGTTGCAACACTTTATAAATTAAGACAATGATCTTATAGTTATGAATTTATGAATTTGGTTTGATGGATATTTTGTGTGATGAATTTGTGAATTTGGTTAGATGGATATTTTTAGTGATGAATTTATGAATTTGGTTGAATGGATATTTTTAGTGATGAATTTATTAATTTGGTTGGATGAATATTTTTAGTGATGAATTTATGAATTTGGTTGGATGGATATTTTTTAGTGTTGAATTTATGAATATAATAACTTATAATGATGAATTTATAATAGGATATATTTTATGACTATCTACTATCATGATTTCTCATGTTGTAAAAATGTAATTTATATATGTGTTAGAAATAAATGAGCTTTTTGTGAATGTTCTAAGTTTATTTTTTAGTATGTACATGTATTAAAATTACATAGTTATAGATCTTAAATTTTGAAATTTGTATGTACACATAGTTTAGTTGAATGATGTATGCATGCATTATACATCTTATTTTTTATTTTAAATGTATCTACATCTTAAATTTTGAAATTTGTATGCACATGCTCAAGTTCAATCAATGTATGTATGTCTATGTATATGTATACACATCCTATTTAAACAAATTTGTATGTACGTTTAAAATTTAACTATTTCTTATAATTTTGTGTGTTTGTATGTTAATTTCGTATAATTCAATGTAGGTGAACACTTATATATAGATATCATGGGTCAATTTGACATTGATGATATCATCAATCCACCACCTAAACAACCTCCACCTCATATACCACCTCCACCACCCACTGGATCAAATGAGGCTCACTTGTGAGCACGTATCAATGGACATGTGGCATCCATTCAAAACCAAATCAATGCTATGCAAAATGAAACATTAATTCCACCACATTTGAGATGCAAAATGTTATCGATTCCATTAGGACTATTGATTCTAACTTAGATAGGCATCGACAAGATGGAGAGGAGATGAGATTATTTTATGCAAATGGTGTCTCATATAAATAAATTTTAGACCTAAAAATAGAAAAATCCCATCTAGACCCTTATTTTATCAACCCGAATACTCAATAGCCCATTCTTTCCAGTAAAGCTAGAATATCCATGAGGTGGTGTATACATCCACATATGAGTGCACATTTTTGGGATCGATGGTATACGATATTTGAAAGTCCACCACATGCTAATTTGGAGGTCCCATTATATTTTTTGAGGAAACTATATGTAGATTTGTTTGTTGGCAACTCAAGGGCAGACAACTGAGAAGGGGGGTGAATCAGTTGTCACTGAATCTCACACTTATTCAACTTATTAACCCTAATTTTAGATCTGATCATTAATCATGAAAGCACAGATGAACAACACAACATAAGCACACATAACACCAATATTTTTTATGTGGAGACCCTATTAGGGGAAAAACCACGGTGGAGGTCAATCCACAAGATTATACCCTATTAAAAGTATAAGAAAATATGAATGGGGAATGCACATGCATTCAAGAACACTTCCTAGAGCTCATTGCTCAAATACAACAAGTCTCACTGCCCAAGGAAGACACACTGTCTTACAAAAATATTCGGATTAAAACCATCTGGATTTGAACTGAGAAAATAGCATCTACTAATGCTTGGTTACATTTCGGTTAAGCACATGAACACTTCTTCGCTCTTCTTCACTCTTCTATACTCTCTAGTTTTCCTTCGAATGATCTAAACTTTATTCGCACATAGGACTCATACACTTCACATTTGCACCCAAACTCATGCCTTCAAATGATAAAACAATTGCTATTATATATCTGCAACAAGAATTGCATCGCTATAAGTCAACCACAAAAAGATAATAAAATAATTACAAGCAGTCGGCCCAAAAAAAATATATATTATTCATGTGAATCAACCAAGGTCAGCCATAATATAGTGAAGACCGAAAACATCTCCAACATGAAAACACTTCAATTAATTTCTCCTCGAAGATCCACAACACGCTTCAACACCTTGTCGGCCAAGAACATGAAAAACATGAACACGCAAGAGAAACTCTTGGATCACGAGCACAACGATCAATGCAAACATTCCGCAAAGATAGAGAATGAACTAGAAACATCCACAAGCATCATGAAACACCAGAGGAGCATCCACAACAACTAAACTTACTAAAATCATATAATCTTCAATCGGGAACACTAACTGAAGCAACAAAAAAATGTCTGAAGGAAAATCACCATAACTTGATAAACTCTTCATGCGGATCTCTAAAATTCAACATGGATAAACTAGACATACTTAACAAGAAACCCTTTAGTCCACAACCTTAGAATAGCAACGTACTGAACACACTAATAGAATGAACTTCACTTCACCACTGACAACCTGTAGCACTTCTTATTACAATTTTCTCAATATCCTCAACATATTCAACTTCTAATGCAACAATGCTAATAGTGTTGTCATCAATGACAACAACATATCAGTAACACAACCACAACATCCAAAAATCTCCCCCTTTGGAATTGACGGAAACACATGATGTGAAAAATACCATCAACACAACTACGCTTACTCTTCCTTTAAGTTCTAACTTTTCTTTCCTCAACTCTTCTCCCCACAAGGCTCTTCTCCCCAGATAATCAACAATTTGTTTTTCACATTACTCTTCTCCCCCTTTGACATAAATGATAAATATCTCTTCAATACAAGCTATGAACCACATATCTGAACTTCTGAACATATGACTACTCCCCCTGAGTAGCAACCACCACAACATCAATCTGGATCAAAATATGATCATGAAATGGATGGATTGATGCAAATTAGTGCATCCTTAGTTCTAATTAGGAGGGTTAATCACCCCTAACTTCCCTCTGAGATACTCAAAAGTATCCTTAGGCAATGGCTTACTAAAGATATCTACAATCTGCTCCTTAGTAGGCACATACTCCAATCTGATGTCCTTTTCACTTACATTCTCTCTCAAAAGTGAAGTTCATAGATATATGTTTGGTCTTTGAATGTAGCACCAGATTCTTTGAAATGTTAATAGCACTTGAGTTATCACAGAATATAACAATAGGCTCATCATACACAACTCTAATATCCTTCAGCATCTATTTCATCCACAATACTTGAGTACAATTATTAGCTGCAACAATGTATTCTACCTCTACAGTAGATAAAGAAATAGCATTCTGCTTCTTACTCAACCATGAAATCAGCTTATTTCCCAAGAAAAATGCTCCAACACTAGTACTTTTCCTGTCATTCACATCTCCTACCTAATTAGCATCAGTAAAGGCACTCAAAGTAAGATCATCATCTTTAGGATACCATAGACCAAAATAAACTATCCCTTTCAAGTATTTGAAAATTCTCTTCACAACAGTCACATGAGATTCTTTAGGATCAGCTTGAAATCTAGCAACAATACATACAACATTCATGATATCAGGCCTAGTTTGAGTCAAATAAAGCAATCCACCAATAATTGATTTATATCTTGTCTGATTTGCTTTCAGAGAATCATCATCAGTTTTCAACTTGCATTCGGTCACCATGGGTGTACCAACATGCTTTGAATCTACCATACTGAATTTCTTCAACAATTCCTTCACATACTTGGACTGATATATAAAAACCCCTTTATCTAACTAAGTAATTTGCAATCCCAAGAAGAATTTCATCTCTCCAATCATTGACATCTCAAATTCATTTTGCGTCTCATTAGCAAACTTCGTGCACAAGCTATCATCTCCTCCAAATATGATATCATCAACAAAAACTTCCACAATCAAATCTTTATCATCATTCTTGAAATATAGATTACTATCAGCAATACCTTTGTTAAATCCAAGTTTCACCAAGTACTTATCCAATTTGGCATACCATACTCTAGGGGCTTGCTTAAGACCATACAATGCTTTCTTCAATTGACACACCATATATTCCTAATTAGTCAACTGGAATCCATCAGGTTGCTCAACATATACCTCTTCTTCCAATTCACCATTTAGAAAAGCAGACCTGGCATCCGTTTGATAAACCTTGTAGTCTTTGTAAGCAACATAAGCAAGAAACAATCTCACAGCTTTAATTCTAGCAACAGGGGCAAAGGTTTCTTCAAAATCAATACCTTCCATTTAAGAATATCCCTTACAAACCAGTCTTGCTTTGTTTCTAACCACTTCACCTTGTTCATTTAGTTTGTTTCTAAAGACCCATTTAGTTCCAATTACATTCTTATCCTTAGGTCTGGGAACAAGAATCCATGTATCATTCTTCTCAATTTGCTGCAATTCCTCTTTCATTGCTTCAACCCAATGCTCATCTTTGCATGATTCATTCACATTGTTAGGAAAGTCTTTGAAATCAAACAATACTCTTTTGCTATTTTTCTCCTAGTCTAGACACCTTTGTTCTTATCACCTATGATCTAATTTTCTGAATGATTCAATCTCACATACCTTGGAGTCTTCTTAGAATGTTCTTCAACTTTAGGCTCTCCTAATCTCTCTTTTGTTCTTTCATCAGTTTCTCCTTCTTCTTGATTTTCTTGATTCACCGAAATGATTTGAACTTGACTTATAGTCTGACCTTGCTTTCCTTTGCTTGTATTGTCATTCTGATCATCAGAATCATATCCACTCATTCTGGATAGTACAGGTATGTCTTCATCAACCTCAATATTTTCACTTTAAACCATTTTCTTCAATATTTTGTTGTAACACTGGTAGGCCTTACTTTTAGTAGTGTAACCCAGAAAGATTCCTTCATCATTCCTAGCATCAAAATTTCCTATATCTTCATGTCTTTTGATATAACACTTGCTTCCAAAGATTTTGAAATATCTAACAGTAGGCTTTTGACCAATCCATAGTTCAAAAGGATTCTTACCAGTATCTCCTTTGATTTGTACCCAGTTAAGTGTGTACACAGTAGTACTCACAGCTTCTCTCCAATAGATATGAGGTACATTTCCTTCTAACATCATGGTTCTCGCAGCATCTAGAACTATTATGTTCTTCCTTTCCACAACTCCATTCTATTGAGGGGTCTGTGGTGCAGATTACTGTCTCTTTATTCCATGCCCTTCACAAAAAGAATTAAACTCATTGGAAGTGAATTCACCACCTCTATTTGATCTCAGAAACTTAATCTTCAAATCATTCTTTGTCTCAACCATAGCCTTAAAGATCTTGAACTTTTCCAAAGCTTCATATTTCTCCCTTAAGAAAGTATCCCACATCATCCTTGAGTAATCATCAATAAGCAGCATGAAGTATTTGTAACCTTGCAAACTTCTAGTTCTAGCAAGACCACATAATTCAGTATGCACAAGTTCCAATAATCCATTTGTATTTTTCTATTTACTTCAAAATGAAATTCTTGTTTTCTTTCTTAACTGACATTCTTTGCATATGGTATTAGTAGGTTTCATCAGCTTAGGAAGATCTCTCACAGCTTTAGTGGAACTTATCTTGACAATGTTATCAAATTTAACATGACACATTCTCCTATGCCATAACCAACTCTCATCAACTTGAGCAATCAAACAACTTTTACTAGCAACATTTAGATGAAAGATATTACCTTTTGTTTGTGTACCTGATGCAATCACATTTCCAGAATTTCCCAATATTTTGCACTTACCATCCATGAACTGAAGATTGTATCCCTTATCAACCATTTGACCAACATTCAAAAGATTATGCTTCAAACCTTCAACATACAAGACATCATCAGTGTTATGCTTACCATCAAGAGAAATTCATCCTCTTCCATGGATCACACCAGTTGTGTTATCACCAAATCTCACAACACCGCCATCATACTTCTCCAAATTCACAAACTTACTTTTATCTCCTGTCATATGATGAGAACAACCATTGTCAATTACTCATTCATCTTTCTCTTCAACTTGAGTAGCTAGGGATTTCTCCACATTTGTACAACTAGTAGATTCAGTAGACACAAGATTATTTTCCTTGATAGCAATAAACACAAATTCATCTTCACTTGCATTTCCTCTGTCAGATTCATCATCTCTTACACGTTCATCAGTAGCATAGTAACACTTCTTTTGGAATTTAGGCTTCTTAAATTTGGCTTGGAAACTCTCTCAGGAAACCTTGATGCAAAATGACCTATCTTATTGCAAGAGAAACATTTAATAGGAAACTTTCCCTTATACTTACCTTTTCCTCTGGCTTCTCTTTTCACAATCAATGCTTCAAGTTCTTCAAGCTCTCTTTCTTCTTCATCCAGCTGTTTCATTTCATCCTCATACTTGAATGTCTTTCTTGATGAGCTTTCACCTGGATCATATCTTTGTCTATCTCTTCTAGAAGTAGTATCCTTATATGCAAATTCAACCTTAGGAAGGGCATCACCAAAATCACTCAACTCAAAAGTAGTAAGCTTACTAATCAACATATCTCTGGTAACATTTGTTACTGTTCAGATTTCTTCAATAGCACTAGCCTTGACTTTGTAAGAATCAAGCAAAGATCCAAGAACTTTAGCAATAATCTTTGATTCATCTATCTATCCACCAGCACATCTGATACCACACACAAGTTCATTTACTCTTTGCATGAAAGTAGTAACATTTTCATCATCACCCATTTTCAACTTTTCATATTTTCCTTTTAGAATTTGTAGCTTAGCACTCTTCACATTTGCATCACCTTCATACAAGGTCTCCAACTTCTTCCAGATCTCATAAGCAGTCTTCAAATCCATCACATTTTTCATCTTAGTATCATTCAAAGCACTCAACAATGCCTCCTTAGCCCTGATATTATATTCAACATAAGTACTATTCAGAGGTATAACATACCTATTACATGTAATGCTCCAATAGGGTTCACCATTGCATCTCAGATGGCACTCCATTCGAGCTTTCCACAAAGAATAATTTGTTCCATCAAATCTAGGACTGTCCTTATAAGTCACCATCCTGGATCACCTCAAGTTGTTAAACTTCTTCCAAGGAACCACAAGCTCTGATACCAATTGTTGGCAACTCAAGGGCAGACAACTGAGAGGGGGGGTGAATCAATTGTCACCGAATCTCACACTTATTCAACTTATTAACCTTAATTTTAGATCTGATCATTAATCATGAAAGCACAAATGAACAACACAATAGAAGCACACATAACACCAAGATTTTTTATGTGGAAACCCTGTTAGGGGAAAAACCATGGTGGAGGTCAATCCACAAGATTATACCCTATTAAAAGTATAAGAAAATATGAATGAGGAATGCACATGCATTCAAGCACACTACCTAGAGCTCACTACTCAAATACAACAAGGCTCACTACCCAAGGAAGACACACCATCTTACAAAAAGATTCAGATTAAAACCATCCGGATTTGAACTGAGAAAATAGCATCTGTTAATGCCTGGTTATAGTTCCAGTTAAGCACATGAACACTTCTTCGCTCTTCTTCACTCTTCTTCACTCTCTGCTCTGCCTT